>OY747119.1:10825000-11425000 GCA_963556455.1 Epiblema foenella | reverse complement strand
GTGAAAAAGCGTCATCTAGTAGCAGCAAGAACATAAGCAAAGCAATTCAACAGAAAATACAGAAACATAGTATACACAGTTCGCCAAAGCAGTGAAGGGGCGCCACCGTCTACGCAGTGAGAATTGATTTTAACTCCATCTAACGGCGCTTTTTTAGGCTGTGCTCAGATTATTTAGTTACACGGTGGCGCCCCCTATGAATATTCCACATATATTTTTACCATTTCTTTTTGTATTTGTAATTTTTGTTATTGCGTACAATAAAGAGATTTACTACTACTACTACTAATATTAATACTTTCGAATCACTATATGTCGCAAACCCAGTCTTTTTTCCTTTTTTAGGCACTTGTCCCACCGCCGGCGAGTAGCGAGTAATCTCATAGTAATTCCACTCGCTTGAGCGAGAAAACGAGTAGAATTACTATGAGAGTACTCGCTGCTCGCCGGCGGTGGGACAAGTGCCTTATGGTCTGACAGCCAGAAATAGGCGAATAAAACTTCAGAATTCTGGACAACTCTTTTCTTGCCAAAATGAACATAGTGAGTTCGAGCTTATGTCCGCCTTGTAAACCATAAAAAAAGCAAATATGTTTTCAGATACCATGCCAAGAAAAGGTAGTATAGGCCCTTATTTCGCCAACACGACTTGTCGTCCGACAAAGGATTGCTGGAATTTCTGGATCGACAAGTATTGAAGGCTGACAGCGTCGCTACTCAGCCAGCATTAAGTCCAATCGGCGTTGTCAAGTTGTTGAAACAATGTCCATGGCGTATTTGATATACCCACGCTACGTATGTCGCCTTCGTCGCCTCGCTCGTCGGATTATGCAGTAGTCGTTAAGGCTTATAACAGATCCACACTGAGCCATGATGGCCCAGCTTACACTGAGTTATGCATTAAAGGGAGATATTTTCACCTCACTCCACCACATAGCTGCGTCCCGGTTCTGCGCAATCATGGCCCATTGTATGGGACCCGGTAATTTTGCTCGATAGGTAGGTACTAGATCTCAAAACGATGTCGAAATGCTTAAAACCCATAACTTCTATTTTTTCTCATAACACCGTATTCTTTTAAACATATGGTTGAAAGTGATTGCTAAGTTTAGTATAGTAATAATAATCATTATTTATTTTAGATAATTAAATTCCATACAATTTGTTAGTATTTAACACACAAAAAATAATTACATCTAATGACAGCACACATCTGGGCAGGACGTGAGCATTTGGCAATGGTCCAGCTTTTCCAATGATTATGCTAAGAAACAGTCACTCAGACATTAGAATTATGATTTGAAACGGGATATTTACCATGTATATTTGTAATATGGGGAACTCAAAAATACAAATATACATGGCAAATATCCCGTTTCAAATCGTAATTCTAATGTAAATGACCATGTAAGCTTGAAATCTTATATAGTCACTCAGACATTTTAGAGAAACAATACGTATGTGATTTAGGCATTAGTGTCGTTTTGAGATCTAGTATTATTAGAGTATCCGGCAAAATGAAATAAAAGTTATAATAAAACCAGATTTAAAGTATTTGTGACTCGACTCTATCGAACTATGTGCAGTCAATCAATTAGATTTCTGGGCCACATCGTACCTTGTCACACTGACACTAATATGAGATGCCTAGCGGTTTTCATATTGATTTAACTGTGATAAGGTACGAAGTGGTCCAGAAATCTGTTGACTGAACAACACATAAATGACACAGGACAGTGTGTACTGACAATAAGTAGAGATAAACAACAGGCGTTCCTCGTGATGTACATGAACTGTATGTAATCGTGTAACCATAGGGACGAAATTACATAAGGGTTGACAGGGCATAAGGGTAGGACATGGTTGTGTTATCATTAAAAGGAGCTTTCACGTTACACGTAATAGAGAATATGCATGCGGAATGGATAATAATAAGATTTCAATATATGAATAGTTAACCACCAAATTATGACTAAAAACACTACTTTAGTCAAAAGGTTTTGCTCAAAACTATATTTTAGTCGCATATAAATGCTGTATCCATGATATCATTATAAACAAAACCAGAATATACATATTCATAGCGATACTGGTTTAAGCGATAACGTTATTCTTCCGATAAACCTATATAGTGATTGACAACCGGCTACTTTTTCATTACGTACCTAAAGGTCAGACGATACAGTTCTTCAATTTAGGCATATTGGAAACAAAGAGCGTTATATAACACAAATTAAATTTTAAACTACAAATAATAAAAAACCTACTTTAATTAGTAAATATGCTCAAAATCTTAAAAAGATATGACACTCGAAAGTTTCGAAAAATGAGGTAATTTTTTTGTTGACTAAAAGTAAACCATCAGGATTCTTGATTTAAGCCGTCGTCTCCCGACGAAAAAAAAAACAATAGCAATCTTTTGTTATGATCCCTGGGATCCCAGGAACCGGTAGACGACGAGTAAACAATAGTACATTACTTACCAAGGGCGGTAAAACAAAGAATGTCTCATATCGCAGGTATTTGACGCCCGAGCCGAAGACAAGGGCGATAATTATGCGATCTGAGGCTTTCTTAATTACCGCCCGAGGTAAGTACAAAATTTTATGTCACCCTCTGGCCAGGAAGTGGGATTTTCCGCGCGCAGAGCGTGCGGTAATTGCCACTTTATGGCCAGGTAGGCTAGCACAACTTGCTGCCAAGTCGTATCTCGCGCGACTCCGCGATTCCTGTCTCGCTCAAACTGTGCGGATTAGAAAGAGGAGCGTAGATTTTTCTCTACTCGCGTCGCGTCGCAGCGGCAGTTGTGCTAGCCCCGCAGGTGTGACATAAAGAATTGTACGACACCAATGTACCTAAATGCAATATTACACGACCAAAACAGCAGCATAGTATATGACGTCGCATACTAATTGTCGTTTTTAAGGGCTCAGATTTTGTGTTTTATTGAAATCGCATTTTGGTTTGTGTGTTGTTCTAATTTTACAGTCGAGGACTTTAATTTGTGACCCACTTAAGGTTGATAGTCCTGTCAAACTGTATTGAAATTGAAAGGAAAAGTTTGCGAAATGGGTCACAAATTAAAGCGCGCGACCGTACCTGTTCCATATACAGTTCCTCTCTAAAAACGAGTTAATGGCATTATGGGAAAAAATTATGCATATTCTGTATTACGACAACATAATTATTTTTGGAAAATTCGAGTAAGATTTAATATTTAACAGATTTGACAACAGGTTTCCAAAACGGGTTCCTGGTTAATGATGTATTTACTAACTGAAAGTATGATTTTCACATTCATTTTCAAAGATATCGCACACGTTTTTGGGTTGAACTAAACCACTTCCTTATTTAATGTTATTATTTATTTATCAAGAAGAACTTAATATGATGATACTTATATTAATGTTGATGTATTGTCCCACTTGTCACAATAATAGCAGTTGACAGTGTTGACAAGGTACTCTAGTATCTTTTTAGTAGTCTGTGGTCGATAATGAACACGAGATTTCTTAATATTTCATTCCATGTATTGAACACTACAAATCAATTGTATTGACCACTACAAAGCAGTTAATAACTATTCCATTTCATAATATGTATTTAATTTTCTATTTAGGTTTAAAATAATTTATTTGTTAGTACAACAATCACTTTAGTTTATTTATAGGTTTACAAGGAGTTTAGATTTAGATTAATAGTTGTATACATGTATAATAGTAATTTTCACTTAATAAAATAAAGAATTTCAAAATTTCTTTTTATTCTGATTCTAACTGAGAGCAACGGAAATACCTTACTACTGTTTTAAAATGCACGTATGTACTAAACTTTTTGGTGTTACTCAATTTTATTTACTTTGATTTGACAGCAACAGTCAATCAACAAAATTATCATTAAAAATAAAGAAAATAACATATTACGCAACCAATTCAAGTGCCCCGTAATTAATAGAAATGATTTTAACGTGAAACACAACAATACACACTTGGTAGTTTGTTATTAAGTGCAGCAACGCGCTTGTGACTCTTCTGACACAAAAAATAGCGTCCTAGAGCAGCAGCCTGTATAGGAGCTCTTTTTTATATTTAATAGGACTCAACAGAGGAGTTTACTGCAAACAATTAGAAATAGAAGAGGCAGGATGATGGGACACCTGATACGGCACGACAGCTTCTTCTTAAACATCTTAGAGGGCAAATTTGAAGGCGGGAGAGGAAGAGGAACACCTAGACTGACTTACTTTAACCAAGTGAGGGAGGAAGTTGCCGAGTCGTATGGGGAAGTCAAGAAACTGGCAATGAATAGAGAAGAGTGGCGGTTACTCCACCGACAAGAGCGAAGCTCTTAAGTTATGATGAATAGGACTCAAACGGAATGAAAGCCGTAGTTTAGGTAAATGGGAGAGATCTTTCGAAAGACCTTGCTTATGCTTAGGAATATTATAGAAAGTTGGTAAGCCCGTGTAAACTTTCACTGCCTATTTGGCCTCTTCAAGGGATGATGTTCAGGATAAAAAGTATCCTAAGGTGTCTTTGGTTAATTCTGACAATAAGAAATTCCAGTCTACGTAAGAGATTTTATTGCATCTCATCATCACCATCATAAAGAAATGTTAGATTTTTTTGTTCACGTTTGGTAGTGCAACAAAACCACGTAGACAGGAATCTGTTTTTTTCGGAATTACCCGAAGATACCATATATGTTAATGCAGGATATAAACTCGTTGTATATCATGTTTCATCATGATCCGTTCAGCCGTTTTTGCGGGATTGTGTAACAATAGTTATTTGTTATACAAAGGTGCAAAGTTGTATTTTAACGCGAGTGTGGAATTGAAACTAGCGAATAGATTCTAGGATTGAACCGCGAGCGAAGCGAGTGGTTCGAAAATAGAATCCTGAGCGAAGCGAGTGGTTCAAAAATAGAATCCTGAGTGTAGCGAGTGTTGCAACATACGAGACGTAAAATAACTTTGCAGCCGTGTATAACACAAATCTTTTCACCTCACTAGAGCGAGGATTTATTTTTCCTCCTCCTCGTCCTAACGTTAACAGTTGCGTCCTAAATATAGTTGTCCACTACCTAATCCCGAGATTTGGCGTAGGCACTAGTTTTTTAACACAACAGCACAATATAAAATTATTGTTGCTGGACTGTATGTACTGGCCCTTACATGTTATTATGTTTAAAAAAGTTACAAATAGCGCGTTCGAATTTCAAACATTATTTGCACTCTTGTGGATAAAATGCAGTTTTGCTATCTGTTTTTAAAGAATAAAAAAGGGCTTTCCGAGCTAGTGAGGTGAAAACATCTTTGCTTTCGCATAATATTAAGTAGGATAAGAGATTCGAGTGGATGAACAATAAACACAATTCGGTGGAACTATGGACCAGGGACATGATATGCCATCATCTACAGTTCCACTGGAATGTGTTTGTTATTTGACCACTCAAGTTCCAACAATTAAAAGTAACATATTTAATCTATCGTTATTCACTTCACAATTTGCCACTCTTTGTAACAAAATAACTAGAAAAAACCAAGGCCAAACGGATTCTGATGGACGAATTCCGAAAACGTAATTTTCTTCAAGTTACGCACATTTGCACTGAACACAAACAAGTGATCCCCACATGTGCTTAATGCGTATAACTCTGTCTCATCTACACACTGCGCACGAGCGGAATAATGAGGGCTATCGCGTATGAATTCGCCGCTAGAGGCGCTAGTGTAGTGAGGTATCAGAAATGTCACTTTGTGGTTGCGCTACGCGGTTTAATATCTAATTGGGACAATATGGTCACTATTTTGCAATATCTGAGCTTGATTATGGCAAATGAGTTACGGATCAATGACTGTCAGTGCTTTGAGACTGTTTTGTCTTTCGGAATCTTACGTCCTCCTTTTTTCCGAACAAAACGCGACTGCGCTACAATGCGGGATGTTCGATATTTTTACGGTACGGTTTTAAGACCGCTTTAATAAAATGTAATGGGTCCACTAGCGCCACTCGTAAATAATTGTAATTATTTAAATTTAACGATATATAACTAAAAAAGGGGGCCGCTATGTACTGTAGTTTGTATTTAAGTACTTTTTGAATCCATCAAACTAGTTTTTACGTTGCTGGATTCGTCAATCTATGAGCTCAAAATTAAAACAGCCGTTTTAACTTTGGACGCATAGATTGACGAATCCAGCAACGTAAAAACTAGTTTGATGGATTTAAAAAGTACTTAAATACAAACTATAGTACGTAGCGGCCCCCTTTTTTAGTTATATATCGTTAAATTTAAATAATTACAATTAGTTACGAGTGGCGCTAGTGGACCCACTACATTTTATTAAAGCGCTCTTAAGGTATTAAATATGATTTAAATGTAAACTTCGTTCTCATGCCCATAATAACCAGTAACAATTTTTGACAGCTGGACCTTACTCGACAGTGGCGCCAACTGGTGAACACAAAAACGATAGCCCTCATTATAATAATGTAAGTAAGAAAAACCCTGGAGTTTTACACAAATGGAACTAACTCTATAGAGCTCAATATGAATCACTTTCGGTAACTTCGCAATAGCAGCCATCGTTCGCAAAATGCCACTTGTCTTGCCTAGTCCCTGATCAAATGAGAATATGGGCGTTTTTAGATGAATCCAGTTAATGGCGCGTGCCAGTGCAAGCATAGCACTGGTGCCGAGTAAATATATTTGTCACACCTGGCCATAAACTGCGTGCGGAAAATCTTGACCAGGAGATACCAAATTGTCCAAAGCGTAAGTATCCATACACGGGCGGTAATAAAGAAAGCGTCAAATATCATATTTGGGTGGATCAACTATTTTTTGTTGCTCGTTACCATGGTTACGTCTCCTGAGTCACTCTTTAAAACTGATTTTATAGGGTTTAAATCTACCAAACATGAGTTTTAGCGATGAGCATAAATCCATTCGGACATGGGTTATCTCTTGAGCATGCTTGAAGTCCATATTATAAACATTTTTCTAAGAAACTAGGTTACTGTTGTCTCCTCGCTGACGGGACAGAATAACAACAAGAAAAACTTGATTGACCCATTTACGATTACAGTACTTTTATTTCACGAACGGGGGTGAGCCACAGTTGCAGTGTTGCCAGATGGTTACATTTCTTACATTTTTCGTAACTTTTGACCGGCTCGCGTAACATGTAAGTAACTTCTGTTATAAAGGAAATTTTCGTAACTTTTGAAAATAATCAAACTATTTAAAAAGAAAGGTCAATTGTATCTTACCGGGACCAAGCGAGACAATTTATATGCAGAAAAGATGACAAAGAAACCTACATGGTAAGACTCTGTCTGCCCGTCTGTTGCAAGTTGTAGACTCTTGCAACTATCTATGACATTTGAGATACCGCCCATCAGCCTGGCGTAAATCTGTAGCCGAATCTGCCGAATTGTAGCTGTATATGGTTACTCATTTCTTAAAATCAAACATTTTGATAAGTACTTAATTACGAAAAATATAAAAAATGTAACTTTTCAAAAAATGAAACGTAATTTTCGTCCAAAGGGCCCTGGCAACACTGCATAGTTGTGTGTTGCACATTGTCTATGTGTGCGTCAGCATAGGTATGAGTGCACATTCGGTGTTCGTATGTGTCACCACTACAACCATGGCTAAAACGCACTCATGAGATAGAAGTACTCCATACCCATTCTTTGTTTTACCGCCCTAGAAATAAATAACTTAACTATGACTTCTGGCTGACTCGTTAAATCTATACAAAAAGCGACTTTATTTTGCGTGCTAGAAGATTCAAAATCAAAGTTTTATAAAACAGTCGACCAACACAAAGACAATATCTCAAGTAAAGGATTTGAAAACGTTCGACAAGTGGCATACCGCGTCCGCAATAAACAGGAAATAAAATGACTAACTACTTCATAGTTTAATTTTCGTGGCTCGCTAGTTTAAACTCGCTAGTCCTCTCTATATATGGACTGTTTCATACATATTAATTTACGTTTGTAATCCTGTTTCTCTACAGTAACAAGATGAAGGTATCGGCACCAGAGTTGAGGTCACGCACACAACAACATGTCCGTATAATGATGTATATCACATGTTAGCGATTATTCAATAGTAGATTGTGTCTCAAGGGAGCAAAATGATATATTTACGGCGAGGGCGGTATATTGAATTCTGAGTGAACGCTCAAGATTCAAGTGTTTACGCCCAAGACGAAAATAATTTTGCTACCGCGTGACACATACTGCTTTTCACACCGTCTATGAGGCCCGCTGCTAAACACATGAAATATCTTACAAATGATTTTACTACAGAGTGTCACATACTGGTTTTCACACCTTCAATGAGGAAAAGAGTCATTGTTGCCCTCAAATGAGGGAAGAAAAGTACATCTTTGATCCCTCATTCGAGGGCAACAATAACTCTTTTCTGAATAGCAGGTGTGAAAAATTAGTTTCTTTTTTTCGTAGAAAGTTCAAGTTTGCTGCAAGACTTTTATCCATTTTTACGCCACACTATTTGTTTCAAGTTATAAGTTAAAAACACTAATCCAATACCTTGTTTTTTTTACAAAGAAGCAGTGGTCGTAATCACACGCACTGAATTCGCATTATCAGAATAAGTGACTATGACAAATTACTGTTTTAAAACGCGAACCGACTTCTTACAATATCTGCCTCTTTGGGTTTTTTATTGTACAACTTTTAGATGAATGAAACGAAGCGTAATTTAAAAAATAATTGATGCCTTATCATTTAAAAATATATTATAATGTATGCATGTAAAAACGGTTTTAATATTCATTGAGATTACTTAACACTTACCGCAGATCGTGCCTGATAAAAAACATCGTAAGAAGTTCTCCGTCATTATTTCTAATGCATAAAAAAACAAGGTATGACTAGGCAATATTCTTTGTGAATTGACTCATATCATGAGATTCTTATCATGATCCACTTCATAGATTTTACATATAGTTTGAACATCATTAAGAAGTATCGTTACAAATTTAGTTTTATCAGTAAATCTGACTGAAATTACGATCGACAAAATTGAATTATGATCCACCGTAAGGTCATTTTGCTAAGTCATCTAAATACTGGTAGGTTGAAATTCGCCTGAACATACATTTCTATGGTAACGAAATTGTTATCATTTTATTACACTGACATTTACTAACTATTGTGTTAAATAGTTTGAATAACCATGACTGAGTCTTGGTCCGCTATATCCGTTGATCACAAAAGAGAAATGCTATTACTATCTCTGTTCTTCACAGTAATGCCATAGCCTTCTTCACTGAGTACTATAATCTGAGCTCTTTGCTCTGCCAAATGTCAAATGTGGATGGTGGAAATCTCATTGACTGCCCACTTGACATCTGACAAGCAATTGATTTAATAAATTGAAAAAAAATTTTTTCATGAAAAGAGTTGTTTTTTATTATAAATGACAGCTTGTTCTAGATTCAAAACATAACTGTTTTATTTAAAATATATCTATTGCAGTGATAACAAAGGTTAAAATTGCATAGGTCTCCGATCCGTATTGACGCATTATGTTAATATTTAAAACGTCCTAAGTGCTACATAGTGCGAGACATGAAAACCCTATCTATTTGACGGTTCCAAGCCATTTGTAGGCCAAGTGGATCATGAATCAGTTGGTTCGACTGTACATTAACTCATGCAATTAGGTCCATGTAGTTGTGTGTAATCATTCCCCTCAACTCTCGTGCCGACAGCTATAGGAACACGGTGGCGGACTGAGGAAGGGAGCGCCCTTATCCAGGTGCGGTTACTCACTCGCTGTCTGTCGCGCCGCAGCCTTAACACGACAATTGAAACAATCGACGATTTGACATGAATTTTTATTATTTTATTCTCATTCAACGATCAACTACTTACACACCTCCGGCGAAATAAACGGAATAAATAAATAAAAATATAATTTATTTAAAAATAAATTAACATGATCGTTTTACGCTTATAATGTAACATGGTAATCACAATTCTGTCTATTTAATACAGTGTGGAACGCGCCACGAGACGACGCCGACACGACGTCGCTCGCGGAACAGTACGAATACATCGCTCATCGAAGCTTGACGCGTGCATCTAACTACTTATAAAACTTAAAAGTACTTACATAACAGTAAGGCTGCGGTATATCTGTCGACGCCTGCGACGTTCAGACTGCAGCCTTAGGCGACTTGCTTTAAGGACTACTGGTCTGAGGTATTCGCGTGCGGTATAAACACTGGAATACTCGAGTTTGCGCTCGCCAAGAAGCCGCCTACGTTCGTGTACGGGCCAAGCGTCGATAGAGCGACCTTTATCTAACTCGGTGTATGTATAGTTTAGTTAAGCTTGCCCTCAGCTTCGAGCCGCTTGCGCATCGACTCGGGCATCTCCGCCGGCGGCGGCCGCGGCATGCGCAGCCACACCTGAAACGCACAGGGAAACATTTGAGCCCACAGCCTACAGTGAGTCAGCGAGTCAGTATTGGACTAGCGGGTCTCATGGTACGTGTGTCCACAGAGAGGTCGGTAGGAACAATTGGTTAATTGAATAATCATTGACGGCCGGTTTAGCCTAGTGGGTAGTGCACCTGCCTGTGAAGCTGACGGTCCCGGGTTCGAATCCCGGTCAGGGCAAATATTTGTGTGATGAGCATGAATATTTGTTCCTGAGTCTTGGATGTTTTCTATGTATTTAAGTATTTATATCTATTAAATATATCGTCGTCTAGTACCCATAACACAAGCCTTCTTGAGCTTACTGTGGGGCTAGTTCGATTTGTGTAAGATTGTCCTCTAATATTTATTTATTTATTGACAAATATTACGAGGTTACTGAGACGAATCGGCCACGCTAGAATCGGCTAGTATGCTCTGATAGCAGAGTATGTCTCATGGTGTTCATGTTCAATTGCGTAACTGAATCGAATACGCAACTGGAACACACATATAGATAATTTATTTCACTTGAAAAAACAACCGACTTCAATCTAATACGTCGCCAAGCCACTCCGAGAGCAGAAAACACCGAAAAGTCATTTTTTGGAGTCTGGTTTTATATTTTATATATTTTTATTTATTTCAGTCACACTTTAGTGAATCATTACCAGAGTGCATCTCATGGCAATTCCAATAAACTCACTTGTCTACCTTCCGGCTTCAATTACCAGATCATTTTGATGGTGACATTACATCAGGACCATTTAAATTGGCTTTATCATCGTCGCTTCAGTATCTTAATCGAAATATCTTAGCGCTAACCATGAAACACTAGAAGTTTTGGATGTCCATCCGTGGTTTTCTTTATCAGTTTCTGTTCACCAAATGCTACTTTCTGAATGCAAATGCTCGATTTGTTACCAAAAATACTAAAATCGCAATGTTTCCATTGAATTCTTGAGGAGTATCCTCATGGTTCCCATAATCAGAAGTGAACTTTGACAACAGGACCAATCTGGAAGTCTTCTGTTCATAAATCGCGGAGTAATCGCGTATATACAAAAAAAAAACAGGGGCGAATTGAGAACCTCCTTTTATGAAGTCAGTTAATTACAATACTCAAGTCATTGTTGAATTAGTGGGTCTTATAGTATGTGTCCCACAGAGTGGTTAGTAGAAACAATTGAATAATCATCGAGAAAGGTAGCGTAGAGAAGAGAAAGGTAGGGCACAGCAAAATGTCATCTTGCTCGAATTTGAAGCAGCCCAACTGGGGAAGTACCTCCAAGGCGGAGCGCGCGGTTGTTCCATATAAATAAAGCGGCAATTACACTTCGTCGTTCACCTAATGCGGTCGCTGAATTCATTTTAAACTACTCAGGCCAACAAACGTCGTTTTCACATTAGTCTGTCCGCCTACCTATAAACGTTGGCAGCTGTCTATCGCCGAATGCGGCCGACCAACGTGTTCTTTACACTTTTGCGGTCGCCGCATGCAGCATACGGCGAACGACGAAGTGTAATTGCCGCTTAAGGAACCGCGCGGGAATCGCACCGCGGGGTTCCCGCAAGTCTAAACGGGCTTATATCATTTGGTCTTGAGCAGTGCTGAGCAAACTTTTTTTTTTGACCCTGACTGTGGCTTTATAGGCCGGGCCCAATAAAGCGATAGGAGTGCGCGGTTGGAGAGCAGCCTGGGGAAAATCCAGGGGAAAACCTCCGACACGACCACGCGTGTGGTTTGGAACACTGGAATACTCTAAGAGTTTGCGCTCCAGTGAGATTGGTTGAGCGGTTTCAACCGAATTTGAGGTGTGAGTGGAATCGAGCTACTGGAAGTTTTGTCGCTGGTTCACTAAACCTAGCCTAGCTGAGAAGAGTCCAGCAAGAAACTCAGCTAGGCCCGGGTCGGACTGACTACCCGGTGTGCGGCGGCACCGGGACGAATAGGGACTATATGTGTCACTATTGTCGCGATCGCGCGGTGGACGTCCCCGCCGGCGGGAATGCCTAAGTGTACGCGTCGTGTCAGAGTTGGACGCCGTAAGCGCAGCGTTCCATCTTTCGATAGACGCTGTGATTACGTCGTCTAAGAGTTTGCGCTCCAGTGAGATTGGTTGAGCGGTTTCAACCGAAATTTTTATGTGAACAAAACAAAAAGGAGTTGGTTACCTTGACGGCGTCGTAGATGAACCACTGCAGCGCGGTGAGCGTGCCGATCATGATGATCCTGGGCCCGAGCCCCTTCCACACGCCCGCGAACCCGAGCTTGCCCACGATCGAGCCCACCGTCGCGGTCTTGTCCTGTAATAAATCATTCAATCATCATCATAATCTGACCTCATACAATACAAATGGTCCTAATTAGCTATTTAATTGAAACGTGAACTGGATTTGATCTTTTAGGATAAATTCCTGTATGAACAATCTTTTTTATCATCATCATCATCATCATCATCAGCCTGTGTCAGTCCACTGCTGGACATAGGCTTCTCCCATGGCACGCCACTGAGCTCGGTCTTCAGCTCTTCTCCTCCAATCCCTGCCCACTGCCTTACGAATATCATCGCCCCACCTAGTTGCAGGGCGTCCTACACTACGTTTGCCGACACGCGGTCTCCACTCAAGAACCAGTCTGCCCCAATCGCCATCGGTTCTGCGACATATGTGACCTGCCCACTGCCACTTCAGCTTACTAATTCGCTGAGCTATGTCGGTAACCTTTTACCTTTTCTTTTATATCACAACACTATATTTTCAATTACATTATCAGTACCTACCCTACATACCTGTAATATTACATGACTACCATTTTGTTTCAGAGTTCAAAGATGACGTTTTCGTACAAAAACGAATGTCCGTAAAGACGTTAGAACGAATGGTAGCTATATTAAAAACCGGCCAAGTGCGTATTGGATCACGCACGATGAAGGCTTCCGTACCAACACTTAGTAACTAGTCCATATTTAAAACCACTATCCAATACATTGAATCTAAAAAGGTCGTTTGTTTGCGCACGACAATTTATCAGCGAAAACTCAAAAACCGTAAAACCTATCTTGTTCAAATCACAAAGCGTTGAATGTATTTATTAATGCACACGACCTAACTTTCTTTCAGAATTCTTTATATATATATATATATATATATATATATATATATATATATATACATATATTGTATAAATTCAAGTGCTTGTCGCTGCATTAAGGATGATCACACTAGACCGTTCCGTGTCCGGGCCGGCCCGTTTTTTATGACAGAAAATCAACGGCCGCCCGGCCACGAAACGGTCGCTTTATTATCAATGCAAACGTTTGACGGCCGATCTACCTACGTCCGAGGCTCGGAAACGACACGGTCCTGGCCCGGCCCGGACGCGGAACGGTTAGCACATTGACACACAAAAAAGCCCGAAGACGGACCGGCCCGGACACGGAACGGTCTACTGTGAATCATCCTTTATATAAAATTTTAATTAAGGAATAAAAGAGGTATATAAAAGAAACGTACCTGGTTGAGCTTGGAGACGACGGTGTCGGCGGGGTGGGACACGATGGCGCAGAACACGCCGGCGATGTAGCCGGCCGCGAACGTCACCACCAGCTGCTCGCCCTTCGAGCACGCGGCGCGCGGCTTCGGCACCACGTACTGCAACGTGGAATCACACGCATGATCACTGGCTCATACACGGATTTAGGTTCGCGTCTTTTCTTTGGACATACCAAAAGATATATATTTTTTTTTAATTTATTTAGAACACAAACAGTCGCACAATGTAATTATGAATATTGAAGAAACATTAACACAAAGACCTGGAGGTTCATTTTTCCGTACAAGCTGTTAAACAAAACATAATATTATGACTAATAACAAACTAAACTAAATTGAACCGGTCCTCGACGCAGTTTTAATATCTATCTCATGTACCTTTTAAAATAAATGAGATAGGTGGGAACTGGAAATCATAACAATAGCCTGTGTATTTTATTATGATTAATGTACCTACTTTATTACCTTTTATCTTGACGCTTAGAGACCTTATACATCTCTGACAAATCTCGATTGTTATTAGTTTCTTAGTCTTATTTTTGACATGTAACACTACATTTAATTAATGATACTTTGATTATTGTATTATTTTTATTTGATGTACCTAGATAGATTTTGACTTGTAAAAGTGCCCTTGAGGCCTATTTGCAGAATAAATGTTTTGATTTTGATTGAAAGTTAAGGGCTGCAAAGCTTAATTTTGGATTGGACCAGTAACCCGCATAAACAGTGTCTCCGTTTCTATAAATCCTTGTAATATAAACCTTGAAACATAGCTAACATGCACATAAGCCGTTAACGACCACAAGAGGAACGACTTTTGTTTTTTCAACTGAGTATGACCCAATTGGCTCATTCTACTTTTTCATGACCAGTTTTCTGTTACAAGAAAAAATCTATTCTATGTATTGAATTAGTGTTTAAACCATTTTTTCATACAAATGGTGAGACATATTAGCTGTGGTTCGTTAATTACCAAAATTATCGGAAATGATACTGCAATTAAACCTCTTTTTAAATAACAATACAAAAATATAAAGTGAGGGCCAAGTATTCCAAGATCTGCATGAAAAAAAAGTGTCTGAAAATTATGTACATGAAAAAGTGGATGACCCAATTCTCAAACGTTCATCGAATCTATTTGACCTAAAATGCCGATAACAATCTGACACTTTGACATTTATGTTTGCGAGACAGGGACAAAACACATTTGGGTGAGGACCAAACGTTACCCATTTGTAATTACACGAAAGTTACCCATATAAATTGTATAGGTAACTTTCATGTCAAAACGGAATCAATGTAGACATATTAAATGTCTTATATATGTGACAAGAATTTGGTCCTCACCCATTTTTAGTCATCAGGGCAGGCAACTCGCATGAGTCTGGTAACTTTCACTGTCGGAAGCCCACCTAGCCGTCTCTGCGTAAGACCGCTAGGTGAGCCTGAGGGGCTACCGCGAACAGCAAACGAAGTTTTCCCTCTCTGTCGCACTTGCAAGTTTGCATATAAGTGAGGCAGAGAGGGAAAACTTCGTTTGTGGTTCGCGGTAGCCCCTCTGCGCCGGTTTCTAGAGATCTGCCAGTCAATGTTAGGGCACAACCGGGAAAACTCCAGGAGGGCGATGTTGACACACATACATACATAATCTCACGCCTGTATTCCCAAAGGGGTAGACAGAGCACATGAGATTTCATTCCAGTGCCACATTTAGCAATTGTAGGTTTTATTTTATTTTATTAATATATTATTATTATAAGCACTGTAATTTATAAGCACGGTAATTTGTTAACCAGTGATCGACCGACCGATCTCTCTAGGGTCCTTTCTGAAAACCAGCGTCAGGCCCTGTGCTTGGCACAAGCTGAGACTGGAACCCTTTGCCCAACCAATGTTTTGTTTTCAATTTTAAGTGTATATATTAAGTACTACTGTTTATGTTTAGTCTGTAAAGAGTTCGTATCTATCTATGTATTTATATTAATTTGAGGCAATAAATATATTCTGATTCTGATTCTTAAAAGACGGAGAAAATCTGATATTGCAGTGATAGATTTCCATTCGCCCACATTCCACAATACACTACAACCCAGATGACGTTGAATCTAACAACAATAAAGACGCAACAACAACGTCTAAGGGTCAGTTGCAAAATGGTCAGTGTCAAATATGGCACCGGCGGCTGTCACTCCATAGAAACTTGTCAAACTTTCCATACAATCAGATTTTAACGAACACCGCTTACGATTACAGACGGTGCAGCCCACCCTAAGTGAAGCCTGATTAAATCAAAATTTTACTTCAATGACATTGAAAATAAGATGTGTACCTTGTAGAGCAGCTCGACAGTTTTCTCGAAGCAGGCGAATTTCATCATGGTGTAGGGGATCTGGCGGCCCCACAGCGGCGCCAGCCCCTTGTAGAAGGTGCCGTAGCCCTCGTTGGTCACCATCTTGGGCCACGCCTCGCGCAGCGTGTTCGCGAAGCCCGGCATGGTCTGGATGCGGACCTGGGGACGACACACAATGTACAATAGATTCAGATTCAGATTTATTTCATGATATAAATTGCATTACAAATTCGCATAAGTCAAAATTATAAGAATTTACATCACGATCGTCAAAAATAATATAAAAATATTCAAACAAATGCCATACATTTCAAATAAATCGTATCTCCCGGTAGTCAGGATCGTTAAAATGCAACAAATTTAAAATAACAACAGTGGTACACGTCAATAAATAAAATATAACAAACAAACAAGTACAGAGATAATGTCAATAAAAATATCAGCAAAAATAGATTAATGGTAAACAAATTAAATTCAAGCAAATGTCAATTCCATAAATTCCTTAGTCGAGTACATTGGTTTATTCAATAAAAGGTTTCTGAGTTTGCGTCCAAATGCATCGTCAGATGTTTCGCTCTTTGTATCAGCGGGCAGACATTCATAAAAAGTAGGGCCTATAACCATATATCAGGGTGACCACTAATTACTACGACCAAAATTCCCTGACTTTTCCCGGTTTTCCAGGCGTCTTTTCAAGTTTTTCCCTGACCATAATCTTACAAGTAAAAAATAAAAATATGTAATTTGAACACGTTTTTTCAGAATTATCAGCAAATTACAATTTATAAATACAATAAAATTAATACATAAACGGAAATAATAAGAAGTAGTATCCGAATAGCTCAGTTGGTAAGAGCGAAAACAGGAGCATATGCTTTCAAACAATGAAAAAAATCCAAGTCGGTTTATGACCAACGGAGTTCAGAGGTAACACACGTTAAAAAAAGAACATACAACCGAATTGAGAACGTCCTCCTTTTTTGAAGTCGGTTAAAAATATATTGCAACTTGGTAATCTGTTTTTCCAACAACGCAGGTTCTTGGGCAGCTCCTTCGAGAAATTTTGTCTTTTTGCTTCTAGTTCTTTAACCATTTCCGTAGTTTTTCTTTTTTCTGCTCTGATTTTCGCCTCTGAACTCAAATTTTCCTTCTTTCTCTATAGATCCTCCGTGTACAAGGAGTGAGCATTACGAGCCGCGCGGTTTTTTTTTTTTCCAATATTTGTTGTCTTAACCGCCGTTGTAAGATATAGCGTCATAAACGCGTATTTGCGCAATTATAGACTTGCGAAAGATTTTCCACTAATATCTGCTTATTGATGGAAAAGCCACGCTCACTATATGCGTTTCCGTGGGATAACACCATGACCATTTTTATTAAAGATTGCAAGTCTGTATTTTCATTTTATATCAAACCGAGCCAAAGATCATCCAGTCGGTGACTATGCTTACGGAAAATTCTTTCTTTGATTTTTCAAATTCAGGTGATTTACAATCTCTTTTTCCTTTGGTAATCTGTTTTTCCAACAACGCAGCTTCTTTGGAAGCTCCTTCGAGAAATTTTGTCTTTTTGCTTCTAGTTCTTTAACCATTTCCGCAGTTTTTCTTTTTTCTGCTCTGATTTTCGCCTCTGAACTCAAATTTTCCTTCTTTTTGTATAGATCCTCCGTGTACAAGGAGTGAGCATTACGAGCCGCGTGGATATTTTTTTTCAATATTTATGTTGTCTTAACCGCCGTTGTAAGATATAGCGTCATAAACGCGTATTTACGCAATTATGGACTTGCGAAAGATTTTCCACTAATATCTGCTTATTGATGGAAAAGCCTCGCTCACTATTTGCGTTTCCGTGGGATAACACCATGACCAATTTTATTAAAGATTGCAAGTCTTTATTTTCATTTTATATCAAACCGAGCCAAAGATCATCCAGTCGGTGACTATCCTTACGGAAAATTGTTTCTTTGATTTTTCAAATTCAGGTGATTTACAAATATCATTGAAGGCACTTATGGCGTTATCTATGTCATATCTTGAAAGCCGGTTATTTTGGACAAATATGTCCAACAATTTATCGAGCCTAGAGAGGCTACCCGACGACGAGATGAGACCGTCGTCGGAATTCTGCATTGACTGTGATTGTGGGATCGAATTGATCGAAACAAGATATTCCCTTAGTCAAAGCATACGAAAGTGGGAATCTCTGAGAGAACTCTTTAAAGAAATCAACATTTTAACTGTAGCGTCCCATATATCCATAATTTCAATACCAGAAATAAAAATAAAACTGCCGCTTAAAAGTTCCGTGTACGTAAAATATACAAGTAGGTCAATATGTCCGTTTTTATAATAAGTTACGAGATGCAATTTTGAATTTACCCTTTCCAGCTCTTAAAAATTACTCTAATTTTCATTGTATCAAGTTGACACAGTTATTGCAGGAAAACATGATTTAATTTAATGTCTAGGAGAAGTATTTTCAATTATTATTCAAAATCAAAACATTTATTTTGCAAATAGGCCTCAAGGGCACTTTTACAATTATTATTTTCTTTATCTCGTATTTGGTAATACCATGTAATACGTATGCAGTTTCGACATGTTTTCTTGTGGAACTACGCATTGTAAATACCTATTGTTCTTTTTCCCTAATTTTTTTAAATTCTCTTTCGTTGTTTACCACTCAGATTTACTTAAGTAGGTTAAGTAGTATCATTATAATAAGCATATATTGGAGAAAATGACTGACTGTCGAGATTTTTTTCGGCATTTCTTCTCAGCAGTGGTTTCATGAGAAACGCTAGTAATTTTTGATTTGCAAGAGTGCCATTGGAGCCTACTTGCAGAATAAAGTTCATTTATTTGATTTACATAGAGAGACAATTTTTTTCCCTGACCTCCATTAAATTTCCCTGACAATTCCCTGACTTTTCCATGACTAGCGAAATTCCCTGACTTTTCCCGGTTTTCCCGGTTTTCCAGAAAGTGGCCACCCTGATATATAATACAATACAATACAAATATTCTTTATTACTCACAGTATATATACTGAATGACTGTACAAAAATAGGATTTCGTAATAGTACCTGAACCTAATAAAAGGAATTTATAGGTAAAAATACTAAAATACTAAGTTATTGTTGTAAAAGTTGGGTAACACAGTGGTAAAAACCATTTTTTCATACAAATGGTGAGACATCCAAGGACCACTGAGTTACTCGATTTATGGATATAAGCTGTGGTTCGTTAATTACCAAAACTATCGGAAGTGGTACTGCAATTAAACCTCTTTCTAAATAACAATAGAAAAATATGAAGTGGGGCCAAGTATTCCAAAATCTGCATTTAAAAAAAAGGTGTCTGAAAATTATGTACATGAAAAAGTAGAATGGCCCCTATAACTCTCCGTTCATAGCTTATCGAATTAATAATAATGAGCTTTACCGAAATAGTATACCATATTTACTTCAGAACTCACTGTCTTCGAGATATATGGCATCACACTTAGGCATTTTTAGGCCAAATAACTAGTTTTTTAGACGTAACTTTTGTGAAGATGAATTAAAAATAACAATCTCTCTTGCGTTGTTTGAGTTACATGTACATTTCATGCATAAACAAATACTAATATCGAAAATAGAGCTTTATTGGACCACATTTGAAAGAATCATAAAACAATAAGTACACAGTTATTTCAAAATTTGTCTCTTGCAAATGTAGATAAAGGATTGAAGAACCGATAACCGTTTGGAAGGAGCTATATCAACTCAAAACTCGTCAAATATCGATGAATAGCGCGCGGATCCGGTTAAGACGTGAGAATTAAACTGTAGGTATACAAAAGGTTCATTTCACCAAAAACGGAGACATATCTGTTCTCGTAAGAACAGCTGATTGCGCTGACAAAAGCCGTTTTGGTTGTCCCGAAAAGGAAAGTTTATAGAAAATGCCGTTAAGCAGCATCTTCGATTTAACGTCGTCTCTCTTAGGCCGGGTTTTACAAAGATCCGTTAGACCAGATGTCAGATCAAATTTCAGTAACTCAGTACATTTTTTGATATGTGATAATCCACATCGAAAGGGACCTTATGGCGGCAGGCGCTTACGTTACACCTATTCACTATTGTATTGGAACAGCGGCAATAAAGGCGTAAGTGCCGGCCGCCATAAGGTTCCTTTCAATATGGATTATCACATATAAGTCCGACATAAGGTCTAACGGATCTTTATAAAACCGAGCCTTAGTGCAATCTTCGAGCGCGGAGCGACAGCGACGCAGCGATGTTTTCATCTCGACGGCCGGAGCAGAAAAGATCGTGTTTTGTTGATTTTCTTCTCAGCACCTCCTTGGTGGAAACGAAGGCACGCGACGCGATTGACATTAGAAAACAGTTCTAATAAGGACACTATCAGTTTCTACGACCAAATAGTAGTTCATTCAAATGTCAAATATATAACTCCCGTGAGTTTCAGACATATTGAAATTTAATAAACGGAGGGGCTACCGCGAACTGAAAACGGACGAAGTTCGAATATCTCCCTCTCTGCCGCACGAATTAGCAAGTGCGACAGAGAGGGAGATATTCGAACTTCGTTCGTTTTCCGTTCGCGGTAGCCCCTCGGGTCACTCACGTCTTCAAGGTCGAGTATAGCTCGACATGTTTCGGGCCAATACGTGGCCCTTAATCATGAGAACTAGCCGCGACGTGACCTAGGGGTCGAAAGGATAATTATCAAGATAATTATCGTGATTTTTATGCTTTGATAATTATCGATTTGATAATAACCTAAAATTGTAAATTCGGCATGAGTTAAAAAAATACGTGCGAACGTTAATAAATTGATTATATTTTAATGATTGATAAAAAGCCAGTAAAATATTGTACAGCAACTATTTATTTTGCAGCCTAAAACACCATAATCTTTTATATATTAGTACAGAGTACAGTCTTTATTGGTAAAAATACATTTTACAGGTCATATCATACATCGGAAAATAAATTTAACTAATAAAATAACGTATACTACCCTACCCATAAGAGGGATAATTATCCGATAATTATCAAAGACCATAATTATCTTGATAATTTCGAACCCTGCGTGATCTAGACGTGGGCTAGACGTGAGAGACCCGTTTATCATATTTCATTCAAATGTCGTTATTTATTATTATAAATGGGATTGCTCTTGATCAGCATCTATCCAGGGGGTAAGGATGACGCCAAACGTGAACCAAGCTCACCAAAATGCCTATTCATTAGTGCCTTAAAAACGACATAACAAAAAACCGAAAGGGTTTTGAATGTATTTACCTTGGCGGCCTCAAGCGGCGACAGCGCGATGTCCGCGAAGAACTCGGCCGAGGCGGAGGCGGCGAGGTACACGAACGTTCTGTACGTGTAGGCGGTCTCCTCGTCCAGCAGGTTGTTGTAGCCCACCTTGAACACCTCGTACAGACCGAACTTGCACAGGCCCTGGAAACAAACGAGCGTCAGCGAGGGCGTGTGTTAGTCGAGTTGGGAACGAAGGTATTCTGGATGGGAGCTCATAGTATGTGCGTCTACATGGTTGTTCGGTAGGAACAATTGGTATTTATTATAATCATTGCGGATGGGCGGAACTTGCTCAGCACTCAGGCACTGGAAACCTAGAGTTTAGGACCTCATAGTATGTTTGTGCACATAGTTGGTCGGAGTTTATGTTAATTTCTTAAGTCTTGTGTTAGAGTTGACTGCTCCAATTGGAGGGCAGCGTTGCGCGGTCGGTTGCCTTGATAACACTCAACCTGATGAAGGACTCCAATTGTAGTCCGAAACATGTCGCACGCAAATAGTGACTTTCCAAGTGAGTTTCAACCGTTGTTCTCTTATTAAGTGTAAATATGTCTCACATTAGTGCAAATGTTATATAAATATTACATTTATAATCTACATTGCGCAGCTAGTCTATTCTATTCAATCTCAATCATTTACTCTTAAGCATTGCAAAAAAAAAAAAACAAAAAAAAATCAAAAATCAAAACATTTATTCTGCAAATAGGCCTCAAGGGCACTTTTACAAGTCAAAATCTATTTAGGTACATCAAATAAAAATAATACAATAATCAAAGTATCATTAATTAAATGGAGTGTTACATGTCAAAAATAAGAATAAGAAACTAATAACAATTGAGATTTGTTAGAGATGTATAAGGTCTCTAAGCGTCAAGATAAAATGTAATAAAGTAAGTACACTAATCATAATAAAATATGTTGAGCTATATCTATAACACGTCAACATGAAAATAATAAAATCTATTAAATAAATATCCTCAGAGATGTATAAGGTCTCTGAGCGTCAGTCTAAAAATAAAATCAAATGAGAACAGAGCGAAGTCTCTCATCATGTCAATGCCACTGAACACTAGTACGAAGTTACTAGTCCTTGCAAACATGAACAGACCGGACCCCACAAACGGCACCCGTTCACGAGTATGACGCGTATCTCAGCCATCGCCTCCCTCGACCATATGTTAGGGAAGGTTGCGACCCGATCAACGACGCCACCGTAAGCAAAGACCTTTAGGCGAGCATGACATATTCAAGCTGCAGGACATTTATAATCAAAGTAGTACTTAATAATAAAATATCGAATACAATGAGATACCTCATGATGTGCTCAAATGTATATGAAATGATTTTAGAACAGTAAAAATCCAGACTAAAATTGTAATTATACATGTCTACATTATAAACCATTACTAATTCTAGTAAATTAGACAACTGGCTTAAAAGCTTCTTGATCGTTTAAAAAATCATTGACGGAATAATACGCCTTGCTTACCAAGTGACTTTTAACGTGACACTTAAATCTGTTGAAGGGCAAATTCACTACATCCATGGGTATTTTATTATAAAAGCGTATACAATTCCCCACGAAGGACGTGCTAACTTTACGAAGACGACAGGCTGTCACTGCGAGCTTGTTTTTACTTCTTGTGTTGTAGTCGTGGACTTCGCTGTTAAGTTTGAATTCATGGAGATTTTTCCGTACATACATAATGTTCTCAAAAATGTACGTATATTGAGAAGCTACAGTGAGAATGTTTGCCTCTTTGAATTTTTCTCTTAAGGAAGCACGAGCTCCTAGTTCATAAATAGAACGCACTGCTCGTTTTTGTAGTACGAAGATAGTCTGGATATCCGCCGCTTTCCCCCACAGCAGGATTCCATATGACATAACACTGTGGAAGTAACTGTAGTACACCAATTTTGCTGTCTCGACGTTTGTCAGCTGCCTGATTCGCCTCACTGCATAGGCTGCGGAGCTAAGTTTTCCTGCTAATGTGGCTATATGTGCATGCCATTGAAGTTTTGAATCTAAGGTTATTCCCAAAAACACAGTCTTGTCTTCGAATTCTAGAATTTCGCCCTTTAATTTAATTTTTGAGTTGTTTATGTGCTTAACATTGGGTAAAATCAATTTTATGCACTTCGTCTTCTTTGCATTTAAAAGCAGGTTATTGGCTGTAAACCAATTTACAATAGTGGATAATACATCATTAATACAGTCGAAGCTTTTCTCTTTTCTATCCACTTTGAAAATTAGAGAAGTGTCATCTGCAAATAAAACTATATCATGTCTACCCTGCACAAGCTCTGGTAAGTCATTTATGTACACTAAAAATAAGAACGGTCCTAGGATGGATCCTTGAGGTACTCCAAGAGCAACGTTTGACCCTGCTGACGAGGTCCCATTGATGACTACTCGCTGTGTTCTGTTCGATAAATATGATGAAACGAGATCAAGCGCTCCATTCTTTATCCCATAGTGCCTAAGTTTTCTGATCAAATTTTCGTGATCAACGCAATCAAATGCTTTTGATAAATCACAGAAAACTCCAACAGCATCTTGAGCCTTTTCCCAGGCATCAAAAATATGTTTAATGAGTACCACACCGGCATCCGTGGTGGAACGGCCTCTAGTAAATCCGAATTGCTTACTGTTCAGCAGTTTATTACGATTGAAATGGGATAGAAGCTGATTAAGGATAAGCTTCTCGAAAATTTTGCTTAATGCCGGTAGTATTGAGATAGGTCTGAAGTTTGTGGGGTCTGATTTCGTTCCTGATTTGAACAACGGGATAATTTTACTATGTTTCATCAAGTCAGGAAAAACTCCAGTATCAATACTTCTATTAAAGATATCAGCTATATAAGGAGCAGTTAATTCTATTATGGAATGTAATACTTTGACAGACAGCCCCCAAAGATCTTCAGTTTTCTTGACATTCAATGATCTAAACGCTTTGGTAACGATGATAGGAGTCACATAATTGAAACTAAAGATTTCCGTACATTCCACTACATTTCCTTTCAATAATACTTCAGCAGCGTCTGGCGATGAATTTAAAGACTTTGATGTGTCTATGGGTATATTGGAAAAGAACCGCTCAAATTGATCCGCTACATCGAGATCGGAACTTACTAGAGTATCATTGATACGTAGGCTGTAGTGCGGATCTTTAATCTTTCTTTTTCCAGTTTCATTGCTTATTACTTGCCATACAGTCTTGACCTTATCACTAGAGTTTTGTATTTTTTTGGACAAGTAATCAGCTTTGGCGGCGACACATACTTTCTTAAAAGATTTGGAATAGTTTTTAACATACTCTAGAAATTCCGGTCTTTTATCCGTAGTTCTCGAATCATATAAGTCATAGAGTCGGCGTCTCTTCTCGTGAATATCTGGTGTAGCCCAGTCGCTAAACTTAACCTTGGACTTGCCTTGAATTTTCTTAGGACTAAAGCATTTGTCAAATTCTTTTTTTATACAATCATGCAAAACAGAACACATATAGTCGGGGTTTTCCTGGGGAAATGAAAGATGAAATAATCTTTTTGCAGTATTCTGACAAAATAGGTCGAGGCGTTTTTCTGAAATAGGTCTGCACATGAAGCCACAAGGCGCTTCCTCGATTTTCCCGCTGAAGGTAACAAGTTGCCCGCAGTGGTCAGAACTTAAAGTGTTTATGATAGATTTAACTATCGCCTCCTTGTTACTGTAAATATTATCAATACACGTAGCACTAGTTGCTGTAATTCGAGTAGGCTCACAAAACAAGTTCACTAGGTCAAAAGACTTGAACGTATTTATTAAACTCACACACATTGGCGATTTTTCTAATAAATTAACATTAAAATCACCACACACAATGATACACTTTTTGCTCTTAAAGACACTAGCGAGCACTTCATCCATAACGGATTCGAATAAAGTGTAGTCCGCTGACGGGGGTCTGTACACGCATACAATTATAAATTGTTCCAACTCAATACAAGACAGTTCAATTTGCCGTTCAATAGACATGTCGACTATATCTTTACGCTCTTTGCTTTTGAGGTTATGCTTTACTAAAATTAAAGATCCTCCACGGCTGTAGGACTTTCTATAAAATGAACTCAGTACACTATGGTTTGTGAAATTGAACATTTCATGACCTTTAAGCCAGTGCTCAGTTATACACAAAATATGAATATTTGAACATTGTATGAACAAATCTATTTCTAATTCTTTACTGGCAAATCCCTGGATATTTTGGTGAACTATGTTCACTACATCATTACTCGCATGAATACTAGTGTTACAGCGATCGAGAGGCTCGGAGCCGGCGGATGTAGCACACTTTGTCGAGGAGGTTAGTTTAAATCAACCGCAGGCTCCGTCTCGGATCCTCCGTTACTAAAACGTAACACAGGACCCGCCTTAAAACTATCACAAATCGTGTTTGGCATCACAAGGTCTACAATATTATATGCTAACAAATTAGCAACATCTCGCAAGTACCTCCTAGGAAGGTGGGTACGCTTTCGGGTCAGGTTGAATTTTTTTACAAATTTATTCGTATCAAAGTACGAAATCGTCTCAAGTACGAAACGCTCTAAACAAACCCAATTTGAATATTATAGAAAATACATGAATATAGGTGACAGTATGTATGCTCGGACGCAACAACGCTGTGATGTACGCGCGCCCTCTGTCTATTGCTTTAGTTCCGTAATAAATCAGTAAGCGAAAGCACGCATGGTCTTCTGATTTCTTGACCCATTCACTATTCTTGGCTTCCCTGGATTCAGGACATACTATGGTCATTGTCAGATTTAGGTTCGCGTCTTTTCGGTGGACATATCAAAAGTTAAGGGCCAAAAAGGTTAATTTTGGATTGGTCTAGTGACCCGCATAAACGGTGTTTCCGTAACTATATATCCATGTAATAAAAACACAACTTACATGTACATAAGCCATTAACTATTGACCACCGGGTGGACAACTTTTGTTTTTACAACTGACAATGACCCACTAAATCCACGAAAGGGCCTCGTCCGGGTGCTCGGAGCCGCGCAATGGCTAAGGCGGACCCGGGGAGCGAGTCCCCAATGAATGTTGGAGTTTAATTAGGACACTGCCGAGTGACTGGGACGTTACCTGGAGCGAGTACCCGATGAAGGTGGGCGCCCAGCCCTTGGCGAGGCCGCGCATGCCCTCCTCGCGCACGGACACCTTGAAGCCGTGCACCACGTTCTTGTACTTGTCGGCGTCCACCTGCAGCCGGCACTTCACCAGGTCGAGGGGCACCACGGCCGTGTGCGTGATGCCTGCAACATTCATGTCAATCATATTTAAAACAAACATAAAAAACACAATTAAAATATATAGTTAAATAATACATCACTAACCTAATTAAACTAACTAAACCTATAACTAAACTATAAAAAGAAGATGCCCCCCAAGTCCCCATCACTGGCTATAGTGCCCAGAAGGCTGGCAGCGTTTCCTCTTTGGATTGCGAGGCTAATCATCTGGCCAAAATAGCTGCCAGCCCTCTGGTCACCCGACATTTCAACAAGGCGCTCCGCTATTTCCTTGAAGAGCGCCTTCGCACCTACTGGGTACTAGACGACGATATATTTAATACATATAAATACTTAAATACATAAAAAACATCCAAGACTCAGAAACAAATATTCATGCTCATCACACAAATATGTTTATGGTTGATATTGTGCTGTGAAGTGAAGCCTATTTATTTATTTATTTGGGTCATTGTCAGTTGTAAAAACAAAAGTTGTCCACCCGGTGATCAATAGTTAAGGACTTATGGGCATCTAAGTTATGTTTTTATTACATGGATTTATAGTTACGGAAACACCATTTATGCGGGTTACTAGACCTATCCAAAATTAAGCTTTGTGGCCCTTAACTTTTGATATGTCCACCGAAAAGACGCGAACCTAAATCTGACAATGACCCATTTATTTATACACAAATTAAATATAAAACTGAACACTATTAATTTTACTATTACATATTGGACCAGACAAGCATCTAAAGACTAGTGTGCAGTAACAGCCCAGGAAGACCGAGGCCTGTGTTAGGGCTAGTTACATATTTGTTGCGCGACTTTATTTTGTGAGAGCGATTTGACTTATGCAAAAAGTTTACTTTCCAATTCGGGCCCAGAACAGGCACGTATCCAGAGGGGAGGATAATTGGGATTTATCCCCCCCCAAAAACGTTTTTAGCCGTCTATTTATTCGCTTGCGTGTTCTTTCAATAAATAGGTAAAGAAAAATATAGATGTTTCAATGTTTGCCCCCCCCCCGAACCAAGTCTGGATACGTGCCTGGCCCAGAAGGAGCCCTCGACTAAGAGTGTGACTATAAATATACAACACAAAAGCAAACAATTTAACACTAAAACTTAAAACTAAACAGCGGAACGAGCCCTGTTCTCCGAACTTCGTATCGTGCCGTCCCTTTCACTCTTGTGTTATTCACTATATGGGCGAAAGGGAGTAGCCCCTCTGGCGCGCGATTGACACCCAAAGTATGCAGTTTCAAATAGGCAAATTTCAAACCAAAGAATATAATACTCACTAAGGGTTTGTTTCAAACCCCCTTATTCATAAACGTCTATCGAACCTATATTAATTAACTAGCCGATAGCCGCTAAAGTTCGTTTGTCCTTATTTGTCACTTTGACATTTACGTTTGTGAGAATGGGACAAAAAACATTTTAGATTGCAGAGGTTTGTTAAGTTTTATGAATAAGGGAGTTGTACAATAATAAAGTAGACGTCCCAGTGCTCGACACCTTAGACACCTATTAATCACCTGTCATCATGACATAAGATTTAAAATGCCATGTATTGGGTCAGTATCGAGGACCGAGAACAATACATACAAAGTTATCATCGTAGAATTAATCAATACAAAGCTGTCATCATAGTAGTAGTGTAGGAGTATCAGTTTGTATAGAAATAAATGAATAAATATTAGAGGACAATCTTACACAAATCGAACTAGCCCCACAGTAAGCTCAAGAAGGCTTGTGTTATGGGTACTAGACGACGATATATTTAATAGATATAAATACATAGAAAACATCCAAGACTCAGAAA
This sequence comes from Epiblema foenella, assembly GCA_963556455.1. NCBI lineage: Eukaryota > Metazoa > Arthropoda > Insecta > Lepidoptera > Tortricidae > Epiblema > Epiblema foenella. The sequence goes on along the minus strand of OY747119.1, from coordinate 11,396,183 downwards.
CAAATATTGATGCTCAACACACAAATATTTGCCCTGACCGGGATTCGAACCCAGGACCGTCAACTTCACAGGCAGGTGCACTACCCACTAGGCTAAACCGGTCGTCAAAGAAATACAACTAGCGGTGATAAGAGCGTGTTAAACTATCCCCATAACTATTATAATGAAAAGTTAACTCGTATTCAGCGATTACTTAACACAAATTTACACAAGTGGCACAGCGATAGCGCTATCTGACCTTGTCTGTGATTGAATACTCGTATCATTTCGCACAGGTGACGTCAAAGATATGTTTACATCATTGCACCTTAATCAATTGCAATAAGGCGAAAAATGTATAAATTTTTTTGACGTCCAGCCGGATTACGGTGTTGGGTTTCAGTCGCGGATTATCTAGGGATCAGTTAATATCGTGATCATGTTGTTGTGGGTGTGCAGTGCATTGAATGTGGAAATAATTTTGATAATAGCAAACTGCTCGTATTTATAATGCAGTTTGATGAACTACTCGAACTTAGTTCAAATAGATTTGCTTTATAATACTACAATATATCCCTTACGTTCTTACATAATCCACCGTCGCTACCATATGATGGGAGCGCTCGTGGCCCAGCGGCGCCCGCTTACCGCGTGCGGTATGCAAGGATAAGCAACGTGGACCGACCAAATTTTGGGATTAGGTAGCGGACCCCGGACATCCTTCAGGAAGCAACTGTACCGGGATAACGCAAGGAGGATTATGGATTTTCCACAGGCCATTCTCCAACCGCGCACTCCTATCGATTTATTGGTCCCGGTCTATAAAGCCCTGTGACTTTATAGACCGTCCTTCATGTTTAAAAGACCCACAAGGTCTAGTTTCCCCGCTGGATGAAGTTCAGATGCATCTAGTACCTACGCCAAATCTTAAGATCTGTCCATGACCATTTTCGCCCACTTTTTTAACCTCAAAATTACCAAGGTAGTAGATTTGATGACAACGTAATACCTAAGTACTGTTACAAATTGGTTCAATTAAACTTTAACTTAAGGAAATACGTAATAGAGAATCGAAGTCCGCATTCCATTTCTCCGCTTATCAATGTAGACCACATTTAACTCCCACACTACAATCGCTCATATACGCGAAGGTTGAATGCACCCATATTTTTACGCCGGCTACAAATGTATTTATTTATACTTTATTGCACAATTCAAGAATGTCAAAATGGCGGACTTAATGCCATTAAAGCATTCTCTACCTGTCAACCAACCAACAAATAAATAGGCATTCGAATTATCTGGCACGAACACCAGGTAGTGCATGAAATAATTGATCCAATCTTGGCCTTCGAGTCACGCGACCTTCTAAGTACATTATATTGGGATAATCAATTTGATTTTGTAGGCCATTTTGTCTATGTCACTAGGCAAAAATGGGGATAAAATTATCCTATTCATTCCCCATGATAAACTATCCTCGCACACGCAGCCCAAACTACTCATGGACCTTAATAAAATAATATTACATTCGAAATATGATAGACCAATTCTTTGGTGACTGTACCTAATTACACCAAGACAGATTTATCGGTTTAAGCACCAAGTCAGACAAACAGATCTCACAATGAATATTAGATTGTTAGAAACATATAATTGATACCCGTAATCTGTCTCTCACTTTAAGAGGTAGGGCACAGCAAAATGTCATCTTGCTCGAATTTGGAGCAGCCCAACTGAGGAAGTACCTCCGCCTTGCAGAAGACCACAGCCATAACAACATTATCTACTATACAAGTATGTAGTATTGTTCCTGGAGGTGAGCAAGGTTGCCAGAGCTCCCGAGGATGCACTGTGTTGAGAGCGAGGGACCTAAATTTGTCCCTTCTGTTGTCAACACAGTGCATCCCCAAATTTTATAAGGGTCGGCAACGCGTACGTGACTCCTTTGTAGTTGCGGGCGTCTATAGGCAGCGGTGGCCGCTTACCATCAGGTGGTTGTATAAAAACTTCCACCGACGTATAAAAAAAAGAACTTCCAAATGTGTACAACCTTCACAGCCTATAGAGGTAGACAAGAGTAGAGTCGTCATTGCCAGTGACTTTGCACCAGTAACATCATTCGCTGCGATGGCAGCCGCCCAAGAGTTCACGGCTACGCCAGGCCGCGCGTTACATAAGCAGCGTAACGTTTGTTACATATACTAATTGTGATAATCCATATTGAAAGGAACCTTATGGCGGCCGGCACTTACGTCTTTAATGCCGTTGTTCCAATACAATAGTAAATAGGTGTAACGTAAGCGCCTGCCGCCATAAGGTCCCTTTCGATGTGGATTATCACAATTATACGATGGAATAACGACCGTAACGCATTTAGCTTGTGAACAAACGTAATCACAAGTGCCAATATGTTTGTTGATGATTCCACAGGGAATCGTACAATTTATAAATCGTACAATTTATAAATTGTACGATTCCCTGCTCTATAAATAGAGCTGTTAGCTTCTTCGCTCAACGCATCAGTAGAGGGGATCCAATATTTGTATCAGTTTAGTTTGTTTTTTGACGACCGGTTTAGCCTAGTGGGTAGTGCACCTGCCTGTGAAGCTGACGGTCCTGGGTTCGAATCCCGGTCAGGGCAAATATTTGTGCGATGAGCATGAATATTTGTTTCTGAGTCTTGGATGTTTTCTATATACGTAAGTATTTATATCTATTAAATATATCGTCGTCTAGTACCCATAACACGAGCCTTCTTGAGCTTACTGTGGGGCTAGTTCGATTTGTGTAAGATTGTCCTCTAATATTTATTTATTTTATTGCCTACGGTCATACTCCATTGCTTTTCTTGTGTATATAATTTGGAAGCTGTTAACAGTTTGAATTGCTAGCATAGCAGAGCTTGAATTTTGTCAATTAGCAGAGATTTTAGAACGTTATTTAAATGAAAAATCTAAAAAACACAAAATGTAGTTGGGTCATACTCGGATTTAGGTTCGCGTCTTTTCTGTGGACATACCAAAAGTTAAGGGCTACAAAGCTTGATTTCGGATTGGACCAGTAACCCGCATAAACAGTGTCGCCGTTTCTATAAATTCCTGTAATAAAAACATAGCTAACATGCACATAAGCCGTTAACTATGGACCACAGGAGTGACGACTTTTGTTTTTTCAACTAAGTATGACCCAGTTGTTGGACAATGATATTGGATAAGTGTAATACTAGCCTAAAAATAAGTTCTTTGATAAAGGAGTGTATAAATTTAAAGGGTCGGCAACGCGCACCCGACACCCCTGGAGCTGCGGGCCGTACGCTTGCTTGCCACCGACGTGGTATAGAGATGTGCTTACCGCAGGACAGGATGCCGCCCAGGCCGCACAGCGCGAAGTACTTCGCAGAGCCGAACTCGCACGAGTCACCCAGCTCCGTCGCGTTGGCGGCCATGGCCTGCGGGCAACGGGACGTGAAACAAGCTTATATATAACAATAGAACAAAAAAGAAAGATATAGAACAAAAAAAAAAATATTTTTATTTTAACTGTTTATTTCTGAAAAAACATATAAATTACATTTGACAGGGTTAGGCATGCAATCTTATTTTTTAAAGTTTTTTTTAATTACCTAACGGTTAATTATTATTATTACAATTTATATAATAATAACAAAAGCTAATAGTGAAGAGTTAAAGAGTAGCCCTGGACACCCACTATAGCCTACTGTAGAACGTTGGTTAGATGTAAGAATAAAAAATATTAAATTAGGGGGGCACCTAATTTAATTTTTTTTTTTGATATCCCTCCTACTAAACTGCTATTACTCTGTAAAGGATATTTTAAATGATGATAGTTTATAAAATTTCATGATATTATTTATTCTTAGAAAATGTGTATTGTTTTAGTAACTAGTTTTTAAGTTATAGTTGTGTACCCTTTCAGGGTGTCATGGTCTGATTTTAATTGTATAATTACACCTTAATTGAAATGTACATGACTTAACAGCGAAATAAATAAATAAATAAATTTCGCAATTCTAGTGCTTAGTTTCCGAGTAAATCGGCTGTGACATACGGACAGACGGATAGACGGATAGACGGACGAACGGACATACCAAAATAGCCAAAATGGCGAAAACGGAACCCTAAAAAGTCACTGTTAAATCTCAAATGATGGTTCGTATCATACAAGTATATAAGATTTTTGACATTATGTTATTATTATCATTATTTTTCTTGTTTTGACGACCATGATAACAATTCTTGTAATTTTGACATGTATGCAAATCGTGTAATACCTTATCACAAAATAAATAATCTAATGTTTGTGAAACTGATTTTATTCTATTGGAATAGAGTCCAAATAGAGTAGAGAGAATAGGTCCAATTATCCGCCTGGCAGGGAGCAGTTGCTTATGGAATACTAGTTTCTACGCAAAATGAATGGGATCAGCAGGCGTCAAAGCGACCGCTTTAGCCTAGTTAGTACTGACCCTGCCTTCGAAGCTGGAGGTCCCGGGTTCGAATCCCGGTCAGGGCATTTATTTATGTGATCAACACAAATATTTGTTTCTGAGTTTTGGATGTTAACTATGTATTTAAGTATCTATTTACCTATATAAGTATGTATATCGTCACTTAGTACCCATAGTACAAACTTTGCTTAGTTTGGGACTGGGTTGATTTGTGTAATATTGTCCACAAATATTTATTATTATTTATTTATCACTACGTTTCTCTGTCCCTATATCCCTATGTATGTATGCTTAAATCTTTAAAACTACGCAACGGATTTTGATGCGTAATATGAGAACAACGGTTGGAACTCACTTGGAAAGTCACTATTTGCGACATGTTTCGGACTACAATTGGAGTCCTTCATCAGGTTGAGTGTTATCAAGGCAACCGACCGCGCAACACCAACCAAGTGAGTTCCAACCGTTGTTCTCATATTAAGTGTAAATATGTTTCACGTTAGTGTAAATTTATGGATTTTGATGCGTTTTTTTTTAATAGATAGTGATTGAAGAGGAAGGTTTTAGTGCACCCGTGCGAAGCCGGGGCGGGTCGTTAGTTTATTATAAAGCGGAAAACGCTAACATGAGTTGTTTAGCCCTCAGCTCTCATAATCTCGGGTCACGGGGCGGCCCCGCCGGGCGCCGCGCACGCGCCGCGAGCCGCGCCCGCGACGAGGCCCGGCCCGGGGCCCGGGCCGGCGGCGCCGCGGCGGTCCCCCTCCAACATGAGTTCTCATCATTGGGCACAACTGTTATCCATATGTTGAACAATAGGGTCTTACACAGTTTAACAAATACCGTCTCTTCTATGGCCAATAGTTAATGGATACCTGGTATTCGTCAAAGTCCTAGTTTTCTTCCCCCCTTTGAGGGCAACAATGACTGTTTTCCTCATGGAAGGCGTAATAAGCAGCGTACAATTCAGTAGCAAAATTATTTGTAAGATATTAAGGTTTTCAGCAGCGGGCCTCATAGGCAGTGTGAAAAGCAGTATGAGTCCCATGGTAGCAAAATTATGTGTCTTGGGCGTAAACTCTTGAATCCCTCCCCACGCTCAGGATTCTATTGTAGAATTTTTCGCTTCACTGAGTATTCAATATACCGCCCTACTATCGTTCTTTTATACTGTTGCTTCAATTACGTCCATACTTACTCGGCGATCACTGATTAGGGGCCGCACGGTCCGGCGTCCTAGGCACATACTTACGGACCCGGACGACGTGATCACACCGTCTATCGAAAGATGGAACGCTGTGCTTACGGCGTCCAACTCTGACACGACGCGTACACTTAGGCATTCCCGCCGGCTAGGACGTCCACCGCGCGATCGCGACAACAGTGACACATATAGTCCCTATTCGTCCCGGTACCGCCGCACACCGGGTAGAGTCAGTCCGACCCAGGTCGGGCCTAGCTGAGTTTCTTGCTTCTCAGCTAGGCTAGGTTTAGTGAACCAGCGACAAAACTCCCAGTAGCTTGATTCCACTCACACCTCAGATTCGGTTGAAACCGCTCAACCAATCTCACTGGAGAACTTAGAGAGAGTATTCCAGTGTTCCAAACCACACGCGTGGTCATGCCGGAGGTTTTCCCCTGGCTACTCTCCAACCGCGCACTCCTATCGCTTTATTGGGCCCGGCCTATAAAGCCACAGTCAGGTTCAAAAAAAAAAACATCCATACATTTCCTCATACTTACGGCTAAGTTTAGGACTAGATTGATTTGTGTAACATTTTGAACAAAAAATAATTATTTATCTAATACTTGGTAGTCGATACTGACCTGTGAGGGGGCGGCGATGGCGTCACACCGCGCGGGGGTGAGCGGGCCGTGGAACGGCGAGCTGCGCGCCGCCTCCAGCAGTGAGGAGAACATTATTCTGCAACATGGAATGGGCATTAGACTTTTGAAATTATTTTTTTTATACAACGCCGGGAAACCAGCCTGCCTGATGGTAAACAAATACTGCAGTCTATCCCAGGGATCGGATACCGGTATTTTCTCACCGTTTCATTATTTCGTTTTTAATGGGACAATCTAATAATACGACGTTGTTACCTAAATACATGATTCAACCCTACGTAAAGAGCAAAAAATAATCCAAAATATTGGACTAATTTAGGGTTTTTTAAAAATACCGGTATCGGTCCCTGGTCTACCGGTATCGGCCTCAAGAGGCCCCGTGTACTTCAGGTAGTACATAAAAAACCATTGATTTGAACTATATACCCATACATTTATTTGAGGATGTAATTATTTCGTAATTTTTGAAGGTCAGAGGGATTACTCCGAACTTCATATCGTGCCGTCACTTACACTCATATAGTGTATAACACGAGAGTAAAAGGGACGGCACGATACGAAGTTCGGAGTACAGGCCCTGGCATCAGGAGGCTATGAACGCCTACAACTCCAGAAGAATCGCAAGCACGATTTGCTGACCCGTTATCGACTCTAGGATCCCATATGTTTGACAGCTAGATATGTTACAAGTTCTTAACACAACACACCCTCGCGAGCTTTGACGACCTCACCACCACAACATCACATATCTAAAGAACAAGTAGTCAATCTTCTGTAAGGAGGAGGTACTTCCCCAGTTGAGCTGCTCTAAATGGAGGGATGTAGATTCAAAATTTGACTACTCCAAATATGCCAAAGGGTGGAATCCTATTCAAATATCTCAAAAAATAATGAAGCTACAACCGTTTTAATGTTGTTGGTTAGAGAGCAAGCATGACAGATCAGTGAGGCCATAGTAAATGACGATTGTTCTAACACAAATGTGCATTTTGCAGTAAAGGGACGGAGTATTTCCCCTCTTTGTAGACTTATACTAATTAGTTATTCTTTTGAGTTAGTTTTTTCGTCATTCGATTAAGAAAGTGATCCTTTTTCGAGAAAATTCGAACTTATTTTGTTATTTGGTGACAACATTTATGAGAGATGATGTCTGCTGTGCCCTAACTATCTCTTTGCAGATGTGTGCAGGTTTCCTCACATGTCTAAATGCCTTCAAAATAAAACAATTTAGCTGCCTTTTAGTTTGAGGATGGCAGTGCATACATCAGTCTACTGTTCCAGTCATCCGTCACTTGTCATACTGTAAATCTTGTTGCTACCTTTTTGGATTTGTTTCTTCCTGGCATACAATGAATCCTCAAATCAAAAAAGGATGAAGGGTGGGCGCCCAGCGCAAAACACCACACAGTGCCTTGTCAATATCTCGGGTGACCAGAGGGCTGGTAGCTACTTCTTCCAGATATTAAGTCTGGCCATCCAAAGGGGTAATGCTGCTCTTCAGGGCACCAAAGTCACAAAGGTGACATTGGAAGCATTTTCTATTTATAAGTATATTTTAAGTTATTAAATTTGACGTAACTAGTGACCAAAGAGCTGGCGACTTCCTCGCACAATGTATCAGCATTATGATACAGCGAGGAAATGCCACCAGTATCCTCGGTACAATGCCCCAAGTGCCTGTTTTAGATTTAAGTTAGTTGTAATATTATTTAAGTTATCATTCTCTTTATTTTCTTTAAGACTTAGGCTAGATTTTATAATAATTATATAAAAAGTAAAGTATAAATCAATATTTACAAAACATAAAATCATTATAAAAACCTAACCTAGTGTGCCGCCGGCAGCGAGGCACGGCCTAAGCTACCGGTGGTTAGGGTGACAGAGAGAGGAATTATTTAATTTATTTAAGTTATTGTTATTCAACTATTATTACTATTATCACTTGTAAATCAATAAATGTTTTAAGTTTTTATTTAATTGATTTGTATTTATATTTATTGAAGAAAGGGTTGACAGCGAGATTGTGATTGATCTGAAGTCGCAATCATCCAGAGGTCTGTCTGTGAACATCATAATATACACAAAAAAAAACCCTCACTTTGAACACTGATTTGATGTTATCAGACCTATGTTCACAAATACACCAAATCTGTCACAATTTTAACCTAACTTCACTATATATGTTTTGTTTCAATTGAATCAAAATGTAATTATAATTAATAATATGAACTGTTTGTCCTTGAACAATGTTAATAAATCATTAACACTACTTTAACCTGACACATTGTGTCAGTACAACTTTTAAAATATTGCTAAGATTAATTAATATTAATGATTATTTATGCTTGCTATTGCTTATGATTCGGCTCTTGTCTGGATTGACATGTCCAGTCCCAATATACAGTAGTAAACATCGTAATATCTAATAAACTTGTTACTGACATGGTTTATAATCTAATCACTCAAGGAAATGATCTTGTTGTGAAATAAATGGAATTGAAATCATATTATAATAGCTTTCTGTTATTTAACTTCAAAAAACCATTACAAATGTATTCGGCATGCGTTAATTACGTTCTTGGTTTTAACCATAACCTTCTGTCAGGTTAGGTAATTTGGCATAAACTAACCTTCTTTTGTTATAATTATAACTATCTTATTTAAGCTAATTACATTTATTCGTTGATAGTGTCTCGGTGATTCCTTTCGAAGTGATAATAGTCCAAAAAACATGAGAATAAAAAGTAAAAATTAAAATTAAAGAATATAGTTGACGTTAATCAATACTGCTTCTAACCGGGTGATCCCAGTAACCATCGAGATATAGCGTCAATTAACCGCAACCAAAGGCATAGCTTTAAATAGAATTTTTCAAATATAGTTCAAGTATAAAAATTAATAAACCCTTAGAAATAGGGCAAGGTCACGTGAGAATAATTCTATTAGAACATTACGTAAGGAAAAACGTCAAGTTTACACAGAAAAAGAACACAATTAATGACTTAACTGAAATTCCGTGTTAATATAAGATAGAAAATGCACTGTAACAAAGAAAATTTGATAACTTACATGTCTTAAAATCCTATTTCGCCGTTCAACACTCCACACCGCGCCTGACGCACAGTGCTAAAGGAAATGCAGGGGCGAAGCGAGCGCCATTGACGGAAGTTATGTAATCACGTGGAAACGTTTTGACGTTTGTGGAGCTAGTGTCGTTATGGATGCGTTCAATATAAACGAAAAAAACATGCACAGATAAACAGTTATAAGTGAAAGATAGCATTAATAACTAGGCACGTTATATTACTTTTATTTACGGACTAGATCATAATTTGCAAGTAAATAAAAACTTGCTGAAGTAATGCGCCGTCTGGCCTGGTCTGGCCCCCTATCAGCGAGTAGCAGTACTAATGAAGTAACTTTATGTAACCAATCTTTCCATCTATCGGTGAGTAGCAATACTAACAAGTTAACTAACATTTCAAAGTATTCATAGATGTCACTGCTATGCACATTCTATACAAACAATCTTGGCGATTGATTAGATTGATTGAGTTTAGTAGGTATAACATTGTAGTCTTTGATTGATTACATTGAAATATATCGAAACTCTTTACTGATTGTGTCAAAGCAGAATCACAGTATGACAACACTCATCATCTCCGTCATCTCACGTTGATCTCACGTCACCATCATTCTCACAAGTCGACTAACAGAAATGGATTAATTAGACCAATACACCCACCGAGCAAGCATTCACTACAATACAAAATGACAATAGCCGAGCTTTTAACCGTTATCATACCGGTGATCCTAAGTTGACATGGCGATAGGTACAGCAATCTACCTTTCGACATTAAAATGTAAGTTCGTTCAAGTCATTACATCAAGCACCTTCCTTCTTGTTCTTCAGTGATGTAATATCGTCTGATATGAGCATCATCATCATTATCATCAGTCGTTCCATCAATTCTGAGGATTCTTTCTTATTCTTGTTGAACAGATCCCTCCATAGGCTCCTATCACCCGCTTTTTTGGTGCTCTCTCCCCTTAAATCCTTCCTTTTTATAAATTTGCCGCCATTGCACTGCAGAATGTATGAAGATTGGGCCCCGAGGTCGGGGCCTTGTAACCTCAGTGCCGGATTAACCCTTAAGTAGACTAAGCAATTGCTTAGGGCACCACGTCTTGGGGGGCACCAGAAACAGCACCCAAAAATAATTTGCTAGCACATAAACACACGAAAGGGGATATTAGTATATAGTAAAAAAAAATTGGGGCCTGTTTTATCTGTATGTGAGACCTCCTAAAAACGTTTAAAAATATTTTTGAGTAATTTTTAAATTTCCAAAAACTGGCCCGACAAAAGTAAAATCGGTATGGCTATCGAACCCTCACTAAAATGCGACCTGTAGAGGTGATCATCCGGACATCCGAAAGCATTTTTGTCGAGGTTGAAACGGAGATTTTCTTTTCACTTGGTTAACTATTGGGGCCCACAGGCGAGGATTGCTTAGGGCATCAAGTAGTCTTAATCCGGCTCTGTGTAACCTACGCAGAAATACGGCGCTCCATTTACGAGCAATACTATTATACTATTCTGTGCTTACAGGTAATGCCGTGCCGTAAGGGCTGCAGCCCACCGACAGCGGGCCCGGTCTGTTGCTGCGCGCGGCGCCGCAGCGGCCGACACCGGCCCCAGGGAGAGTTCTGTACGGCGGACACTTGTTCCAATCCGCAGTTTTGCATTGCGTACAGGCCTCGTGAGTATAATACCATAGTGATAGTGATCATAAATTGAGATAGCGATAAGTAGTGCCGGATCCAAATAATGGGACATGTGGCCCAACGTACATATTTTCATCCCATTTCACAGCATCGCTGCGTCATGAGCCTGCGTCATCATGGCCCATTGTGTGAATCCGGTGTAAATGTATATGTCACAATCACAACTAGATTGTAAAAACCGTTAGATTATAATTATAGCTAGCGAGATTGTAAACTGTGTAAAGATCGTAATTCTTACGCAAAAATAATGCGTTAAATTGTAAGCAGTATTTTATGCTTCCAACTCTTCCGACATGAAACTTGCAATCTAGGTTATTAGGTTCGTTCGTTATCTAGGTTTTTCAGACCGAAAACACAAGCCCCGCGTAGCCGGGCTTCGTCAACTTGCTGCAAGAACTTACAAAACATGTTTCGGTTCACAATCTTTCTGTTTACAATCTCCCTAGTTAGATTATTATCTAAGGTTATTTACAATTATACGGTAACACATATAGGATTCACACCAAACGGCCGGAGTTGGCGTACGTCTTCCCTACTAGAGTCAAAGTCAAGACATTTGGCAATCTAAGCACTGGTGTTAGCCCGGGCTTGGCTAATCTCTGATCAGTTACCAATAACATTATTTGTTTTTATTTCTCTGTGTAAGTATATTTAACTTTTGTGTTTTGTCCATCGTGGCTTCACGTGGTCCCAAAGGCAAACCAGCACTAGCCATTGGTTAGCATTAGGTAGACTCTACGCTGACTTAGGGCCATTTCGCGGCTGTGCTATTTATTGTGATTTATTTTGCTATTTGTACTGTCTTTGTGCCACGAATAGGTGTGTGTTTCTTTCTTTTTTATATAGTAACAAACCGTATTTCCAGAATTTTGTCCAAACGCACAAGACCGACCAACCGACCAAGAGATTCCTGCCGCAGAATCACCACAGCGTGGAAATTGGCCGCCTCCCCCACCCTTCCCTGACACAACCACGCCTTGGCCTCCACCACATTCCCACCATCCTCTTTCTAGTACCCAGAACCCTCGACATTCTAACCAGTCGTTCTCTTCGCAACAATCTCTCCCCACGCGTCAACCATGCTGCCAAAACCATCAGCCGTACTCTCCGCAATCGCCAAGAAGGAGCACAGCACGTCTCTCTATAGGAAAACCGTCTTTAGCTCGCTTGGATAGCGGTCAGAATCCCTTTGAGGGCCTGTCAAGACCTGGCAGTCGGTCCGCGATGAGGCTGCGTCTGGCGACGATAGGGAGGCCGTCTTTAACGCGGTACGACCTTGGTTGCCAACCAGACCCGTATAAGCAAGATGATAGCAGTTTCGGGGGTGAGTTATCTATCAATAGTAACACCAACCACACCACATCACTAGTCCACCAAACCACCACACCAACTTAAATGTTTGTTTATTTAATAAGGCTCACAAAACAAGTTACAGGCATTTTCAGACTATAAGGTAAAGGTTAACAATTAGAGCTGGTCTGTAACTCATGAGTGCACAGAAAGATTAAAACATTTAAGACCAGCATGATACTAGGCGGCAGCAAAATTTTCATGTTAGTTGTAAATCTTAAATAAACAGAACAGATTACAATTAACGCGTTAAGGAGAATATGAACAGGTTAACAACTCATAGGTAAGTACACGCTGATAGCATCACAGCAATTCAGTTGTTTCTGTTGGGATTAAGTTAAGTAGTCTATTTTCCTCACGATACGGGGCTTTTACTGTCACGATTATGTCTAATGCCTCTACGGACGTGTACTTATATTGTTTTTTTAGTTCTTTTTTCTCAAGTATGTTAGTCTATTTGTTTGCCGTTTGATTGTGTTACCCCCTTGCCGTCACCAAATGAACTCTGCGGAAGACCAACGCTGACTTTTCTAGTGACCTAATATGGACCTAATACTTAAAATTGAGGGTAAAACCTGTAGTCAAACAAGAACCATTGTCAAACAGCATATGCTGCGAAACAAAAATCAACTATAGAAGATATATGTAATAGTTTAACTTAATGATTATGTAAGAAGGCTCCTTAACTCAAAAAATCTTTTATAATTAAGATTAGTAGTTAAGTATAGAAAAAAATGTAACTTTATTATGAATTCAATGAAATAAAGAGTTTAAATTAAAAATTATTTTTTGACAATAAGGTAGCATCATGCTGAGCAGGGTCCATTTCGTGGCAACTTCTTCTTTGTTTATAGTAATAACTTGTTGTGTTGTCACGAATAAATGTTTGAAGTTTAATGCCAATCCTATTCCATTTAGGAGCTGGCGTCCGCCTTGGAGCCCTGTCCCGGCACGCCGACCACTGCGGGCGCGGCAGCTGGCCCGGGGGCTTCCAGCAAGGGCCGGAGGCTGACCAGGACACTTTCGGAACTGACGTAAGGACTTCCCCTGGGCGCGAGATAAACTACTAGTCTGTTTCTGCGTGTACTAATTGAGAAACGGATCGCGTGCCGTCTTGTGCTCACTGAATTGAGCTGCACCTAAGAAATATGAGCGAATAATATTCTGCTATGCCCTACCTCTCTAAAACCAGGCACCTACAGTCACCATCACATGTATCGGAACAACAAGGTGCTCATAAATGTCTGTACATAACATACTTAAAGATTTGTTAAACGGGTCTAACGCTAACTTGTTACCGGCGTTTCAACACGGTTTTACAGAGCGCGAGAGTATAAAAAAAAAATATTCGTGTACTGTAGACGACTTTATTGTTAGACGTTAGAGAACATAAGTATTCAAATATTTTTGAGCACCCTGAACAGTACAGATATTGATGACACCATGAATTGAACAGTTTCTTTAATTCAGGCGCGGACCCAGGATTTTGTTCAGGGGGGGCACTTTCGAATTTTCCGAAAATAAAACTGACTTTTCATAACTGTTTATATTGTCAGAACATATTTCTTACGGCAGGACATAGGCAATTGCCCTCCCCTGACACAGGCTTCAGGGGGGGGCAATTGCCCCTGTTGCCCCCCCCCTGTATCCGCGCCTGCTTTAATTGCATTTCCAGAGCCCGGAGCAGGACGCGCGCTGTGAGTGCCGCATGCCGCCCGCGTTCGCGCGCTACCGCTGCACCGGCAACCTCGGCGGGCTGTGCAGCTGCCCCAAATGCGACGACAATAAATAGAGCCCTGTGCGACACGCTTGTGTATGCCGCTTGTCGCCCGCTACCGCTGCACCGGCGGGCTGTGCGACTGCCCCAAATGCGACGACAATAAATAGAGAACCCTGTGCGACACGCTTGCGTATGCCGCTTGTCGCCCGCTACCGCTGCACCGGCGGGCTGTGCGACTGCCCCAAATGCGACGACAATAAATAGAGAGCCCTGTGCGACACGCGCTTGCCTGTGCCGCTTGTCGCCCACTACCGCTGCACTGGCGGGCTGTGCGACTGTCCCAAATGCGACGACAATAAATAGAGAGCGCTGTGCGACGCGCGCTTCGTGTGCCGCTTGTCGCCCGCCCGCTACCGCTACACCGGTGAGCTGTGCGACTGCCCCAAATGCGACGACAATAAATAGAAAGTCCTGTGCGACACACGCTTTTGTGTGCCGCTTGTCGCCCGCTACCGCTGCACCGGCGAGCTGTGCGACTGCCCCAAATGCGACGACAATAAATAGAGAGCCCTGTGCGACGCGCGCTTGCGTGTGCCGCTTGTCGCCCGCTACCGCTGCATCGGCGAGCTGTGCGACTTCCCGAAATACGATGACAATAAATAGAGAGCCCTGTGCGACACGCGCTTACGTGTGCCGCTTGTCGCCCGCTACCGCTGCACTGGCGGGCTGTGCGACTACCCCAAATGCGACGACAATAAATAGAGAGCCCTGTGAGACACGCGCTTGTGCCGCTTGTCGCCCGCTACCGCTGCACCGGCGGGCTGTGCGACTGCCCCAAATGCGATGACAATAAATAGATAACACGCCTTAACATGACTATACTCGTCCTTTACTGTCCTGCAACGAACAATTGCGGGCATTGCAGCCGTCAATTTATATACGTTATATTCATAGCTTCATTGATGAGCTTCAATCGGCAATCGGCACATATATGGGTGAATGTCTTTACCCTGACTTCCGCCATTTCCAACGAACCAAATGTCAAAACGATATACAGTGACAGTTACGAATAATTCATATCCATCGATGAAAATTCGCATCAATGGTCTTCAATCACGTAAACATCTTTATGATGCCGGGTCCACATAATGGGTCATGATTGCCCAACGTTTAGGACGCAGTTAAGCGGTGGAATGGGACGAAAATATGTTTTTCCACCTTAACACATAACTGCTTCCTGTTCATTGGGCATCATGGCCTATTTGTGTGGATTTTGCTTCACTGTCAATCGCTTCAATCATGACCGCAACGATGCAACGATCAATATCAATTGACAATCTCGTGAAATTGTCAGCTGCAATTAATCGTTTGCGGCCTCTTTACGAGCTACTCCAGTTAAACTGTAAATATTTAATGGGCAATAAAAATATATTGGTCAAGCTTTTTCTTTTTACAATACCAGATTTTGTCCGCGACTATCTTTTAATGGTTAATGGGTGGTTTATTTTTATGAATATGAGGGTACTTTCGTTCTTACTCCTTAAATTAAGTTATCTTGATTACCGATTTAAAATCCATAACCATATCTTAACATTATTACCATTAAAGGCAAATAATTAATATTAAAATACAATTTAAGTCTAACGCGCCAGATATATATGTACTTATACTGGCAACACAGATTGTATCAATGAAAAATCTCAACTACCCTCCTTCGATCCAGCCAGAACAATTAATCCAGCCACCTTTTAGCCAGCATTTATTTTTGTGAACAACATTCGTGTGAATTGCGAGTGCGTGTTTTCTGAATTATTTTGGTCGACTGATCTTAGCTCTTGATGTGAAACGATATGAAACTCAACTGACTCATTAATTCGTTTGTGTAACTGTGAAAGTAATTTATACGGGTACAGTTTAATACCGTAACAAAAATGGTGGCCCAGAAGTATCCACCAGCAGTGCCCGACGCAGTAGCAGACGCCATTGATCGGTTAGCAATAGCAATCGCGGAGCGCGGTGCCAAATTGGAGGACTATTCTGGCCAATTTGAAGGTTTGCTGCAAGGAAAATACGAAAGCTGGCGGCAGGCTTACATCAACTTAGGCCTGCCAACCTTCAGCGGGGCCGCTGATGAATGGCTACGCTTTTATAGGAGTTACAAAGAAACCAAGGCTTATTTCAGTGCAAGTGAAAATAGACGTCGTGTGTACGACAGCCTGCGAGGCCACGCGCGGGACTGCGCCAGGCCGCTGGTGGACGCTCAACACACGGCCGACCACATCCTCAACTCTTTAGAAAACCACTTCAATCTGTTCATCACTGTCGCCTCGCAGCTTATGAAGAGCATAGACCAGTTGCAGCCGCTGCATGAGCGCTCGCGGCCCAATGACTTCGTAATGTTCGCCACACAAGTGGATAATATAGTGTCGGCGCTGGCATCACTGAGTAAACCATATTATATTTACGATCCACGCTTGGCGATGAAGGTGATCAATCGGTTGAATGAACATCAAAGAGAGAGCTGGAGCGCTTACTCAACCGCAGCCGTCGCTGATTATCCGATTTTGGTGAAAGTGTCACAGTTTTTGAAGGAGCAAGCCGCGAAGGTTTGCAGTTTCAGCCGCGCTTGGGTGCGGCCGCCTGCGGGTAGACCTGAGGCGTTCTTTGACTCGCAAGCACTCTGGTCTGAAGCGAGGAAGCAGCTAAATCAGCTGCCGCGCTTGGAAACTGCCGCGCCCGCCCAGCAAGTGGTTCTCTTCGCTGTCATCCTCAGGAACGTGGTTCGCATGGTGTCAGAGAAGAACAAGTGGCTACTGGCCGATGGGGAACTCTTCCTCAAGGTGCTGGGTCGCCTCAACCAATTCTTCACATGGCGTTGGTTTGATTACGCGGCGAAATACCGCTCGGCACCGCAGCCCGAGCTTGCGACCCTGGCGTGGTTCATGATGGATGAGGCTGAGAGGATGTCAGCCTTGGCAGCCGCACCGGTTGCTAAACACCACAAAAACCACAAAATATTCAAGGTGAGATACCTACTCAATTAATATATTTATTTCCGAGCTTCTACCTAGATCCAATTTTGTAACTAAAGTTCTTTACAGTGGAGACAAAGATTCACAACAATTTTACTAACACATTTTTTTTGTTGTTAGGGTCATTGTCAGATTTAGGTTCGCGTCTTTTCGGTGGACATATCAAAAGTTAAGGGCCACGAAGCTTAATTTTGCATTGGTCTAGTTACCCGCATAAGCTGTGTGTCCATAACTATAAATCCATGTAATAAACACATAACTTATATACATAAGCCGTTAACTATTGACCACCGGGTGGACAACTTTAACATGTTAAACATATAGCATTCATCTCTTATCGTCAGGTATCTAAGTGCGAGCTGGACGAATATGCTATACTTATATATGCCCAACATAAACGCGATCATACTATGTAGCTATAGGCAGGTTAAGTAATATATGTATTTCGGCCAGAAAACGGGACAGAATAACCTATCATGCTAGCTAATACATACTTCCTTACTTCGCTGGCTCAGCGACCTGAAGTTTTTTTGGCCACCTTTGCCGAAAAACTAATCTAAGTATTCGATTCTATTGTCAGATGAAGGCAACGGTCCCCAAGCCGAGCTGTCTCTGCTGCCGCGGCAGCCACTGGACGCCAAAGTGCCGCACTCTTCGGCACATGAGCACCGGCGACAGAATCCGCTGGGCGCGGAAGAGCGACGTTTGCTTGGAATGCTTGGAAAAGCACCCGGGACGCCGCTGCCGCGCCCCGCTGCAGCGTACCGCACTGCAACCGCGTACACCACGTCACGTTGCATACTAACCATTCGATACTCAAGTACACAGAATAATTAATACTACATACGTATAGAACATTATCTGAGGGGCTATCGCGAACCGAAAACGAACGAAGTTCGAATATCTCCCTCTCTCTCGCACGAATTAGCAAATGCGACAGAAAGAGAGATATTCGAACTTCGTTAGTTTTCGGTTCGCAGTAGCCCCTCTGTCACCGATGTTTGACAGTTAATCATGGCACGCGCTCGCTTCATATCACGTGCCTTTTCGATTCTAAATTCTAACACGATAGGTTTTCTGGACTTCTGGACACCCCGGAGGTGCGCCAGCTCCGAGTTTAGGCCTGGTAATGTACTATTACCGGGCCTAAACCCAATCTAGGGCAAAAATTATGAATGTCTCTGATCTCGGGTATTTGACGTCCGAGCCGAAGGCAAGGCAGACAAATATGCGATCTGAGGCTCTCTTCATTACCGCCCGCAGTAAGTACAATATTTTAAGTCTCCCCTAGCCAGCTTATCGGATGGTAATTGTCACTTTATGGCCAGGTGTGGCGTAAAACCTTTATGCTCCAATGAGAATATAAATATATTGGTTCTGTCTGTCTTGTTCAGTCGCGTCCCTCTTGGCTAAATGTGTTGAGTAAGCTTTTTGTCAGTCACCTAATCGCTAAACTGAACTCAATTATTTACTTAATTTATATAAACGTTTGGTGTGTGTTATTTTTGCCTGATTTTATAGAAAACAAATAACAATAGTTTATGATAAACTTAATGCTTATTTAGTATCTAAACTTTCAAGAAAAAGTAACATATACCAGATTTATACATTATATACTATTAAAGTAATTATGTACCAGTTAAATTATTAGTTTAAGCCATATATATTTGTTATATTCGAGTTACCGAGGGACATCGCATGCACACTAAATACCTATGCAGAAATTAATTGTTTTAACTATTTTTAACATTTTTACAACGATGTTGATTTTATAACTAAAAGTTTTATTATATGACTACTAATGTTGACAAAGGATTTTGAAAATGTTGAGCTTAGGAACAAATGCTGCAATAAGATGCTATTCATTACCTTATATTCACCTTATTGCATCGTAACAGGGTGTAAATAATGAATACGTATTTTAGTTGCAGTAATAACTTCTATTATATTTAAGTGGATTTAAATACTGAAGTTTATTACGAGACTCAACATTTTACCGTAGATACCTACTGGTAGAGATGAATGCTATATATGAATGTTGATTTCTTTTAAGTATATAATTTTACAATAATTTATTGTTTTATTTAACTAGCTTCAGCTAGTAAGCTATTTAGTGACAATAAGGCTCGGTTTTAAAAAAATCCGTTAGACCTTATGTCGGTTTGTTGTATCAAAAAATGTACTGACTTACTGTAATTTGATCTGACATTTGGTATAACGGATCTTTATAAAACCCGGCCTAAGTATAGGTATGAAACTCTCGTAAAGTTGACTTCTGAACTACGCCCGGAGGCCTCTAACTCGGCTTAACGAGTGCTATCATAATAGACAGCAGCCGGGATCAACGGCTTAGCGTGCCTTCCAAAGCACGGGAGCACTCACATAATAGCCACTCAAAGCGGTCACCCATCCAAGAACTAACCTGGCCCGACGTTGCTTAACCTTGCATACCGCACGCGTTACGCGGGCGTCGCTGGGCCATGAGCGCTCCAATTGGTATAATGAACAGAGTATATGGGCCATTCTACTTTTTCATGTATTCAGATACTTTTTTTAAATGCAGATTTTGGAATACTTGACCCTCACTTCATATTTTTGTATTATTTAGAAAGAGGTTTAATGGCAGTATCACTTCCGATAGTTTTGGTAATTAACGAACCACAGCTAATATCAATAAATCGAGTAACTCAGTAGTCCTTGGATGTCTCACCATTTGTATGAAAAAATGGTTTTTACCATTGTGTTACCCACCTTGTTGTAGTATTTTTACCTATTAATTCATTTTATTAGGTTCAGTGCCTTTACCATGAGTTCACATGACCGTACTCGCTAGTTACTGCGTAAAAATTTGTATGTGCAAAAGTACAGCGCCTCTGGCGGTTACGCAGTAGAACTAAGAATCGGCATACTAGATCGTTTAGGCAGTCGCTAGCGAGTACGGTCATGCAAACTCATGGTAAAGGCACAGGTACTATTTCGAAATCCTATTTTTCTACACTAATTCAATACATATCATAGATTTTTTTTTTGTAATAGAAAACTGGTCATGAAAAAGTAGAATGACCCATATGCTATAAAGCAGTGCAGTGGCTGACTGGGCGCGACTAATCACTCTTACACGTCTGTATCAGTAGTGGCCCGCCCGTAACCGACCTGATCCTACCTCTACAATTCGATACCACTAATTTATATCATCATCATCATCAGCCTGTGTCAGTCCACTGCTGGACATAGGCCTCTCCCATGGCACGCCACTGAGCTCGGTCTTCAGCTCTTCTCCTCCAATCCCTGCCCACTGCCTTTCGAATATCATCGCCGCACCTAGTTACAGGGCGTCCTACACTACGTTTGCCGACACGCGGTCTCCACTCAAGAACCAGTCTGCCCCAACGGCCATCGGTTCTGCGTTCTAATTTATATTGGATACAGATATTAAACGAATCCTCAAGTCAATAAATTGTCGACAAAGCGCTTACTCTTGTCGAGTCGCTAGTGTCCATAGGCCACGGTATCTGTTTACGATCAAGCAGGCCGTCTGCTTCTTTACCACCGTAGTTGTATAAAAAATTGGCCCCAGGCCCAAATTTGCCGCCCTACGCTGAAGCGTAGATTATTTTGGTAAATTCTTCACTGCGATTAAACCTTTTCAACGCTCTGTAAAATAGAAACGCTATGACTCACACCTCACACGCCATGTCATGGGAAAGTCAAACGCGAAGTTGTTGATTTCTTTAGAAAAATTAGGTTGGTATCGCACTGCAAGCCGTGCCGGGTTATCGGTCGTTGGCGTCGCAAAGGTTAAAGAAAATGAGGGCTACCGTTTTTGTGCTCACCAGTTGGCGCCACTGTCGAGTAAGGTCCAGCTGTCAAAAATTGTTATTGGGCATGAGAAAGAAGTATACATTTAAATCATATTTAATATCTTAAAACCGTACCGTACTGCCGTAAAATATCGAACATCCCGCATTGTAGCGCAGAGGGGCTACCGCGAACTGAAAACGAATGAAGTTCGAATATCTCCCTCTCTGCCCGCACGAATTAGCAAGTGCGACAGAGAGGGAGATATTCGAACTTCGTTCGTTTTCGGTTCGCGGTAGTCCCTCAGCCCCGTTTTGTTCGAAATAAAGGAGGACATAAGTTTTCGAAAGCAAAACTGTCTCAAAGCACTGACAGTCATTGATCCGTAACTCATATTTGCCATAATCAAGCTTAGATATTACAAAATAGTCACCATATTGTTCCAGATATTAACCCGCGTAGCGCAACCACAAATAGTGACATTTGACATTTCGATTCGAAGACCTCACGCTACACTAGCGCCTCAAACGGCGAATTCATACGCGACAGTCCCCATTAAGCGACTGATATTATAGGTGAAACAAGTTAATGGTGCGGTGTTTCAATTATACTCAGCCCGAAGACCGGCCCGCTACACCGCGAAAGAGGCCCAAGAAGGTGTTAGGTTAGGTAACCGTGACCCTAGTCAGTACGTGTACTGCAAGAATCACGCCGGCCAGAGGCACAGAAATTTTGCACGGAAACTATATATGCCCCTCTTTAACAATTTTACCAACGCGATTCAGCCGGCCGTACAGCGCCATCTAATGGCTGATTGAGTACACTCTCTCGTTGTAAAGTACACTACGAACGAAGCAATTTGTCACAACAATTTTCTATTGTTAGAGCTAGTTTACATTTTATAGGGTGGGATCTGAGGGGCTACCGCGAACTACAAACGAAGTTTTCCCTCTCTGTCTCACTTATATGCAAACTTGTAAGTGCGACAGAGAGGGAAAACTTCGTTTGCTGTTCGCGGTAGCGCCACTGATACCGCTATCGGAGCAGGTGAAATATATGGAAAGCATTTTCACTGCTCATATTCACTGATCCGGGTATCGTTCCCATTTCATACATTTTTAGTGGTATCGGATCCAACACCGGTATCGGATCGGGTAATGTGAACGCGGCTTAAGTTCGCATAAAGTTCGCATACAACGAACGTGTATAGACCCCACAGACTAATAAGAGATACTACGTATCAGACGCACAACTGTCATACAGCCATATTGGCCAATAGGGAAATCCTAGAAACGATTTTGACAGCTCTTTTTTTTTTAATTGTCTGGAATTGTAGACAAAGGCGTTCACTGTTATGTGCCTGTTGGTAGGTACCGGTTGCTTTAAAAGTTGTTTATAGCATAACCAAAAATACATGACAACTCGCACAGCACATTATCGTACTGGCAATGTCATGTATTTCTGGTTATGTTCTTTTTTAAGTGGAATTGCGAAATAAAACACCAACATATTGTTTTATTTTCTTTTAATTTTTAATTTCTTATTATATTTATTGTAAGCCTTTTGTTGCATTACCGGCAAGTTTTTACTTAGACGACATATATCTGTGCCTTTTAAAATCTTGTTTATGACATTGCACCAATTAAATACTGCAAATTGTATTGAAAACCCCAAAAACATTGCAAGCACATTTTTTTTATGAATAGCGCATTTCATAAATTTAAATGAATACTTGGAGATAACATGCTCTTTTATTTTATCGGTAATTGAATCCAAATGGGGATTCTTCTCCAAGTATTCATTCACTTCCTCTATTATCACTCCAAAACTTCTCACGGCATGCTCTGAGGGGTAAGATAAGCTTCTTTTTTTTATTGCATTGTATTCTCTTTCCCTGATCCAACTATGACAAGGCTCCTCTGTCGTAATAGTCAGATCAGTGGTACATTGCTGGCACTTGATTTTATTCAATATTTTTCTTGCCAGCCACCCCGCAGTGTATGCCCGTGCATGAACATTCAATCTTTCACGTCGAACTTGTGCTTGAATTTGCTTATATTCATATTGTAATGTGTGAGGAAGAGCACTGGTATCTGGTTGGCTCGTTGTGAGCCGCGGTTCAAACATTTTTTTTATATTTATTAACTGTTTACCAGTATCCTCCTCACAATTGAACCCTACCGAATGAAATTTAATAAATCTTGTTATGAGCAGTGATTTAAAGGTGCTTATGAAGCTGTGGCAATTCGGATCAGTATTACGAAAATTGTATGCTCGGACCTGACCAAAGAAATTTTCTATGGGGTCCGAGTTAAAATATCGTGGGCGCATTACCTTAACGGTTTTTGTTTTGAAAAACTGCCACAGCCTCATATAACTTTTTATCGTCATAATCCAGTTTTTGATTGAAGGCACAGATACCTCACCTCGTCTCTCATCAATAAACTTAATGTTTTCTAATTTCTTTATTGCCCCTTCCCAAAATTCATGGTGTGGGGATGACTCCGTGACAGCTTTGCGCAATAGTTTCCCACGCGCTTGTTTGTGGGACAATGTCGCTCCATTACATGAGTCAAAAAGATCGTCAAAGAAGGACACGGCTTCGGCTGTATTTTTCAGCGTTTCACTGACTTCTGTTCCATCCGAGTAGTGAGCTGTAAGATAAATTATAATTGTTAGTACATATATGCTTTCGAAATTCAGGATTTCAGATTCGATATGTATACGCCGCTTTGCTCTTGTAATTATGATTATGTATGTTTTATTCATGATCATAAATTATAAAATAATTTGTTCCATAATAATGTGGTAATGTGAACAGTAACACTAATCTTGCTAAGTTAGCATTTTCTCCCGGAAAAGCATTGATCCTGAAATCAAGAAATCTTTCTTGATTTCAGGATCAATGGATATATATCTATATCGCCCTATATGCTCCAATTATAAGTACAAAGACAACAAAGAATGTCACATTTTGCATTTACATATGCATTTTAAACTAACACACTCACGCACGCATTCATTGGTCACATGTAAGGAAATATAATGATGCAATAACTATAATGTATAAAATCCCTGGTACAGAATCAAGTCATCCGAATACAAGGGATACAATCCGAATAATCTACAAGTACTGCGCTATCGACCTCTGGAAAGAGACTCAGCTAATTTTGGCTTCATAGAGCATTGTCTCACACGACCTTTGTAAGTAACGTTTTTCCGAAACTAATTAACTATATAAGTATATTGAACGTTTACATGTCGTCGATTTGACGTAAACTAATAAATTCCATAAATCGCAGTATTTATTTTATATAAAAGTTCAATTAATAAAATGGTATGACTGATGGACGTTCGCCAGTATTCGGAAAACGTCGTAAGTATTCAATTGTCTGTTTCCAAAGACCAACGTGCGATATTTATTGCCGGGAAATGTTAATTACTTTCAGTATGACACTGAGACTATACATTTTAAAGTAGAATCTAATGGAATTACAGCATGTAAGTGTCAAACTCTAATAATCGTGCTGAGCAAACGCCAACAAAGTTAACTGACCATTCGTGACCCTTATTACATTACTCACAACAAAGTGTACGAACAGTCAGTCAACTGTGTTGGCGATGGTATATATAGAAACTCACAAAATTGGGATGTGTACGACAAGGCCGCCGCGACTGTCTTGCTCAAGACACGTGTGCATGTCTTCACCTGAAAAATATAAATATAGAGTTTCAAATAAACCCAGGTTAAGTTATAATGTTTTATTAACCGTTTAATATTATACAATTTATTTGATAATTTCGTCTCTTTTTGCCTAAGCCATATTTTTTTTGTTTTATAAAGTAAAAGAGCATCAAAGCCCACCCCACCCTGTTTTATTGATTCGTCCGTCAATCACTCACTCTTCATCGTTCATTAAGCCTTTACACATTCTCAACATGTATGTAAAAATAAAAAGTTCCTTAATAATTAAAAAAAAATAGTTTTAGTTGGGGACTTCACATACAACTTCGCGGATTCGGAACAACTTTCTTCGCGCATGTATGCAGGTTTCCTCACGATGTTTGTTCACAGCGTGGGGACTACTGCTCAATCCCCCTCATCTATGAGAGGAGGCCTGTGCCCAGCAGTGGGACGTACGTAGGCTGATGATAATATTTTTAGTGTCTATGTTTCTTATCGTGTAAAAGCGGCTGCTCGGAATTGAATGAAATTTGGCATATAGCTAATTTATACCCTAAAATTAGATGTTTAAATCCGGAAATAATCCAAGTTCTATAATTTACCTACCTTCATTTTGTTGATTTTTGACAGTAGTCGCGCCTCGGCATGTCCACAGTCTGTCTTGTAGACATCAACAATGTCACTCCACTTACATATTTTCTCTTGAAATTTCATATTTTTAGTTAAAAAGTTATTCCTTATGCCCTTTATGAGATGAGGGGGGTCAAAAATTACGCTCAAGTCGTGACCTCTAACTGTTATAACGTCATCTGAAATTAAAGAATACAATAAAGCAACCAACTCAAATCACATTTTGTAAAATATAAATACTAATATACTGTTAAATTACCGAAACCAGACTCAAAGGGTACGGTGGCAGAATTCTTGAATCTCGATCATACAATTATTAAGTAGGTGGGCATGATAGTGATAAGGATGATAAGGTAGCTTGGGTTAGGTGTCTAAATTAATAGCAAGTACCGACTAAAGTAAGGTAAAAAAACTTACCAATTCGTTTTCCGGACTTAATCTGATCCCCACGAGTCTCTTCAATCAGGGCTTTCATCGCTGATTGAAAAGACTGGCCCTGCTCACTTATTAGCGCAATAGGTAACAGGCCAGTATTTATTACAGCGTTTATGATTTTTTTTAAGATTACTCTTAAATCTTCGTTTTTTGTGGCACCTTCGCAGAAGTAAAATGCGACAGGTTGTTGCCACTTGTGTATTGCGCCTCTTATCATGAACGCAAGTGCGTGGTCCGCAAATTGATTTGTTTTGTTGTTCAGATGAACAAAACCATTTATATGGTCCTTGCTTTTCTCAAAGTTCAGTCCAGGTTCTAAAGACACTTCGTCAAAAATAATGGAGCAGTATTTTTTTTTCTCGCTCCAATCTTTTACCTGAAACACAAATGAACATAGTTATTATAATGCATCAATTGTTCAGCACATCATAGATAACTCTATAATTTCAAAACAGGTGTATCCTCAGAACTTAAAAGAAAAATATAAATAACAATAGAGGTGATATATACGTATAACAATATTTATATAATACCAATAGGTAATAGTTAAAAAATAATGTTTATTGACAGAAATTTTAAATATTGAATACATTTTAGACCGCCTAAAGATATTGATACCTAAATGCTCTCCAAGAAAACAAGTATAACAAATATTTTGTAGGTACATATTCCAAAGTCCAAACAAGAATTAATTTAAAAAGATACTTAGAGCGATATCATTTAATATATATATATATATATATATATATTACTACCTGATCCTTGATGGCATCAAAAATTTGATCATTTATCCCAGGTTGCACTTTTAAAGTTGAGACCAGCTTGTGTAGTGTATTTCTAGAAGGCAATATGAAAATTTTCTGCAAAAATCTATATGCCTTCGGGCTCTGTTTCATGATTGACAAAGCAATCATTTTCTCCTCGTCGGTAAATCGCCGGCCTTTTAACTTTCTTTGCTTTTGCTTTATCTGCATCCATAATATTTTTTTTGCCAGCGGATTCAATCCAGTACACAGTTTCTCAAAACATTGCGTTTTTGAAAACTGTTCTGCCCTTTTCACTCTTTTCATGTACTCGTTCTGCCTCACTGATCTTCTATACTCGTCGTAAATACGACGACAGTATGGTGGTAAATCAGCTACTTTGCGGATCAACCGTTTGCGCCTGTATATAGCTGTATTGTCATTTTCTGAAATGTAGGAAATATAATGTGTAAATTCATTTCGTATGAACAATTTAAACTGTAAACTTATAAATGGTATTTTAGTTATCTTTGGGATTGCAAAGTCAAATATTAAAGGCTGCTGGCTCAAATACTAATATTATTTTTGATGACTGATTTAGCCATGTGAAAAGTGCCTTGCCTACTTATTCCCTGTTTTTAACATATAATCCAAAATAATACATTTAATCCAAAAAGGTCGTATCTTCCTTCACGGCACTTACGTCCTTTTGTTTGGGCAGGACAGTTTTTCAGCGATAACTCAAAAACTGTTAGACCAATCTTGTTCAAACCAAAAATCAGGCTGAATACATGGAACTGTATTGTAATGTATAAGACTTATTCAGAATTTTAATCTTCATAGTTTGGAAATTAAAGGGGGGGGGGGGGGGGTTCCTTAGGCATGCGCGCTTCTTATTGCGCGATATCTAGTCTAACTAGTCAACCAGTATTGGTAGCATTAACCCGTCGTCTACCGGTCCCTGGGATCCCCGGAATCATAACAAAAGAATGCTATTGTTTATTTTTTTCGCCGGGAGACGACGGCTTTATGTACCTAGTAGTGTACGTTTTTATATCAGGCCCTTAGCCAGTCATCGCTCTATCTCTTAAGGGATGAATCCCGGGATAAAAAGTATCCTTTGTCCTTCTCCGGGGCTCAAATAGCGGTGTAAGCGTGAAGAGGTAACGGACAGACAGACACACTTTCGCCTTATAACATTAGTATGAATTACTATCTATTCGGAACTTTAGCTTAGTTAAGAACAAGAAAAATGCTCAATTTATTTTATGTCCATGAATACTGTTTTAATGTTTATTTGGGCAAACAATGGTACAAATAATACTTAAAATTATATCTTACAATAGATACATCGACCAGCAAAGCTGCCATTATTATGTAATACATCTAAATTATTGACATACTTAATCGTGATGGTAACCAAAAACAACATAGACTTATTTCAAGACTTTGAGGACATTAAACATGCAAGAAATGAATAAACGTAAAGTAGATTAGGTAAATACTGGTAGAGTATTGGTTATATTTTCTTAACTCGATGCTGGAAGAGCGCGGTTTCCTGACGCAAGTATTATTTATATTTACTGGGAGGTCCTAATCATATCCCATTTATAAACACAATGATTGTGACCAATAAACTATTTTCATTTTCAGTCTAACAATTCTTACTAAGACTCCTAGAACCTTCTTCCCTGCAGGACCATAGCCATTGACTGCACTATAAAGGCCTATTCGCTAATTAATATGTGTCACATTGAAATTACCTGTGGTAGCCAAACGAGATGCACTCGGTACAACTGGTTCTTGTCGTTTTTTACGTGTCAAATCTGAAATAGATATTTACTATAAAACAAAATTATATAATACTAACACTAAGGCGAACATATCCCTCTATGGGATCTCTTCCAGCTAACCCTCGAGAAAATGAGAAAAGTGAATGTAACGCACGAAGGCGATAGACAAATTGCATATGCAAAAACACGGATACTTTAAACTTAAAACTTACTAGGTCGTTATTAACGGATTCTGATGAGATATAAATTTAACTAAATGAGATATAAATTTACCTGACACTGAAGGCAGCTCTGGGAGGTTTTGTATTTCTCGAAGAACTACAGGGTGTTCCAGCGCTAGACCTGTAATTAAATTAAAAAAGTGGTCAAGTTATCTGTTAAGCTATTAATCAATAAATAAGACACCACAATGGTTTATCGGGTCGCGGATTACGAAAGCAACAACGATTTTAAAATCCAATGTGGCGGAAGTGGGCGGAAGTGAAATTAAAGTCGTGCTGAGAAGGGGTTCAAATGTTTAAATGTATATACGGGAGTATATATATGTTACCTAAAAGAATCAGTTGGATCTTGAATTGTACCCATTGTTTAGCACAGGGAAATTCCCGCTTTTTAAATTAGAAATTACCCCGAATTTGACGCGATAGTAAGTGAACCCCCTGCACCAAAACGTCATATACCGAAACTTCCAGAATGTAACAAATACTTTTCCGATCCGCATCTTAATGTTGACAGCGATCTATTTTATTGAAGTCGGGGCTACATACAATATCAAAATAATAAGTCCCTTACAGCATCATCGTCATTAGGTGGTTCTTAATTAGAAAAGAACACACACACAGAACAGAACATTCAACTTAAAGAAACACAAACTATAATTTATTCATATTCTTAGAGGGTAAAAACTGGCTAGAAACGTTGTATATGAAACTACATCATTTTTTAAGAATGAAACCCTGATAGACTTAGCATTGAAATGGAACAAAATTCAAACTATCTTCTAAGTTTTTCAAAACTCGTCGAAAAAGTGGTGAAAAGTTTTAAACTATTTATATTTTTTGTGGGGGTTGGGAGCAAATATTCGTTTTTCATTTTTTCAATCAAAGTTAAAAATTCAAAAACGAATCGTTTAAGCACTGGAAACTTCATTAATGTGCCTTAGCATGAATGAATAACAAAACAAGTCTAGTATAAAAATTTACTCACCTGACACAGTAGGCTGCTCTGGCAGGTTTTGTACATTTTGAACACATTGTGGTTGTTCTGGTGTTGAGCCTGAAATGTTATATATACATCTATATTACACATACAAAGGCAGGTATAATATTTACTTAAAATTATATCTATATTAATGCTATTGTATCTTTGTAAGCTGTTGGATTTCCAAACCAAATTAAAAAATAAATTATTTCTGAGCTGTTTCATTAAGTACAGTCAAGAGCACCAATATGTATATATTTTATCACCTTATGCCATTTGAAATAAGGCCATTAAATTGCACACAAATAATACAACAGGCGTTAACCCAGTAGGTATCCCATAACCCATCCTGAAGCATAGACATGCTGCGCTAGCTAACCCCAAGGTTTATCGTAAGCACTAGTTTTTACGGAAGTGACTGTCATCAGACTTTCCAACCCAAGGGGAAACTAGACCTTATTGGGATTGTCAAGTGAGCAGGCAGTTTGACTGTTACAAGTACTAAAGCTGCCTGCTATCATAGGTAGAATCTGAGCCGGGGCTTTCAGACCACTTGAGAACGTGTAACCGTCAATTTGCCCACTTAATTGACAAACCTAATCTCAATAAATTCTAGTTTTCCCATTGGGTTGGAGGGTCAGATGGTAGTCATTGCCGTTAAAACTAATGCCTACTCCAAATCATGGGTTCAGATGGCAGAACCTCGGCATCCTTCAGGATGCAATTGTGTTGGGATAACACTAGGATGATGATGATTAATGAGATATTTATGTTGAATTTTAAATAAATTGGTTTTGTAACAGTGACAACAATGACGAATAAGAAGAAAATTACCTGTCAGTTCTGATGGCCCAGGTTTTGAATAGCTGTGGTCTTCATGTTTGCGACGCCGATGATAGCAATGATCAAAATTCACATTACCTGAAAGATTAACATTCAATTTTAGTTTATGCAAATAGGAAGCTTTTAATATACAATGTGCTCATCGGACTTAACTCATTAAGGTTCGTAATTATAGGTACTGGGCGGTAATATACATACTTATACAGATAAATAGATACTTCAATACATAGAAAACATCCTACACACAGGAAGAAATATTCATGTTCATCATAGAAATAAATGCCCTGACCGGGATTCGAACCCCGGTCCAGGTTCATGGGCAGAGTAACTCACTACCAACTAAGCTAATCTGTCAGTTAAATATTTGACAATAAATACTTATACATAATTTCAAGTTCGTATCATTTCAATGGGAATAAAAAAATCTATGGAACATATTTTAGAAAATAAAGCTGCCTTTGGTGACTTCTCATTCTTCTGTTTTCCAATATATTTTAATATTTAAAATAAGTGTGTATCTACCCAATGAGCTCTAAGTAACAATAACCCACTTTAATACTGTGAAGATTTGATAGCAAGTCATATTTCATATCAAATAAACCAGGTTATTTCTAGACAACATTACTTAATACATGTGAGACCGAGATTTGCTCAGCATTTTTCCGGAAATGGGACCTAGCTAGGTTTATTGTAGCCCTCAAAAACTCCTGTCTATAGCAAATTTAATTTGTTTAGATTTACCCCATTATCTTTTTACAATAAAATAAGCTGAAAAGTAATTGTCATTTATGTAGGCAGTTAAAATGTTATACTTACTTATAAAGTTTGTTTAAGATTCAAAGAATATGTGATATAACTATAATTAAGTAAAAACACCATGCCACCACTCGATGTCAATCATAAAAATACTTTGACACTACTAGCGTGGTATTATTTCATATAAACTGTAGCGGCTTGCTATTTAAATAGTTATTTTAAAACAGCACAAAGATACAGAAAAATGGATACTAGTGTTTAGATAGTATAGTTGTCAACTTACCGATTAAAGTGGCTTGCAATATATTTCGCGGCATTCCACTTTGAATCTCTTCTTCAGAGAATAAAGTGGGGTAGCCGCCGAGAAGGATCCGATTGGAATCCTTGATGAACCGTCGCTCAAAGTGTTTGTGACAGACAAATATCTTGCGTAGTTCATGGACACTTAAATTACTAAGCCTATCACTATTAATACACTTTAACCACTTGTGGAGTCCTGTCTCCGAAGCCGGGAACTGATGCATTTTAACGTCCTGTCGTTTACTTGCACAGTTATCGACACAACACTTGTCGTACATTTTGGCTATAAAGCATAACCGTACTGTACCACAAAATTACTGTTTTACCTGAGAGGATAAGCTCGGATTGAAAATCAACGACACTTCACTCGATCAAGGATAAAACAATAATGGCGCCAGCGGCCGCCCGCCGTCCTCCGTTGCCGTCGCTAATTGTCAAAACTAATTCAAAATTTGGCGGTAAGATTAGTGACAGCTCGGTGGCGGCGGGTAAGGGGTGAGGGAGGCGAGGAATCTGTCATGGTCAATTCTAGAATACCACAGATAATAACGCTAAGATTTTTTCTTTGAACATTACAGGCCGTGATAGACCCCTCAAAGGGCTCAAAGCGCGCGCTCCTGCGTTCTGTTCAAATGAACCAATCATGACTCGTTCTTTTTTCACCTAGTATTTTATGGAAGAACACGGAGGCTCTCTGCATAATTTTACAAATATATATGAAAGTATTCATGTAACTAATTTTTCAGATGTTAAATAGTGTTCGTCAGGAGAGAGTAGAGAGTATTACGTAATGCTTTGAACTTGCAGGAACGTAAGTACTTTAATCTTTGTTTCGTTTCTTTCGTCCATCGTCGTCGCCGGCGCATCTCAGAAAACTTCTAATCTCATACCATACTCGATACAATTTCATCACAGAAAGTATTGAGTTCCTGCGCCGTTTTTACTGTTGTTACATAGACATTTAAAGACTTTAAGGCTTAACTAGTGACCTAAGTGCATGAGGTAGCCATTTTTGTTGTAAGCGTGCCCGGTGCTTGTCTGCCACGACTTTTTGTCAAATCAGAACATGGAAATATAATCTTAATTTCGTGCGCTTTATAAAATAAACGGTAATTACTTTCCTGACGATAGACACTAATTTCTATTAACTTTGTAGACACGAAGTTCTTTCGCCGTATGTAGGTAGGTAACATCAAACAAGGTTGTTTACATTTTACATAGGTACCTACCCACCTACTTATAATGTAAGTACTTACATATTAAATAAAAAAAATGTCAAGAATTTGTTTATCGCATGTTATTACAGTAACATGCAAGGGTGCTGGAGATGAACTGAACACTAACGCCTTGAAAGGTATATTCAGGCATTTTCAAGCAGCTTGTGTAGCCATGTTCGATGGCTGCACTACTGAGCACTTACAATTTTAACCCCAATTCATGTGTGATCATGGAATAGGGTACCAAGTGACGATATACATAAATAGATACTTAAATACATAGAAAACATCCAAGACTCAAGAACAAATATTCGTGTTCATCACACAAATACATGCCCTGACCGGGAGTCGAACCCGGGACCTCCAGCTTCGAAGGCAGGGTCACTACCAACTAGGCTAAAGCGGTCATCAAAACACTAATTTTGTATTTCTCTTTATGCAGTGACTCCAATCAGACTGAACAGTCACAAGACTACAACACCTTAAATTACTGCAAGTCTTGGAAGCTGTTGTCGCAGACCTTCCAGATGGAGAATGTTGTGATCAGGTATTGTTTCTACTATTGGAACTTTCTTCTTTCTTACTAACTTTATTCTTTCTCCGATTAAATCATACAAAAACTAAAATTAATCTAACAAATTATTTAAAAAATTAGTCTCTACTTACATTCTTATTATTTATTTATTAATTTTATTTGACACACCAACAAGATACCTACTAAGCTAATACATTAATAAGAACATAAAGTTAGATGATGCAAGTCCTGCCTGTATCTCAATAACAGGCGTGCAACATCATTAAGTTAAGATACCAGGTCAGTATAACAATAATCAAGAGTACAATTTAAGTTTCCGATATCAGCAAAATTACAATTAATGCATTATTTACATTATGAAATTAGAAAGAGAAAGTGAGAAGAGATTATTAGTACTTATATGAACTGATTTGAACTACCTTTGCAATACTTTAAATAAGTAATGAACTCAAATCCGTGGTCTCCCGGCTTAAAAATAAACAATAGCATTCTTTTGTAATGAGCCGGGATTCCAGGGACCGGTAGATGACCAGTTAAAATGGTGATCTTACAGTTTCATTCAGCAAAAAATTAAAATGGTATAATTATGTATCTGTTATTTAGTTGTTCATACTTTTATCACCGGTTTTAATTCCCAGGTGACTCCATTGACCTACAGCATCTACTCCCAAGAAAAATAAGGTTGGCAGTTCAGAAGGTTTAGATTTGAAGTCAGCAGGTATTAAACTTATAGCTCTTAGTATGTTCATTTATTTATTTATTAAAGCTTTATTTATTCAGTGTTTTCTGGCACTGGCACTGAAAATGGTATATACAGAGTATTTACAGGTACAAGCATTTATGTCTAGTTTACTGCTCTAATTTTAACCCGTTTTGCTTTTCTTGCAGAATGTGTGACAAACAGTGCTAGTGAGGCACTAGATATGATGAGGACCAGTGTTGAGGTCAAGTCACGCTCTGGGGGAAATAAATACTAGTGAGGAATAACAGCACTGAGTTTTATCTGAAGGTAATGTGACGTTTATTACTTAGGACCAGGAAAAAATGGACATCGGATAAAAGTACAATATTATCATTGTTTGACTCATGTACAGACACCAGCATCAATATAAATTATGCCGCAACGAAGCACGCATAAATATTTGAAACATTCACGCGTGCGAAATGGAGGCGGGTCATATATACGCGCTTTGGCGGTTAATGAGGCCGGTATTCACCAGGCAGGATTACTTGCTGGAGCACATGTCGGTGAGTTTCTTCCTCAGCGGCTGGATGAGCAGCGCGACGTACCGCGCGCGCGCGTCGCGCTCGAAGCCGGCGCGCGTCATGTCCACGCTGGCCGGCGCGAGCCTCACGCGCACGGGCGGGGCGGTGGCGGCGCCCGCGCCTGCGCCTTCGCCCTCGCCCGCTGACACACAAACATACCAAATTATAACATATACAATCTGATGTGGGACCACATAATGGGGCATGATGGCTCACTATAATCTAACACAGAAATATTTTGTCCTTAGTATTAAAAAATATGTATATATGTTTATACTGTAGGTAGCATTTGAATTTTGTACTATTTTTACTGTTATTTTATATACATAGTATATTGTTTTGAAAAAATGACACCTCGCCGAGTTTCTTACGCCGGTTCTTCTCGAGGCAGAGGTTTATTTTACGAACCGGTGGTAGTTTTTTGACATTCATAAGTGCATGTAACATGCCTAAATTGAAGAATAAATGATTTCATTTCATTTCATTCATTTCAGGATGCAGCTAGCTATGTGGTGGAACTAGACGTAAGTATGTCTTGGTGCTCCCACACTAGCTGCTACATAGTTAAAACAAAGTTGCTTTCTCTGTCCCTATATACCTATGTATGCTTAAATCTTTAAAACTACGCAACGGATTATGATGCGGTTTTTTTTAATGGATAGAGTGACTCGAGGGGAAGGTTTATATGTACAATACATGCATCAGCATTGCACCCGTGCGAAGCCGGGGCGGGTCGCTAGTGTTATATAACATAGTGTAACAAGGATAAGGCTATGTAACACTGATGTTGAAGAAAGATAGTTGCTTTAATATAACTTTCATGACAGCCAGTGTGGGAGCACCATTTCTTCTTGACATCCTATATGTTGGGCCATCATGGCTCATTTTGTGGATCCGGCATGAAATGATGGCTGGTTTTTACCTCACTGCGCGATGGAAAGGTTACCCCCTTTGTTTATCAGGTAAGGGCACTAATGGCGAACACTTGAATGTAATACCATGGTTGTAATAAAGATTATGATTAAGCACCAGTAATGGACAAATAATTCCTAATTCAAATATTTGTTTTTAAATTGATTTTTGTGTAAAATATTACTTGCTTAGGTTCATTTCAGTCCTTGTCTATTACTAGTGCTGTTACCCTATATCAGTATATTTGTTCCTTTTTTTATACTACGACGGTGAGAGACACCATAGCCTATGGACGCTTCCGACTGCAGAAGAATTACAAGAGCATTGTCATGTAAGTATAACATACACAATTTATTTCAATTGAAGACTGGAGTATTTGTAAGATTTGATTAATTACAGACTTAATATTTAGTGTCGTATCAGATTGATGCTGAGATGTCTACATTTCAATATTGACTAAAACTCGTTATTTACTTACATCTCTCCATGTTAGTGGTTTAAAAGTCCAATAAAATATGAATGCATGTGTCTTCTAAACTAAACAGCTACTTTGATTCATGTCTGCGTATTGATGGTGCATATTTGATGATGCCGAGCAATTACCTAAGAGTACAATAAGTATAATTGCCGACTGACTTTGCTTTTGCTAATTTGAAAAAAGTCAATGTCTAATTTGAAAGATGTACTTATCAAAAGAAATTTTTTATTTCATTTTATTGCCAACGTCATGAGGTTTTTAATGTTTGGAGAATATTAAGTGGTTTAAATCAATGTTTCAGTAGAAAGAAGGTACGATACATTGCGCTATTTTTTATTCTTATCTTTCGTGTTTACTTCAATGAAAAATTGGTTTATTTTCCTCGATTTTGTGTTGACGTCGCCGCCATATACAGCTCGAATGAGTCTCAGAAGCGCCGAGAGATGGCGCTCTTCCCGTCGTTCGCGCTTCGAGAACCATTGCTGTGCTGTGATTGGTCGTTTGACCGCCATGTTTTTTCACCTCGCGGCGTTTGCCTTCAAACAAGAAAAACTTTTTTCGCCTTTGCTTTGCGGTTAGCTTAACTTGATGCGCATATTTTTACTTGAATGATTTAATTTGTGTGTGGTATTTGGCAAGTATTTATAAATGAGCTAGCACAAAAAACCAAGTGGATTCTGCGCACACTGGTATACAGTGTGAAAGTGTTATATAGTGTTGTGCGGCGCGCATATTTTTCTTCAATATTTTAATTTGTGTTATTGTGCTATTTAGCAAGTAATTATAAATAAACCAGGACAAATAACCAAGTGGATTCTGCGCTAAACCAGTGTGAAAAGATCCTGTAGAGTTCTGTGCGGTACGGAAAGTTTTCGTAAATACCACGCGAATATCAATTTCCCTAATCAAAAACAGGTTGGTATATAGGCCTTCAGACTTGAGTTACACGCTCCGCGATGTAAATTCATTTCAAGAAACATCTATTCTAATAATTTTCCCGACACGACGAATTAAACGGTTTCCTCACTATGTATTCCTTCACCGAAAAGCTAAACTGTTAAATGTCAAGTCTTATTGAAAACAGATGTACGAGGTCCAGATTGTCGATCTGCTGCAGTGGCTTTATTTACTACGTCTGCTTAAAAAATATCAAATCCCTCATTGAGTAATGTTTTTGTTTTAATTGCCAAATCCATACTAATATTATAAATGCGAAGTGTCTGTCTGTTACCTCTTCACGCCGCTGAACCGATTTGGATGAAATTTGGTATGGAGATAGTTGAGTCTTGGGGAACGAAATAGGATACTTTTATCCCAGAAATCATCCCTTAAGGGGGTGGAAGTTTGTATGGAGGGAGCGATGATTGAAATGGCAATTAGATTCTATCGCGACGAACGAGTTCTACGCAGACGAAGTCACGGGCATAAGCTAGTACTGAATAAAATAGTAGCAATTCTTGTCTGTCTAGTGAAGAGTACAAATAATCTAGAATTGATTTTGTATCAAGCAGTAGCACTGTTAACGCAAACTACAAATTTAGACATAAATCCTACGTGATGCCTATATTTTTCAATTATTCCTTTATTTCTAAATTTGTATTCAAGAATTATGGCGGAGCGGGCAAGACATTAATTAAGCTTTAAAATTAACCAGCTGGCTTGTGCGGAAACTGGCTCCGGACATCCTGAGAACATCCCGGAGTATTATTATCACCCAGTTTCAGAGTTCATCTGTTTTGGTAAGTACTTACTGTAATGTGTTCAGTTCAGATTTATTTATTTCTCTATAAGATTACAATTCGCTTAGAAGAGAAAAATGTATTATTATCAAACAGATAAATACAGCAATGGCATATTTTTTTCTTCCAAACACCATTGTGAGGGATATCTTTGACTAGTTTCAAAAATATTGTAGTGTTTCTATTTATGGTATTTTTGATTCAAAAATCCGTTTGGGTGATATTAAGCTTGAGTGATAATTTTTGTTATGGGCAGGGCCCCCCGCCCTAGACACGCATTTGCCAATTTTTTTCTATGTAGGCATGTATATTGTCGCTTAGTATCCCCATACTAGTATCATTGTAATAAGCATATTTTGGAGAAAATGACTGACTGTCGAGTTTCTTTCGGTGTTTCTTCTCGGCAGTGGTCTCATGAGAAACGCTAGTAGTTTTTGACTTGTAAAAGTGCCTTTGCGGCCTACTTGCAGAATAAAGTTCATTTATTTCATTTATACTACAAGCATTACTTAGTTTGGGACTAGGTCGATTTGTGTAATATTGTGCACTTGAGGACTTAACTCCTTTAGACTATGTGGCTGACTATATATTTGTATATGTTTATGTACGTATATTTTTATACTATATTTATGTATGTTTATTTATCCTTAATTAAATGTTATTGTTGTAATTATTAGTAGGCTTCATATGTATTAACTCTGCACCACCTGCTATGAATCGTTCTGTTTAGATTTCCGCTACCCTAAGGTTGTCTGGAAGAAATCGCTCTTTAGCGATAAGACCGCCTGTTGTTTGCCTCTTCTCATTGTGTTTTTTGTACTGTACTGTATCCTTTGATTGAGGTGTGCAATAAAGAGTATTTGTATTGTATTGTATTGTATATTTATTTATATCGGAACAATAATTCTGCTGCCAATCTCATGGAACAGATGTCAATTAAAGTTTTCTTTTCAGAACAGTCTTTCTGGAGTATTCACTACAAAATAACAGCATACATACCACCATTACACAAGAAGGGACGCGGGCAGTGTAGCTTATGGACACTTTACAACTCCAGAGAATGTTCGAAGTGCATTAACATCAAGACGAAGGAATAGAAGATTCAAAAACTGTCCTTCTCAGGGCAAGTACACTGTTCTTTTCAGAACAACCTTTCAGACGTCAATCGCATCCACACCTAATGTCAATCGAAGTGTTCTTTTCAGAACAACTTTTCTGCCGTCAATCAGCATCATGCCACCAGCATCAGTAGCCGACGTACGACAAACTAGACATCTATTAGCGACTAGAAATATGAAGAAATAGAAGATCCACGATCTGTCCTTCTCAGGGCAAATCAACTGTTCTTTTCAGAACAACCTTCTGCCGTCAATCTCAATCAGACATATGTCAATCAAACTGTTCTTTTCAGAACACTTTCTGCCGCCAATCAAAAGAATCTTTAGAACATTAAAGGAATTTATCATAGAATTAGAGACTTTGATTTTGTGTTTATCTATTTGAGTGAAAAAACAATGCTTAACCTTATCTGTTTCTCCCAAGTTATAAAGCACGAGTGAGAAGTGTAAGTGGTATCTAAGTTATGAATTGACTTTTCTTTTATTTATTTATTATGGTTCACCAACAATTGTTTACACAAAGTTTACAATGATCCAAAGTATATTAGCAACTTGCTATGTGTAACAATCACTTACAGGTAAACACCGCATGCATAATATAGAAGAAACGTCTTAGTATTAACTAATTATTACTAGGTATACAACTAAATAATTGAATCTATTTTTTGTAACTATATTGTGTTCGTCACTTTCCTTATTAATTTAAAATAGATACCACTTGGTTCACAAAGCCAAGCAGTTATCAGAAAGTGTTTTAATTTTTATTCTTATTTTTAATTGCAGACGGGAGGTGGCGCCTGAGGACGCCACACACCGCGCACCAGACCCAGAAGGATAAGGGCGCTTATGAACACACCAGAAGCAGAGGCCGCAGCGGGCGCGGGCCGGGGCTCGCGCGGCAACGACTCCAGCTACATCCGCCGTCCCACAAATCCATTTTTAGATTCATCATCATCATTTCAGCCGAAAGACGTCCACTGCTGAACGTAGGCCTCCCCCAAGGCTCGCCATTTAGACCGGTCCCGTGCCCGTGCCAATTTAAAAAGTAAGGATTTTCATTGTATGGTTTTAAAGAAAATGTAAGAATTTTCATAATAAAATGGATCATATATTAGCAACTATAAAACTTTGTATAGTAGTAAGTGTAGTCTAAAATGTCTCCATTATCACCTCTTAAAATCTTTGCACCTTTCTACCGAACACCATGTTTATCTTTTTTTATAAGTTTTTTTTTTATTTTAGACAGGAAAATCACCGCAAGCATGTCATGTAACACGACTAATGAAAATTAGGTTCATAGAAACATGAAGATCAAGATGAAGGAATAGAAAATTCACAAACTGTCCTTCTCAGGGCAAGTAAACTGTTCTTCTCAGAACAAACTTTCAGACGTCAATCTCAACCAAGCATATGTCAATCGAACTGTTCTTTTCAGAACACTTTTCTGGCGTCAATCAAAAAGGTACTTTAGAACAATATAGAGATTTATCATGGAATTTGAGTGTTTATTTGAGTGAAAAAACAAATGTAGTACCTGTATTTGTACCTTCTCTGTTTCTCTCAAGTCATCTTCGAAAGCACGAGCGAGAGATACAACTTCCCGCTCGTGCTTGCGAGGATGACTGTCCAAGTTAATAATCGACTTATCGTATTTTCAATTGCAGACGTGAGGGAGGGCGCGGCGACCGCGCGGATGGCTGCCGGCACCTGACACGCCCAGTTGGACACCAGCCGCATATGAAGACACCAGATAAAGCA
Organism: Epiblema foenella; assembly: GCA_963556455.1. Classification (NCBI taxonomy): domain Eukaryota; kingdom Metazoa; phylum Arthropoda; class Insecta; order Lepidoptera; family Tortricidae; genus Epiblema; species Epiblema foenella. The sequence goes on along the minus strand of OY747119.1, from coordinate 11,355,792 downwards.
TGTCTCTTTCTATCGAGTGGTATCAAAAAGTGACAGATGCTTTAGCTTGTCTATCGCGCGTCAAACGAGACTATCATAGACCTCCAGAAGCAGAGGCCGCGGCGACAACACCCGCTCCTGCTTCTGTCGCGCCCCGCGCAGGAGCCTCCTAGCACCGAGGAAGTTATAGAAGAAACTCGACACGACTTCTAGGTATAACTATGAAATTATCGATTTTATTTTCTTTATACCCGGCTGCACGAAGCAAAGGAAGGTAATGTGTTTATCAGTCTATTTCTATAAGTAAGTATGTATGTTCCTTTGTGGCACTCTACAGACTTGACTGCTTTGAATTGTCACTGCAGACATGACAGTACTTTTATTTATTTTTTTGCGCTTCAGTTTATGGTTATGACCCGCGAGGTCTACAGGGCACATCCACTCGTAATAGTGCATTATTGTCGTGGCCGGGAATTAGGCAGTTGCAGGCCGAGTATTAGCTATAAACGGATGAGCCTGCGGGGACTAGTGCGGTAACAACTGCAGCTACACCCGCGGTCCGCCAAACTAGCTACACCCGCCGTCCGCCAAACTAACTACACCCGCCGTCCGCCAAGGTAGCTACACCCGCCGTCCGCCCAGCTAGCTACACCCGCCGTCCGCCAAGCTAGCTACACCCGCCGTCCGCCAAGCTAGCTACACCCGCTGTCCGTCAAACTAGCTACACCCGCCGTCCGCTAAGCTAGCTAGCTACACACGCCCCGAGCCCGACCCGCTGGAGGGGGGGGGGGGGACAAGACCCCTCCCAGCGCGCCGCGCCGCGCAGGAGCCACCCAGCACAAGATACACGACCTGAGGCAAGTAGGTACCGCTTTACTACAAAACTTATAATCTGGGTTTAACTATGAAATTAACGAGTTTCTATTTTTCACCCGACTGTGTATGTGTGTTTGTTCCTTTGTGGCACTCTATAGACTGCTTGTCGTTGCTGGGATGGAGGCAGTTGCAGGCTGAGTATTATTCTTAAACGGATGAGCCTGCGAGGACTAGCGTGATAAAAACTACAACTACACGCCGTCTGCCAAACTAGCTACACCCGGTGTCCGCCAAACTAGCTACACCCGCTGTCCGCCAAACTAGCTACACCCGGTGTCCGCCAAACTAGCTACACCCGCTGTCCGTCAAACTAGCTACACCCGGTATCCGCCAAGCTAGCTACACCCGGTATCCGCCAAACTAGCTACATCCGCTGTCCGCCAAGCTAGTTACATCCACGGGCCAAGAGCCCTCACAGCGCGCCGCGCCGCGCAGGAGCCACCCAGCACCCGGGAGGGGGCACAAGAAACTACTTGGGACAAGTAGGTAATGCTTTATTACAAAACTTATAACCTGGGTGTAATTAAGAAATTAACGAGATTTTATTTTTTACCCGACTAGCGCAAAGTAGGGTAATGTGTAAGTATGTGTCTTTGCCGGGATGGCAGTTGCAGACTGAGCATTGTTTTCAAACGGACGAGCTTGCGAGGGCTCCTGAAGTTACACGCTGTTCGCCAAGTTAGCTACACCCGTGGGCCAGGAGCAAGACCTCTCACAGCGCGCCGCGCCGCGCAGGAGTCACCGAGCACCAGGGAGGGGGCAAAAGAAACTCGACCCGAGACAAGTAGGTAATACAACTTACAATTTGGGTTTAACTATGAAATTAACTATTTTTTATTTTTTACCCGGCTTGCACAACGTAGGGTAATGTGTAAGTATATGTGTTTGTTTCTTTGTGGGACTCTGGAGACTGCTTTTCAATTGTCACTGAAGCCATGACAGTAATCAGAAAGCAACTTAGTATAATAATTTTATAGAGATCCTATATGCGTGCCACCTAGAGGGGCGGAAAAGGTCTTATGCAGATAAATTATCTCCTTAACTTGGGCGGGTAATCGTTTGTCTGACGTAATTGAGCACTACCGTCATATCAAATAGGTTGTGCTCGGCAAAAAAAGTAAAACGGACGGGGGCATCAGGGAATGATATGTAACTCTCTGTCGCTCTTATACAAATATATATATGACCGTCTCGCTCTGTTGTGGTATTATTATTTACATATCGCGTCTGGTAAGTCTGTGGAAAGCAAATATGGGGTTGCTGAGACGCCATATCCTAAAAATAAAATCGACGTAAGTACTATTATGTCAAGTGGAGTATCATTGAATATGGATTTGAAAATCATTATTAAGTTTTATTGTATGATTCATAACTATTTTGCTTTTCAGTTTAAGGAAATTGTCCTCCACTGATGATTAAGATGTAGGTACGTGTGAAAAGTAATGTTTACTTAAAAATGTACCCATAATAAGTTAATTTATTAATTTCCTGCATGTTGTCTTCAAACAAGTTACTAATATTTATTTTTGGTTACCATCACATTATGTCAATAGTTTAGATGTATTACATAGTAGTGGCAGCTTTGCTGGTCGATGTATTACTGTTATTATAATTTTAAGTATTATTTGGACCGTTGTTTGCCCAAATAAACATTAACTAAACTGTGTTTATCGAAAATAAACTATCTGTCAATCCAACTGTTCTTATCAGAACAACCTTTCATCTGTCACTCCAACTGTTCTTGTCAGAACAACCTTTCATCTGTCACTCCAACTGTTCTTATCAGAACAACCTTTCATCTGTCACTCCAACTGTTCTTATCGGAACAACCTATCATGTTCATCTGTCCATTCAACTGTTCTTTCTTTTTTAAAATCCTTTTGCCTTCAATCTCATTCAGCAAATGTCAATGAAAGTGTTCTTATCAGAACAGTCTTTCTGAAGTGAATCATCAGCATACCACCAGCAGTGTGAGTAGCCTACATACGATGGGACGCAGGTAGCGTTAGGGTATGAAGAGCATGAAGATCAAGACGAAGTAATAGAAGATTCACAAACTGTCCTCAGATTAAGAAAACTGTTCTATTCAGAACATCCTTTCAGACGTCAATCTCATCCACACATGTCAATCCAGCTGTTCTTTTCAGAACAACCTCTCTGCCGTCAATCAGCACCATATGGACAAGCTCGGACATCTAATGACGACTAGAAACATGAAGATCAAGATGAAGGAATGGAAGATTCACAAACTGTCCTTCTCAGGGCAAGTAAACTTCTTCTCAGAACAAACTTTCTGACGTCAATCTCAATCAAGCATATGTCAATCGAAATGTTCTTTTCAGAACTCTCTTTCTGGCGTCAATCAAAAAACTTTAGAACAATATATAGATTTATCATGTAATTTGAGTGTTTATTTGAGTGAAAAACAATGTAGTACCTGTATTTATACCTTCTCTGTTTCTCTCAAGTCGTCCTCGAAAGCACGAGCGAGAAGTGATACATTTCCCGCTCGACCCTCGCCCGCTTCCGAGGTAGACTATCAATGTTATAAATCCACTTAACTTGTTTTTCAATTGCAGACTGACGGCGGGAGGCGGCGCTGCACGTTCGAGTCTTGTCTCTGTCGTTCGCCCCCGGGGGCGGCACCTGAGATGAATAGACGGATACCAGCCGCATATGAAGACACCAGGCCCCGTACTATGGTCGCAGTTATCACGACAAGATAAAGCATATGTCACTTTCTATCGAGTATTATTGGAAAGTGACAGATACTTTATCTTGTCACCATTATAGACACAAGCAGACGCGGTTACAGCTTTTTGAGGAATATCGCTACAAACACGATATAACACGACTAATCATAATTATCTTTTTAAGAAACGCCAAGATCAAGATGAAGAATTAGAAGATTCACTGTCCTTCTCAGGGCAAGTAAATTGTTCTTATCAGAATAGTCCTTTTGCCGTCCATCCAACTGTTCTTTTCAGAACAACCTTTCATCTGTCAATCCAAATGTTCTTTTCAGGACAACCTTTCATCTGTCAATCCAACTGTTCTTTTCAGGACAACCTTTCATCTGAAAATGCAACTGTTCTTTTCAGGACAACCTTTCATCTTTCAATCCAACTGTTTTCAGGACAACCTTTCATCTGTCAATCTAACTGTTCTTTTCAGAACAACTTTTCATCTGTCAATCCAACTGTTCTTTTCAGGACAACCTTTCATCTGTCAATCTAACTGTTCTTTTCAGAACAAGCTTTCATCTGTCAATCCAACTATTCTTTTCAGGACAACCTTTCATCTTTCAATCCAACTGTTCTTTTCAGGACAACCTTTCATCTGTCAACTGTTCTTTTCAGAACAAGCTTTCATCTGTCAATCCAACTATTCTTTTCAAAACAACCTTTCATCTGTTAATCTAACTGTTCTTTTCAGAACAACCTTTCATCTGTCAATCCAACTATTCTTTTCAGGACAACCTTTCATCTGTCAATCTAACTGTTCTTTTCAGAACAACCTTTCATCTGTCAATCCAACTATTCTTTTCAGGACAACCTTTCATCTGTCAATCTGTTTTTTTTTTTAGAACAACCTTTCATCTGTCAATCCAGCTATTTCTTTTTTTTTTTTCAGAACAACCTTCATTTTCTTTATTGTTCAATTGTGGACGTGGCGTGGGAGAGCGCGGAGGCTGCCGGCGGGAGGCTGCTCCCGAGGACACCACACACCAGCCCCAGAAGGATAAGGCCGCTTATGAACGCACCAGAAGCAGAGGCCGCAGCGGACGCGGGCCGGGGCTCGCGCGGCAACAACTGCAGCTACATCCGCCGTCCTCCAGGTGACCAGGAGCCCGGCGCACCGCGTAGGAGCCACCCAGCACCCGGGAGGGGGCACAAGAAACTACACGATTCGATCTAGGACTGTAGGTATTGCTTTACTTATAGTACGATACTGCCGAAGCTCGGAAAGTAAGGGGTTGCCTAACGAGGTGGTTGGGCGGGGCGAAGCATCGCCGAGGTCCACCAAGAGCCGAGTCAGGCAACCCCGGTTTCCGCCAAGATAGATATGGGTGAATCAACTTTTTAGTGCCACTCGTTGCCGTGGTGACGTCTAGTTGTCCAGGGCACAAAATTCGAATACAATCGTGATATAAGGCTATTTAAGTCTATCAAACATACGTATTTGTTGCACTTATAAGTTATTTCCATGATGGTTCATCTACTAAGCATGTTAGTATAACTTAATACAACATTTTTGCGCCACTAGTGTCCAATGGACAACGGGTCGAGATAACAACACAAAAAAAGTTGATCCACCCATATAGTACTTTTCTCAAACAATGTTGAGGAAATAACAAAGATATTTCAAAAACAATTTTGTGACGTACCAAGTAACACTGATAATTTGACTGATTTGGCTGAAACGACGGCTTCTTTCAAAGGCGGTATTGTTTTCACACTGCCTTTTACAGTCAAAACTTAGTGTAATAATACTAATAATAATCCATTTACTTACTTTAATGCTCAAATAAAATATTTTAACTTATTTATTTTTCTTCTGATCATAGACATCACATATGGATAAATAAGTCTTAACTAGGCCGTGTTGTGAAATCTTTAACCGCCATTGTCTGATTATCAGACGGAGTGACAATGTGAATTACATCTTAAATTATGACAGTTGAAAATTTCGGGAGCGCTTTTGACGATCGGCGGTTTCTTTTTTATTATTATTATTTTTATTTTATTTTTTATCAAAAATGGGATCGCTCTTGGCCAGCATCTAGCCAGGGGGCAAAGATGAGGCCGACGATGAAGCGAGCTCACCCAGAAGGTGCCTATTCACTCGTGCCTTAAAAAGGTCTAGGTTATATGAGCTAGGAAACACAAATGCCGGCAGAGAATTCCAAACCTTAGAAGTGCGCATTATAAAAGATGATGCAAAGCGCTTGGTTCGAATAAGAGGAATTTCGACCAAGTAAGGATGGTATCCAGCCGGACGTCTGGATGACGTCTAGTTTATTATTAAAGTTCCAATAATTTAGCGCAGAGTTTAAAATGACAGTTAAAAAATGTATTTATGGGTGAATCAACTTTTTCTTGTTGTTATTCTGTCCCGTCAGTGTAGGGACAACAGTAACCGAGTTTCTTAGAAAAATGTTTATAATATGGACTCCAAGTAGGCTCAAGAGATGACCCATGTCCAAATGGATTTATGCTCACCGCTAAATCTCAAGTATGGTAGATTTAAACCTTATAAAATCACAGTTTTAAAGAGTGACTCTGGAGACGTAACCATGGCAACGAGCAACAAAGAATAGTTGATCCACCCTTATCTTAATGCTCGTTCATTATTCCAGACAGCAGACACGGCAGCTCCCGGCGAGAGGATCCCGCGTGGAGTAGCTCCGGGCGCCTTCAGTCTTCAGCCTGTCTCCTCATGGCAGGGATCCTGGCACAGTTGTGTTAGCTCCCACGCGGGTAGAGCCACGGGATAACATATTGTATAAACTGAAATTAATTTTATGTAACAGTACAATTAAGGCCTGATTCGTAACGGATTTGCCAAATTTAAAACTTAGTTAACGGTACCGAAGGCGGTTTAATCCAGGGATCGGATACCGGTATTTTCTCATAGAAAAATACCGGTATTATTACGGTCACCGGTTCATTATTTCGTTTTTAATGGGACAATCTAATAATACGACGTTGTTACCTAAATACATGATTCAGCCCTACGTAAAGAGCAAAAAATAATCCAAAATATTGGGCTAATTCAGGGTTTTTTTAAAATACCGGTATCGGTATCTGATTTAATCAAACTTTGATCAAATATCTATAATTTATTGAAAACTAGCGACCCGCCCCGGTTTCGCACGGGTGCACTATTTAATGGATGTTATTATACATATAAACCTTCCTCTTCAATCACTATCTATTAAACAAAACCGCATCAAAATCCGTTGCGTAGTTTTAAAGAATTAAGCATACAAAGGGATATAGGGACAGAGAAAGCGACTTTGTTTTATAATATGTAGTGATTAGCTAAAAATATAAGAAAAATTTTAGGACGAGGGCGTGCAAAAAATGGAATGTTTACCATTTTTGCACGCGCTCGTCCTAAGTTTAGTCATATACCCTCCATTACACATTCTTGGTGTGATTGTATGTAGCAATGTTTTTTCTACCATTCTTTTGGTGGCATTCGCATGTCATTCTTATCGCTCTTGCGAGACTCCCTTGGCCACGGAACCCAATACCGTTTAAGTCAATACTGGACTTTGTTGGATCGTCATTGGGCTCAATTTCGATTGCACATGTTTATGGAAGCTGACATTTTTATTATCGTAGGATATCGTAGATCATCTCCAACTACATTGAAAATAATGTTGGAACATCGTATTATTTAACAGTCTGTGAGCAGGTTCTTCTAGTGACTGTTGGTGTAGAATTCTTTATTGAAACGTAACCCACGCTTGGTGAGAAGACCAGTTCGATAAATTACCAGCTCCACCAAATATATGGGTACACTTCTACATTCCCATCGTTCCAAAGGGATTGAAAAGAAATTGCCTTTCAACAATGGTTATATTATTATAACCAAAAATCAAAATGGATCAAATTCTTAATCTAATTGCAAAAAAATATCTCAAAAGAATAAATAATTACTCAAACAATAATAATACTACTTAAATAATTATTTGAATTATTTTCTCATTGCACCCACATTTGCTAGTTTCTGTTTGGTCCTATGGTCGACTGGTAGAGAATGCCTCATGGCATTAAGTCTGCCCTTTGTAATTATATTCTTTTTGTGCCATACGGCATTAAGTCCGCCTTTTGTACGATAAGGTATCTTTTGTGCAATAAAGATTAAATAAATAAATTTCATAATTATAAGACTTCAAAGTTTTAAAAGGGGGCATTTTCTGTTCCTTTTCCGCAATACACACCTTTGTTTGTATTCGAACTATCGTCATTTACTATGGCGCTCGAGGTCAGTGACGTCATTGGTCTGTCACGCTTTCTAACCAGCAGCATTAAAACTGTTGCATCGTTCTTTTATAAATATTTGATAGGATTTCTACCGTTTGTCATATTTTTTTGCTTTCTTTGTAGTGGAGTAGAATTTTTTTTGAGTCAACAACCTGCCGATAGAAAGACAGAAAAAAATATATAAAGATCGTCGGATGAGAAGCAGAACTTATCAAATCTGTCACAACTCTTCGAAACCTCGTATCTCAGTACTGAAACGATGCTGATATACGAGCTTTATTTTAAGTAGGTATTTGTTGCTTAGTGACTTGCTTGTAAACTGACGAAATGTAGTATTTGATTGGAAGTTCTGTTAGAAATCAGTTTTATGTAGATTTCGTCACCAAATATCAATTTTTGATAGCTGTTTTGGCGGCAAATTACTTTCAATGTTGGCTGTAGTTCGTTTTTGCTATTATCTGACAATTCGTTGAGAAAAATTGTTGTTGTATTTTTATGACATTTTGTATGGCGGAGTTTTTATGAAGTATGTTGAGAAATGTACAAGAAAAAGAACTGTTACTGTGTGTGTGGTGTGTCGTGACCGTAATCGAGTTTCAAGTGACAAGGCGGACGGTGGTAGTGACGGTGACACTGCGAAAAAGCGAACCAGGAAGAGGGTAGATCGCTATGGTGTGTGGGTAGACCACAACTAAAACTCGCAGCACGTCAGTTAATCCTTGATAACGGCGCTTGCAACAGTGCCGAAATATCGGAAACTCAAAAATACAAATATACATGGTAAATATCCCGTTTCAAATCGTAATTCTAAGAAAAAATACTTTTAATTTGGCAAATCCGTTACGAATCAGGCCTTATGTTAATGTGTAATGCTCTTGCGTTGGATATTCTCCTTTAACTCTAATGTAATAGAGTGTCTTCATAGTGTCTTCTACAAACATGTAATTTTAAAACAATGTGTATGTAATAGAAACTATTGAATCAGTGTTGAAGTAGAATATTCCATGCTTAAGAGCATACTTCAGTGTCATTAAATCAATTGCCCTGTAAATTGCTGTAGAATAACTGGGGATGTAGAACGCCTATATTTGACGTTCGAAATGTCAAATATAGGCGTTCATGGCCTTCAAATGTCAATATATAACAGTATGTATGAATAAAAGTGTAAGTAATTATAAATATGTCTGTTCACTAGATGGCGTTGTGTAACTTGTAATGCGTTATGTATTAGGCCTACCGGTTAACGCGGACGGTACCAGAGGGGCTACCGAGAACCTAAAACGAACGAAGTTCGAATGTCTCCCTCTCTGTCGCACTTGCTAATTCGTGTGGCAGAGAGGGAGATATTCAAACTTCGTTCGTTTTCGGTTCGCGGTAGCCCCTCTGAGTAGCGCGAGGCGCAAGGGGGGCAGGTTTTGAACGGGGAACCGGCGGAAGAAATCTGCGTCCCCCTTATATATATATATATATATATATATATTTATTTATTTTTGAACCTGACTGTGGCTTTATAGGCCGGGCCCAATAAAGCGATAGGAGTGCGCGGTTGGAGAGTAGCCTGGGGAAAACCTCCGGCACGACCACGCGTGTGGTTTGGGTCCCCCCTTTCGTTACCCTACAAACTACGAACTTCGTATCGTGCCGTCACTTTCACTCTCGTGTTATACACTGTATGAGTGAAAGGGTCGGCGCGAAACGGAGTTCGGAGTATAGGCCTGGATTCCCGTAAGCCGTTTTCTACGACGTCCAGCCGGCTGGGCAGTTTCTTGTGACCGTCTGCATTTTTTCTTGTACATAATCGTTCACTATTCAGCGTCGCCGAGGCTTGAACTATTTACACTCTTGTCACTGAAGTCATATTCGCATATTTTATAGATATTTTCGATACTCACAAGTACACAGTAACTTAAGGCCGTGCAATGAGAAATATCGCGTTTTTTGAAACGCTGTGCTGCCCAGGGGCGCTACCGCGAGCAGCAAACGAAGTTTTGCCTCTCTGTCGCACTTACGTCGGAACGTGCAAGTGCGACAGAGAGCGAAAACTTTGTTTTCTGTTCGCGGTAGCGCCCCAGACGAGGAAACAATAAGGATTGACTTTCAGATATATAATTCTTGACTATATGACTATGTTTCTGACAACAGCCGAAACATGATCGCTTAAAATTTTCTCGATAGAAAAAAATCCAAAGTTGAGTCTTTATTTTCCTTTTTTTACTCAGCCTTCTAAAACAACGCATTATTAAACGACACAATTAAATTAAAACCATGGTATTTTATCTCATCTAAACTCTGACAAGAGGAAATTTAATAAAACTGCACACAGTCAGATATTTATCGAGATTTGTCTAAAAATGCCATTCCCGAAGAGTGTTGCATCCCGTTTTGTCGAGATATCATTAATCTACAATAAAATTCCAAGACACATTACTGAACTTACGGATTCTAAATTTAAGTCTGTCGTGAAACAGTCACTTATTTCAAAAGCATATTATAATAGGGATAGGGATGTAATCGTTTATCTTGCTTGCTTGCTTTGCTTGTACAAGTAATCTAACACAGAAATATTTTGCGCTTAATATTAAAAAATATATATGTATGTTTATATTGTAGCATTTGAATTCTGTAGTATTATGATACTGTTATTTTATATAAATTGTATATTGTTTTGAAAAATGACACCTCGCCGAGTTTCTTACGCCGGTTCTTCTCGAGGCAGACGTTTATTTTATGAACCGGTGGTAGTTTTTTGACATTCATAAGTGCATGTAACATGCCTAAATTGAAGAATAAATGATTTCATTTCATTTATATCATGTAGGCATGAAATTAACGGCAAATTTTGCTGGCGTTTTTTATTTATTCGTATGGCATATTTAAAAGTAGATACAGAAGATCATAAATCGAACTCCAGAGAATTAATCCACTTGAGAGCTTCGTCGTTTAAATTGATCAGGTCTTCCGGAGGCCCTCCGGCGTATCGAGTAGATGGGCAAACTTGAAATATATGATGGATACTCTGCTCCTGGGCACCACAGTGACAAGCAGGGGAGTCCAGCCAGCCGCAACAATATTTGTAAAGGGCACAGCGACCGTGACCAGTACGCAGTCTGTTCAGGTTGCACCAGGTACGCCTGGGCAGTTCAAACCCCCCTATAGTAGCACCCGGGACGATCTCCGATCCAAAATTGCCATTGACTGCAGACTCCCACGTTTGCTTCCACTCCCTGTATATGTTGAAGCCCTCCTGGGAAAGCTCCAAGGCAATGCAGTATGGTGGGTTTCTGGACTTCAGGCGGGTTTTTACAGGGTTTATGAACTCGTTTCGCATTGGTAGGCTCTTATTTTCCCTGACTTTGCGAAATTCGTTCATTAGAGCCTCCTTTCTTCTCAAATCAGGTGGAGGGATACGGCATAGAACAGGGAGCCAATGACAAGGGGTGGATTGCAATGTGCCAGAGATGAGTCGCATAGTTTTGTTAAGTTCAGTGTCGACTTTCGTAGTGTGAGCACTACCCAACCAGACCGGTGCGCAGTATTCTGCAGAGGAGTATATCAACGATAAGGCGGAAGTGCGCAACACATTGGCATTTGCTCCCCAGGATGTTCCTGTCAGTTTTTGCAGGATATTATTGCGAGTCTGTAGCTTACGTGCAGTGCCAGTAAGATGTACCTTGAAGGTAAGGGAACGATCAAGAGTGACACCAAGGTATTTCGGAGTGAAATTATGTTTTAGGGCCGAACCGTTGAAAGGCACTTTGAGTTCACGGTTTGCTAGATGATTGTGAAGGTGAAAACAGCATGTTTCGGTCTTGCTTACGCTAGGTATAAGGCGCCAAGTTTTAAAGTACTTTCCGAGTGTATCCAAATCATCCTTTAATATCCGCTCCAAGTTATCAAAGGTCCTGTGTTGGGTGACGAGGCAGATGTCGTCCGCGTAGACAAATTTCCTGGCTTGGGTGGTAGGGAGGTCATGAATATAAAGATTGAACAGGGTAGGTGCTAGTACAGAGCCCTGTGGCAGACCATTGTTAAGCTTCCTCATGCTGCTGACCCTTGAGCCCAAGTGGACGCAAAACCGTCGATGCGAGAGCATAGTGGAGATAAGTTGGACAATTTCCAGATTAGGTACGGTCATAAGTAGTTTGTAAAGCAACCCTTCCCTCCAGACCGTATCATACGCTGCTGTCAGATCAATGAAAACCGCTCCACTTTTGAGTTCCTTTTGGTATCCCGTCTCTATATGTGTAGTCAATGCTAAAACCTGGTCTGTACAGCTTCGCCCGCATCTGAAACCTGCTTGCTCCACTGGTATCACTCTGTCTATGAGCGGCGCTATTCTTCTCAACAAGACTCTTTCGAGAAGTTTGTAGCTGTTACTCAGAAGAGCAATGGGGCGGTAATTAGATGGGTCGTCGTCGCTCTTTCCAGGCTTAAGCAATGCTATCACTTTTGATTTTGTGAAAAGCCCTGGTAACTTGTTTGACTTGAGTATGTTAGAGAAAAAGAGTGATAGCCATTTGATTGCGTGTGGGCCAAGGTTTATCAGAAATTCGTTGTAGATTGCATCGACTCCTGCCGCTTTTCCAGGCTGAAGACCCTTAATAGCAATGTTGACTTCATCTGTTGTAAAAGTTCTTGACAGGTCAGAGTCTTGTTTCACTGCGGCCTTTAGCTGCTGCATCTTTTTCTTAATCTTCTTAGTCTGCAATTTATCTCCTTTTATTCTGGACACTGAAACTATCTTGTCCGCTATTTGATTTGGGTGAATTTTACAAGAATTACGCGTTGCCGACTTTCTCCCAGTAAGCTTGTTCAACACACTCCACGCTTTGCGGCTAGACCGCTTAAAATCCATGGATTTGACAGTTTCTTTCCATTTGTTGGAGCGGTTCTCATCTAGGGAGGATAGAAGTTCCGTGCCTATCGAGCTATCTCCAGTATTTTGGTACTCTTTATATAGCTGATTGCTTAACTCATTCCACCCAGGAATATACTCCTTTCTGAAACCCCGACACACGTGGGCCTTAGCGGAAGATAACACCAGCCCCAAGAAACGCTTGTAGTTATTCACAGCGGGTGGGATGAAACGGACTCCCGCATCTACTCTGGCTGCGTAGTTGGGCCAGTCTGCGTGGTTGAAATTCCAGCGTGGGAGTGGCATCGATTTGATTAGAGGTATCTTCAGCCCTGCATCCAGTATTATAGGTCTATGCTGGCTATTGGGGAAATCCCGAAGGATAAGGCGGTTTGTTGAGAGAGGTGTACCTGCCGTGTCCTTTGAAACGAAGGTCAAGTCCGGGTTATAATCTTTCTTCCAGCGAGCTGAATAAAAGGTGCCCCTATCTTTAGCATTAAAGACCAAAAACAGATTGTTTGATTCTGCCCATTGTGCAAGTGCCAGCCCGTTTGTGTCATTGGCAGCATAGCGCCACGATGTATGGTGGCTGTTAAAATCACCAGTGTAGATGCATGGGTGTGGGAAAATGGGTAGCCCGCTTCCGGCCCACGTAGCCAGAGGGGGTTTGTAAATATTAGCAATCCTGAAATCTTCAACTTGGATGACGATGATAAAGTTATTGTCAGAGTCATTAGCGTAAATAAGGTTCAGCTCTTTTAGTTCAGATTTGGCATAAGTGGCAATGCCATATTTATTGTGATTAAGAGCTTTCACTAGTCTAAAGCCCTGTATTTGGCCTCTGTTATGGATATCCTGATCGTCTTTCGTGTGTGTCTCTTGGAGGTTTATGATGTCAATTTTTTGTTCTAGAGCAAGTTTCGAAATATATTCAGATTTTGATTTACTTATACCTTCTATATTCAATTGACAGATACGGACTGAAGGTCCGAGATCTCTTGTCTGTGGATTCTTAAAGTACTCCATTCCAGGCATCATTTTATTAATTCTCATCTCGAAAAAATCTCTCTCTCTGTATCTAGTGACAGGCTACGAGGCTCTCTAAGAGCAGTGTAGCAGCCAAGGTTGATTACTCTTTAGCACCACCCGGGGGACACGTGCAAGGCAACACGGGGTAATCTTCTTGCGGACGCGAGTAATCTTTGCCCCCCATTGCGTATTCATTCGTTTTACTCTTCTTTCATCTTCGGTTATACCTTCTATGCGTCTTGTCCTCTGTAGGTCTGTCTCGTTTAAGCCGTCGTCTCCTAGCGAAAAAAAAAACAATAGCATTCTTTTGTAATGACCCCGGGGATCCCCGGGACCGGTTGACGACGGGTTGTGTCTTGGAGATGGGTCCAGCTAGCACGAGAGGTTATACCGGCACGTTTTATGGCCGAAATTTACAAAAACGTCACAAAACGTGTTAGTATAAGCTATCGTGCAGTAGTTGTTTGTGTCCATCTGTTGCCTTCGTATCTGGTCGCGTGTCCTTCGTTGCCATCAAATATCAAATAATTTATTTCACATTTCAGGTCCAATGAGATCTTAGAGGTAGTCTTAGTATCACTAAAATTTACCATAAATGGCATGAGAAATTGAGAGGTATATACATCTGCAATACAGTATACTATGGTCATTAATGTCAAAATACAGATAAAAATAAAGTCAAATAAAATGTCTATAAGTCAAAATTGTAAAATCAATCCATAATAATCATCCATAGGCTACGGTAGTTACTATCAGCCTTTGCTTGTTCTCTGAATCAATTGTTAGTAATTTTGTCATGGATTCGTCGAGTCCAGAAAAAAGCTTGCTGTAGTTTTGTCCGTCGATATGTTCATAAAAAACTGGTTGATAAAATGCATACAAAACAAAAAAAAAAGTTCGAATGTTATCCATGAAAAACAACAATTTTAGTTGATAATATTTTCATGTCTGTCGATTTGTCCAAGTTGGTGGCACGCGCCACGACAAATTTATAAAAGAACCTTGTTAGCAATAGAGAATACACCCGGAATAAATAATAATAAGATAAGATGTCACTATATGAAAAGTATACCATCAAAATATTTATTTATTAAGAAACAAACAGTCTCATATGTTTACAATTGACACAGTAAAGGGTATTAAGTTGTAGACTTACAGTTTCCTTAATTCGAATATGTAAACCTAAATGCCTAGTTTTAAGAATTACTATGGAAAAAGATGTCGAAAGTACCTAATTCCCAAAATCTATAGCGACTTACCTTCAGATATAAAAAATAAGTGCAATACAAAAAAAAATATTTAAAAAGAAAGTTAGTAACGTGTTAATTAGTAAAGTTAAAAATGCAATGCTATAATTGTTACAACCGCAGAAATAAGACAAGTGTTACTTAAGTAAATATAAATGGAGCCTCGTCTGCCAACAAACCGCACTGTGGTTTGGCAGAAGTGCGTAAGTTGCGTAAACATTTGTAATTTATGAATAAACGATTATTATTATAAAAAAAAAAGAAACAGGTAACCAATGCGATAGTGTGGTACAATGTTACATACTAGAGCTGCCTTTTAAGCAGGGCTCTGAACCGGTTTTTATAATACCGGTAAAAACCGGTTTATTTTGGTTTAGCTGCAAACTTTTCTTGAGAACGCGAACGATTTAAGAACTTTATATTAACCGGTTTATTCGACGAGAGCCCCGGCGGGTGAACTAGTGTGGGTGTCGCTGTCGGTAGGTACAGAGGGCCTACTCCGAACATGGAAATCCGAACTTCGTATCGTGCCGTCCCTTCCACTCTTATGGTGTATAACACGAGAGTGAAAGGGACGGCACGACACGAAATTCGGAGTAGGCCTCCTGAAACACGCGTTGCAACTTGTCGGGTAATAATAATAATATACTTTATTGTGCCTTATGGTGTATAACACGAGAGTGAAAGGGACGGCACGACACGAAATTCGGAGTAGGCCTCCTGAAACACGCGTTGCAACTTGTCGGGTAATAATAATAATATACTTTATTGTGCACTATACAAAATGGAAATGTTAAAAACAAATTTTAACTCTGACAATAATGCAAACAACAGGCGGTCTTATTGCTAAAAAGCGATCTCTTCCAGACAACCTTTGGGTAGCAGGAAATTCAGAAAATGAAAGTTAACAGGTAGTGCATATTTAGCAGAGAGGTAGATATACAATGATCTATACTGTTGGTTCCGGACATCATTGCTTAGATTAGTTATTTGTTATTTTAAATGCATGTTATTTAGATATACCGCGAAAAGGAACGTTTTCATTAGCGATAGTTTCGTAGGGTAGTTTTTCTCGTTTTTTGACATTTATAAAAAGCCAGTTGAAGGTATATCGCTTTTTGATGGCTGCTCGCGGCTGCACGCGCAAGCCCGTTCGTCGCGCTAAAAAATATCGCAAATATACTTCGATAACCCTCTCATCAGCCAGTACAGCATCAGCTCGTCATCGTGGACTGTCGGTACCGACTCATCAGTTCGAGGGCAGAATTGTGGTGAGTTGGCCTTCATCTTGATTTACTTTCACTGGCATTGATTATTAAACAGATAGCTTTCGTTTCGCTAAAGAAAAACAATTTCCCTACTCGAGGGCGATTGTACATTGGTCCTACGACCGCGGATCCTCCTAAAAGTGAGAATAGCCTACCTGCCTCACGGCTAGGAGTGACGTGTGAACCATTTTCGTGTAGTAAAACTGTCGCTAATTTCGTCTCGTTAATATTTCGTCAATTTCGTTTCGCTATATCGCTCGCCTTGTAACATTAAAGTTGTCGTTGTTATAAACAAAATTGCATTAGCAGCATCGAATCCGTAGCCATCATTTTGTACTTGTCCGTCAATTGCCCACGAAAATCGAATATTTTATAGTTAATTACGCATAGGAACATATTTATCCTCACAATAATTAATTTAATGTTAATAAATATCGATAAATTTATAATTAGATGATGCAATCGTGTATTATACGACCGAATTGAGTGAGCGTTATCGTGACCATAATACTGCTTGAACCGAGTACTCCTAAAATTGGTCGAGTAATACTGCACCGCGTGCCATTTACTATTTACAACTTACCTATAACCTATAAATACCGGGTTGATTTGGTGACTTTAAAAACAGCGATAATAATACTTGTTATTGTTGTTTTGTAAGGTGAATTATATACAAATATAAACATACGTAATTACAAGCTCATTACGGTTCAATACTGAATTGTAAGAAACTTAAAGTATTCATAATTTGCATATTTACAAATACAAATATCGTGCATTATTATTGAATAATGTTCACAGATAATTGTCCATTTATATTCACGTAGTTGCCTTATAGATTCTAAACATTTTATGAATAGCTTATTATTTAGGTACGTAAACATAGAATTTGGCTCTAGGTATTGTGAACTCGATTTTAAGGTAACAAGGTTGCTTTTCGAACAGCATTGATTGAATTAGGCTAAGTATCGTTGGCCAGGTTAAAATAAGTCACGTTAATATACGTATATCTGACAAGTTACGTCGTAGGTTGGTTTATAAATAGGTAATATTTTGAAAATATCGATTGCGTTTACAAGGTCAACACCATTCAGATAATTTGTGAAAACTGCTTTGAAATTATTTGTTTTCGATATTCGTTAGTTCGACGTATGTAAACTAAACCTTATTACATTAGGAATAAGATCGAAATTTGCTTGATATATCACATTGTTCGGTCAGAAATTAGTGTTTGATTATCGCAGAAGGTAGTAAGTAAGTAGTATTAAAATTCAAAATGTCCAAAGCACTCGCTCGTCGCAACTTGCAATTAAAACGCGAAATATCGATTAAACGAATAGATGAATGTTTAGCGTCCGGCCTGCAAGCTAAGGTGGACTCCTCGCGCTTACCTTTGTTTTTGTCTAGATACAGCAAAATAGATAGCTATTGTTCGAGTTTTGAATCACATCATTTGAAACTTATTTCTGAAATAACAGATTTAAATGAGTTGGACCAGGAAGATTTGATACGTCAGGATTTCGATGATAAATATTTTCAAATAATTGAAATACATTCTTTATTGTCCGCCGGCTCTAGTGCCGATAGCACAACCGCCACCGACTTGTCTGTGAAATTACCTCGTTTGAACTTAGTACATTTTGATGGCGATATTAAGGTATGGGGTACGTTTTATGACATGTTCAACACGATGGTACATCAGAACAAACGATTGTCAAACATTGAACGATTTTCGATTTTGATTTCGCTTCTTTCAGGGGAACCGTTGCAATTGATAAAAGGATTTCCTTTATCAGATAACAATTATTTAGACGCTTACGCCGCGTTGATCGATCGGTACAACAACAAACGAAAATTAGCATTTCGTCATTGGGAAGAGATTCAACGCGCCACATTGAAATCTAATTCGCCTAGCGAATTACGTTGTCTTGTAGACACATTCAAGGAAAATATAGCTGTGTTAAAAAACTTGAGATTTCCCGTCAATGACTGGGACTTTCCATTGTTTTATCTATTGGTCAATAAATTGGATCAAGACACCCGTCGTCGTTTCGAACTACAAAATGACAGCAAGGATGTACCTTCGTTCAACTCGTTGCTGGAATACGTGAGTAAGGCCGGGCAAGCTTTGGAACTCGCCGAACCCATTGAGAGCGCCCCCGCCGTGGCTCGCACGGCGGCTGCAACCGCACGCACCGCGCGCGCTCAGGGCACCACTCGCGCGGCGCCCTGGCGGCCCGCGCCCGACAGGGCGCCCGGGGGAGCGGCTTATAAGACTCTAATTGCTAGTAACGCCGCTCCAATTGAATCACCCTGCGTACTATGCATGTCGAACCATGACCTCGCTAAGTGTGTCGATTATCGCAATAAGACGCCTCACGAGCGTTTTGCGGTCATCAAAGACAACAGATTGTGTGTAAATTGTCTACGTTCTGGACACGTAGTCAGATCTTGCCCTTCGAAGTCTCGTTGTTTGAAGTGTAATGTTCCCCATCACACTACTATACATTTCGATAATAATGTCGCTAGTACCACGGCTGCTAGCTGTACTCCGACCGCGAGTAACAGCGCCACCGTGTCAACGTCACCGTCCTCGACGTCCAACAATTTAAGTCACGTGACCGACAAAAGGATAAACATGCTCGTTTCTGATGCAACACCCATGGGGCACACTTCTCTTCTCGCCACTGCGTCCGTAGATGTATTGGACGGTTTCGGCAGTTATCAAAAAATTCGTATCATTGTTGATAGTGGCAGCCAGTCGAACTTTATCACAAAGCGTTGCGCACAACGCCTTGAACTTCCGATTCGCAAGACAACTGCATCCATTGAAGGTATAGGTGAGGTGACTGCGTTGGCAACTTCCTGTGCGACCTTGAACGTTCGTAACACCAAGGCTGATTTCGAAACAAGCTTCGAAGTGTTTGTTACACCCAAAATTTGTAGCGAATTGCCTGCTGTGAAAATTAACACGGATCAATTGCCCCATTTGAATACACTCGAACTCGCTGACCCTAGTTTTGCTACGCCTGGTGGCATTGATGCCTTGGTGGGAGTGGATGTGTTTTGCCAGATATTTTCAGGTAACCGTCTCGACTATGGTCCAGATGGACCCTCAGCTTTCGAAACCAAACTTGGATGGATAGTCATGGGAAAGGTCTCTTGCTTACCTTCCCATTTGAAATCTTCGTTATTTTGCTCTATCGAATCGCTCGACAACCAAATTAGAAAATTCTGGGAAGTCGAAAATCTCCCTGACGCGTCCCCGTTAAGTGACGACGAAGTCATGTGTGAGAAAATATTCGCTTCGACTCACACACGTGACTCTGACGGGAGGTATATCGTACGCTTGCCCTTTCGCACCGCTGATCCTCGTTTCGGTGACTCACGCACCCTCGCTGAACGCCGCTTATTTTCCCTCGAAAAGAAACTTTCGCGCAACCCTGAGCTCCGTAAGGAATACAACGGTTTTATGCGCGATTATTTGGATGCTGGCCATATGGAGCCAGTTGCACCTGACTTAGAAGGGCGAGCTTATCTTTTATCACATTTTTGCGTTCTGAAACCTACCAGCGCCACTACTCGCTTGAGGGTGGTCTTTGACGCTACTGCTCAGCCCGCTGGAGGCCCCTCGTTGAATGATCAGTTGCTCGTTGGACCCAAACTACAATCTGACCTCGTTTCGATATTGCTTCGCTTTCGTTTACATGCTGTTGTCTTTACAGCCGATATTCGTCAAATGTATCGGCAAATTCTGGTCTCTCTTCTAGATCGAGACTTCCAGCGCATCTTGTTTAGGTTCTCCCTCAATGAGCCTATTCAAGAATTTCGATTGAACACCGTGACTTACGGTATGGCTTCGTCTAGCTTTCTCGCAATTCGTGCCTTAGTTCAACTAGCCATTGATGAGGGCAGCGAGTACCCTCGCGCAGCTGACGCTCTTAAAGGGGACATTTATGTCGATGACGTGGTGACAGGCGCTGAGTCCGTCGAATCAGCTCTTGAGCTTCAGTCTGAGATCATCGAGATCTTAGGGAAAGGTTGCTTTGAACTTAGAAAATGGACGAGTAACTCTCCCCGCTTGCTAGAGAATCTCAACCCAGAGCACTGTCATCACAGCGCACTCTCTTTCGACTCGGAGCCAACGTCTCCTGTTAAGATACTTGGCATGGAGTGGAATCCGTCTGGTGACGTTTTTACATTTACAGTTAATGCACTTCATGAAAGGTGTACCAAAAGAAATGTTCTTTCGGAACTAGCTCGCATATTCGATCCCCTTGGATTCCTGACGCCTCTGACCCTCTCGTTCAAGCGTATAATGCAGGAACTTTGGACCTTGGGACTAGACTGGGACGATGCAGCACCCTACGACATCTGCCAGAGATGGCTTCGTTATCGTCTGGACCTAGACATGCTCGCCTCTCTCGAAATACCTCGATTCATCCCATCGAATGAGTCCTGCAGCGTTCAAATGCACGGCTTCTGCGACGCGTCTGAGGTAGGGTATTCTGCTGTTGTCTTCTTTCGTGTTGTTCATGGTGACGGCAGCATCACAGTACATCTAATTATGTCACGCTCGAAAGTTGCCCCCCTAAAAAAGACTTCAATCCCTCGTATGGAGCTCTGCTCTGCCGTATTATTGGCTGATCTCGTCACGCACATCAAAGAAATCTACGCCGAAAACGTAAGATTTGAGGAGACATACTGTTGGTCAGACTCCACCATAACCCTCGCTTGGTTACGTTCACCCTCACAACGTTGGAAGACTTACGTTAGTAATCGCGTAAGCCACATTCAGGAGAGGATACCTGCAGCGCATTGGCACCATGTTAGGTCTGAGTGTAATCCTGCCGATTGCGGATCTCGTGGGGTGACTGTTCGAGAACTCTTAAATCATCCTCTGTGGTGGACAGGTCCTGCGTGGTTGGCCCTGGACAGTAACAGTTGGCCAGAATTGTTTTCACCTATTGAGGAACGTGAGAACGATTTTTTGGAGGAACAGAAGGTTCCCAAACAGACATCATTATTTGTTTCGGTTGGCGAATTTGACGACTTCTTATCAAGGCATTCGAGTCTCAACAAAGCTAAGCGGATTGTTGCTTATATTCGTCGTTTCGTACACAACTGTCGTAAACCTGGTGAAAAACAGATCGGCCCGCTTGTAAAATCGGAACTCGATGATGCCCTAAATCATTTGGTTAAATTAGCTCAAGAAAATGCCTTCTCAAATGAGATTAAACTCCTACATGACGGCAAAAAATTGCCCAAACAATTGAGAAGGCTCAGTGTTTTTATCGATGAATGCGGTTTGTTGAGGGTGGGCGGTAGGCTTGTTCACTCTGAGCTCGACTATGATTGCAAACATCCTCTACTTCTGCCGAGTAAAGATCGCATAACCCTCCTTATTATCGATCAGATACATAATGACAATCAACATCCTGGATTGAGAACTTTGAACTTTTTGATCGCACAAAACTTTTGGATTCTTGCTTCTAAACGCGCGATAAGCTCCCGCTTATCAAAATGCATTAAATGCTTTCGTGCCAATCCAAAACCTTTAGTGCCTCGTATGGCAGATCTTCCAAAGACGCGAATTTCACAGGTAAAGGCCTTCTCGTGTATCGGTATCGATTTTGCAGGTCCCTACCCCACTTATATAAAACGACATCGTGGGGCTAGACCAATTAAAACCTACATTTGCCTCTTCATATGTTTCGCGACAAAGGCAGTTCATATTGAACTTGTAATCGGATTAACGACCGAAGCTTTTCTTGCCGCCTTACGTCGATTCATCGCTCGTCGTGGCCGCTGCCAACGCATACATTGCGATCAGGGTACCAATTTCGTAGGCGCCTACAACGCGTTGCTACCTCTCATGCAAAATGCGGCCTCTCACGAAAGTATCGAGTTTTGCTTTAACCCACCCGCGTCCCCACACTTCGGCGGTCTGTGGGAAGCGAACATTAAGTCTTTTAAGACACACTTTTCTCGCGTCGTTGGGAATCAAGTTCTGACCTACGAGGAGTTTCTCACAGTTGCCGCCCAGATTGAGGCCGTTTTAAATTCTCGTCCGCTCTGTGAGATGAGCTCTGACCCAAATGATATGTCGGTATTAACTCCCGGGCATTTCCTCACTTTAGAGCCACTGACATCGCTGATAGAAGCTCCAACTAACGACGCAACCATTCCTATTTCGAATCGCTGGCAACTAGTGCAGAAGCTACATCGCGACTTTTGGAAGCGATGGCACGTGGAATATTTACATACGTTGAATCAACGCTCGAAATGGCACTCGGACGCTAGTGAACCCAAGGTCGGTGCTTTAGTCATAATTAAGGATGAACAACTCAAGCCACTCAATTGGTCTCTTGGCCGAATTCTTTCCCTGCATCCGGGTAAAGACGGCATACCTCGCGTAGCCACTGTCAAGACACAGTCAGGTCTCATGCAAAGACCCCTGGTAAAGCTGTGTCCTTTACCTATCGATTAGATTACTTAATAAAATACCTCGTATTTTGGTGGGCGGAATGTTGGTTCCGGACATCATTGCTTAGATTAGTTATTTGTTATTTTAAATGCATGTTATTTAGATATACCGCGAAAAGGAACGTTTTCATTAGCGATAGTTTCGTAGGGTAGTTTTTCTCGTTTTTTGACATTTATAAAAAGCCAGTTGAAGGTATATCGCTTTTTGATGGCTGCTCGCGGCTGCACGCGCAAGCCCGTTCGTCGCGCTAAAAAATATCGCAAATATACTTCGATAACCCTCTCATCAGCCAGTACAGCATCAGCTCGTCATCGTGGACTGTCGGTACCGACTCATCAGTTCGAGGGCAGAATTGTGGTGAGTTGGCCTTCATCTTGATTTACTTTCACTGGCATTGATTATTAAACAGATAGCTTTCGTTTCGCTAAAGAAAAACAATTTCCCTACTCGAGGGCGATTGTACATATACCATATAATAAATTAATACAACTAATAACTATATATATACAAATACAATAGATACATACATATATAAATATTTAATTTGGTAATTTTTGTATTAGATTTTTTTTCGATTTGTTTTCCCGAGCTCGATTATTCTAGTCGCTTTTTCCAAGCTGCATTGGAACTTTTATTATCACGTCTCAATTTTAACCTGCAGCTTAATAAACCCAGCGTTTCCTTTCTGTCCATCGAATCAATATTACCTAATGTCCATCTAGATATCTGTAACGTGCTGGATGTCTTGCCCAGGTCCATTTTAGGCTTAAGACTTATGTTATAGGTGAATCTTATTCCTTATTAGCTCACGTCTGTATTTCTGTATTTTCTTTACTTTAAGGATGCTCCTTTATTTCCATCGCCTTTGATATTCAGCCGTTTGTTTTTGTTTTGCCGTGTAGTGGACTTACACTATTCTTGGCATCCGTAAGTAAGAGTGGAAACAATCCGAAAACAAAAGTGAACGAGACGGTCCGGCACCTGGAGACGGATTAGCTTGAAAAGCAATCCGTTGTGCCAGACCTTGTCAAAAGCTTTAGCTACATCCAGGAAAATAGCCCCGGTGGGGACTGACTTCTTCCAGCCCGTCAGCCAGTGAAGGATCTGCTCGGTGAAACGGTGCACTTGGTGCACGCAGGAATGCCCGACTCGAAAGCCAAACTGGTCATGAATAAGTATGTTATTGGAATCGATAAACTCGAGAAGTCTGTTTAAAATTAGTCTTTCGAACAGCTTGCCCAACGTGTTGAGTAAGCTGATCGGACGATAGCTGCTGGGTTTGCCTGGCTTTGGTATTCCTATGACAATTGCCCTTTTCCAGGCTGCTGGAAAATGGCAATTGGTCAGGGCTGTGTTAAACACAGCCAAAACCAGGTGAACCAGGGGGGGAGGGAGAAGCCGCAGTAGGCGGTTAGGAATTTGGTCGGGTCCAGGGGCCTTTCTAGGCTTTAATTTCTTTAAGATTGGATGATGGGGTGATAAGGGGGGCGAGAAGTCCGCTCGTTGACCTCCTCGTCCACCAGGGGAATGATCAGGGTCTAGGGGCTCAGCACCAGGGGAGCACTGAGCCTCCAGGCTGGAGGCTAGGATTTCCGCCTTCTCGTCGTCGGTGAGTTGGGGGTGAACAGTGGGGGCATGGCTGCGATCGTGTCAGCCTTGAGAGACCTCGCCAGGGTCCAGTAAGCCATGTGACCCGGCGAGATCTCCAGCATGTTCTCCCACTGCCCATCCCTGAGTTCTTTTATCTGTTCCTTAATTTGACGTTTGAGTCTATTAGCTTTGTTTTTATTAGTGGTTCGGTTTCGGCCAAAAAACTGCCTAACCTTTCGGCCGCGCCGCAACTTTTACAACATTGTACTTTTGAATCGCGTTGATCTAATTTCTGCTGCCTTTGGATAACTTCGCTATTTTATATCTTGTTAAGTACTAAAATTAACAGATCTGGTGATATGACTCGAATGGGACCGGAAAAACCCTTTTATACCACCAAAGTTGACAAATTTGGCTGAACCGGCTCGATCCACCAGGATGTAGTGAATTCAGCCGGATTGAGAATGATACCGAATTGCAATCCCTAGTTACATTGTTTATATGTCTAGAAAAATGGCCCACTGGCACTTTATTTCACGATTTTCACACGTCTATAAGAGTTTCGATTTCGGAAAAAAAACATGTTTCAGTCGGACACTACTTTTTATTTGCCTTGGACGGGGAGTTGTCGTACACCTTAAGGGCTTTGTTTTTTTGTCGCAATGAGTTGTTTAATGTGTGGTGGAAGTCTCCAACGGAGGTCCTCCCCTGCCGGGACCTCCCTGGAAGACTCCTTAATTATGCTTTGGAAGCCTTTAGTTAATCTGTCAATTTCAGTGTCTGTGTCTTGTCTAGAATGTAGGGTGGGTGGCGCTACGGACAGTGTCGGAAGGTGTCAAATTTTGCGAGTTTAGTCCCTACTTCCGCCCAGTTAACCACCGTCTTGGTGGCGTGATCGGAGGGAGAGGCGCCCATGTGGAATAGAACGGGTTTGTGATCAAAATCAAAATCAAAATCAAAATCAAAACATTTATTCTGCAAATAGGCCTCAAGGGCACTTTTACAAGTCAAAATCTATCTAGGTACATCAAATAAAAATAATACAATAATCAAAGTATCATTAATTAAATGTAGTGTTACATGTCAAAAATAAGAATAAGAAACTAATAACAATCGAGATTTGTTAGAGATGTATAAGGTCTCTAAGCGTCAAGATAAAAGGTAATAAAGTAAGTACACTAATCATAATAAAATATTTTGAGCTATATCTATAACACGTCAACATGAAAATAATAAAATCTAATAAATAAATATCCTCAGAGATGTATAAGGTCTCTGAGCGTCAGTCTAAAAAATAAAATCAAATGAGAACAATGAAGTCTCTCATCATGTCAATTCCACTGAACACTAGTACGAAGTTACTAGTCCTTGCAAACATGAACAGACCGGACCCCACAAACAGCACCCGTTCACGAGTATGACGCGTATCTCAGCCATCGCCTCCCTCGACCATATGTTAGGGAAGGTTGCGACCCGATCAACGACGCCACCGTAAGCAAAGACCTTTAGGCGAGCATGACATATTCAAGCTGCAGGACATTTATAATCAAAGTAGTACTTAATAATAAAATATCGAATACAATGAGATACCTCATGATGTGCTCAAATGTACATGAAATGATTTTAGAACAGTAAAAGTCCAGACTAAAATTGTAGTTATACATGTCTACATTATAAACCATTACTAATTCTAGTAAATTATACAACTGGCTTAAAAGCTTCCTGATCGTTTAAAAAATCATTGACGGAATAATACGCCTTGCTTACCAAGTGACTTTTAACGTGACACTTAAATCTGTTGACGGGCAAATTCACTACATCCATGGGTATTTTATTATAAAAGCGTATACAGTTCCCCACGAAGGACGTGCTAACTTTACGGAGACGACAGGCTGCCACTGCGAGCTTGTTTTTACTTCTTGTGTTGTAGTCGTGGATTTCGCTGTTAAGTTTGAATTCATGGAGATTTTTCCGTACATACATAATGTTCTCAAAATCTGAATCTGAATCTAGAGCATGAACTACTTCAATTCTTCTTAATTTCAGATTGATGTTTTTTACTAAAGCGACGTCCAGTACGTCAGGGTGGTAATCATTTTGATCAGGGTAATGTGTTGGCTCCAACGGGGCCTGGAGATCGACCCGCGTGCTCGAGTCCCCAATGAACTTATGCAGTACATGCCCTCGAGTGTTAGATATTCTGCAACCCCACTGGACGTGCTTAGCGTTGAGATCGCCCGCAACTATGACGCCTTATTGTTCATTATAGATATTTAATCATCGTAGTAGCAGGTTAGTAAACTGAATATTATGATTGTAACGGATGTTGTGGACGAATAGTAGACTCGTTGAACATTGTAAAACACGGTTTTCGGATTTCAGAAAACTCGATTTTATTATTTGTAGTCAACTGTTATATATCAGTTTCGATTTTAGACCATATAAATCTTATTAATTACAGGACACAACATGCATTAATTAACAGTGAAATAGTTTGGCGCATTCTATGCACTCAATTTGTAACTTTATATTCGAGGTAAAATGATTTATCTATGAATGAATGTTTTATTCACAAGAACATACAGTATACAACAGGTCTTACATAATAATATATTAACATTGCAGTTCCAGTCCAGTACATTCAGGCATGTGAAAAATAAGATCAACTTAACTAGGAAATATATCAGATGAGTAATATAGTTAGGGCTTTATAGGACATGACCAATATTTTTGACATTAAAGCATGAGCCTTGGCACACTTATTACTTAGGTGGACTAGAGTTGAAAACGCCCGGGAGACAAGGGCGGACGCGATGCAGGTGGGGAGGGGGAGGGGGGGAAGTTTCGTTCTGCCTTGCTTCCTTTCAGCCTTTATATTGTCTTATTTATAGACACTAGGGCATGTTTGGTATCGTTTCCGGATAAATTGAGGATGGACGATCGTATTTTGGGACATAAATAACATGTTTTCATAGAAAAAAAATTAAATACAGGCAAAAGTTGTAAATAGTCAAGTTAAAAAAAAAAATTCTGCAGCGATTGCGCGAAAACAAGCAACAATTCGGGCATGGAAAAAATATGTTTAAATAGCTACTTTTATGTAGATTCTAAAAATATATCATTTGTTAGGCCAATATAAATTACAACTTAGTAAAAAAAAAAACACGAGTGACACGTCAAAATTTTACTTCATATTCGTTCCGACCCGCGTTGTTTCAGTCCTCATATTATCCTATTTATTGAGCCTAGGGCATGTTTGGTATCATTTTCGGAAAAATTGAGGATGGCCAATAATTTTCTGTGACATAAATATTATATTTTCATAGAAAAAATAATAAATATAGGCAAAAGTTGTAAATGGTCAAGTAAAAAAAAAAATCTGCAGCGATCACGTGAAAACAGGAAACAATTCGGGCATGAAAAAAATATGTTTAAATAGCTACTTTTATGTAGATTCTAAAAATATATCATTTGTTAGGCCAATATAAATTACAACTTAGTAAAAAAAAAAACACGAGTGACACGTCAAAATTTTACTTCATATTCGTTCCGACCCGCGTTGTTACAATCCTCATATTATCCTATTTATTGAGCCTAGGGCATGTTTGGTATCATTTTCAGATAAATTGAGGATGGCCAATCATTTTCTGTGACATAAATATTATATTTTCATAGAAAAAATAATAAATATAGGCAAAAGTTGTAAATGGTCAAGTAAAAAAAAAAATCTGCAGCGATCACGTGAAAACAGGAAACAATTCGGGCATGAAAAAAATATGTTTAAATAGCTACTTTTATGTAGATTCTAAAAATATATCATTTGTTAGGCCAATATAGATTACAACTTAGTAAAAAAAAAAACACGAGTGACACGTCAAAATTTTACTTCATATTCGTTCCGACCCGCGTTGTTACAGTCCTCATATTATCCTATTTATTGAGCCTAGGGCATGTTTGGTATCATTTTCGGATAAATTGAGGATGGCCAATCATTTTCTGTTACATAAATATTATATTTTCATAGAAAAAATAATAAATATGGGCAAAAGTTGTAAATGGTCAAGTAAAAAAAAAAAAAATCTGCAGCGATTACGTGAAAACAGGAAACAATTCAGGCATGAAAAAAATATCTTTAAATAGCCACATTTATGTAGATTCCAAAAACATACCATTTGATAGACCAATAAAAAATACAAATTAGTAAAAAAAATCCTTCATAAAAATACGGACCTGTAAAGCAAATTTTATAATTCTTTGAAAATGTAATGTCACTACTCGCCTAATTCTATATTAAGTAGTTTGTACTTGTATTTAAGTTTGTTAGCATGCGAGTTGCATTTTTAATTGCAAATAATCTAACCGTTTAATCAATTCAATGGTTCAAAATAAAATAAACGAGTTACAAATCTAATCCTGTATAATGTTATTCGTTACTTGTGAAATACGTATAATAGTACTCATGTGTAGCATTTGCCTTCACAAGCACACATTTCTGTACACTTCAATTTTTGTTGGAGACACCTGCATCTAGCAGCGCATTTTTTTTGCATCTGCACCTTATCATTTCCAGACAGGCTTCGGCAGCTACTGGTAAGTTAGTCCATATAGGTTCCCATCTGTGATTAACTTTCGTCTATCCCCAATCAGATGGACTGGGGATATTTTCGATCGGTAGCATTTGACCCCATATATGAACTGCTTGCAAAACCGCCCGCAGGAAATGTTGGTGCAGTGCAGCATTAGATGGTGGTATGTGTTCTAACTGGCGATCTTTTTTTGTGAACAGCTGCTTACGGCATTCGTTTAATGTCGAGACTGAGCTGTATCTGAAACAAAAATCTTTAATGTGCACAACTACCCTCTAAATGACTCATGGTTTCATGAAAGAAGTAAATATTACCTGTCATACATAACGACAACAAACTTTTCCACAATGGCCATTGCATCTTTGATTCTGCCGTCGTACGCTGCCAAGAAACCTGTGACATTAGGGAACGCATTCCAGGCTTCGAAAGCACTCTTTTTTTCCTTTTCCGTTGAAAAAAGCAACTGTGTCACAACCTGTGAAGGCATGGAACAGGGGACTATTTCGTTCGTCGTTCGTTCATTCGGTCGTTTTTCTTGACTATTTCGTTTACTCTCTTCTTATTGTTATTCACATGATTTTGCGGAAAACAAAGAAGTGAATATCACAGATGGGCCCAATGTTTTATCTAAAAGCGGTCGGAACACCCAAGGTTTAGCTCCGTGTAACCACGAAGAAGGTACATATTGGTACCGGGAAACACCAGCAGTACCTTTGCTGTCAAGAAATAGCTAACGCGCTCGGTAAGAAACAGTCATAACATAAATAATATATCAATATTGTGTACGTTATGACTGTAATTGTTACAATTATTCAACCATATTTTCTTTCACAGAGCCTCAAAAGCAAAAGTGCTACCCCTGTTCCATGCCTTCACAGGTTGTGACACAGTTTCTTTTTTCAACGGAAAAGGAAACAAGAGTGCTTTCGAAGCCTGGAATGCATTCCCATTAGGGAATGCATTCCAGGCTTCACAGAAGGTTTCTTGGCAGCGTACGACGGCAGAATCAAAGATGCAATGGCGATTGTGGAAAAGTTTGTTGTCGTTATGTATGACAGGTAATATTTACTTCTTTCATGAAACCATGAGTCATTTAGAGGGTAGTTGTGCACATTAAAGATTTTTGTTTCAGATCCAGCTCAGTCTCGACATTAAACGAATGCCGTAAGCAGCTGTTCACAAAAAAAGATCGCCAGTTAGAACACATACCACCATCTAATGCTGCACTGCACCAACATTTCCTGCGGGCGGTTTTGCAAGAGCAGTTCATATATGGGGTCAAATGCTACCGATCCAAAATATCCCCAGTCCATCTGATTGGGGATGGACGAAAGTTAATCACAGATGGGAACCTATATGGACTAACTTACCAGTAGCTGCCGAAGCCTGTCTGGAAATGATAAGGTGCAGATGCAAAAAAAATGCGCTGCTAGATGCAGGTGTCTCCAACAAAAATTGAAGTGTACAGAAATGTGTGCTTGTGACGGCAAATGCTACACATGAGTACTATTATACGTATTTCACAAGTAACGAATAACATTATACAGGATTAGATTTGTAACTCGTTTATTTTATTTTCAACCATTGAATTGATTAAACGGTTAGATTATTTGCAATTAAAAATGCAACTCGCATGCTAACAAACTTAAATACAAGTACAAACTACTTAATATAGAATTAGGCGAGTAGTGACATTACATTTTCAAAGAATTATAAAATTTGCTTTACAGGTCCGTATTTTTATGAAGGATTTTTTTTACTAATTTGTGTTTTTTATTGGTCTATCAAATGGTATGTTTTTGGAATCTACATAAATGTGGCTATTTAAAGATATTTTTTTCATGCCTGAATTGTTTCCTGTTTTCACGTAATCGCTGCAGATTTTTTTTTTTTTTACTTGACCATTTACAACTTTTGCCTATATTTATTATTTTTTCTATGAAAATATAATATTTATGTAACAGAAAATGATTGGCCATCCTCAATTTATCCGAAAATGATACCAAATATGCCCTAGGCTCAATAAATAGGATAATATGAGGACTGAAACAACGCGGGTCGGAACGAATATGAAGTAAAATTTTGACGTGTCACCCGTGTTTTTTTTTTTTACTAAGTTGTAATTTATATTGGCCTAACAAATGATATATTTTTAGAATCTACATAAAAGTAGCTATTTAAACATATTTTTTCCATGCCCGAATTGTTGCCTGTTTTCACGCAATCGCTGCAGAAAATATTTTTTTAACTTGACTATTTACAACTTTTGCCTGTATTTCATTTTTTTTCTATGAAAACATGTTATTTATGTCCCAAAATACGATCGTCCATCCTCAATTTATCCGGAAACGATACCAAACATGCCCTAGTGTCTATAAATAAGACAATATAAGGGCTGAAAGGAAGCAAGGCAGAACGAAACTTCCCCCCCTCCCCCTCCCCACCTGCATCGCGTCCGCCCTTGTCTCCCGGGCGTTTTCAACTCTAGTCCACCTAAGTAATAAGTGTGCCAAGGCTCATGCTTTAATGTCAAAAATATTGGTTCCCATACATTGATGTCCTATAAAGCCCTAACTAATAACGCAAATCCATCCATGTCATAACAAATTCATTCATAAAAAGTCGTATTGAAATAATTGATATTAACAAAATAGAATTTAAGATAAAAGTCAATCAGGTTAAATTAAAGAACAAATTACGAATACAAAAGTCAAATTGATAATAATACTACATTAATTACTTATTTATAACAAATGTCAAAATGTGTCCCAAAAATTCATTTACATTATAAAAACAGTTATCGCATAAAATCTTATAAATTTTTTCCTTAAATTCTTGACCCTATATATTTAGGTATCTATAGTCGGTTGCGCCGGTCCAATATTACGGGCCGTTTCTCCAGTCCCCGCACCGGTGCTGCGTTTATTCGGCCGCGCGTCCTTTACAGCCCGTCAGCGCCCAGTACCGGATCCAGCTTGAAAATCTTGCTTTTCTTGGCGATAGATTCTCCGCGGCTCAGGTTCAGTAACTCGTTCGTGGAGTCCGACCGCTGCGCCCACTGAAACCATTTATTTATTTATTGCAAACAAAACATATACAGAATTACAGTCGAAACTAAGGCACTGTATAATTTAGGTTATAAAACACATAATTTACAATAGGAAAATTCGAATATCAATCAACTCTCATCCATCATCTCACAGTACCGCAGACATATTCGATACACAACCGTCCATCGACTTTAAAACATATCACATTCTGGTGCCCATAACAGAAGCGAGTTCAGCAGTCGCAGAGCGCGTACAGCTGGCGAGCTTCTATGCGCCACAGTGCGTGTAATTGGGACTGCCAAAAGGTTGGGACTTCGCGGTCTTAGGAAATTATTAGGCAGAAACGGGATAACGAGCCTAACAATTCGTGCTACGAGCTCAGGACAGTCTGTATCGCCACGTAAAATTCCACATGCTGTCATCCACCATAAGTGTTCCGCTGCTGCCCGGTGCTTCACCTGTAACTCAACCGGTTGCCTTTTCTTTAGTCGCGTTTACTAACTTATTGTAGCTCGAAAACCTATTTAAATCAGGTAAAGGGATTTCATTTATTTTTAACTTAACGTCAACTGCGTACGATTGCTCCTCCAGTTTTAACTCGCGTTCATTGCTAGTTAAATCTGGCCCGGGCCAGTCCGCTTCCGGCTTCCTTAGGAAATCTGGGCCCTGGTACCATACGCTATTAAATTCAACCTTTTTATTTAAGTCGCTTCTCGTTGCAAGGTCCGCTGGGTTCAATTTAGTCGGGACCCATCTCCAGTTTTCAGCATTCGTTTTGTGGGATGTACCTGCAGGCGTGGGTTTAAAAAAGAAGAAATTATATAAACAATCTCAATTCTATAAATACAATAGTTTATTTCGATATCGAGCAACAAACACACTTATTAATAAAAAATACACAAAAACAAAACAATTCTCAATTCTATAAATACAATAGTCAATTTCGATGTCAAGGAACAATTATACACATTGATAATAAAATATACACAAAAAACAAAATAAAATTAATGTCAGTTAAATTTCCTAACGTAATAAATTTGTTATTAATTATTTTAATCATCAGCTAGTTCGAAGGTACACTTAGTCAATCATTTCCTTGAAGAAACTCGTCTACACTGTAGCAAGCTTTTTGTGTAAGCATTATTTTTAATTTCTTTGCAAATACGATGTCGCTTTCAACCGATTTTATGTCTTGGATCCTGTTGTACAATTTGGGTCTCGAGTGGCATCATCAAATGCCAGTTGTCGGCCCCGATTAACAGTCTGGGCACCGCCTTCTCGTAGCACGCATCCTGTAAGTCGGACAAGTGTGGGTACCCCGTTAAGTTTTCAAATATTGGCCGCGCAGTCCCAAGGCGCGTACCGTCCTAATAGTCATTAACTGTGAGGCCCCGTCGCCCTTTCCTTTCACTGTAATTCGTATTCGTTGGCTCGCCTCATTGTTGGTCGTCATAGTTCCCGCTCCTTGAATGTGCAGAGGCTCCGATCTCATTCATGAGGGCTTCGTCGGCAAGTGACCCAGTGGATCCCTCGTCCATCAGTGCGAAAGTCTCTACCGACTTACTCGGTCCTACTATTGTAATCGGTACTATCTTCAAAAGCACGGTCGTTCCCACGTGCTCGATGCGTATGTCTGACATACAACTTTGTTCCGCCCGCGACGCTGCATTCTCCGGCTCGCGTTGGTTCTGGCGAAGTGGCTCGGTTCCAGGTCGCATTGCCTGCATTTGCCGCACCCCGGCTTCGTGCAGCAACCGATGGTGTGCGTGCGGACATCCCTCAATGCCGCACCCTCTGGCTCTGCATTGGTGACTTACATACCTCTTATTTGGTGCCTTAGCATGTTGTTAGTTATGGCCCTATAGTGGGTGGGTAGTGTGGACTGTAATGAAAAACACTTTTCTTCTTGGACTAGAGAGGCGAGATCGGAGGAGGCTTCTGAGAGATGTTTTCGCTGTGGCTGCTGGTTGCATAATCGTGCATCATCCGTGTCATCTCACACTCCCTGTGAGGGGCGTGGGGTGGCCATGTCAGGGCTTGGCCCTTTTTGGCGGTCTTTTGTCGCGGCCCATAACGATGGGCCGGTCGTTCTATGCCTTCTTCGGCTTTTATTTTTAATCTCAGATAGAACTGCCATCTTGGCTTAAGTCAGAGATGGCCTGTCGGCGGCTTTGGGGGGGATAGTTGGCCTATCTGCGGCTTTGTGGGTCCTGGGGAGTCAGGACATAGACATAGACATAGACATTATTTATTGGTAATAACACATTACAAGTCGAAAAGTAATAATAATCTGTCGGCAATTCGTTAATATGAAATAGAATACTCATACTCATTTGCAGGCGGCAGGAGCTCACGCGGTTGGGCTCGCCGCCATGGGACATCTGGTGGACGCGCGTGTAGAGGCGCGATGCCTTGAAGCAGTGGATGGCGGGAGGAGTCGGCGCGGTCAAACATCCTACTCGCTAGTCCAGTTATAAAGTCGTCCAAGTTCTGGTGTTTCAGGTCTCTCTGGATATATCGGTTCCGCACGT
The DNA here is from genome assembly GCA_963556455.1 of Epiblema foenella. Classification (NCBI taxonomy): domain Eukaryota; kingdom Metazoa; phylum Arthropoda; class Insecta; order Lepidoptera; family Tortricidae; genus Epiblema; species Epiblema foenella. The sequence goes on along the minus strand of OY747119.1, from coordinate 11,321,299 downwards.
ATTGGGGGGCTTGGACTATAGTCCTTAGGCACAGCGACTCTTGCGCCCTGAGTTTCTACCGGCTGGAGTTTGAAGTCAGGGCGTACCACGCTGGAGCCGCATATGTCAGGCGGTGTCACACTGCAAATGATACTGTCAGCGCCACCTATTAACATACAGCGAAACTGATGACGAGCGACTAAAACACCAAGACGGATAAAAATTCTAACTTAACTAAGAGCCAGTGTTGTGGAAGAGAAATATTTTTTTTTTGAAGTCATTCCTTCACCATCATAATGAATAAGAGCTTTGGTGTGCGCATGGCCTTGACTGGCAAAACCCATAGGGTCATTACTATCATGCATAAGGTTCTTCACTTCTTGTGACAGCAACTCCGAAGCTGCCAAGTGATCATTAGGGACATTGTCCTCATCTTCAAGATCGACAGGTAGAAGTTCAAAGCGGTTGTGTCGAGATATTTCATCTTTTAAACCCTGTCTTGACATTTTGAACCTATTTATTCACACTTTCTAAATTAATTAGAATTGCCTCTCCGAGGTCTTACCTTAATTAAATTGCTCACTAAAACTAGCGTTATTACAAACTAAAAGGGAATAAGTTGATTATAACACTTACTCGTTAGTCTCATTTTGCTCAACAACCATAACTACATATACCTTTTACCATCTTAAACAATCACCAAAAATCTTTCAGGTAACAATATAGAAACAAAAGGTGATAGCGGGACCTGACGTAGCCCTTGTATATCCCCAACTTCGTGCGGAACGGGAGGCTGCTGACGAACACTGGGCGGAGCTTGGTGCGAGCGGCCTTCGCACGTCGTACCACTTCCTCGGTGTGGTGCTTCATGGAGAGTCCTCTGTCAATAGTGACCTCCAGGTACTTGATTTTATGTTGCCACCCGATATTCTCATCGAGAAGTCTCAGTGGCGGCGGTGGGCGTCTCTTTCCTGTCAGGAGGGCTTGCGTCTTGTTCACATTCACTGACATACGCCACTTGCGTAGCCATTCCGGTAGGGCATCAAGCTGGCGTTGGATCTTAATGGCGGCGTGTGCTGGAGATATTGACGACGCATAGAATGCCGCGTCGTCTGCAAACAGTCCCAGCTTGACGTCACCAACTACCGGAATGTCGTCAGTGAAGTGGGCGTACAGTGCTGGAGAGAGGCAGCTTCCTTGTGGGACGCCCGCGAGGATCGGGCGTTCCGACGATGTGGCGTCATCCACGGCCACGATGAATCGCCGTTCGGTAAGGAAGGAGCGGATGACCTTCATGTTGTCCGGTGAGGTCGAAGTAGGTGGGTAGCAGCATATCGCGGTATTCCTGCATACAGTCTCCGTAAACGGAAAGTTGCGGTGATGGTATGCGCGATGATGATCTTGATGAGGAGGGTAGATCTGGTCGGGTAGATTTCGATGTACCCTCTAGGTCGAGTGGGTGTTTCCGTGACGTCGCAGGTGAGCGCGACGTCGACTTCCGTAGGGTGGGTAGTTCGGAATGAGCATTTTTCCGTCTACCCTCCCGTTGCTTCTTGGGTTTCTGTTCCATAGCGGTGAGGCGGGGGGACGAGTGACGCTAGCCACTGGCGATTAGTTCCTTTCCCAGCATTCCTTAGTCGGGGCGTCCGTTTGAGCGGGACCGGGCTCGGGCAGCGGTCTGGGGACAATCGTCAGTGGTGCTTGCTTGTTTTACTTCGTTTTCCCCTCCGGCGTGGTGAGCCGGGCAGCTTTATTTGTTGTATTTTATTCACATAAAAGATTACCAAATGCGCTTGTGAATATGGTGCGTCCGAACTCGAGTGTCTCCGAGACGATCCCGTAATCGTGCGGCGCGCGCCCCGCCTTTTATTCCTGCCGGGCGGCCGTATTTACGTACCTCGTCCCCCGGACCCTGCGCATTCCCCTACCTCGCCCCTCTTACTTTATTTCTGTTTATTTTGATATTTACACTTTGGATATTAATAAATCTAGTCTAATTAGCTTTTCTATTAACATTCTTATCGGAATAATCCTCGGTGAGGTTGCGGGCATTCTTATTAGACTCAATTTTTTGGAGTTGCCTGGGCGGTAGCCCCCCCCGCACCTCACCGAGGTTATAAATATAAGCGGTGCGTCGCCCGGCCCGCAGCCAGTTGTAGCTCGGGCTTCGCACGGCCTACACCCTACCTAATCTAATACTTAATGTAATAAAAATGCGATAAAGGAATGTTTTATTTACAGCTTATTCTATCTAAATATTACGCACTATTTATTTACAATACATTTGTTATTCGTCGTGAACACTATCAACACAAAATAAACACATGTGAATATTCAAACTCCGCCTCGCTCTCCTTTAAGGAAGCTCGAAGCAGCTGCAGCTCGCCGCACCCTTGGCTGCCGATCTGGTCACGAGCAAACTGGCACCATTTGCTCCGGGGATTATCTGCATAATTTTGCAACTATATTCACCACCTTAGTACTAAAATGATTTAAATCAAATGCGCTCGGTCCCACATGCGGCAATTTCTTCAACTCGTCTAATGCCTTGTCAATTAATAAATCGTCCTCAAAGTTCTTTTTAATAACCAAATCACTAAGTCCGGCTATCTCGATGTCGCGAGTAAATGTTGCACGCCATTGAAAGAAAGAAAATACATTTATTAACGTCTAAACAACACATTACAATATTTAACAATAAAATAAAAACAGACAAACGACGCTAAAAAGGGCCCCACTCAGCATAATGCCACGGCAAGCCAAATGAATAAAGAAATTATAATGTACTTAAGTATTTTTATCTTTGCCCAGCCACGCCCTGTCCACTCCCTCCGCTGCATTTAGGAGCTCCTCTGGAGGCCGAAATTTCCGTGGGCATTCCTCTAATGCCCTCGGGGTTGCAAATGTTTTCAATGGGGTCCTGCTTTAAAACTATCGAATGACGACACAGACGCAATAACAACAAAAGAAACAAAAAAAAACATTGCGTGCAACATTTAATTTATGCCGCGAGGCATTCCTCGCGTCCCCCTTTAGGCAATTACGTAAGCGAGCCATGTTTTCATACGAACTAAAACCATACCTGGCAGTGGTCTCCTATATACGCGTTATAAAAGAGCAACCATTCGTTGGGATCCCCGTTGTAAAACGGCAACTCATAAACTTGATTTGGCGGTTTCGGCCGCATCGTCTCCCTCAGTTGCTCCGTGAGACGATTGAAGGCGGTGGCGGCGTCACTGGGTGGCTCCTAGGGATTGCAACTGTGACCGAAAATCGAATATCGGTTTTTATTCGGTGAAACTCGAACTCGAATCGAATTACGGTTAATAACCGAGTTTTTCTTTACTATAGAAAACTATCGAATGAAGTAGGTACAGGTAATTTTTATTACTTTATTTAGATGCCGTATTTATTTCATTGACACTCAGCCCAAGAATAAAATACCTATTATATAGGGACATTATGTTTGACTGTACTGATTAATATTTGCGACGGAATTGTAGTTGTTCGGTCTTTTTACTACTTTGAGAACTCTATGGTTAATTTGATTATAAATATATGTCATGTGTGTCAATCAGTCAATAAAAGTCATGTCGATATAAAACTACGTTTTCTTTAAACAAAATTAAAATAAATCACCAATAACGTGAACATGATCCTTTCAGAACCGGATCTTTAAATAATTCAGTGACCTAAACATATACAAATATAATTTGCGGTAGTAAGTTCCCATATTTCGATCGAAAAGTATAAATTCGTTTACAACATGAATCCGACAGAGAAACTTATGGCGCTTCAAGTAGACAGCTTGGAAATTATCGAAAGAGCGTATATTAATTTCAAGAAGTCTCCGAAGGAGAGAATTACATTGGGGTATGTACAAGGTCGGTTGGAAGCATTAGAAAATTACTTTCGAGAATTTAAGTGCATGCATGAAAAAATTGTTACAAGCGTTTCGAAAGAAGACAAAAGCAAACTGTCATATTTCACGGACGATGTATTTGACAGTTACGAAGAACGTTTTTACATTTACAAAGGCGAGTTAAAGACGGTTTTACAGAAATTTAGCAACGACGCAAAGAGTAACCAAGGCATACAGGGTGGTCATGGTACCCAATCTATACAGAGTGGTAATAGTTCCGGTCATGTGCCGATAAGTGAAATTAGATTACCACATATCACCATTCCCTGCTTCAGTGGAGACTATACAGAATGGCAATCATTTCATGATTTGTTTACGTCACTTATACATAAGAATGGTTCACTGGACGATGTGCAAAAAATGCATTACCTTAAAGTCAATCTGAAAGGTGACGCAGAAGTTCTTTTACGACAATTTCCCATTACTGGTGAGAACTATACACAAGCATGGACCATTCTGAAGAAGCGCTATGACAACAAAAGGTACATTGCTAACTGTCTCTTAAAGAAATTCTTTGCCCAAAGGACGATCGTTCAAGAATCAGCCACCGCCTTGAAACAGTTGCTAGATACATCCGTCGAATGTCTGAATGCACTTAAAAATCTCGGCTTACCAACACCTCAATGGGATGCAATCGTCATTTATATCGTCGTGTCAAAACTGGACCCTGGAACTCATAAGCATTGGGAGGAGTTGATTAATGGAGAGGAGTCTGCAGTTTTCCCATCGTTTGAGAAGTTGAAGTCTTTTTTTTTTTTTTTAAAACATAAATGGTTACCACAATTTAAAAAATATGACATGTAAAATAGAACTAGGGTGGTTACAATGGATAATTATTGTATATAATGATAATAATAAACATTAGTATGAGAAGATCCATAAAAATTATCGTTTTCTCCCCAAAAACATTTTGTTTTGGCCAATGAATACTTTGTTTGTGTCTGCCCCATGTGTGCCTAGAGCCAGGCTTTCCATTTCTTTCCAAGTAGCTGTTCCCATTTGTAGTTTGCCCATGTTGAGACGGATCTTTTCGTGTAGTTCCTCCAAAGTGCTTGTAAGAACATTCATCACTTGTCCTAGAGTTTTTCCCGCTGTACCAATTGATCGTTTTTTCTCTATGTGGTCAAAGAAATCAGCATCAAACAGGTGGATTCTCTGACCACTGAAACATGGAACTGTTGTCACTTGGTTGTATACGCCAGAAAGCAATCCAGTTTGATTTGCACATGACATCTTTGCATAATAGGACACCTTAGGAAAATCAAATTTGGTGATTTCATTGCTGCTTCCTTGTGCCCTGAAACAGGTTCCCAGTTCTTCTCGAGTAAACCATGATCCAACACTGGTAATCTGGGCGAGGATTGACAGGTCTTCTTTTTACGTTCCAAACAGGCTATGAAATGAGATTTGCGCTGCTTTCTCTCCTTCCATTGATCCAGCTACATAATATGGACCTTTTGCTTGTCCAATTTTATAAGCATACCACCCTCCTGATCCTGTGGTGCTGAAGAACTTGCAGAAACTTTCTTTGTCAACATGTGTTTTCCAAACAAGGGCAAACATGGTTATTGGAAAGAACATCCTAGTTGCTTGTCGAGCAGTGGTGACTAATAAGATTTCTGCAACTAGGGTAGTTACTGCAGAAATTTCTGCTGCCTGTTTGTTTTTCTCTGTCAATGCAATTAACTCATCAATACAGGGCACATGAGACATTGCTCTCTTCACTGCTCTGGCATATTTCTTTCTGTATTTTCCTTCTGTGCGGATCATGCACAACCAAGCAGTCATTGGCCCGAGACTCTGAACAATTGAAGATCTTCTTTCAGGGGGAAATGAGGTTCCTTCAAGCAAGACGTGGTGCGCACCTGAAAGACCATATTTGGAGACTGGGAAACTCTTATACACGCCATCTACCTTAGTAATAGGCATGTTGTTATGACCCAAACGCAACTCATTTGTTCTTAACGGATAGGCACAGAACATGTCAATGTAAGGGCCCATTGTTCCATACCAGTCATCTTTATCTCCTTCTGCGAACTTCTTATATACAAGTCCACACTCAGATGTTATCTTGAGCCAGGCAGTTTTTACTTGTTCATTCGTGAAAAGGTACCCTTTACCTAAACATAACACCTTATAGGAAGTTGTTGCTGTCTTCTTTATCATATTTGCATCTGGTTCCCTTTGTTCATTGACAGGTCTTCTTTATACGTGTGCATCAAAAATAAGGTGGAATTACAGATCTCGTCAAGGTATAAACCTGATTTCGCTCTCAAGGTAAATGCTTATGTATTAAAGTCTTTGACTCGTAGCTTGCCTGCTAGGGAAATCAATTGTAATATGTGGCCTCAACTTGATAGTATAAAGTTAGCTGACCCCACCTTCAACACTCCGAGTAAGGTAGATATTCTTCTCGGGGCTGATGTTTTTGGCAAAATCATTGACTCTGGGTTTATGAGAGGGCCGGGCGATGTAGTCGCTCAGTATACACACCTAGGTTGGATTTTGTCAGGTAACACTAATACAACTTCTTCCAGTACACACAGAATTACAAGCTTTCATGTCTTGCGTCAAGTGGAGGAAGAGAATAATCTTTGGAAGAAATTCGAAGAGGTTGAAACAAAAGGTTATACAAACATGAAAACTTGTCCAAGGGAAGAAGAATTATGTGAGGAAGTTTACAATACAACAAGTAGAAGGGACGACACTGAAAGAAATGTAGTAAACTTACCACTGATGAAAAGCGTTGAGAATACAGTGAAGTCACGCGGAGAAATAAAACAACAAATTATCGAGAAATTTAAACAGCTCGAAGGAAGATTTGATAAAAATAAAATATTTAAGAAGGAATGTACAAATGCTACACAGGAGTATATGGAGTTGGGTAATATCAAGAAAGCAAAAACGGAAATAGAAGTTAAATCTGTATACTTTACACGGCACGCTGTTGCGGAAAATGGGGATCCTACCAAGATGCACATGGTCGTCACCACACCAACCATAAGTTCGAACAGCATCGCCTTAAACAATGCTTGGATGAATGGACCCATACTTCAGTCAAACTTACGTAGCCTGGCGATTCACGAGAAAGCACACAAGATCTGGGTGATTGAAGACGTTGCCAAGATGTATCGTCACACAGATTTACAGCGAATTGTTTTCAAAGATGATACTTCTGAAAAAATCGAATATAACAAATTAGTCACCATGAAATCTGCGTTTACTGGAATAGCTGCTACACTTTACATGGCGGTACGCACGTTGAATGAATTTGCTGATGATGAACACCACACTTACTTAAGTGCAGCGCTCATAGTGAGAAACACCTTCAACATAGACGATCTGATCACGGAACAAGAAGATGTATCTGAAATAAAGAAACTCCGTTATGAGATTAACAGTCTGTTAAGGGTATGCAGTTTTGAAATGCAGAAATGGTCGAGTTATACTGAAGAGCTGTTGAAATTACTTTACTTTTTTCAATCATGGGGAATATTGTATTTTTGTAACCAGTTTATCAAAAGCGGCTAACTCTAATACCGCAATGTATTAGAGTTAGCCGCTTTTGATATGGCGTTCCACATATCTATTGTGATAAGCAGCATTGTTTACTACTAATACAGAATTTGGAGACAAGTAGGGAATAAGTTGATTCTGTAACCATTTTTCATAATTGACATTATTCATGGCATCATGATAATCACCGGTCTTATCAGTAGACTTGTACATAAGTAGAGCACCCGGTACAAATCCTTTGGTTGGCACTACCTGCATGTAGTATATTAAGGCGTTGACCTTTTGAGATTATTGTTTCACTCCTTTACCCGTAGAATCGATCCAGCACTTCCCTGTTAAATGGGATGTATGAACATAAGTTTCGTCCGTATACACAATATCTCTGCCTTCAGATATGTACTTCCTTATTAAGTCCATGTACTTTACTCTTTTAAGTCTAACGTCATCTTTTTCCATCAGCATTTTTCTATTGTTAGTAATTTTCTTGAATAGAATACCCATTTCGCGTAGTATCTTTCTTAGTGTGAAATCACAGCCCTTGAAATTCATCGTTTCTATTTCGGACTTTAGTGCTCTATTTTGGACTTTAGTGCTCTTATTGTTGGAACCTGTTTATAAATCAGATGGAAGTTATAAACCATTCGTCGTATCACTGCGTAATCAAAATCATCAAGATCTAGATAGAATTTCTTGCGTGGTCTACCCAGCTTAATATTGTTTGTGTTAGTATTTTCTTCTTCCTGGTTCAAACATTTTCTTATGTAGGTTTAGATATGCCCGTTGCGTCCGAAATTCGCTGTTGAACTTTGCCAAAATACTCTCTATTTTTGAATTTGCTATTTTCTGATATGAAGTACAGGTATATATTAAATACAATTCCATGGACTGGATTTTTTAACCGTTTTTGGGGTTTCGGCATGGTAATACAACCTTTTTATAAGTAAACTGTAAATATAATCAAACCTATATATATATATATATATATACTGGTCTGCTGATGCGACTTACCCCTACGGCTGTAAGATGGGTACTGAAGCTAATTGAGAGAGCACGATAAATACGAACTTTTCCGATAAAGTACGAAGGAAAATCATTTTGCATTGTAACTGTAATCTGTTATTTTTCTTATTGGTTATGTGTTGTGCATGACGCACCTCTTTATATGATTTTTACCCTTTTATACTTTTTTACATTTCGTTTTGAATATTCGTGCCCCCCGGTATATCGGTAAGTTGATGTTTCCGATTAGTGATGGGAAATTGCAGAGAATATTTCCGTTTGAGAGAATATTCTCGGAAACATAGCGGAGAAAATTTCCAATTGTGGCAATTTACATGAAAGCATGTTTTCATTGTATGAAAACCCTTTTTTTACTACTAACGAAATATTGAATTGCTTTAAAGCTTTTTATTTTAATGCCTATTTGGATTAATTTCATGTTTATTTTATGTATTATTTCCGTATTTTTCCATAAATTCTCTTAAATTGCATAAGAAATTTCCTTGGCAAAATTACTTTTTGTGCGAAATTATGACTTTTAAGGATGTAGGGATAAAATGAAATGTAAAAAGATTATTTTCTCATCAAACACATTTCACTAAATTGATTTCACTAGTGATAGGTTATAAACAAAATTTGAATAATCAACAGCAAAAAAAAATAATGAACTGAGATCAAACATAATTATATTAATTTAAAACGCAACGATCGACAATAAAAAATATTGATATGGTAATAATAATCAATAGAGATAAATTAAATCTCACATACAATAATGTATCATAATTATTAATTTACAATTTAAGACCACGATGAACAACAAGAAATATTGATATGGATATAAATATCAACAGAGATCTTTCAAAATTAAACGTAATAAATCGAAATTCAAAATACAAAGTTCGAACAAAACTACACATCTTCGGTTTCATCTTCACTGTTAACTTCTGCCTCAGAACCGGAAGAATCGGTCGAATCATCATCAAAGAAATCTGAATCGTTGCCAGATTTTCTCTTGATGTGGTTGAAAGTGAATCTGAGGATGTTGATCCTTTTTCACTTTCCAAATTTTTTTCTTAGTAAACACCAATTGTGGGATATCAGCATGATTTTACCGGTTCTCTCTGGCGTTAACTTGTTGCGTTTCTTGGTATGAATATTTGCAAACGTAGAAAAGGATATTTCTACAGCAGCAGAAGTAGCTGGAGTGGTCAAAATTTTAAGTACGTTTTTCCGAGCTTCGTGTGTGCAACAGTTCCTTTCGGAAATATTGATGAATGATTGACTTTAGTTTCATGATGAACCATTCATCAAATCACGAACACACTGTTGGTTAGATGTCCATACCACAAGAGTTAAAGCAGTGCTGAGATAAAATTAAGCTTAACGCTTTTGGTTTTGTCTCACACTTATCTCTCTAACCTCTGTTGCATGGAATTTTTTCGAGTACCTGCGCACCTGTGTGTCCGACCGAGTGATCCGGAACTCGAAAATAACAATCAACGCAACGCGCCTTTATTATGTACTAGCCGCGTGTTTTAAAGAACCTAGACATAGCCGCGGAATAAAATATAGCCTATATCCGTCCGAAAGTTCCATTTCATAAACTGGTGAGAGAATTTTTGAAATTGAACCAGTAGATCCAGAGATTATCCGTAACAAACAAACTTACAAACTCACATACTTTCCCCTTTTTTATTAGTATAGATTAAATTAAAATGCACTGATTTCTTCCATAAAACAATAATAAAAAAAAAAAAAAATAAAAAAAAATAACCAACCAATAATGCCGTGCGTGAATGTGTCAATTAGAAGTGTAAAAAAGACTAATACTGGAGAAAAATGATCTAAATTCTCTTATATTTTACTTATTTTTCTAGTCTTACTAAAAAATTCAAGGTAAGTTTCTCGGTAACTTAAGAGAAATTACGGAAATTTATGGAAATATACTCCTTAATTCTTAATGCATTGTACAAATGATTTGTCTCTTATGAACATTTTTTACCTTGTAATTTGGCAAGTATACCGACTGGATTAAATTTAATTCTCGTACAAGAAATTATAAATTTCCCTATTTTTCATGTTATGGAAATATTTCGGAAATATTCTCAGTAAATTTCGTTTCCGAAAGATTCCAACTTCGGAAACTTTCCGATTGCCCATCACTATTTCCGATCGTAAAGTTTGCTTACTGGGCATAGGTGTTTTCATCAGTCATAACGAGGACAAGCTTTTTAGGACCGGGTATATGCACTAGGTGTGCGGACGGCATGCCGGTTGTGTATACACGTCTGTCGCCTCCCACGCCCTCGTGGTCCGCCTGCGAAAGTGTAGATAATTTCCCAGCCCAAATCGCAGTGGTGGTGGTAAAGGTTAGTAGGTACTCTAATAACCATGGTTGACCAACCATGTCAGATGAAATGGGGATTGCGGTCCAATCCGAGTCCATGCCACTAAGCGGTATCCCGTCGTTGTTGTTTGCCGACATGTGTGTGTCCAAATTCTTCAAATGAGCCGCGAAGGCGGGTAAGGTTACAGCCACTGCACGTATCTGTATTCTGGCGGCATCAGCGGTTTGGTGAAACACGTCTAGACGTTGACCACGCGTTGCGCTTTTCTGACGCCGCAGGAAGCGGGAATCGTATGCGTCGAAGTCCCACAGATCAGAGAATTGAGGCATCACGTACAACAACCCACGTAGAGGCGCCGCTGTTTGTCTTGTATGCCGCGGCATAGGATGAAAGTTCTTGGATTGCCGACATGTCACGGGAAAGAACGCCGCGTTGTGATGCTAAGTATGGCTGTGTAGCGGCACGCTTGTCCTCCGTCGCGTAGGCCAAGATGGCTTCGAAAGAATGAGATCGGGGAGGGTTGGTTGGCACAAAGTCTTTAAAAAGCATTGCTACACATCGCACGGTGCGCAGTGGCATCACAGTGGGCTGGTTTCTTTTAGCGGGTGCCTCAGCATTCTCAGGCGCGATGTCGGGCTGCCTGCTAGGTCCCGGCTGGCCAGAAGCGGCAGGTTGGCCAACGTCAGAATCGCCCCTCATGTCCATGGGCGGAGCGTTTGTAGTGCGCCCCTCGTCGATAGCGCGTGCAATACTGGTGGCCATGTCGTGTGTCATGGTAGACGATCTATAAGTAGAATGACGTGGTAGTGATCTGTAGAAGATTTCGCCAATCATGGAGACCCACCGCTTCGGTGGGGTTGACGTGAACTCTCGGCGCTGTGTGGCGTTGAGTGAGTTTGCCGCGTTGATGACTTGCAGAAGGGCACCATCGCACAATATTGAAGCTGGGCGCCCACGTTGGATGGCTATCTCAACGTAGTCGTTATCTTTAAGTCTGTAGCCAAGACTTGATGGCAGGTAGTGTTCCTGCGTGTTCCATGATGTTAGAGTCAATTCCCGGTTGCTGCCCCTTGCTGTTACGTGGTCCGAAGAGGTAGGGAAATCCTGAAGTTTCATGCTCGCGGAACCACTCATGGGTAGAGGTGCTTGAAACGTTGATTTAAATGTATGTATGTATGTATGTATGTTACAGTTCTCGACTGTTGCCTTGCAGATGCGCTCCAACAGAGTGTTCTGGCGCTCAGTCAAAGCCAAGTGTTGCCTTTCGTTGTCCAATAATATGATGGTATCAGGAGGTAATCGGGCAGAGCCGCGGTGTAAGGTAGTCAATGATAGTCTTGAGACGGTTGAATAGAGCAGGTTTATTAATAGGCAGACATCCTATTATATACAATTGGGGTTATAGCTTAGACAAGCAATATGCGTTTATGTTGCAGTAAACCATTGTTACTGTTAAACACTGAAAGTGGCTAATCGCCATACTACACCTCCCCCGAAAGATCCCTTTACCCCCGGGGTGGCAGAAAGAGAGAAAAAAAAAAAAATTAACGCATGTTACTTGCTTACAGTTGTTCATGATGCCTATAATTGAATAATCGGAACCAATATGTAGGCTACTTAAATTTAGCTTTACTTAGTTTAAGTTTTGACAATAAAATTATATAAAAAAAGAAAGAAATTGTTGGTCCCTGAATCTATATGTTTCCTAGTGTCACTGGTTTTTTAATTGATATATGTTTAAAAATTGCTATTTGTGATACCCTTTAAAGTTTAATTTATCTCATTATTTATTATTATATATATATTATTTTTCACCATAGCATTGGTATTGGTACCTATGGTACTGGTGTTTTGGTATCGGTACAACTTCAACTTCTAAAACTAATGCCGTTGGAGTCTTCGGCTCCTAATAAAATCGCTGGGTAAGTATTATGAGACACTACTACATTAAGACCAGAGGTCTCCAACTGTTGTCACAGACGCACCTACGGCAGAACGTGACTCCACAAGAAGGACATGTGCTCTACTTCCCTATCGTGTGTCTGTGCACACACTGGGTTATACGCATCCGTGCGTACTCTTAACTCATCACAATAATCATCAATGGGAATTGAACCCAAGGGCATGGTCACCCTGTAATACTCTTTGCGCAATGGGCTACGCTTCCGTGCGTACCCTAAACCTCTTCTCAAAAATCATCAATGGGAATTTAACCCAAAGGGCATGGTCACCCTTCACTAATACGGCATATCAGGCCTTACCTCTTCGGCTGCCTGTACTCAAAGACACAAATACATTAAGACGTAATAAGTCTCCAGCAACTTTCACGGAGGATACGTTAGCTCACACTATGATCAAGTTGAGGACTAGTGCTTTGACTATTCAAAGGTCACATGTGATAATGTGCCTAAATGTTAAGAGACACCGATTAAGACATAAGTCTCCAACTATGCATGCAGCATGAAGGACTAGTTCCCTAACATAACTCCCTATCAACTAAAATCGTATGTACCGTACCATATCTATCTTCCAATTAAGTTAAAAGTCTTTATTTAAATTTATTCAATATATGTATTACCGTGTTGCTATTATTTAATTTCGTTAAGTTTTAATAAATCTTAGTCTTCCTGCAGAGAAGAAAAGATAACTGCAAATAATCAATTAAACTGTCTCTAATTATCAGGTGATCAATCCAATAATCAGTTATAGTATAATTGTTACTTGGTCCAAAATTTTCTAAGTATGGGTATCGAATTTCATTCACTGAATATTAAAGTTACTTTAAATTGGCGTACACGCGCGGCCTAGTAATTGTTTTTTGCTGATGCGCGGAATGTGTAGTGCGCTGACCCCGGATGGCACGCGCTACCTACTCGTATTTTATTGCGAAATATGTTTACGCGATGTTCTATTTTTATAATAGTTTGTAATTTTTGATTTTAGGTACTGTATTGTTTGGAATTAATTATTTATGTGACACTGGAAATTGATTAAAAATTACGATGTTAAGATATAAAATGACTATTATGAAACACGAAAATGGAATGGAAAATTGTGAAATGTCGTTTTGCTATAACCCTTGTAACTAAAAAAAAAAAATTTAAAAAAATGTAATTGGAGAAAATTTAAATTTAACCATTGTTTTCTACAGTTGGGTCACCTGGCGCCTTCTCCATCCTCTTCCTCGTCCATGTCGCTCTGGCGATGTGTGTACGTGTGGCTGTCGCAGCGGCACGTAGTCTTCAGGGTGCTGTGTCCGTTGGCGCGGCGTTGTTGGCTGCGGCGATCTCATGTCCCTGTGTGCTCGCGCTAGTGGAGTCAGGTGTTGTACGGGGTTTTGTGTTGGCTGGATAACAGCCACGGGACGATTGCGGTGGTTGGTGCTCGTGGCGTCGGGCTGCTGCTGGTCTCGATCATGGGCCGGGCTAACCCTGGACTCCCTGGAACATGGGCCGGGATATCCCTGGACACCTCTTGAAGTGGCCTCTTGAATAGTGTGTGTGGGCGCCGATTCTGTTGTCGTCACGGTTGCCGTGACGGTGGGCGGCTCTTCGGATGGCGGCAACGGCGTTGCTACCATTATCACGGCGTTGGCGACATTTTCCACCCGTCGTGTTCCGTCCTGCGAGACTTGTATTTGCAGGCTTTGAAATACGTTTATGGGCCCCACTAGGGTCAGGTTGATTCCTTCCATTGTTATTTTGATTTGTGTCGACTGCATGTTGGTTTCTTGCTTTTTGAATTTTCTTGTTCTTCACGTGTTGATCTGACTGCGTTGGTATTGGTGATCAGAAGGTTCGTCTTTGGTTCTTCAGGCAAGGGTCGCCATCCAATAATATGATGGTATCAGGAGGTAATCGGGCAGAGCCGCGGTGTAAGGTAGTCAATGATAGTCTTGAGACGGTTGAATAGAGCAGGTTTATTAATAGGCAGACATCCTATTATATACAATTGGGGTTATAGCTTAGACAAGCAATATGCGTTTATGTTGCAGTAAACCATTGTTACTGTTAAACACTGAAAGTGGCTAATCGCCATACTACAGTTGAGTATAATGGCTGCGATACATAGCGTAATGACACAAATGAGTAACGCTATCACGATAATGATCTTCCTTTCACGATTGTCGTTCTGTCTCACAGTCAAGTCCAGCTCGGAGCCGACTGAGCTAGACATTTCCTTATGTAAAAAAGTATAAAAGGGTAAAAATCATATAAAGAGGTGCGTCATGCACATGTGTATTTATATTTACTTCAATCTCACTATTAGGCAAATGCCTTTCCCGTTTTATTTTAAGTTTCAGTAGCGTAAAAAATGACAACAATATCTTGATTTTGCTATGATTGCTATCATTCGTGAACAAATAAAACTCATATGTATTATGATAATTATAACAATATGTATACGAAACTATAAACACATTATAAATTTATTTAGAACCATGCAAAGTACGCATAGAACAACGGGATATCCGGCAAATCCCAAACTAGGCGGAGCCTATATCTCCGGATCTAGCAGTACGCTATACAAATGAGATAATCATGTAGGCATGAAATGAATGGCAAATATTAGAATTTAGACTACATATTATTACATACTTAAACATTGGTGGTGTGTTCATTCGTTTTATTCTTTCATCTTCGGTTATACCTTCTATTCGTCTTGTCCTCTGTAGTTCTAAGTCTCGTTTAATGTGTCTTGGAGATGAGTCCAGCTAACACGAGAGGTTATACCGCCACGTTTTACGGCCGGAATTTACAAAAACGTCACAAAACGTGATGGTATAAGCTATCGTGCAGTAATTGTATGTGTCCATCTGTTGTCTTCGTATCTGGTCGCGTGTCCTTCGTTGCCATCCATAGGCTACGGTAGTTTACTATCAGCCTTTGCTTATTCTCTGAAAGGATTGTTAGTCATTTTGTCATCATGGATTCGTCAAGTCCAGAAAAAAGCTTGCTGTAGTTTTGTCCGTCGATAACTCCATAAAAAACTGGTTGATAAAATCCATACAAAACGAAAAAAAAAGTTCGAATGTTATCCATGAAAAACAACAATTTTAGTTGATAATATTTTCATGTCTGTCGATTTGTCCAAGTTGGTGGCACGCGCCACGACAAATTTATAAAAGAACCTTGTTAGCAATAGAGAATACACCCGGAATAAATAATAATAAGATAAGATGTCACTATATGAAAAGTATACCATCAAATTATTTTCATTTATTTATTTAAACCACATTAAGGCTCGGTTTTATAAAGATCCGCTAGACTTTATGTCGGTTTGTTATGTCAAAAAATGTACTGAGTTACTGAAATTTGATCTGACATTTGGTCTAACGGATCTTTATAAAACCCGGCCTAAGTCTATCATTATAGTTAGTGCGATAGTGTGGTACAATGTTACATACTACAGCTACCTTTTAAGCAGGGCTCTAATCCGGTTTTTAAAGTACCGGTAAAAACCGGTTTATTTTGGTTTAGCTCCAAACTTTTCTTGAGAACGCGAACGATTTAAGAACTTTATATTAACCGGTTTATTCGACGAGAGCCCCGGCGGGTGAACTAGTGTGGGTGTCGCTGTCGGTAGGTACAGAGGGCCTACTCCGAACATGGAAATCCGAACTTCGTATCGTGCCGTCCCTTCCACTCTTATGGTGTATAACACGAGAGTGAAAGGGACGGCACGACACGAAATTCGGAGTAGGCCTCCTGAAACACGCGTTGCAACTTGTCGGGTAATAATAATAATATACTTTATTGTGCACTATACAAAATGGAAATGTTAAAAACAAATTTTAACTCTGACAATAATGCAAACAACAGGCGGTCTTATTGCTAAAAAGCGATCTCTTCCAGACAACCTTTGGGTAGCAGGAAATTCAGAAACTGAAAGTTAACAGGTAGTGCATATTTAGCAGAGAGGTAGATATACAATGATCTATACCATATAATAAATTAATACAACTAATAACTATATATATACAAATACAATAGATACATACATATATAAATATTTGTTGGTTATGGCCCTAATAGTGGGTGGGTAATTGTGGACTGTAGGTATAGGGTTTATATAGGCGCCAGGGATAATGAAAACACTTTCTTGTTGGAATTGGAGAGGCGAGGTCGGAGAGATGTTGACTCGGAGGCTGCTGGTTGCGTAATGAATTTGTATGCGGCGCGCGCCCGCCTTTTATTCGCGCCGGGCGGCTGTATTTATGCGCCTCGTCCCCCGGACCCCGCGCGCTCCCCTACCTCGCCCCTCTCACTTTATTTGCTCTTATTATGATATTTACACATAGATTCTTATTAAATCTAGTCTAATTAGTTTCCTATTGCTATTCTTATTGGACTAATCCTCGGTGAGGTTGCGGGTATTCCTGTTGGACTCATTTTTTTGGAGTTTGCCTGGGCGGTAGCCCCCCGCACCTCACCGAGGTTATAAATATAAGCCGTGCGTCGCCCGGCCCGCAGCCAGTCGCAGCTCGGGCTTCGCACGGCCTACACCCTACCTGATCTAATTGTTGAGGTAATAAAATGCAACGACGGAATGTTTTTTATTTACAGCTTATTCTACGTACTATTTATTTACAATATTTACTATTTAAATACACTTATTATTCGTCGTGAACAATATTTAATTTGGTAATTTTTGTATTAGATTTTTTTTCGATTTGTTTTCCCGAGCTCGATTATTCTAGTCGCTTTTTCCAAGCTGCATTGGAACTTTTATTATCACGTCTCAATTTTAACCTGCAGCTTAATAAACCCAGCGTTTCCTTTCTGTCCATCGAATCAATATTACCTAATGTCCATCTAGATATCTGTAACGTGCTGGATGTCTTGCCCAGGTCCATTTTAGGCTTAAGACTTATGTTATAGGTGAATCTTATTCCTTATTAGCTCACGTCTGTATTTCTGTATTTTCTTTACTTTAAGGATGCTCCTTTCTTTCCATCGCCTTTGATATTCAGCCATTTGTTTTTGTTTTGCCGTGTAGTGGACTTACACTATTCTTGGCATCCGTAAGTAAGAGTGGAAACAATCCGAAAACAAAAGTCCATTATTAGGGTCAGGTGTCCATCAGTTAACCACTTTTTTTTCTAAAGGCCATATCTCAGATGTTTTCGATTGAAATATATTATTGTTTGTAGTAATGTATAGGTAGGTTAGTTGGCTACATATTTGTATTAAGGAAATGTTCGAATTCTTTATAGCTTTTACACAATTTTTTTTTTGTGAATGAGATTTGGTTAACCGTGTCCATACCATTGGACACTTTTAACCAGGGGGTTGTGCCAGAGTTAACCGTATTGTACACATTTAATCACTAATTTATATAATTTTATTTCTGTCAAAATAATAACTCAATGTATTATTAAATCGTTTTTTAATAATAATAGAAACATGAAATGCTATGAAAATGACAAAAAAATAGTTTGATTGCATATAATCATTAAACAAATAACATTTTTATTAGATCTACTATCACTAATCAGAATATATCTATAAAGTCATCTTACTGTGTAATTAACAAAGAAATAATAACTTCACAACCCCAGATATTTTCAATAATCAGTCTTGAACACTTAGAATACTATGTAGGTATCACACGATATGCGATTTTTAATCAAATATTATTATTTAAATTGCCTTAAAAAGCAGTAGTTAGTTTTTAATACTATAATGTAACTAAAATATTAATGTCAGTCTCTGTAACAATCAGCCTTAATTATTGCAACTTATCTAAAAAACAATGGAAAAATAATAATTATACCTAATTGGTACCCCAGGATACCTACCTACTGGTAGGTAGCAAGATCTGAATTTTTAGCGCAGGTTCAACATGTTCCAACCTTCCGGTAATTTTAGGATTAGGTAAAATATATTTAATATATTTTACTTGCACACCAGCTGTATCAGGTACAATGGGTTCACAAAATGTTTGTTTTGCCTTATTTTTCAAACGTAAAAAACTCACAAAAAAGTCGGCTTCATCGTCGTTGTCATCAATTACTTCTAATATTTTGGCAACATAATAAACAGAGATCTTTTTTAAAGGTAATAAGACAACGACGTATTCATTTTCTTTTGGATCTCGAGCTAATGGCATAAAATTACCGTCAAGTATTATCTCTCCATCCACGTCTTCACTCCCACTCAGAAATTCCTCTCCGCCAGATGAAGATCCACTAGCAATGAATTCTTCTTCGTCAGAAGTCTCATTTTCAACAACTTTGGGTTTCTTGGTTGTCACTTTCTTGTGTTTAAATAAATCTTGCTTGGTTTTTTTAACCTGTTTTTTGTCTTCTTTTTTCTTCTCAGCAAGAGCATCCTTCTCAGGAGTGTCCGTCGCAATCATACTTTTACCCGGAGTTCTACGTCTTTTTGAATCACGCGGCTGTGCTTTCAATGGTGGCATGAATTGCATAGGCGAAACAAACTTACTCGTAGAAGGAGTGGGTTCATCTTTATCAGAGTCTGCAGATGGAGCTGATAAGTTCGGGTTATTATTTACAATTGTGGCATTGTTGTCGCTAACTTTGTGCAACGACCTTACGGGTTGTTGTGGCGTGGGGTGGCTCCTTTGGCTAGTAGATGGTGCTGTATCAGGTGAAGTCTCATTTCTTGCCTGTGAGTCGGCATCAGGTGTTATAATTTCAGTTTCATTAACTGGGTCTGCAATCGGCCTATCAGTTACGGTGCTGGGCAGAAAGTCGTCTTCTGTGAAAATACAATCATCGTAAGGGAATATCCCACATTTTTTAAAGGCGTGTATGATATTTTCAGAAGTCGTGGCCTTTTGGTAGGCAGGACCAGCGCACTCTGCAATGTTGTAGATGGTTAGCGGACGACCGGGATTCCTCAGTAGCCATGAATCCACGGCTGATTTGTAATAAGTCTTAAACGGACCATTAAGCCCAACATCCAGTGGTTGAAGCTTTGCAGTTGTGTGCGGATGGAGAGTCAATACGATGACGCCAGAAGATTTTGCGAGATCCAGCGCTTCAATGGAGAGATGGTTTTCATGGTTGTCCATTACAAGAAGTGCCGGATTGCCTGGAGTTGCTGATACGTGCTTAATAAAATGCCTCACCACTTCCACGAACAACTCGGCATTCATCCAACCAGATGGCGATGCCAAACCCAGCGTGCCCGGAGGTGCACCATGCAGCATATGAGCTTTGAAAACCTTCCTAGGAAACACCATAGCAGGTGGTAATGCCTGTCCAAGCGCGCCAATAATGCAGCAAGTGGTGACTAGGGTCCCTCGCTCACCACTTGTAACTTTGGCCACGTCGCTACCTTTCTTTGCAAATACTTTTGCTGGTCGTTGGATTGTGGTAGTAGCAGTTTCATCTAAATTAAACACGCGACTACCATCTGAAAAACTTGGGTGTCTCTCCATAGCAGTTTTTAAGTTGCGAAAAAATGATTCCACGTTGTGTTTATTAAAGGCTGTCGCCCTAGCTAAACTGCAAGCTTCAGGTTTCCTCAGTGAAATGTCTTGATGCCTCTTTTTAAATGACCGAAGCCATTCAATGCCGGCCATTTCTT
Source organism: Epiblema foenella (assembly GCA_963556455.1). Lineage (NCBI taxonomy): Eukaryota > Metazoa > Arthropoda > Insecta > Lepidoptera > Tortricidae > Epiblema > Epiblema foenella. The sequence continues at coordinate 11,300,975 of OY747119.1, read as the reverse complement.
TATCAGTCCATGTTTGAGGAATTTTTTTATTATTCATTTTGGCCATTTGGTAGGCGACTCGACGGCAATCTTTGGAGGTGAGTCCATAAAATAGTTTGGCACAGTAATCGATATATTTTATTAGCTCCTCCTCTTCCTCTATTGTGAAGACCCGGTTCACCTCATAACTTGGTGTTAGACGAATCGGCTTACCCTCATTCTGATGTAATCTTTCCACATACAGCCGAACGTTAGGGTATGCCAGATTGCATTCCTTGCTCGCTGCCCTGATTATTCATGCCTGCATAGACTAGTTCCAAACAACTAGTTCTTTTAAATTCCTTCACTTCCTGCGGTACTCTTATCATCGTGGTGTTAAATCCTAGAGTGTCGTCTTCAGGGTTCCATATCAGCCCGAGTATTTTACTTTCTTTATTATCCAGTGCTGCCGGCGTGTTCGCTCTCAGCTCCTCTGAAATGCGCTGTAATAATTTACGACTATTCGACGTCCAGCCTCTTAAATGAAAACCTCCGTTTTTATGTGATTCGTCTACCTGGGTCGCGACGTCTATCAGTTCGCTCTCGTCGTTAAAGCTAGACACGAAATCGTCCATGTAATGATTCGTAACTATCTCCTGTACTGCGGCCGGGTATTGTACTGCAGTATCTCGTGCGTTTCTATTTCGTATGTTGTGGGCTAGAAATGATGAAGAGGAGGTTTCAAATAATATACTTGTCATTTTATACATTTTCGGTGGCCCCTGTCTATCCGACCCGCGCCACAGGAATAACTGCGAGGGCTGGTCCTCTCTTCTCAGCTTAATTTGCAAAAACATCTCTTGCAAATCCGACACTACCGCGTATCTTCCTTCTCTAAACCGGAACAATATTCCTAGCAGTGATTGCAGTAAATCGGGCCCTTCTAAAATAAAGTAATTTAGGCTCACCCCCTGACTAGGGTTTGCAATATTCGTCCAATTTTAGTATTCGAATAATACGAATACATAAATTTCCAATATTCGAATATTCGAATATTTCGAATAAAACGAATATTTTTGAAAATAAAACAAAATAATCATTGTAAAGTATGTAATGAGTGTGTATGTGTGTGATGTGGTGTGTGTATGTAAAATGTAATGACCTTGCAATTAAAAACATTTACATTTACAGTATCTTCTTAAAATTTAACAATAGTACTCGCTCCACTATGCGCCTCAGGTAAGGGACTCCTTGATATTGGAGTGACATTTGGGCCCGCATTTTCTTATTGCTTCCCAATCCAGGAAGCGAGGATTCTTTCCAACTTATTCCCGGTCTCGTCAAGCAATATCATGGGCCATGGGTTTCCACCCGGAAGGGGAGTCCGCTGGGCGATTTGCTATACCGAGGATAGAAAAATCTTCTTAAGGCTAAATCGCCAATAGGAATTGTACTCCTATCGGCGCGCAAGGTACTGTTAAGGTCAACAAAGATGCGAAGAGACTATAACAGAGATGGACGTCCACGAAAATGAATGCATGGTTTAAAACTAGAGGTTTTCTCTCAAAATTTTGAATATGCGATATGCGAAGAGTTTGCATAATTATATTTTTATTGAAATAAAAAGGTCATGACAATTTAATACTGGCATACAAGAAAAAAATATTAAATGTTGGCGTTGAATTTTTAAATAACGATACAATACGTCTGTCATTCATGTACTCGTAAATTGTAAACAGTCTGTGTTGTAAACATTGCAAAAAGATCGTTTATTTAGTATTTTGTTAATTTTCTTGGGGTTGTGGATATATGTCGCCGACTCAAAACGTATATTTTCTCATGCTGAAGAACTTACTACAGGTTTGAGTTCAATTATTGTTTATTTTTTACTGTGTTATGTCAATTCAAAACAGGAGCCACGTCGCGTGACGTCACGCGGCCAAAGTCACGTGGTCAGCGCACAGTAGTTTTTTAAAATCAATTTTTTAGTCCTTTTTCCTAAAAAATATGAAAAAATTAAAGTTTTATGCAACTCTCCAGCATGAGACGAATCTTATGACACATCATTTATTAAAATCGGACCATAACTGTAGATCTGATGGGGTGTACAAACATCGGCCTCGCGTGATACATATATAGATTAGAAAGTTTGTTTTTGGCAAGTGAAAAGAAAAATAATATGCTGTTTGTCTTTGATTAAAACTTCTTTTTAATATTTAAGATTATTTCTACGGGTTGTTAATGTAGAGGATAATAGATCTTGGCATTTTATTATAGTTTTTCGCGAAGGTAAATAATTTCAGTCAAATTTCTGTACTATTCGAAATATTCGTTTTATTCGAATAATGGATGTCATCGAATTCGAATAATATATGTAGCGAATAATTCGAATATTCGAATTGCAAACCCTACCCCTGACAGGTGCATGCAGCGTCGAACACCAGTCTCACCTTCCCGGGTTTGTTCACGTTCGTCACTGGGAAGTGAGGGAGAAACCACGTTCTCTCACCTATCGGCGGTTCCGTAACGCGTTCTGCATACTTTTTCTCTAACAGGTTCTCTATTTGTTTCTCGTAGCTCGTCGCAAAAACCGGGTCTAGGGACTTAAGTCTCATGACCGCGGCCCCATAGCTCGGCGGCAGCTTCGGCTCGTCCGCCATTATTGTCCCACCTCGTATCTAGGACCATTATCATTTACAATACATTACAATACAAATATTCTTTATTGTTCACCGGAAAAATACATTGAAAAACAGATTAAGAGTTAAACATGTTGATGGTAGACAACAAAAAGCGATCTCTTCCAGACAACCTTTGGGTGGTGGAGACGAGAAAAATTTGACATGAGTAGGTGAAACAGAGATATTAAGCAGTATAAACACCCGAATCATAAGAAAGATCATACACTTACATAAATATACAATAAATATAGGGAGGGTAGGTGAACAAAAACAAGTGACATCACCTTAAAAGTTATTTAATATTTAAAATTATTAAAAGCTAATGTTATAGAGATTTACGTACCGTTTGCTCGAAAGTTCGCAACGCTCGTCCGTCCTCCGGCTTATTTGTTATAACGTTCTTGATCCCGAGCGAGTCTATGCAAAATATTGTTTCAAGATACCGTTTAATTGAGTATCCTCGAGGCGGCAATGCAGGGCCTTTTTTTTTTTGTTGACGTTTCTACCCAGCATCTTTTCAGCTTTAGCTGGCAATCCGGCTGTCTGGGGGTGGACGCCTCTATGGGGCCACCCGGCAGAACGATACTTGTATTCGCGAGCACTCACAGGACGTACAGACGCCTTGAGGCAGTGTAATTTGTTTGGCGTGTGGTGGCGGAAGGCTCGCGCTCTCTCGATGATGGGGCTGCTGCTACGGCTTTCGGTCGCTGGTGCAGGAGGTTGGGTGTAAGACGGGACTGGCGGGTGATTAGCAGCGGTGGCGGCCCAGCTGCGGTAATGCTGCTGGGATGGTGGTGGAGCTTGTTGAGGGAGGGGGGATCTGTCGGGTTGTGGCTGGCGCTGAGCCCATGGTCGTCTGGTCGGTGGGAAGTTAGTCAGGTCCATTAGTGGAGGCGGGGTCGGTCTGTCCGGGACGCGTGAGCGAACAGGGGCCGAGCCCCATGACGTGCGTGGCTTTGGGGCCTTGGGGCACCCGCGATAGTTCGCCTGGTGGTGTCCCACGGTCCCACATACCCTGCACGCCACTGGGTCGTTGGGACCCCTGTCGCAGTCCCTCGTGGCGTGGTCGCCCAGGCACTTCATACAGCCCGGGGAGGCTGTGCAGCGGCTCTGGGTGTGGCCGTGGAGTTGGCAGTTGTGACACTGCGGTGGGAGGTCCTGCCTGCGGGGGAGCTCTGCTCTAATTCCAGTGAGCTGGCAGACCTCCTTGACTTTAAAGATGTCATGTTGGGCGTCGTTCTGTATTATTTTGACGAGCACCATGTCATAGTATTTGCGGTGCCGGTTGTGCAACCTGTGCACCTCGGCCACCTGGATACCCTGTCGCTTTAGGTCGTCTAGTATTTCGTCGACTGGCCATTCTTTAGGGATGCCCCTGAGGACAGCCCTGAAGAATCGCTCCTCAGGTAGGGGATCCCGGTGGCTGGGGATTTTCAGGTCAGAAAGGACCCGAATCACCGCCCGGTAATCGTCCGATCCCCGGACGGTGAGTCGGATCCCCTCCTCCCGATTCTCCCCTTCCACCTGGATCCCTCTCTGGGCCAGCACTGTCAGTATTTGTCGGTATTTAGTCTTGTCCCTTATAGTGATGTGGTCTGGTCTGTCTTGTCTGGTTTGTTTGGCGGGAGGCGCCGTCGCGTCAGTAGTTCCTCCGTTCAGTTGTTGTTTGTCATTCGTCGGCGTTTGGTCTGCGAGTACTTTGGGAACTTTCCCCTTAGGCCCCATCCTGGCCCCGTCTGCTCTCGGAGACGGGGGCGGAGGGGTCGTCGTCTTTTTAGCCTTTTTAGGCTTCACCAGCTCCCACTGAGCCTGGCTGGGGTCAGTCTCCATGTCTGTCAGGTCCGTGTCGGAGTTTGTCTGGTCACAGTTTGTCCTGGTCGCCGCCTCCTTGCTGGAGTTGCGGGAGTTGCGCATCGGTGAGCGCGATTTCGTCCTGTCCTGGTTCTTAGAAGTCGTTCTAGGCCTCCGTGGCTCCTTCGGAGGAGCCGAGGCACTAGTTTTGCCGGATGAGTCCGGGTCGGGTCCATTGTCTTTCGGTCTCCCCTTTTCAGTTGGGGGGCGGGGCTTAACAAAGTTGTCGGTGGGCGCGCCAGCGGCCATTGTGGGCGGGGCGGGGTTTGGCTCAGTCGCCAGCGGGGAGGGGGGAGTCATTGTAGGGTCAGTCGGTAGTGTATTTTTCCGTCTCGCTATTATCTGGGCGCATGCCTCGCCGAGATAGGACTCGAAGCGGCCCACGAGATTCTCGTCCAATTCCCGGAGGAATTGGGCAAGAATCCCGAGGACCTCTGGGATTCCCAGCTCGGCCGGCAGTCCGTTGTCAGTCATAACGTCGCGTCGGGTCAGTCCGTGTGCCTTAACACCGGTGTGCTCGAGCCGTCCGGGGACGACTAGAGGTGAGTACTTACTCAGGTTTTCGGTCGCGGGTCGGAGTATTAGCCCTGAATTCCCTAACACATCCAGGCCATCACCTCTCTTCGGCACGAGGGAGTGGGGGGGGGTCGCCAGGGCGATAGACGTCGTCTAGGCGGCAAGCGTCGAAATTTGTACGTGCGCCCACGTACGGCGCACGCCCACAGTATCTTGTATGTCTCGCACACGCGTCAGGTCGTTACAGCGGTCGCAAACGGAAGATGATGAGTGCATTGAGCCGCTGGCTCTATGGCTTATATGCCCGAGCGAGCGGCCCGCAACAGAGGTTAGTTGAGACGCGGTGCATATTCCGGGGCTCAACTACTCTCGGTGTGGGTGAACAGTATTGTGTATTTTTGTGTATCGTTAACGCCATCCCTTTATTGAGTAATTAACATAGCGATACAATAGTTATAATACAAAGAAAATTAAATAACAATTTCCGACTTGGTAAAATGTGATTACTACTTATCCTAATACATTTACACTTAATCTAGGCTATCTGCCATAGTAATGTTAATTATGTCAAAGGAGTGAGAAATGTTCAGGTAGGTGAGGGGCTAAACATTTATTCCTACTTAAACTATTAAATGTTGCTTATATATTATTCCGTCGTCCTGCACAGTATTTATTTATTCTTCAATCAATTTTTTTACTGTACCTACCCATATTCATGTCTATGTTCCTTTTTGATACGTGACCTTTTATCTGTGACTATATATTTTCTATAGGGTTGAAGTCAAGATGGTATGGCGGTAACCTTAACACATCGTGTCCATGTTGATGTAAAATTTTGTCAATGGAATATTCTACAAAGTCTTCTTAATGTCGTCAAATAATTTCGTATAGCTATATTTCAGTTAATGGTGAATCATGGGGAATATTGTATTTTCGTAACCAGTTCATCATAAGCGGCTAACTCTAATACCTTGTGGTATTAGAATTGGGTGGGCGTTCCAATTATTTATTGTGATAAGCAGAATTGTTTACTACTAATACAGAATTTGGAGACAAGTTGGGAATAAGTTGATTCTGTAACCATTTTTCATAATTGACATTATTCATGGCATCGTGATAATCACCGGCCTTATCAGTAGACTTGTACATAAGTAGAGCACCCGGTACAAATCCTTTGGCACTACCTGCATGTAGTATATTAAGGCGTTGACCTTTTGTGATTAACTGTTTCACTCCTTTATCCGTAGGATCGATCCAGCACTTCCCTGTTAAATGGGATGTATGAACATAAGTTTCGTCCGTATACACAATATCTCTGCCTTCAGATCTGTACTTCCTTATTAAGTCCAGGTACTTTCCTCTTTTAAGTCTAACGTCATCTTTTTCCATCAGCATTTTTCTATTGTTAGTAATTTTCTTGAATAGAAAACCCATTTGGCGTAGTATCTTTCTTAGTGTAAAATCACCCTTTGAAATTCATCGTTTCTTTTAATTTGGAATTTAGTGCTCTTATTATTGGAACTTGTTTATAAATCAGATGGAAGTATTAAACCATTATTCGTATCACTGCAGCGTAATCAAAATCATCAAGATCTAGATAGAATTTGTTGAGTGGTCTACCCAGCTTAATATTGTTTGTGTCGGTATTTTTATTTTTTTCTATATTCTTCTTCCTGGTTCAAAAATTTTCTTATTGTAGGTTTAGATATGCCCGTTGCGTCCGAAATTCGCTGTTGAATTTGTTAAAATACTCTGAGTTACTGCTATTTTTGAATTTGCTATTTTCTGATATGAAGTACAGGTATATATTATAAAAAAAAATAAAAAAAAAATTAAATGCTTTTATTTCAGACCTTATGATCCATAATAGGTTAGTAACAATAACAATATATATATAATTCTTTGGACTGGATTTTTTAACCGTTTTTGAGGTTTCGGCATGGTAATACAACCATTTTATAAATAAACTGAATATAATCAAAACTATAGCCAATATTTGATTTACGTGTTAGCCACTCTATATATATATATTGGTCTGCTGATGCGACTTACCCCTACGGCTAGCGGCTGTAAGGATGGGTACTGAAGCTAATTGAGAGAGCACGATAAATACGAACTTTTCCGATAAAGTACGAAGGAAAATCATTTTGCACTACAACTGAAGCTTATTGTAAATTGTATGTAATGGGTACATTATTGACAAATATTTAAATTTTGTGAGTCACTTCGGTCAGTATGGAACAGAATATAATTCGTCTTATCTAAATTCACTTTTAAATTATTATTATATAACCATTCAATTGTTTTTTTTTTGTAACCACGCCTTTTAAGTTAAGGGGACCTCGACTAAATACCCTAATTACTGCAGGCCCGAAGGGCCCTACAGGAACACCAAAGACTAAAAACTAACTTAAAACTAAAACTTAAAAACTAAGAGCAGGGCGCGCCCGTGGCCTTATCCACAATGCCCCCAGTCACGCCCCAAACCAAACAAGAGCACTGGCTCGAGGGCACAGTAGGGCGACCACGCAAAAGCACCCCGTGCTTATCGAGACTATAATAATAATAGAATAAGAAGAACAATGACAGAAAAACAAGCACTATACAGAGAAGAAACATGAAGTAATAGAAATTGCATTAAGAACTATATGCAATAAAAACATGAAAAACAGAAAGTATATACAAAATACATGAAATAATTATGTACAAAATACAAGGAAGAGTAAAAAAATATACACAATTTACTACTAACTGACTAACTTAAACTAGACATACACAAATATGTACAAAATATAAAAACATGCCTTAGAAACTAAAAGAGCTATATACAAACATTTATACATGCAAAAGCAACCTAACAGCCCAACACCGAAATATTTACACAAATATACAAACAAGGAGTAGAATGTTGGGAGGGACGAGGAGCGACCGCGCGGCCGCGCCCCGGCCACGCCCCCGAGAGGCGGAGGGCGCCGGATAGGCGCGGGAAACTGCAGTGTAAGTTTACGTTCGCGAAGGCGAACGCAAACAATAGAAAGAAAAATTAATAACAACGTAAGATAAGCGACCTATGCACCTTATATAAAATTGTAAATTCTGTTCTAGACACGACTTTATTGAACCATATTTCTTTTAAAGTACAAAGCAGATCCAACCGTAGGCAACATTTATTCAGCGTACCCCTAGCTACAAATAACGTATCTCACTATAGCCCAATACCGCGAATGTGCTCCCTTTACAATGACATTAATAAAGATCTAGACATTTTTCAACACAGCATCATTACATTTAAGCATAAAGCTATATCCCGACTCAAACGGCCTTAATTTTAATTTTTATTTTTTTTACCGGTAAAATCAAGAGTACATTTAAATGTCGTGCACGGTTGTCATCGATGTACAAATTTAACAAGATAACGATGTAATTTATATTGTTGTAAACTTTTTGATTTGTATGTTGTTACTGTGCCTAATAAATAAATAAATAAATAAATAAATAAACAAGTATTTAGATAAAAGGGACTAAATGAAAACAGGTATATGTAGAAAAATATACAAAATAAGCTAAGATTAATATATACAGACAGTTTTAATAAACAATACTAAGCCGGAGGTCGGGTAAAATGGTGGACGCTATGCGGGTTATAGCGCCGCACCAAATTTGGCCTATAAGAAACAGAAGGAAGAGGAGGAGGAGGAGGACACGGGGAGCCCGGGTACCGAGGGCCACGCCCAGTGCCACCTGAACTGTTATTAGAAAAAGTGGAGTTAAATTCACCCACCAGCCCACTGTCGGCGTTTAAATCGGGGAAGGAGAGCCCCGTCAACCCGCCCGCGCGCGCAACCCCCTGGTGCTTCGCGCGCCGCTCGCGGGCACGGAACTCCTGATCATACAACCGCTCCATCGCCTGCTCGCGGGTGATGGCGTCCTCGGGGTCAGCCAGGACATGCCGCGGACGTCTCCGACCGACACATGCCGCTGGCTGAGGGACGTACGCACACGCGCTCTTAATGAGCGGGTTGGCGTGCTTTTCCGCCCTCTCGAAATACCTGATCGCTATGCCCTTCATGTACTGCTGTACAGAAGGGACATAGAGATCGGCGTGAAGGCGGACGTTGCGCACATAAGAGGGCGCACCCACCGCCCGGCGGAGGAACCTGTTTTGCAGCGTCTGCAGCCTCCTCAGGTGCGACGGCGCGCAATGTGAGAAGGCCACAGACGCATAAGTAAAGACAGGCCGAATACAAGATTTGTAAATAAGCAGTTTGTTGCGAACCGAGAGCTTACTCTCGGCTCGCAACAAAGAAAATAGCCTGCTTAAATAAAAGGAGGCGCGGTTCCTCACTGTTTGTACGTGCTTCGCGAAGGACAGCCGTCTGTCCAAAGTAACACCCAAGTACTTGACGGTGTCGACCCAGGGGATCGTCTTGTTAAACAAGGACAGACGGCCGCACCTCGCGAGCAAAGCCGGGTACTGGGGGCGCCTGGAGAAGAGCACGGCCGCGGACTTCTCCGGGTTAATCTCAATCCTCCATCTGCGGCACCACACCCCAAGGGCGTCCACCGCAGACTGGAGGAGATTCCGCACTCTCCCCGGGGACGAGGCCGAGACGTAAATAGCCGTGTCGTCGGCAAAGAGGGCGTAGTTCACCTTGTCGATTTTAGGCAAGTCGTTGACATACAAGGTGAACAAAAACGGTGAGAGCACTGCTCCCTGGGGTACGCCCGCCGTGATGGGGTGCAGGGAGGAAAGCGTCCCTTCCACCCTGTAGCGGAACGAGCGGTGAGCAAGGAAGTCACCGAGAAAGTGGACCAGTCTTTCAGGCATACCCATATCCAGCAGTTTGAAAATCAGTCCACGGTGCCATACTTTGTCGAATGCCTTAGCGACATCGACAAAGACGGCTCCAGTGTTGACTGATTTGCCAAACGCGGTGAGCCAAAACAAGACATGCTCCACCAACCGGTGGACTTGGTGCGTGCACGAGTGTTCGGTCCGAAAACCGAACTGCTCGTTAATCATGATTTTATTTGCGGCCAGAAACTCCAAGAGTCTGGCCCCGCAATCACTCGCTCGTAAAGTTTGGCCAGGGAGCTGAGCAAGCTTATGGGCCGGTAGCTGGATGGCTGGTTTTTCGGCTTGCCCGGTTTAGGCAGCCCAATAACATGGGCCACCTTCCAGGCAGCCGGGAAATGAGAACCAGCCATCGCAGCATTAATGATGTCCACCAGGAAGTGGATGACGGGATCCGGCAAACGCCTTCAAGGCGCGGTTTGGGTTCCCGTCAGCGCCAGGCGCCTTCCTCACCACAAGTCGCCTGATGAGCCCCTGGACATCCGCGAACGTTGTCTCCCTCAGAGGCTGACCAGTGGGAGGAACGGAGAGACGGCGGTCCACCTCCTGGCAGATGAGACGGGCGTGCTCTTCATCGTACGGCTCAGTGCTTGGCGAACACTGGAGCTCCAGACTGTCCGCCAAGCACTCAGCCTTTTCTAAATCCATAAAAGCCGGAGGAGAGAGTGGCGCGGCCCCGGGAACGGCAAGCGGCGGCATCTGTACGGCGCCGTCGATTTTGAAGTTCCGCACCAGGGACCAGAAGGCTAGGTGGGACGGCACCAACTCCTCCAGCGTCTCGCCCCACCTGTTATTCTGAAAGTCACTGACTTGCTTCGTCAGTGCCTTGTGCAGCCTGTTGAGGTGCGCCTTATTCTCCGGGGAGGGAAAGAGGTCGTACTGACGTGTGGCCGCGTTTTTCAACCTTTTGGTTTCCTTAATGTACTCAGGGAGCTCCCAGCGACCAGAGTCGACTGGGACCTCCCTGGTATTGGCCAAAATATTGTTGCGCAGACCACACGTCAGGTAGTCCACCGCGGAGTCCACGTCCTCACGGGTGACCAGGCGGCCAGTCGGCAGACCACGGACTAAGGCGGAGTCCTTCCTCGCCAACTCATTGCTGACACCAAGCCAGTTAATAACCGGCTTGGTGCCACCGGGATCCAACGGGGGAGGGCCCAGCCTCAGCACGACCGGCCGATGGTCGGAGGACATGACGTGTACGACCTCAACAGCCCGCACCACAAGGGAGACACGTTTGAGGAGAAAGATGTCTAGAATGTCGGGCTGGAAGTTGTCTTGAAAAGGAAAGTGAGTAGGCTCGAAGGGCGCCAGCAAATCGACCCGCAATGCGCAGTCGTGTTGGGTGTCCTTCAAGAACCCGAGCAACGCCTTGCCGTTACTATTGGCAAGTCGCCGGCCAAAATGACCGACTCGTCCAACGCCAAGACAGCCTCAAGATCGGACTGCAGGAGAGCCTTATCCGGCGGAAGGTAAACAGAGACAAGAGTTATCGGACGATGACTGCGCATTGCGACCCGACAAACCGACACCTCGAGATTAGTGAGCGGAGGCGGAGACAAGGGCGAAATGTGCAGGGACCTCTTAAAATAAATTAGAGTACCCCCCCCCCCCCCCCTGCTGTCCATGCCCCTGTCGTCGCGCACCAAACAGAAACCCGCGATTCGTGGATCGCGCGACCCGGGCTTAAGGAAGGTCTCCTGCACCAAAAGGACATCCACCTGGCTGTCCTTAAGGAAACAGGAGACCTCAACCTTCTTCTCCCTCAGACTGTTGGCATTAAAAATGCCAACAACCAGAGAGCGAGGCTTGACCCGAGACGCGCAATCCATTACGGGTTTCTTAGTGCTTTTAGGGACCTGAAGAGCGCGTCATGTCTGAACATTATATGGAGCGTCTCGGCAGCATCCCTGACCACCCGCAGCTCCGCCACGACCGCGGACACCTCGTCGAGGTCGATGCGGTCAACCAAGCCCAACAAATAGTTGAGGTCGGCAACCGCACCAACGCTCGACCGCACGGGCGCCCGCAATAAGTCACAAGGCGGCAGCGACGAGCCCGACACTCCCGCCGCCGGCACCGGTGCTACCACACGATTAAAGGGCCTCCTACCATTGAGGCCCCCCCACCCCCGCTGCCCCCGGCGACAGTCGGTTGGGCGGACGGGGCCTGCGCAGACTTGCCGCGCAGGCTCGGGAACGCCCTAGCGTTATCCCAGTCCTCCGGCAGTCGGTCCCTCTGGGAACGCGATGGCGGCTGGCGGGAGGACTGGGGCCCGCCACGGGTAGCCTTAGGGGCCTTAGGGGCCTCAGGGCAGCCCCTATAACTGGCAGTGTGCTCGCCACCACAGAGACGGCACTTCACTGGAAAGCCCTTGGGCTCGGGGCACGACCGCGACTCGTGGTCCCCGGCACACCTGACACAGCCCGGGTCCAGGTAGCAGTGCCGCGAAGAGTGGCCATATAGCTGGCAGTTATAGCACTGCCCTACATGGCCACCCTTGCGCGACTTCTCGAAGAAGACCCCGGAGAGGCCGCACACGCTGGACTCATTGAAGATGCGCCTCGACTGGGGAGTCCGCTCGAGCACGACGAGGACGCACGCGAACGGCACCCTGTCGCGCCCGCGGTACATCCTGTGTACGTTGAGGACGCTGTACCCCCGGGCAGTGAGGTCCTCCTTGACAAAGGAGGTCTCGACGTGCACGTCGAGACCCCTAATCACTACCCGGAAGTTCTTCTCCTCCAGGAAGTCATAAGAGTAATAGCCCTTGACCAGGAGCTTTTCCCACGAACGGTATTGTTCGCGGGATTGAGTTTGAAGAATAATACCCTTTTTGGCCATCCTGGCCTTTAAAAAGCCAAGCCCGAGGCGGGAAGCCTCGGCCGAAAGCCTCTCCCACCTGCTTTTGTCCCTAATGACAATGACAGGCGGGCGGCGCTCCTGCTGGGGCTGCGCCGCGGGAGTGGAGGTGCCCTGAACCTCCATGGGCGAAATCCCGGCGGGCGAAGCAGCGGGAGCAACAGCAGGGGCGACGACCTCAGCCACCGCCTCGTCACCACCACTGCAAGGCTTGGCGCGCTTTGGCACCTCAGCAGCGGTGCCAGAGGGCGACACGGACACGCAGTCCTCAAAAAACTTCTCGCTCCCAGAAGGAGAGACGGGAGGCGACTGAGTAACAAGCTTGCGCTTACCTCTTTGGGGAGGCTTGTGTTTCCCAGCGGGAACCTCAAGCCCGTCCCCGCTAGAGCCGCACGCCGCAGGTGCGCGCGGCGACGCCAAAAACGAGGCCACCTCCGCATCCTCGTCCCCCTCTTCGGGAAGAGGGCTAAATGAGTTGGCCAGGACTAGCCGGCAGACCTCGGGCGCGCGTACCGGCGAGGCAGGCGGGCTCGAAAAAACAATAGGCTGGGATACAGCAGTAGCTTTGGGCGTGAGGTCCTGCGAAGAACCCCACGTGTCCCCACTCGACATTAGGAAGACGAAGTCCGGGTCCTCGCTCACGCACTTGGCGTAAATGGAACGAACGAAGTTAGGCTCCGACAACTGGCTCAGGAACTGCTTAAATCGCTGCGATCTTTCCTCCATGATTAATTACACTATACAATACAAGATTATGTACATACCAGATATTTACACAAAACGATAGTGTCAATAATATAAAAAAGTGTCACAGACGCACTTCACTTAGTGGCACTCACAAGGCGAGTAGCAGCGCACGTGCGCCCCCCAGACCGCACACCCGCTCAACCCCGTACTCCACCCAAGAGACCGACCGAAAACAAATTATTTTGACAGACTTGACAACACGTCCGTACCCATTGACGGCTCAAACAAGAATCATATCATATAACAATGAACTCTTATCTCGTCGCACCTCAATTTTATACAAAGAGCGCGCTAACGGCGGCGCGCGCTCGTGATTGGCTCTCGACTCTGATTGGTTGGGGAATTTTGATCCAACTTTGTAGTAACGTCATTGGTTGTGGGATTTTTGGCGCGCATTGAGACAAAGGTTCTAGTGGAAAATTAGGCAAACTCGCGTTTAAGCTGGATGCCTGAGTCATCCTCCTAAGGCCAGCGATCCGCTGCCTTACAAAAACAAATCTAATATAATCTAACCGGCTCTATCTGTCTAATAGGAATGCAATCTTCTTTAATTAATACAAATCAACACTTACTTATACTAAATTATGCTGCGCCGTCAACACGAACATTGAAAGACCGTGTCTACCTCAAAATCCTAAATATCACCCAGCAGCCTAAAACTTTTTCGAATTTGTCAAGATTTTGATGAGACACTGTCTACATTACACTTTGTGTAGAATATTGTATCATTTATCCATTTATCACTTATTATACAAAGAAAGAAGACAGTTTGCGCCCTTTTTTTATTCATTATCGCTGGCGAGGCACAACATGGGCATGTTTTTGTTTTTTTTCTTGTGCATACAATTTGATTTTTTATTTCGTCCATTGACACGGAGCAGCTGGTATGGAATATTCTAAAACAAGTGTTTCAGTTCAAGGCGTCGCGCGGTGGCACTTTTCTGGAACAAAAAATGCACCGCTTATGCATGGCACGCTGTTTGTGAGCAACACTTTTTTATGGTACCTCTGTACTTTCATAATTCTTTTTCGTTGGTTGATTCTTGTTCTTTGCCATGTGCTCAAACATATTTATTAGGATAGGTCCACAATTGTAATGATCTTGTTGTCTGTAATGTTTGACGTCTGTTACCGGTTTTAATCTAATGTTTACCTGTTTTTTTTTCCAAGAGGAGCTGAAATTTTTCTATGTATAATTGTACGTAAAGGGTCTGATTTCCTTGCGTGTCTAATGGTGAGCGTCTCGTTTCTAAGTGACAATATCACAATACCCATATTGACACATAGGAAATACGGTTTCTTTTTTGATGTCTAAAGGGATCATGTTGAAGAATTGATCGGAGAGAACAAAATTGTTGAAAATGTAATGAGAACGTTCCACTGACACCAAATTGCATTTGTCGTTTTTAAAAATCTTTCGACAGCATCCCTGGTCACCCGTACCGCATCGACCTTGACACCTCGTCAAGGTCGATGCGGTCGACCAAGCCCAACAAATAGTTGAGGTCGGCACCCGCACCGCCGCTCGACCGCGCGGACGCCCGCAACAAGTCGCAAGTCGGCAGCAACGGGCCCGACACTCCCGCCGCGAGCGCCGGCGCCACCACACGATTGTAACTCTTCCTACCTTTGAAGCCATTGGAGCCCCCCCACCCCAGCTGCCCCCGGCGGCAGCGGTTTGGGCGCACGGGGCCTGCGCAGACTTGCCGCGCAGACTCGGGAATTCCTTGGTATCATTCTAGCCCTCCGGCAGTCGGTCCCTCTGTGATTGCGATTGCGGCTGACGGGAGGTTTGGGGCCCACCACGAAACACACAAGTAGCCTTAGGGGCCTCAGGACAGCCCCCTATAACTAGCCGTGTGCTCACCGCCACAAAGGCGGCACTTAACCGGGAAGCCCTTAGGCTCAGGGCACGACCGCGACTCGTGGTCCCCGGCGCACCTGACGCAACCCAGGTCCAGGAAGCAATGCCGCGAAGAGTGGCCATATAGCTGGCAGTTGTAATACTGCCCGACATGGCCACCCTTGCGCGGCTTCTCAAAAGAGTCCCCAGTAAGGCCGAACACACTGGTCTCGTTAAATATGCGCCTGGATTGAGGAGTCCGCTCGAACACGACAAGGACGCACGCGAACAGCACCCTGTCACGCCCGCGGTACATCCTGTGTACATTTACAACGCTGTACCCCCGGGTAGTGAGGTCCTCCTTAACAAAGGAGGTCTCAACATGCACGTCGAGTCGAGGCCCCTGATCACTACCCGGAGGTTCTTTTCCTCCAGGAAATCGTAGGAGTAGTAACCCTTTACTATCAATTTCTCCCACGAACGATACTGTTCGCGTGATTGCGTTTGTAGAATTAGGCCTTTTTTGGCCATCCTGGCTTTAACAAAACCGAGCCCGAGGCGGGCAGCCTCGGCCGAAAGTCTCTCCCACCTGCTCTTGTCTTTAACGACAATAACTGGCGGGCGGCGCTCCTGCTTGCCAACCCCGCACACCACTAAGAAGACCGACCAAAAGCAATGTTTATTTTAAGAGGTTTGACGACAATGACGACACGTCCGCACCCATTGGGCTGCTGGCCAGCGATCCGCTGCCTTACAAAAACAAATCTAATATAATCTAACCGGCTCTATCTGTCTAATAGGAATGCAATCTTCTTTAATTAATACAAATCAACACTTAATAGCTAGACTTATACTAAACTAGCTTTCCGCCCGCGACTTCGTCCGCGTATAATACGGTTTTTATAAAGGGTCTGGCTCCCGATAGCATGTTTTTAAAAAGTTATTTTTTGTTTAAAAACTATCATTTGTCATCCCAGGGTCTCAAACTTTTTATCGATTATAACACTACACATAGACATAAAAAAGTTTGATGTACTTACAAAAAAGTTTTATGCATCTAATAAACAAATGTACCCCATTATTTGCGTAACACTTCTTTGTATACAATATTAGTGGTAGTTTTATTTGGCGATAAAATGCAACGTAAAATTGCCCGTGAGAGAAACAGTTCTCTCTGAAGTCAATGACTGCCCTTGAGATTTATTAATTGTCATGGCAAAGCACAGTTTGAGGGAACTGAATCCTTTTAAACTCAAACGGGTAGTATGATGGAATAATAAGTATCCTTGAAATAAAAACTAAGTATTTCGCCTTGCGCACAACCTGTAATTACTATTGCTTCTACAATATTTTTATGGAGTTTTTATTTTTAATCTGGTACCATTACATAATTTAGGCGGCCTGAGATTTCGAATTAACATGACAAGTGCTCCAACCTTAATTGTGAGAATGTGGGGTGGTAGCCCCGTAGGTAACTATAACTAGGTAACTATTTAAAAACTCTATAGGATAGTTGACTGCATCATCAGTTTATATTAGCGAATCGAAAGATTTAAACTGGAAGGTTGATGCTTCAAAACTATTCATCATTTTCGTAATCGGCACCCCGAGGAACCTCGACGATGACATCCATATCGATTTTTAAGGAAAATAAATGTCCGCCATCTTGGATTTTAAAATGGATGCCATTTTCGTAAGTATCACCCCGAGGAACCTCGAAGATGACACCCATGTCGATTTTTAAGAAAAATAATTGTCCGCCATGTTGGATTTGCAAATGCATGACATTTTCGTAATCGGCACCCCGAGGAACCTCGAAGATTACACCTATATCGATATTTACGAAAAGTAAAGATTTGCTCCCAGCACAAACATGGAACCCCTTTTTACCCCATTAGAGGAACAATTTACAATTAGTAAAACGCTGGAACACGTTTTGTTGTATTTAAACAGAGAGTCTATATACGAAGTTTTAAATCCCGCACTTCAAAAAAGATTTGCTCCGCGTACGAACTTTAAACTCCTTTTCACCCCTTTAGGGGAGCAATTTCAAAAAAACGCTGATGTACTTTTTGTTGTATTTAAACAGAGTCTATTTACGAAGTTTGAAATCTCTCACTTCAAAAAAGATTTCCTCGCCGTACAAACTTGGAGCCCTCTTTTCGTCCCTTTAGAGGAGCAATTTCAAAAAAACGCTGCAATAAGTTTTGTTGTATTTAAACAGAAAGTCTATATACGAAGTTTTAAATCTCTCACTTCAAAAAATATTTGCTCCTTTACAAACTTAGAACCCTCTTTTCACCCCTTCAGGGGATTTTTTTTAAAAACGCTGAAATAAATTTTGTTGTACTTAAACATAGAGTCTATTTAAGAAGTTTCAAATGTCTAACTTCAAGAAAGAATTGCTCCCCGTACAAAGTTGGAACCACATTTCACCCCTTTAGAGGAGCAATTTCAAAAGACGCTGAAATACGTTTTGTTGTATTTAACCAGGGAGTCCGTATACGAAATTTTAAATCCCGCACTTCAAAAAATATTGGCTCCCCGTATGAACTTTTAAACCCCTTTTTACTCCTTTAGAGGAGCAATTTCAAAAAACGCTGAAATACGTTTTGTTGTATTTAAACAAGTCTACATACGAAGTTTTAAATCTCTCACTTCAAAAAAGATTTTCGCCTTTACAAACTTGGAACCCTCTTTTTACCTCTTTAGGGGAGCAATTTTGAAAAACGCTGAAATATGTTTTGTTGTATTTAAACAGAGAGTCTATTTACGAAGTTTCAAATCTCTAACTTCAAAAAAGAATTGCTCCCCGTACAAATTTGGAACCCCCTTTTCACCCCTTTAGAGGAGCAATTTCAAAAAACGCTGAAATACGTTTTGTTGTATTTAAACAGAGAGTCTATATACGAAGTTTTAAATCTCTCACTTCAAAAAAGATTTGCTCATTTACAAACTTGGAACCCTCTTTTCACCCCTTTAGGGGACCATTTTGAAAATCGCTGAAATAAGTTTTGTTGTATATAAACATAAAGTCTATTTACGAAGTTTCAAATCTCTAACTTCAAAAAAGAATTGCTCCCCGTACAAAGTTGGAACCCCTTTAGAGGAATAATTTCAAAAAACGCTGAAATATGTTTTGTTTTATTTAAACAGAGAGTCTATGTACGAAGTTTTAAAGGGTTTAGCAGGCTAAGGAAGGACGTGTGGCCCCTGTCAGGAATATTCGAATTGGTAAATGTCAATTGTTGGTGGCCTCATAACTAGTAATCACTCCAACTTTCAGCCCTCTATCTTGAACTGTCACAGAGATAATGTCAAAAATGTATTTTTATCCCATTTTTTTTCAAACTCTTGTATCTTCTGATCCATACCAGCTAGAGCATTGAAACAAAATCACAGTTATGTAGGTTTAGTGGGAGTATACCCTATAATTTTATTAATATTTTATACGTGAGAAATAAAAGAAATAAATATCAAATTATTTTTTGACAGCTCTTTTCAACAAGTTTTTTTGAAAGTACAACTATGAAAAAAATCATATGTATTGCTTCTAGTATTAGCTACTAGTATACGTAAAATCAGGTAATTATATTTGGTGGAACATACTCAAAAAAAATAACGAAAGTATTCAAGTAATATAAGGAGTCTTTCCTTTTGAATTTATATCATATTCCCGAACACAATAAACCTCCACGATAGACACCTATACAACTAAGGAGTTTATATAGTTTATTAGTATATTTATGATAAACAATCGACATTCATGTTTGATCGCAAGATGTCAGCCCGTCAGTCCTCATTGTAATAATGTCTGACAAATGCAAGATTTGTAATGTATTTCATCGTAAAGTGCAAGGAAATAAAAAATATATACGTGATGCTGACGAAGCCGCATTTTTTACCGCTGCTACAAATAACATTATTTTAGTAAGCGATGTTATATGCGAAAAATGTCGGGCGAAAGCATATAAAAGTAGTGCAATGCAATCTCGGGTATCCGACGCTACAGCAGCGGCACCTGGACTTTCAGAGGTAACAGAAGAACAATTAAGTGATTCTAGTACAGATGATGACTTGGATGATTCTTGGCAACCGTTGGCAGAAAAAGAAGAAGTACGTTTTGAAGTCCAAATGCAGCGAGTCATTGCTACACACAGATACTGTTTTTTTTGTCACTCAAAAACAGACCTTCAAAGAGTCTCCTTGGAAACACGTTGCCTTGTTTACAAGAGAACCAACATTTACATTGCTGAAGGAAACCGATGTTGTAGATCTCATTTTATAGGCAATTATTTGTTTGACGATGTTTTATTTCAATTACGTGTAGTTTCTTCTACAAGTAACGTTACTGATAAAGAACTCAGTTCATTTCTGAGGTCACTATCTGGTCAAGTGAACACATCTTTGTTTGATAATATCAATGGGTCAAGATTGTGTGATACTCAATTACATGTATTTACCGGTTTAACGTCCGATGAAATCAATGAACTTACGGTTTTACTTACTTCTATGAGAAATACCTCCGCTCGAAGTATCAAACAGGCATTAATTATATCACTCTTCAAGCTCAGAACTGGAAATTCAAACAAATTGATCGCTAGTATATTTGGCATAAAACATGAACAGCAAGTAAGTAATATGTGGAGGGATATTTTACGCAGCTTTGAAAACGACATCGAATTCGGTTATACTTCAACTACCCGTGAAGAACTTCTAGCCAACACAACGCATACAGCGCGCCGGTTGCTGGGCCTCTTAGATGATCAATTAGCGTTGATTTTTGATGGAACGTATATTCGTCATCAAAAAAGTCAGAACAATGAATATCAACGGAAATCTTATTCAGGCCAAAAAAAAGTACCGTTGTGCAAACCCTTTACGATTTGCACAACAAACGGATTCGTTGTTAACTTCGCTGGACCATTTTATGGTACCCAAAATGATGCCACCATAATGAAACTGGTAATGGAAGAGTCTGATTTCCAATCTCTTCTGCGACCAAACGATGTTTTCATAGTTGACCGTGGATTCCGTGATGTATGTTCATACCTAACTGAAAAGGGTTATGTTGTACATATGCCTGGCTTGAAGGGTAAAAGGGCTCAACTTCCCACAATTGAAGCAAATGAGTCCAGGCGAGTAACTAAACTACGTTGGGTAGTAGAAGCCGTTCATGGAGCCATTAGCCAGAAATATCGGTTATTACACCACAATCTCGATAACAAAATACTACCAAAGGTGAAAACCCTATGCAAAATAGTGGGATTATTGCATAACAAATACGGAAAGAGAATAGATTCTGGTAACGATATTGATGATGAAATTATAGACCAAATGGAAAAAAAAATGCATGTGCCGAATACGTTGAGTAGTGAAGCGGAAAGCAAAAGGTGGAGTCGACGCAAAACGCTTTTAAAAGCGTTATCGTCTTCAGACGTTTTAGATTTCCCAAGATTGACTGAGTACCAGCTAAAAGTATTATTTACTGGTACTTATCAGTTATCACAAGCTGTGTCGTACTTAGCCGAATTACTGGATAATCAAAATGAGCTGTGCATTAACTATATTAAAGAGGCGGCAAATATTATACAATGCAAAGTGAGATCTCGTCATAGAAACTCTAAAACGTACCGAGTTTACATCGATTACATACCCAATAGTACCGAAATCGAGGGGGTACGACGATATTGTTGTGATTGTCCGAACGGTATCAGAACAATTGGATGTTGCTCACATGTAGCCAGCATTGTATATTACTTAAGTCATGCCAGATTTCTCTCTAAAATATTGCGACCATCAGAAGTATTATCAAAAATATTTTCTACGGACAACACAGTGGTGGTCATAAATGAAAATAGCGATGACGATGACTAAATAGTTGCTTTAAGGATGCTAAATAGTTGTATAGGTATACATTAGGAGCTTCGGGACTCTTTAGTTTTATAAGATGATAACATTGCATGGTAACCTTTTTGCTCTTTTTTACTTTTTCGTTGTGTTTTGTTTTTTTTGTTGTCGTGACATTTGTAAAGTATCAGAAGTAGGTATCTTAGTATTGTCTAATTAAAAGATATTAGTATTGTTTAATATAATACTTAAATGATGTCTTATGTTACTCGGAAGTCTCGGAACCGACAAACGCTTAGTTTGTACGCTAACACATTTAAAGTAATAGTGGATCGTTTGAGGGTATATATAAAAAGCTATGTAGAAGAGGAATTCAATTTTTCAATAATAGCAAAAGTAAGTTTTAAATGTAAATAAAATTGAATGTAGGTATATGTATATTAGTAGCAACTTTGTGTACATAAAGATCTCTTTCAGATGGAAGTCATAAAATGTAAAGTGTTTGGGCTCGGCTTGCCATCGTCAATAGCCAAGCAACTGTTTTTACAGTCTATACCAGAGGTTGAAATATCGCTCGATGACGAAAATATAACTTTAAAAGGATATTGTGATGAATGTAGGGTAACATTGTCCTACACCTGGGACGACGAATATTACGACAGTCAATATCTATATGACTTATATTGTAATGTGTGCTCAAATGAGCTATTTATTTCAACATAATTGATGGCGATAAAATGAAACCAATTGATTTTCATTATTATTATAATAAACATGTAACACATCCGTCGTTTCGTTAATTTAGTAGTTACTAAAATTAGTTTAAAATGCTAACACAGCAGTAGTTTAGCGACATGACAGCTATACGTTCAAGATAATACACCCTTAGTTGCTAAGCAACAAACAAAACCTTAAAACGAATTTTCAAAAGACTTTAGACTTTTTTGACTACTTCGTTATTTTTTTTGAGTATGTTCCACCAAATATAATTAACTGATTTTGCGTATGCTAGTAGCTAATACTAGAAGCAATACATATGATTTTTTTCATAGTTGTACTTTCAAAAAAACTTGTTGAAAAGAGCTGTCAAAAAATAATTTGATATTTATTTCTTTTATTTCTCACGTATAAAATATTAATAAAATTATAGGGTATACTCCCACTAAACCTACATAACTGTGATTTTGTTTCAATGCTCTAGCTGGTAAGTATCAGAAGATACAAGAGTTTGAAAAAAAATGGGATAAAAATACATTTTTGACATTATCTCTGTGACAGTTCAAGATAGAGGGCTGAAAGTTGGAGTGATTACTAGTTATGAGGCCACCAACAATTGACATTTACCAATTCGAATATTCCTGACAGGGGCCACACGTCCTTCCTTAGCCTGCTAAGCCCTTTCTCACTTCAAAAAAGAGTTGTTCCCCATACAAACTTTGCACCCCTATTTTACCCTCTTAGGGTTAGAATTTTGCAAAACGCTGAAAACACTTTCTTTGGATTTAAGTTCTTAAGCTTATTACGAATTTTTAAGTCTTCAGCTCAAAAAAGATTTTTTCTCCCATACAAACTTTGCATTCCTATTTGATCCCCTTAGGGGTGGAATTTCCAAAAATCCCGTCTTATCCCTTCCATACGTCATAAAAGTAAGCTCTGGACCAAATTTGAAGTATCTAGTTCCAGTAGTTTCGGCTGTGCGTTGATGGTAGATCAGGACTTCTTCTTTTATATATTTAGATTATGCTGCGTCGTCAACACAAACATTGAATGACCGTGTCTACCTCAAAATCCAAAATATCACCCAGCAGCCTAAAACTTTTTCGAATTTGTCAAGATTTTGATGAGACACTGTTTTCTTACATTACATTTCGTGTATAATATTGTATCATTTATCCATTTATCACTTATTATACATTCAAAAGAAAGATTCAAAAAAAATTTTCTATGTATGTTTTTTTGTATGTACGTAAAGGGTCTTATTTCCTTGCGTGTCTAATGGTGAGCGTCTCGTTTCTAAGTGACAATATCACAATACCCATAGTGTAATGGCCATATTGACACATAGGAAATACTGTTTCTTTTTTGCTGTCTAAAGGGATCATGTTGAAGAATTGATCGGTGAGAACAAAATTGTTGAAAATGTAATGAGAACGTTCCACTGACACCAAATTGCATTTGTCGTTTTTAAAAATATGTAATAAATGATCAATAACTTCCACCACATACTGTTTGCCAGATATGTTAAAGTAAAGAATATTGTTCATACTTTATTTTTCATAACTACAGTAATTATTTCTAAAATAAATTAAATAACTAAGAGGGTACTATAAAATAAAAATTAACAGATAAAGCTTAACCTAAATTATTATCAAATATAAATTAACAAAAATAAAAACTGACAATTATAAAAAGAATACTCCCTCCAACAGCTCCGCCTGCGGCATGGTTCCCATTATGCTGGTGGCATTACCTCTCTGTATTGCAATGGCAACGCGTTGTGAGAGGTATGCGCCAGCTCTAGGGTCCCCCGAACTGCGGATCAGCCGTGACGACAGGGCCCTCATGAATACCTTCATGTCCGCCGACCAGGGTCCCAAGGTCTCTACCGCAAGCGCCGCAAACTCGTAGTCTTTTACTAGCGACGAGTATTTGCGGCGCTTGAGGATTTGGGCCTGGTCAGCTGCAGCGCCGGCTTGTGAACGGGTCGCCTGGATGTGGGACGCGGCAAACGTATCGACGCATGTCGCGTCCCACACCAAGGCCCTACCTAGTTTCCACGGCACCAATGTGGTACCGTCTGGGCGCTTGCCATCGTCTCGTGCCATGCCCACGGGTTCTAAATGTTAAATATAATCTTCAATTAATAGGCTCTTCATCGTCGTTTGCTCAATATGTTCCAAGTAATTTTAGGATTACAATGTGGTTATTTTTTGTATACGTGTGTAATGTTTACGTTATACGTGTATACGGTTTATCGACATCTTAACAAGACTTTGGAAATACTTATGCAACTTTACTTAGGTCCACCAGACAAAAAAGTTCAATAACCAACGTACAGAAGACAAAGGTATTCAAAGACCTAAAATTTTCTAATTGCTACCAATTACAATACGAACGTCAACCGTCCGAAAGCCGAGGTACTCTTATGGGGTGCGCCAAAGTTCACATAAAATTGTTACTTCGATTATTGGAAGTCCGAAAATGTTTGTTATATAATTTTATATCATAATGATCATTACTTATAACTTGTCTTTGCGCATAACTATCGTAACACTGAATCATTCATGTTAATAATGTCAATCATAATAAATATCTGTAATACTAATGTTAATTTTCATTTATTTTTAAAATATAACGATTTTTGTTGGTTATGGCCCTATAGTGGGTGGGTAATGTGGACTGTATCGGGTTTTTATATAGGCGCCAGGGATAATGAAAACACTTTCTTCTTGTTGGACTTAGAGAGGCGAGATCGGAGAGATGTTATCGCTGTGGCTGCTGGTTGCGTAATCGGGATTATGCGGCGCGCGCCCCGCCTTTTATTCGTGCCGGGCGGCTGTATTTACGCGCCTCGTCCCCCGGACCCCGCGCGTTCCCCTACCTCGCCCCTCTCACTTTATTTGTCTTTATTTCGATATTTACACATAGAATCTTATTAAATCTAGTCTAATTAGCTTTTCTATTAACATTCTTAGAATAATCCTCGGTGAGGTTGCGGGCATTCTTATTAGACTCATTTTTTTGGAGTTGCCTGGGCGGTAGCCCCCCGCACCTCACCTAGGTTATAAATATAAGCGGTGCGTCGCCCGGCCCGCAGCCACTCTTTTCTTTCATCTTCCGTTTGCGACCGCTGTAACGACCAGACGCGTGTGCGAGACATACAAGATACTGTGGAGCGTGCGCCGTACGTGGGCGCACGTACAAATTTCGACGCTTGCCGCCTAGACGACGTCTATCGCCCTGGCGACCCCCCCCCCCCCCACTCCCTCGTGCCGAAGAGAGGTGATGGCCTAGATGTGTTAGGGAATTCAGGGCTAATACTCCGACCCGCGACCGAAAACCTGAGTAAGTACTCACCTCGAGTCGTCCCCGGACGGCTCGAGCACACCGGTGTTAAGGCACACGGACTGACCCGACGCGACGTTATGACTGACAACGGACTGCCGGCCGAGCTGGGAATCCCAGAGGTCCTCGGGATTCTTGCCCAATTCCTTAGGGAATTGGACGAGAATCTCGTGGGCCGCTTCGAGTCCTATCTCGGCGAGGCATGCGCCCAGATCATCGCGAGACGGAAAAATACATTACCGACCGACCCTACAGTGACTCCCCCCTCCCCGCTGGCGTCTGAGCCAAACCCCGCCCCGCCCACAATGGCCGCTGGCGCGCCCACCGACAACTTTGTTAAGCCCCGCCCCCCAACTGAAAAGGGGAGACCGAAAGACAATGGACCCGACCCGGACTCATCCGGTAAAACTAGTGCCTCGGCTCCTCCGAAGGAGCCACGGAGGCCTAGAACGACTTCTAAGAACCAGGACAGGACGAAATCGCGCTCACCGATGCGCAACTCCAGCAAGGAGGCGGCGACCAGGACTAACTGTGACCAGACAAACTCCGACACGGACCTGACAGACATGGAGACTGACCCCAGCCAGGCTCAGTGGGAGCTGGTGAAGCCTAAAAAGGCTAAAAAGACGACGACCCCTCCGCCCCCGTCTCCGAGAGCAGACGGGGCCAGGATGGGGCCTAAGGGGAAAGTTCCCAAAGTGCTCGCAGACCAAACGCCGACGAATGACAAACAACAACTGAACGGAGGAACTACTGACGCGACGGCGCCTCCCGCCAAACAAACCAGACAGGACAGACCGGACCACATCACTATAAGGGACAAGACTAAATACCGACAAATACTGACAGTGCTGGCCCAGAGAGGGATCCAGGTGGAAGGGGAGAAT
This sequence comes from Epiblema foenella, assembly GCA_963556455.1. Taxonomy (NCBI): domain Eukaryota; kingdom Metazoa; phylum Arthropoda; class Insecta; order Lepidoptera; family Tortricidae; genus Epiblema; species Epiblema foenella. Next base: position 11,274,860 of record OY747119.1, on the reverse strand, counting down.
CGGGAGGAGGGGATCCGACTCACCGTCCGGGGATCGGACGATTACCGGGCGGTGATTCGGGTCCTTTCTGACCTGAAAATCCCCAGCCACCGGGATCCCCTACCTGAGGAGCGATTCTTCAGGGCTGTCCTCAGGGGCATCCCTAAAGAATGGCCAGTCGACGAAATACTAGACGACCTAAAGCGACAGGGTATCCAGGTGGCCGAGGTGCACAGGTTGCACAACCGGCACCGCAAATACTATGACATGGTGCTCGTCAAAATAATACAGAACGACGCCCAACATGACATCTTTAAAGTCAAGGAGGTCTGCCAGCTCACTGGAATTAGAGCAGAGCTCCCCCGCAGGCAGGACCTCCCACCGCAGTGTCACAACTGCCAACTCCACGGCCACACCCAGAGCCGCTGCACAGCCTCCCCGGGCTGTATGAAGTGCCTGGGCGACCACGCGACGAGGGACTGCGACAGGGGTCCCAACGACCCAGTGGCGTGCAGGGTATGTGGGACCGTGGGGCACCACCAGGCGAACTATCGCGGGTGCCCCAAGGCCCCAAAGCCACGCACGTCATGGGGCTCGGCCCCTGTTCGCTCACGCGTCCCGGACAGACCGACCCCGCCTCCACTAATAGACCAGACCAACTTCCCACCGACTAGACAACCATGGGCTCAGCGCCAGCCACAACCCGACAGATCCCCCCTCCCTCAACAAGCACCATCACCCCCCCAGCAGCACTACCGCAGCTGGGCCGCCACCGCTGCCAATCACCCGCCAGTCCCGTCCTACACCCAACCTCCTGCACCAGCGACCGAAAGCCGTAGCAGCAGCCCCATCATCGAGAGAGCGCGAGCCTTCCGGGCGCGCGTTCTCGAGATCGAGGGGAGGCTCGCCGCGGCTGACGGTCGCCAAACCATGGTCATACTCAGGGAGTATGACCAACTAATGGCCAGCTATGAAGGCCACAAGGCTGCTCCTTCATACCCCGATGCTTAGTACGACCCTAAAAATAAAACCCAAGACCTTAAACATCACTACCTTTAACGCCAACGGCATCAGGGGTATGAAGGACGAGGTGGTGTCCTTCATAGCTGCTCACAACATCGACATCCTTTGTATCCAAGAGTCCTTCCTGAAACCAAACCACAAACTCTTCCGACTTCCTGGCTTTGCCGCCGTCAGAAACGACCGAACCGACCGCTTATTCGGGGGTACCATAATTTTCTATAAAAGGCACCTAAATTGTATCCCTCTCACCCCACCCGTCCTCACCAACCTGGAGGTGTCCGTCTGTCGCCTCACGCCAGACGGGCACCAACCCATCACAATAGTTTCTGCCTACCTCTCCCCTGCTAAATCCCTGCTAATGGAGGATCTGGCGATGCTTGCCGATCTAGGACCATCGGTCTTAGTGGCCGGTGACCTGAACAGCAAGCATCGTTCCTGGAACTGCGCTGCAACGAACGACAACGGTCGCAGGTTGTTCAACCTTATGTTGGGCAACCTCCCTTTTGACCTCATATCCCCTCTAGAGCCCACCCACTACCCTATTAACGTTGACCACAGACCAGACATCCTCGACATAGTACTCCTAAAGAACGTTTCGCTCACGATGCGTTCTATAGAAGTCATACAAGAGCTAGACTCAGACCACAGGCCAGTCATTTTGCGACTTGGACCCGACCTCAGTAACCCCCCTTCTACCAAAACCATTGTGGATTGGGAGAAGGTAGGGGAAGGCCTCCTAAAGGCACCCTCTCACATCTTCGATATCCCCATTGAGACCAAAACACAGACAGACACAGCAATCGACCTGTACACCAGACACCTCAGCACTGTCCACAGTGAGAGCTCCAGGGAGGTGCCGGCGGATGAACTCCAACGCCGGCCCCTACCAGAGATCTTGAGGCGACTGTTGTACCGGAAGAATGTTGCCATACGCAACTACTCTAACTTCCCTTCGCCCGAAAATCGGCAATCCATGAGGGCCTTGCAAAGAGAGGTCAAGTCACGGATCGCTGCATTTCGGGCAAACGAATTTGACGAGCTGTTAGGGAATATTTCGCCCAGTCACCAAGCTTATTGGGGCCTAGCGAAATATTTCAAAACAGACCTCGTCACCACCATCCCCCCTCTTATTCGCCCCAACGACGCGACGCCAGCTCTCGAGGACGACGAGAAGGCAGAATGCCTTGCCGCCAGCCTCGAAGAGCAATGCAGCCCCAGCTCCATTAGCAGGGACGATGACCACATCCAATATGTCAACTCCATCGTCAACGAAGTCCTAGAATTCCCGATCCTCGACCCCCCCACTCGCCCCACTTCCTCGGATGAAATCCGCTTATTAATCCGCCGTTTTAAAAAGAGAAAAGCCCCCGGAGAAGACGGAATCTCCAACAGACTCCTCAAAATGCTCCCCGACCCGCACATAGACTTCCTAACCCGCATCTTCAATGCAGCCCTCCTCAACAACCACTTCCCTAGTGTCTGGAAGTCCGCCACCGTCATTGGCATACCTAAGCCGGGCAAGCCCCGCACCCTCCCCTCATCCTACCGACCCATCAGCCTGCTCAGTTCCTTGGGGAAACTCTTCGAGAAAGTCGTCCTGGTCCGCATCCAGGCTTGGTGCAATGAGAACGATATACTCATTCAGGAGCAATTTGGCTTTAGAGCCAAACACTCCTGCGTACACCAAGTCCATAGGATCGAGGAACATGTCTTTGACGGCTTTACTCGCAGGGGAGGATTAAAGACCGGGGCCATATTTCTAGACGTGGCGAAGGCTTTCGATAGGGTCTGGCACCCTGGCCTGGTATACAAGCTATACCGTCTAGGCATGCCAGACGGTCTCGTACGGTTAGTGCGAGACTTCCTATCGGATCGCCAATTCCGCTACCGCCTAGAGAAATCGCTCTCCGATCCGCATCCAATCCGTGCAGGGGTTCCTCAAGGATCAGCGCTCTCCCCTCTCCTCTACTCCTTATACACCAATGACATCCCACGCCACCCCACAGTCCAACTAGCCCTCTTTGCCGACGACACCGCACTCTATTTCACTCACGCCAGGATGGATATAATTCGCCGCGAACTCCAGAGTGCCATCAGTGACCTAGGTGACTGGTGTAAGCTCTGGAGGATCGAAGTAAATCCTGAGAAGAGTGCGGCCATCCTCTTCCACCCGACCAACATCTACCTATCCCGCAACATACGCCCATTCACCCTCCACAACGTCCCTATCCCCTTTGTCACCCAGGTGAAATACTTGGGTGTCACCCTCGACACCAAGCTCTCCTTCCGTCCCCACATACAAAGGGTGAAGGCAGGCGCCCAGTTCATTCTGGGCAGGTTGAGCCCCATGCTCAACCCGCAGAGCAGGATGTCGCTTAACAACAAGCTCTTGTTATACAGGACTTGTGTTCGGCCCATCCTGTCCTACGCATGCCCTGCCTTCGCTTTTGTAGGTGAATCCAGACTCAAGCCCCTCCAAACCCTACAGAACAAATTCCTCCGGCGCGTACTAAGGGCTCCCTGGTACGTGACCAACCTAGCCCTTCACCACGACTCCAAACTTCCCACTATCCACTCCTTCTTCCAAAAGGCTTCCAGACACTTCTTTGACAACGCCCCCCACCACCCAAACCAACTGGTACGTGACGCAGCAAACTACATCCCAACCGACAACCCACCCCAACCGGTTCGAATAAATTTTCAACCGGGTCCTATGGTCCAACCACCACCACCTTCCCCAAACCGCAGACCGGCCCCGCCCATTGCCCCGCCCCTTCGGGGCAGGAACATAAGACGACCGAAGAACATTTTAAACGACCCGACCGACTACATAACGACCTCCATTCGCGAATGGTACGACAATGACTCCGACAACGACAACACGCACCGCCGCTCCCGCCGCCGAGGGCGGCCACCGCGCCCTGAACAATAACACTCCACAACACGACATCACGATGTCCGGTGCAGAAATGTACCGAACCACTCAGACAGATATACTACACTTTTTAGATAAACATAAACTTAAATCACACGCCGAACATATTACACTGCCTCAAGGCGTCCGTACGTCCTGTGAGTGCTCGCGAACTTAATTTCGTTCTGCCGGGTGGCCCCATAGAGGCGTCCACCCCCAGACAGCCGGATTGCCAGCTAAAGCTGCAAAGCTGCTGGAACGTAGCGTCACCAAAAAAAAAAAAAAGGCCCGCAGCCAGTTGTAGCTCGGGCTTCGCACGGCCTACACCCTGCCTAATCTAATACTTAATGTAATAAAAATGCAATAAAGGAATGTTTTTATTCACAGCTTATTCTATCTAAATATTACGCACTATTTATTTACAATACATTTGTTATTCGTCGTGAACAAATACATTTGTTATTCGTCGTGAACAATTTTAAATAATAAAATTTTAAATCATATTTATTTATTAACAACGACAAATTAGTAATAAAAATTTATATAATATTTATTTTAAACTTTACCTGGTTTTACTTATAAACTGTCAGGTATCTTCCACACCACATTCAACTTGCTATCAAAATAGAAATACAGTCCCAGAGTCGGGATAGGTACGACGACGAGCGAAGCGAGGAGGAGTGTTAGGTGTCTTTTGTTCCTCAGAGCGGAAAAAGGAGCCCCGCGAAGCGGGGCTCCGTCGACTCCTTGGCGGGCCGAAATCACTTAATAAGCTAGGTACATAAAAAATAAAAAAGTTGCGGGGATAATCGACATAATAGATGATTTATTGACAATCAAATTTACATGTTGTAATTCAGCGCATACATTGACAGCCGATATAATCCAATACACCCATACTTTATATGTTATGCTTTCAAATACTTATATAATAAAAGTTTTTAATTATTAAGTTTATTTTAAAAATCATTATGAGTTGTGATGAATAGTTGGAAATGACATTATGTTGTTAAAAAATCTGCCTAAATATAATTATGAGTAATGATGTTGGTAATACAAATGTATATACAACAAATTTGTAGGTAAAAAAATTATGACAAATGATTACTGTGATCAAAAAGCGTTATTATGAAAAATAATATGACTAGTAATGTTATGTGAGCCAATATGGACCCACTCTTATGACTTTTGCATTCTAAACGCAATATTTCAAGTTACATCGTCCTTGACCAGCAGAGATTGTGCTGCTACTTATTTACGGAGGGCTACTTCTTTGAGCTTCTTCTTTTCAGTATCTAGATAGATTCTATCCTCCTCTGGGGCCATTTCGTGGCTATTTTCTGAATTTTGGTGTTATCATTTTATGTTTATTTGTACTGTATCTGTGCCTTAAATTCCTTTTGTTTAAATAACCGAACCGTATTCAGCTTTAACAATGTTGATGAAATTTGGTATGTGGGGGTTTTCAGGAACGAGCTAGGTCTCATGCCCGGGAAAACGCCTAGTAAAGCTCGGTTGCCCAGATATTGACACTAGTAATTGTAGAATCCGGCTCCAGAATTCCGACCCATGAATTCGATTTCGATGTGGACATAGGAAAAATATATATAACTCTTGATTATATTATCTTTAATAACACAGCTTTCGATACACGATTCATAACACTAAATAAACTAAAGTTGCCATTATCCAAATTAAAAATAGTTTCATGCAGCCCACATTATATGTCAATTAAAATATATAATCACCTGCCGAATTCCTTAAAAAATATAGAGAAACCTAACTTATTCACCATACATTTAAAAACCTATCTTATACAAAAATGTTACTATAGTTTAAGGGATTATTTTGAGGATATTTAATTTAATTTTATGTTGTAAATTAGTTAAACTTCGAAAATTTTTCAAAATGTATTTAGAATAAGCACTAGTATTTAGTTTAGCCCTCTCATGTTTGCTATGCCCTTGCAGGGCGTCACATGTATACCAGTATTATTATTATTTTTTTCCACCTATAACCTGTAATGTGACATGCAATAAAAAAATCTATTCTATTCACTTCGCTCGACACAATTAATTCTCAAAGTAACCTCCAATTCGAATTTTTACTCATACTATACTTGTTTTTTTACTATGTGAGACTATGACACAAAAAAGAGAAAAAATCAATCACACCTAAAATAGTAATTTGACAGCTTCCGTATTTCTATAATTTGAGGCAATATTTTTATTAAAAATCGACAAATTCTATCGTAACAAGATATGACTCGTGGCCTGCAAGCTCCTCCGTTTATCTTTCGAAATGTGACAGTGAGGGCTGAGCGCTCATGCCAGGCGGACCTGTACTACGTTTACACAAAACATATTTAAGATCAATAGTTACCAATGGTGGGCGTCCCTGGGGAGTGCGGGGAGCTCGGCGCAGACGCGCGGAGGGCCGCCGCGGATGCGCGCAGAACGTTTTTAAAAGCGCTCTGCACGCGCGGGTCGCGGGCGACTGGAGGCATCCCCGATGCCCCGGGTCCGCCGGAATGTCCTGGGCCTGGTGGAAATACGGGCCGATGGGTCCCTGGTAGGCGGTGCCGTCGGTGGCGGCATGTTTTTGGTAGTCCTGAAACCCGTGGGTAGATGTCACCCGGGTTTTTCGCTCTACCCCCACCTTTGATTTTTCAAAGGCGGGGGAGGGAGGTCTTGTTAGGCCTATTTTGGGTTATTGGCAGCTAGTTAACACTGTTGTTGAGGTATTCGTGAGTGAAACAACTGTTCGGACCAATGACTGGTTTATTACTGGCGTAATGTAGGTACAGCGTCAATACATATCACTCCTCCCACGTTATTCCGGGAACCTGATGACGAAATAAACACTACACTGTAATCTAGTACATAATATAAAATCTATAAGTTAGTTACAATAATCTTAAAACTATGTTTTACTTATTTATAGTTAACCTTTTTATTTCTGGGCCTTAACACAAAACGGGGCCGAATCGAGTCCGACTGGTGGTCAGTTCCCTCGTGCTGAACTAGCTGCGGCTCGAGAGCAATGCTCGAGGAAGCCGCAGGGGAAGCGGGGTTGGCGTTATGCGCCTCTGTATTAGTATTTGACACCAGTCGGTCCGTTTCCTCTCCTCCCCCATCCACATCTATACATTCATAAAAATCGTTGTCGGATGCAACGTCTAGGGGTTGATCCCCCTCTTGAACAGTGTTCTCATTTGCGTCCGGCATCGATACTGGAGGGTGTGAGGGTGAGTCAGCGCTAGCACAGGCACAGGGACGCAGCACTGGCGACGTCGGCGCCGGTGCAGGAGCGGGCGCACAAGTCAAGGGTTGCGAGACATTAGTAGGTACGGGCACGGGGACGAGCGCGGGCGGGGAGGTCGCTGGCGCTGCGTCATTGTTAACAACGTGCGAGTTACCTGAATAACGCAACAGCTGATCGACGTGCCTTATACATTTACCGCTATTCTTGACATCTACTGTGAACATTCGATTGCCCATTTGATTCACAATTGTTCCTACGCGCCATACAGGCTTTTGTGCAACAAAACATCGCACCAAGACAGTCTGACCTATATTAAATTTACGAGCACCGGCTAAGCTAACCATTTCATTGTTGTCGGGTTCACTGCTTGGTAAAATTAGATCCAGTTTGCTTCGTAGTTCCCTCCCGAACATTAGCTTCGCGGGAGTTTCTTTAGTACTGCAATGGACACTGTTGCGGTATTCAAACAAAAAACTCAACAATCGCTCATTTATACCTTCTAATGACATGTTATTGTCGTAACTATGAATACATTTTATCATTTTCTTTGAAATCTTAGCGCAAATTTCAGCTTGACCATTGCTGCAAGGGTGGTAAATTGGTGAATTTAAATATTTTATTCCATTGACAACACAAAAACGTCTAAACAGCTCGCTATTTATTTTTGGATCGTTATCCGATACTATTGTTTTGGGTAAACCAAATGTAGAAAATAAGTACTTTAATTTTACGACTAGGGATTTGGACGAAACATCTTTGCCCATGTACAAACATTCCAGTCATTTACTGAATGAGTCAACCACGACGAGATATACCCTTTGTCCCACTTGCACATAGTCGATATGAAGTCGCTCCCAGCAAGCGCGGGCGCGCGGCCATGGGAGGGGCGCGCGGGGTGGGGCGGCTCGCAGTTCGCTGCATACGGTGCAATTTTGCACGACGCTCTCAATGTCCGAGTCCAAACCTGGCCACCATAGCCTACTGCGAGCAATACTCTTAGTTTTTACGATTCCCAAATGACCCCTGTGCAGCTCTTCTAACACGCGTGCCCTATGAACTGGTGGAACCACTATTCGGTGACCGCGCAGAATGCAACCATTCGCGATTTCTAAGTCAGTTTTGCATCTAAAGTACGGTTGAACATTCTTGCACGTAATTTTCCGTGGCCATCCGTTTCGTATGTACTTCATAACCGTTTTCATAGTGGTATCTAAAGCTGTTGCTGCCTTGATATCTTTGAACGATATAGGTAAAGTATCTTCGTTTAAAAAGTTTAGATATGAACTACCTTCGTCAATATCTAACTCAGTCGGATTGTTTACCATTGACGGCGCTCTAGAAAAATAATCGGCCACTATATTTTTTTCACTCGTTATGTAGTTGATTACGTAATTGTAGGCAGATAGGTAAATAGCATACCGTTGCAAACGCGAAGCGGCCATTACCGAGACACCGTTTTTCTTGCCAAATATTGCGAGCAATGGTCTGTGGTCAGTTTTGAGTACAAATGGTTCACTTCGCCCATATAGGTATTGGTGAAAATGTTTCACCCCAAAAACTATAGCCGCCGCTTCCTTATGCACTTGGCTATAATTCTTCTCGCTAGGCACGAGAGACCGGGAGGCGAAGGCGAGCGGGCACTCGCGACCTTCTGGCCCTTGTGCGAGCACGGCGCCTAAGCCAGCGGGGCCAGCGTCGACACATAGAACTAGACGTGCCTCTGGATCAAAATGTGTCAGGGTACGTTCCGAAGCCAGTTCTCGCTTGATCGCGATGAACGCCTTCTCTTGCTCTTCCCCCCATTTAAATACAGCGTCAGCCTTAAGCAGTTTATGCAAAGGACTCAGTACACTTGATGCTCGCGGAATAAAGTTTCGATAATAGTTTATGAACCCTAGGAACCTCTTGACCTCTTGTACATTATTTGGCCTGGGGGCTTCAATAATTGCTTCAGTCTTTTTTGGACATGTTCGAAGGCCGTTTTTATCAATTACGTAACCTAGATACGTGACGCTCGATTTGAAAAACTCGCACTTGTTCTTTTGTAATTTTAGACCGGCATCCTTTAGTCGGAAAAGAACTTCGCGCAACCTACCCAAATGAGTCTCTATATCAGGACCCGTGATACACACGTCGTCTAACCAGATACTTACGCCATCTATCCCCACCAGCAGGGTCTCCATTGTCCTCTGGAAGACGGCCGGGCCATTGGCTAGCCCATAGACGAGCCTCGTATACTGGAATAGACCCCGCGTGGTGCTGATGGTGGTGAGCTCGCGGGACTCGTCGCTCAGGACGAACTGGTTATACGCATTGCTCAAGTCCAACTTTGTATATCGTTCACCACCCCCTAGTTTCGCGAATACTTCTTCTATACGCGGCATTGGATATTTATCAATAACGAGGTCTTTGTTTAGTGTTACGGAATAATCGCCTGCTATTTTAATTTTTCCGTTTTCTTTTAAAACAGGAACAATCGGGGTTGCGTATTTTGAGAAGTTTACTGGCACTAATATACCTAAGTCAACGAGACGCTCGAGTTCCTCGTCAACTTTGCGCTTGAGGGCAAAGGGCACTGGTCGTGGTTTGAAAAAAACAGGTACCGCATTATCTTTGAGGCGGAGTGTAACGTTAAATTTATTGAATCGGCCCAATCCCTCGCTGAATAGGTCAGCGTAAGTATGCAATAATTCTTGAACCTCCCTTGCGTAACGGTCACAATTCAAACTATTATTATTTTCGACTATGGTAAATTTAACTCCAAATTTGGTCATAAAATCACGCCCAAGTAAGGGTGGGCCTCCATTGGGTATTACATATATTTTGAGGTTACTTTTGATTGAGTTATATTCGACACATACTGAAATAAATCCTAATGGCGTGATTTTGTGCCCATTATAAAAACACATTTTGATATTGCACTTATTTATCGGTATACCAGGGAAATGGTCTTTACAAAATTTGTCCGAGATTACACTTATTCCGGCCCCCGAGTCTAGTTCCATTTGAATCCTAACACCATTCATAAGTACAGTTATAGTAATCGGTTCAAAATGTTCATACCTTAAATTATATAGCGCGCATTCCTTACAGTCCTCGCAAGGGATATCCGCTTCCTCCTCTTGTGTTTGGATGTTGTGGAATCTCAGTTTACATACTTTTTTCAAGTGTCCTTTCGTACCGCACTTTTCGCACTTATAACCCTTGTATCGGCACTTTTCCGCACTATGGTTCTTCATTCCGCAAATTTTACACCTGCTGTCATCGTCACGATCACGCCACTGTGGATCCGATGAGGAGGCATGGCCCGCGCCGGCGGTCCGAGTCGCGCGGCCGCGGGCTCCGCCGCCGCCGCCGCCGCCGCGCCATGGCCGCGCCGCGCTCGTCGCGCGGTACACCGGCTCCTCCTTAATCAGGACGCCGCTGACCATCACCTGGGCCTGTCTTGCACTCGACGCTTGTTCCGCGATCTCTAATGCCTTCGCAATCGTGAGATCCGATGCGTCTTGTTCGAACAGTTTGTCGCGTTCGGGACCGGAGCCCAGACCGAGGACGAAACGGTCCTTAAGTACCGTTTCCAGGGCGCTGCCGAGTTCACAATAGCTTGCCAACCCACGTAGTCGCGCCGCCCACTCACTCAAGGATTCGTCTGACTTCTTGGTCGCACCGTAAAACTTTGCCTTATCAGCAAACGAACACTTTTTTACGTTAAAATGTGTGTCTAAAACTGTAATAAGTTCGTCATATTTCAACGCTTCTAAATCACGAGGGTACACGAGATTACGTGCCAAGCGATACGAATCGTCCGAAAGATGCGTTATTAACACTGCACATTTGTTATCGGCTTTAATACTCTCATTGACTTTAAAAAATTGCGTCAATCTGCCTTTAAAAATTGACCACTCTCCAGATTTATAATCGAAATTAGGAAGAGAACCGAGGTACGCCATGTTTTTTTTTCTCTTTTGCGTGGGTACTTTCGCGTCGTCGCCAGTGAGGTATTCGTGAGTGAAACAACTGTTCGGACCAATGACTGGTTTATTACTGGCGTAATGTAGGTACAGCGTCAATACATATCATGTGTCTGAGCAGTTTTCGGCGCGATCGACAGCGGCTCGGCCGCCCCTTCTCGTTTTCGTCACGCCTAGCCCGCTGAGACCCGCTGGTGGGAGGCCGGGTTCAGGGCAACTAGACAAGAAGGGTCGGTGGAGCGGAGTGTTTTGAGATGCGATCCGGGCGCGTAGAGTGGTGTTGCGAATACTTAGGTAGCTGTGAGGCATACGAAAAGCATCGGTAGAAACTGCAGCCAATCCTGCCGTGAGCCGCTGGCTCTATGGCTTATATGCCCGAGCGAGCGGCCCGCAACAGAAGCTGTTGAGACGCGGTGCATATTCCGGGGCTCAACTACTCTCGGTGTGGGTGAACAGCATTGTGTATTATTGTGTATCATTGTGTATCGTTAACGCCATCCCTTTGTGAAGCCTCTGCGATGATCCCTGTCAGTTGGCAGACTTTTTTAATATTATATATCTGTTTAGCTCCAGGGGTGCGCTCGAGGGAGACCATGATCGCGTCATAATCCTCCCTCTTGGGTCTCCTGCGCATTCTGCTGACGGACAGGGCCGGGAAGTTTAGTGATTTAATATCTTCTAGGATTTCATCGTTGGATAGGCCTAGGGGGATTCCCTTAATGACCGCTCTAAGTTTTTTGTCCTCCCCGGAGGGATAGACGAAGCATCCGTCACCAATTAAGTTCCGCCAGCTTCTGAATTGGCTCCCGTTTGCAGTTTGAATAAATAGATAAGTTTCTCTTGAGTGCCTTTCCTTGCCCAGCATTTAGAAAACCTAGGTTTCTTCTGTAGGCCTCCCTAGACAGGGGCGCCCATCTGGAAGTATCATAAACCGCAATTAAAGGCGGTTTTTTCTCGTTTGAGACTCCCCCTCGGTCATCGTGCATCGGGGGGAAAGCGTCTTGATCCATGTGTTCTTCTACATCCAGAGCGCTATCTGGCTGAGAAGGAAGTGGATCCATGGGTAAACACTCAAAAACATTTTCGGTGATTAAAGAGTTTGTAACTTGTGGTGTAGTCATTATACCGTCAATATTTATATTGTTGCAATTTACATTTTTAGTGTGTGTAGTGGATTTAGTCGCTTTCTTTTTGGGTTTCGATTTTGTAACAGTTACTTTAGGTTTAATAAGGTGTATGTTGGCGATTTTGGTTGGGGAGGTGGGAGTGGAGGAGGAGGAGGGAGTGGAAGTGCATTCCTTGTCCCTCATCCTCTTAGACTTCCTCGAGACTACTTTTTGGAACCCGACGTCGCGGGAGTCTTGATTTGACACGGCTAAATCCATATCGGATCCGTCGGAGGGCAGGCCTGCCATGTATCCCGCCCTCCGGTCCGAGCGGGCGTCCGAATACGAGGCTTCATTATTACTATTTAGGCTAAGGTAGTTCTCTCTACGAGATCCGGCCCCCGATGAGCGGGAGCAATCCCGCAGGGAGTCAGATTCGCTATTATTTTTATGAGAATGGCTCGATCTCGAACGCGATCGCGAGGGCAGGCGCGCGCGCGAGCGGGAGCGAGAGCACGGAATACCGCGATTCCCGAGAAGAACACAATCTACTATTGTTTACTGAGGGAATCCATCATTTTACCAAAAATCGTTACATCGATTATCGTTTCCTATAACACTATTCGCAGAATTTTATTATCACTTAGGAATCATTCATCAAACTTCGTTAGATCGTTCAAACATTTGATCGAATTACCTTTTACACAAGAATCAACTCATCGAATTTTAATTCAGTATTTTATTTGTTCATCGACACCGTCGTTCATCGAATGGCCTTTAGTATAATTTTGGTTTAACGATGGTTTCAGTTCCCAAAATTCTTATTACCTAGAACATCATTTCACCACTGTTTACTATTCTTGATATACGTCTAAAATTAAAATTTTCCCAGATTCTTGGTGTACTCTGTAAAAGTACTCAAAACCTAAAATGTACAAAAGACCTGTTAGTGCAAGACCGACTGTACTGCGGAAAAATCATGCTTGCTTGGTTGTTCGATGAAACATTATTTTTGGAAAGAATACTATATGGAACGTACTATCTGTGAATCATGTTTCGTTAAATTAATACTATGAATAACGAACATTTCTATGAAAGGTAAATTCGATGTACCGTTACGCTACGATTAGAGACGGATTCGAAACGATTAACTATGAAAAATGGTTCGGTTATATAAAATGCAATGAATTGATGATTATGTGATTAGAAAAAAAAACCTAATGAAATTCGTCGAACAGTTTTCGGTGAAATGAAAATCGATGTAAGATATTTCGATAAAATAATAGACACCCGTTTACTGAACCCATATAGATACCTATTTGTACTTTAATTTGTTATAGTGATGGTTGGGTGGGTGCATGTAGGTTGGAGCTGGTGGGTGATTGGCGGCGGTGGCGGCCCAGCTTCGGTAAGACTGCTGGGGGGCTGGTGCTGCTTGCTGGGGGAGGGAGGACCTGTTTCGTTGGAGTTGGCGTTGAGCCCATGGCTGTCTTGGCGGTGGGAAGTGCGTTTGGTCCATTAAAGGTGGCGGGTTTGGTCTTGATGGGACATGTGTGCGCACGGGGGCCGAGCCCCATGAGATGCGTGGCTTAGGGGCCTTGGGGCACCCGCGATAATTCGCCTGGTGGTGGCCCACGGTCCCACATGCCCTGCACGCCATGGGGTCATTGGGACCCCTGTCGCAGTCCCGTGTGGCGTGGTCGCCCAGACATTTCATGCAGGCCGGAGGGGCTGTGCAGCGGCTCTGGGTGTGGCCGTGAAGTTGGCAGTTGTGGCACTGCGGTGGGAGGTCTTGCCTGCGGGGGAGCTCTGCTCTTATGCCTGTGAGCTGGCAGACTTCCTTGATTTTAAATATGTCATTTTGTGCTTCGTTTCTTACGATCTTGACGAGCACCATGTCGAAATATTTGCGGTGTCTGTTGTGTAGTCTGTGCACTTCAACTACCTATGCCTTGCTGTTTTAGGTCGTCCTGTATTTCGTCTGTCGGCCATTCTTTAGGGATGCCCCTAAGGACAGCCCTAAAGAATCGCTCCTCAGGTAGGGGGTCCCTGTGGCTAGGGATTTTCAGGTCGGATAAGACCCGAACCACCGCCCGGTAATCATCTGATCCCCGGGCGGTGAGTCGGATCCCCTCCTCCCGATTTTCCCCCTCCACCTGGATCCCTCTGTGCCAGCACTGTTAGTATCTGCTTGTATTTTGTCTTGTCTCTGATGGTGATATGGCCCGGTCGAGTTTGCTTGGCGTGGGGCGCTGTCATTTCGTCGGGAGTTGCGTCGTTGTCGAGTTGCTGTCTGTCGTTTGTCGGCGTCTGACTCGGAAGCACTTTGGGTGCTTTCCCCTTGTACTCCGTCCTGACCCCGTCTGCTCTCGGAGACGGGGGCGGAGGGGTCGCCGTCTTTTTTGCCTTCTTAGGCTGTACCAGCTCCCACTGAGCCTGGTTGGGGTCCGTATCCATATCCGTCAATACGATTTCGGTGTTAGTTAAGTCCGGTTTTGTCGTTGTCGCAATTTCCTGGGTGGATTTGCATCGGAGAGCGCGATTTTCTCCGGTCGTGGCTCTTGGATTTATTTCTAGGCCTCCGTGGCTCCCTCTGTGGGGCCGAGGCACTAGTTTTGTCGGGTGAATCCGGGTATGGTCCGTTATCGTTGGGTCTCCCATTTGTTTCGGTTGGGGGGCGGGGCTTAATAAATAAATAGCGGGGTTTGGCTCTGTCGCCAGTAGGGAGGGAGAAGTCGTCATGGAGTCGTATGGTAATGTCGATTCACTTGTAACGGTGAAGTCAGTGGCGTTTTTCGGTGTCTGGTCAGTGGTCTTCTTGCGCTTTGCAATGATTTGGGCGTAATCGTCTTATTCATAGGCTATCAGAAAAATGTTTTATTGTCATCCAAATGGCAGTACTTTAGTCACAATCACCAGTTTAAGGCTACAAGGCGGATTAAAAAAAAACTAAAAGCTCGAATAACTCGGAAACCAGCGAGTTTCGACCCCTGGTTGACTGGGCCTAAATTGTTGCAAATTAGCTCTATTATAACCCCTTTCAAGGAATAGGTCGAATTACCAGTCACCATGTAGAGAGGCACGTAGCAGATTGAATTTCGCCGCGTACAACCGGCGAGCAACTATCTCTAGGCGCAATAGCAGGAAATATCCGTATCGGATCACGACTCATGTAAGGTAAACGTGTCAATCAGGGGTCAGCTAAGCCGCGATATGGGAATGTTGTCAGCTTATACGATAGATAGACTGCACCTGAGTCCGCAAACGATATCTAGGGACATTTTAGACAAATGCCCACATCTGCAAGATATGCGCGACGAACTGTGTTACGAAAATGCCGTACCTACAGTACTCATTGGGCAATTGGCACCTTATCATGACTAGGAGATAATTAGTAACGGGAACGATCTGCCGGTAGCCTCACTGACTAAGCTAGGATGGGTATTACACGGGCGGCTGGATAGGCCGCGAAAACCCCGTGGCTTGATAAATCACTTGACGATGCGGAACGATTAGGAGGCGTACGACTTAATAAAGCAACATTTTAGCAGTCATTAGGAGTGGAGCCTAACAGCCTTATTCATAAAAAATCTTAATTGAGGTTTGATCGGTCTGTTACTTAACAGACTGATTAGGCTTGTTGGACGCTTGTTAAGAAGTATGATTCTTAAACGCTTGCTAGCCCTCTGCTAGTTGTTGAGCTGCTGATAGACTGATTAGACGCGTTATGTTGGCCCTCTTGACAAATCATAGACAAAAACATGACTTCACTGTGAATTAAAAAAAAAATTTACAAGGTTGCGATTAGCGGGAAACCGAAAACTACAAACTTGGTCTACCTTAATTACACGCAAGTTTAATTTCATCTCATTGAACTTAAAAATGAATACCACCAAGAAAAGGAGCGATAACTGGACACCGGAGGATAAAGTAAGAAAATCAATTACCTAATTAAGCTTTGTTTGGTATTAAGCATATGTGAAGTGGATCATTGCTTACCTACCGTCAGTGTTTCTACTGAATCTAATCACTTATACGCCTTTTTCAGATGTTACTACAAGAGCTAATAAAAGAAAGGGTCGAAATTATTGAAAATAAAAATACCGACACTAACACCAATAACCGAAAGGTCGCGTCGTGGGCGGACCTTCAACAAAGGTTGGTATTTATCAGGCCATCAAATTGTTCTATAATTATTTGTTATACCTATTTGTTACATACATGTAACTTTTTATCAATGACAATTGATATAATTAAATTACTGTCATCGTAAACTTAATGTTGTTAATAATTCCTACATACGCAGCTATTACTTACTGCTTGTCGCTTTTAGTTTCAATAGCATGAGGAATGGCGCGCCACGAACAGTGGCGCAACTTAAAAATCAGTGGGGTACTTTAAAATCCGCTGAGAAAAGAAAAGTAAGCGCTGGAAAAAAGGCCAGGTTTGGGACCGGAGGTGGCCCGCCTCCGCCAGAAGAGCCCAGCACTGGCGCTGACGGTATAAGAGCTTGGCTGCCGCTTGAGTTTGAGACGGACACCAACGAGTTCGACTCAGACTCAGTAAATCAGGTTGGCATGATTTGGTTATGTATATTTTTTAGTTTGTTTCAACGTCCTAGTTTAAGAGATCATCAATATCATGATATATAATAGAGTCGTATTAAACGAAAAAAATGTTTAGCTGACGTAACAAGTTGCAAAATCTGAACGTGCTGAAGTAGTTCAAAGATGACTGTTTGACGTTGACACCTTGACGTTTTAAACTTTGACGTATAGTATAGGTGTAAATAATATATACAAAGAGAATATATTTACTATGTTCCCGTCGTGTACCGGTCCCTGGGATCCCATAGCTCATTACAAAAGAATACTATAGTTTATTTTTTTCGCCGGGAGACGACGACTTAATTGCAATCATTGTTCTGTTCTGTGTTGGTTCTGTGAGGCGTATGAACTGTTGCAGTTATTACTGTAGGATTACGATAACAATAATTTAAGCGGACTGTATTAAAACAATAGTTTCCCGCGCGAGTTCCCGTGACCTTACAACAAATTATTTTACGTGAATTTAGTTATGACAGTTTTGTAAGAGATTGCGCATTGGCTTACCTGGAGATCTTCTTGGCGAAGCTCAGCAGCTGAAGAAGGCAGTTCCTCAGGATAGCTCAGTGCTAGATCTAGTTAAGCTTTACCGTCAGTCCTACTACTTATGCTGCACAAACAGGTAAACTGGAGCCAACTCGCAATCTTGATGCAGGTCTTGGGTAAAAGTTAGGTTGATCCACTGCCTTGGCCCGCGGAGCCCAACTCGCGGCGAAAACCAGGGCTATATTCGAAGTTTAACGTGTAACGTACGATCGAGAGCGACAGACTCTTACGACGATTCTAGACTAACTGTGTTGCCACATTAACATAGGAAGTTAAGGTGACAACTTGTGTTGCTATATCAAGAATTTAAATCTATCGATAAATAAGCAATACTGAACAATTACTATTAAGTTCTGTTGCAGTTATTTATTTCATTATTTATCCATTGCAACCTTCGTATTTACAAGATGTTCTTAAATCTAACTTGGCTGTGTCTGTGTGTTTGGGTAGCGAGTGAGTGCAAGTTGTAGGTACTGTTGTCCATATTTATTTGCAGTAAATGAGTGTCATCCTTTAAGACACTTTAAAGTTAACGCTATTAATGTCATAATCCTCGTAAACAGCTGTTCTGCTAACTAATTCCCAATGAGTAAGGGCTATACATAAGGAGTATTTAGTATTTAAAATCATGTGAGTCAAGCCAATATGATTAATGTGCATGTCAACAAACCTGTTCGAGGTTCATACTTATGTTTTCTTGTTCAAGGTACCAAAATTTCGTACAAGGGAAACATATGTACAGTTTTTAGCAAGTTTAGAACAAAACAAATGTGCTTGAAAGATATTGTTACAGGGATCTAACACTTTATTTTACTAACACATTTTAGATAGCTGTTGATTAGATTATTCCCCTCCCAAAACAATACCTAAACTTTGTCTCTCTGTAAAATCAATATCTGTCGATCAGACAAATTATCTTAACAGTAGAAAGCTTCAATCAGATGGATGTATGGCAATAAGTACTGCACTGCTACCGCGAATGTGCCTTCGATAAACGAAAACGTAAACTTTCGTTTCGGAGGCTTACGTTTCGTTTCCATAGACAACTTGCGGAGTTGCTATTGTGAATGGAAGAACGAATGAATTAGTAAAGTGGTTTCACACGCAGGGATAAAAAACCGGTAAATAGATAATTCCTTTAAAATAAGTCTGAAAAATTGTTATATGAATGCCATTTTGCATATTTTACAATAAGAGAAGTTGAAAGTGCTTTAAAACATGTTATTATTGTCGAATTTCTTAATAGTTGCTGTTTGTTCATTTATACTGCATAACAATTTTGAAAGTAACGTCAAATGTCAAACAACTTCAGTTTTTCTTTCAGATCAAAGAGAATATAATTGTGAATATAATCACTACGTTTTACGTGTTTCAGATAAGTAAGTAAAGAAATAAAAAAGGAATTATACTGAGATTACGAGTATTACGACATACTTATCGTAAATAAACAGTTTGCCGGGGTTGATCGAAGTTTGGTAAGTAGTATTAGTTTTAAAATTGGTAATAAGATCTCCTAAAGGGTATGGATTCTTACTCGAACTTAACCATTATCACGAGGCGGACCCAGTCTCTACAGTGATAATGTAAGCACACAACCTTTATGTCCAAAAGGCCTTTTGCAATTCACATTAGCAGGAAGGAGCAAGATTCCTTAGCTGGGTTAACCCTCCAGGCAGCGAGAGTTACTCAATTACTTCATAAAAATGAATAGCAGTAAACAGTCAATTTAAAACTGTACAATCAGCCAATGACTTTATCACACCAATCTGACTTGTTGAACTGAAATAAACTTGTACAAGATATTCTCAAATATTATCTGTAAACATCTGCTACATAATTTTCTACTACCATTTGACATCGAGATATGTGTTAACTAGTTTTTGTGATTGTGGGTTGTCCTAATATTTCTTAACAGCTCTATGTATGATTTACTTTCTAATTGTATTAATTGTTCAATTAACATGAACTTCCTCTTGACTAGTTTTTTCACCATATTGATAATAGTTATTCTTATTGTTCACGACGAATAATAGTATATTTAAATAAGTAAATATTGTAAATAAATAGTACGTAGAATAAGCTGTAAAATAAAAAACATTCCGTCGTTGCATTTTATTACCTCAACAATTAGAACAGGTAGGGTGTAGGCCGTGCGAAGCCCGAGCCGCGACTGGCTGCGGGCCGGGCGACGCACGGCTTATATTTATAACCTCGGTGAGGTGCGGGGGGCTACCGCCCAGGCAAACTCCAAAAAATGAGTCCAACAGGAATAACCCGCAACCTCACCGAGGATTATTCCAATAAGAATAGCAATAGGAAACTACATTCAATAAGATTTAATAAGAATCTATATGTAAATATAATAATAAAGGCAAATAAAGTGAGAGGGGCGAGGGAGGGGAGCGCGCGGGGTCCGGGGGACGAGGCGCATAAATACAGCCGCCCGGCGCAAATAAAAGGCGGGCGCGCGCCGCATACAAATTCATTACGCAACCAGCAGCCTCCGAGTCAACATCTCTCCGATCTCGCCTCTCTAATTCCAACAAGAAAGTGTTTTTTCATTATCCCTGGCGCCTATAAAAACCCTATACCTACAGTCCACAATTACCCACCCACTATAGGGCCATAGTCAACACTTATAAAGAAACTTACCTGATTCCGTTTTATTTCTAGATTAATAATGTCGTGGCGACAATAGGCAACCCCTGAGCAAATCACCATGTTGCTAGATTTTTTTATGTAGTAATAAAGATCTGGCTAGGGGTTTGCTCCGGGGACCTGACGCCCGCCTCCGAACCAAAAGGCTATGGGATGAGATAGCTGAACAGCTTAATAGTGTTGGAGGAGCCCACAAAACCTCTGTCCAGTGGCAAAAGGTAAGACACCATAATGAATCTATTTTCAACTAACTGCATGAGTGTTTGAGTTTGGAACTGCTTAAATGGTTTTGTTTCTTCCTCCATAAAATAGGTCTGGGCAGATAGGAAACATTGTGCAAAGAAAATGGACGCCCAACGCAGGCGTGACCATTTTGGTACGGGGGGTGGCCCAGCTGACCCAAACCCATAACAAAATATTAGAAATAATGGGAAAAGACTTTGGGGATCCGCAAACGAACTCCAGAGTACCCGCTTTCCTGGTATGGCTTAAATATTTATTTATTTTACCTATATCCATTTTATTTATATTGCACTTACTACTCATATACCCACATTCTTCTCAAGTTAGTATACTAATGTACGATAACAAAATATTTAATCATTAAATAATATATACAAATAGCATGAGGTGTTGTGTTTCTGCCCAGCTAGCAATAATGACAGTGTTAATGGTCACATTATAGCATCAAATTCGGGTAAACGTGATTTATTTAATGTGATACACAGAAATATAAACTGTCAAACGCAAAACTTGACCATTTCTACGTTATGTCAAAATTTTAACGTCATATGCTAACAAAAATGGTAATCGTCATGGACATTAAGTAGGTCACTTGGGACCCTCCAATTAATACTGCGGCGAATATTGGCAGGGGTTTGGAAGTGGCTCGGAATTTCCACAAAAATGGTCTGGAACGAATATTGGCTTGTCATATCTTTGCATTTGACCTCTAATACGCCTACATTGTATATGTTAACCTTTATAAATCGCCAGCAATTTACATAAATTTCGTGTATGAAGATAAATTTATCTTGCAATAAGCATGTTAGCTAACTAAGATAAGTTTATGGGTTATATGTCAGACCATATATTTGGTCGCGATTACCATGCTAGCTGGGCTAATGGTGAGTAAGTGAGCCAGAACTGAAGGAGATGCGCTTTGTTAAGAGTGAAGCATTCGTCTGTAGCTGTTAAAATCTGAATAAAAGGTTAGTTGACGCGTATCGTCTTTCTTCTGCCTAGCTGGGTTGATGATCGCGTTTATGTCGCACATTCGTCCCTCTCCCACTTAAATACTTGCTAGTAAGAGACAAATGCTATATGTATATAGGCTGGAGTCGCAAGTGTCCATAGATTAAGGTGTATGTAAGCATGTCGTAAGTTTGTATTCCAGCTTTGCCATTAAAATATGTGGTTGTATACAAGAAAACACTTTTTCACGGTACACAGTCACAAGAGAATAAGCCAATGCGGCATTATCATTTGCGACTACAAACCGCGAACAGAGGGACTGTAACATTGGTATCCTTTTAACTAAAATAAATTTTGGAACTAGAGGAGCTAAGATGATCGCGTATATATTGAGACATATAGCATTCGTCCCCCTCGCATTTCCCTACTTGACAATAAGGGACGAATAATGCTATATGTCCGACATATATAACCGATCATCTTAACCCCTCTGGTGTAGAGAAATATTTTTTTGTTAGATTAATATTACTTAATTTCGTCTTGTCACACACCAGTTTTGCAACTACAATCATAATATTATTTCAGAACGATGAAAACCAAAACCCGCTTGGGGAGCAGATGGAAGAGGAGGTGTTATGGGATGACCATAATTACTGCTCAAGCCCTCCTCACGCTATCTGTAAGTAAAACAATGTATTGATTGTGAAAATATAAATGGTAGAACAAGAGAAATATATTGTTAGAATAGAATCCAAGATCCCCTCTAATGACTCTAATAATTGGCGGGAGGCCTTAGGTTTTTTTGTCAGTGACTGCCATCTCTGAAAATAATTTGGAGGTTTCTAAGAAGCTCTGACAACATAACTGTCCCCCAGCAACATAATACCCACGAATAACCAAGACTTGTGGAACCAATAAAATATTTGATGGTCTTGCCTATTTTCTTCCTTACATTGAACTGAAATATAATGACTTATTGAAAGTTTTTGTATTTGGAGATTGATCAACAGAAAGTAATATTATATACTATTTTCTTTTAAATTTCAGCGCACTCTGACCAGCAAATGGTATCTAGGTCACCCTTAGCGCCATTGACCGCGTCCTTCAGTAAGTATGACAATGTACGGCGAAGGAAACTCGAACAACCTACCTACCATTTTTATTACAAGCTTTTATTTAATATTTAATCTGCAATCTAAGTATGTAAGGTTGCCCTCAAAATGTGCAATCCTTTTTTCAGTCCCTTACCGGTAACCAATTGAGTTAAAAATAAGATAAAAATTGAACGTGTGCGTCAGAATGACTGACCAAAATGGCAGATCAATGTTAGACTACCTATTTGCTACTATTTAGTACCTATGTTGACATATTTGCTACCTAAGTTTAAAAATATATATATATTTAATAAAGTGGGCAGTCATTCTGACGTCAGGATGACTGCCCACATTTATTATATGGGGGTTGGACCCCTTATTTGCAACTTTTTATATACTATGATTTACTACCTATTTGCTACCTACACATATATTTTTTCCAGATTTTTAAGGCAAGAAATAAAAAATTTATAAGCAATCATGGAATTTAATTACGAATCGGGAGTGTACAGGCTGTACCTCAAGAACCGTGATAGTTAGACAGCTAAAATTTTCACAGATGATGTATTTCTGTTGCCGCTATAACAGCAAATACTAAAACACAGAATAAAATAAATATTTAAGGGGGCTCCCATACAAAAGACGTGATTTTGCCGATATCCAATATAAAATGACCCCACACTGCGTACATTTTGCTTAGGAGCAGGGCTCTGCTAATACTGGATTTTATAGTTACGGCCCTTTTTAGCGTATATTTTGTACGAAACCCTCGGTGCGCGAGTCCGACTCGTTTAATATTTTCATTTGTTATTGTTTACATATTGTAAAATGATTTTTTATGCGTTCACTTTTAATAAATTGATACTATTTTTAATTGCTGAACGATCTTACTATTTTAGCATACTACCCACATAATACTAGCTTTTATCATCAATATCTCACTCAGAAGTAGTTAACGCGAATAGTTATTTCTGCATTATTTATTGTTTGTCTGAAGTGATAAAATCGTTATTGAATTGCGTTCATTGCACTGATTTATTATGAAAAGGGGGCGGCAACGTTTAGTGTCTTTAGAAGATCAAAAGAAAGTGATTTGTCAGTTTAAAAAGCATTTTGCAAATAAAAATGACCTTCCTTCACCATGTGATCCAGTGTTCGAATAAATTAGTCAATTATTATCGTATCGAATGTCCGCAAAAGCAATATATCAATAATTGAAAAAAGATTACGACTTTTTTTTTGACTTTGTTGAATCGGATACTGTTTCTGAATCTGATTTTAATGACGGCGGTGATGAAGAAATTGTCACAAAGACTCCATGCGATTGGAAGAAATTTGATTTCGTAATTGATACTTATCAATGGCACAAGATTTTACCTATCTCACAATGTAGTAAGCGAACAAAAGGCACTTTATCTGATTTTCGCTACAAGACTTCACTGCCGAAGCACCAGTGGGCTGGTATGCTTAGAGAAGCAATATGGAAGAAAGATCGTGGTGAGTGTAGTTGGATATTTTCTAATTATTCAATCAAATACGAGAAAAATATAAGATGTTATGGTACCTGTAAGCAGTGCCAAGCAAAAATAGAAGTCGTAATTTATTGGCCCACTGATAAAATTGCTCGATGTGTTTGCACCGTACGTGGTATTAAACAAAATTTCAAACATGATCTACGCAAAAGGAAAATTAAACTGTCACCTGTTAAACGTACGGAACTTAGTGAGGAATTAAAATATGATTCAGCTATCACAGTTCGAAATCGTTTGGCCAATTCAATAATAGACAGTGGTGATCTAGAACCAACCCATTTACCAACTGTTGGTGCTTTAAGGCAAATAAAGTATGAATCTCGTAAAGCCTCCTATTACAATCCTAATCAAATCATGGCTTTGTGGATAATGTCTAAATTACCCAAATTCAATAATGTCATTCGATTTATATCGGTTTTGCCATTTTGCGTTTACTACTGGACGTTAGACCAAGAAAAATATTTTCAAGACTCAGGGTGGCCACTTTCTGGAAAACCGGGAAAAGTCAGGGAATTTCGCTAGTCATGGAAAAGTCAGGGAATTGTCAGGGAAATTTAATGGAGGTCAGGGAAAAAAATTGTCTCTCTATGTAAATGAAATAAATGAACTATATTCTGCAAGTAGGCCCCAATGGCACTTTTGCAAATCAAAAATTACTAGCGTTTCTCATGAAACCACTGCTGAGAAGAAATGCCGAAAAAAACTTGACAGTCAGTCATTTTCTCCAAAAATATGCTTAATTATAATGATACTACTTAACCTACATAAGTAAATCCGAGTGGTAAGCAACGAAAGAGAATTTTAAAAAATGAGGAAAAAAGAACAATTACAATGCGAAATTATAAGATTTACAATGCGTAGTTCCACAAGAAAACATGTCGAAACTGCATACGTATTACATGGTATTACCAAATACGAGATAAAGATAATAATTCTAAAAGTGCCCAACATTTATTTTGCAAATAGGTCTCAATATTTGCAAAATAAATGATTTAATTTTGAATAATAATTGAAAATACTTCTCCTAGTTCTCCTAGACATTAAATTAAATCGTTTGATATGCTTTCCTGCAATAACTGTGTCAACTAGATACAATGAAAATATTATACATGAGTCTTTACGCTATTTAGGTATTTGGTTTGGGCCATGCATTTCTGTCTGTTAAACAGTCCTCAACCCTATAATAAGCCTTTGACATCTATGTTGTTTTAAAGTAATTTTTAAGAGCTGGAAAGGGTAAATTCAAAATTGCATCTCGTAACTTATTATAAAACGGACACATTGACCTATTTGTATATTTAACGTACACGAAACTTTTAAGCGGTAATTTTATTTTTATTCCTGATATTAAAATTATGGATCTCAGAATTTTTACAGAATGCGTCTCGGTTCTTTATGACATAAACAATATTCTCATATATGTATTGGGACGCTACAGTTACATAAAATGTTAATTTCTTTAAAGAGTTCTCTCAGAGATTCCCACTTTCGTATGCTTTGACTAAGGAAATATATTGTTTCGATTCCGCAATCACAGTCAATGCAGAATTCCGACGTAGAGAGAGGCTCGATAAATTGTTGGACATATTTGTCCAAAATAACCGGCTTTCAGGATATGACGCAGATAACGCCATAAGTGCCTTCAATGATATTTGTAAATCACCTGAATTTTAAAAATCAATGAAACGATTTTCCATAAGGATAGTCACCGACTGGATGATCTTTGGCTCGGTTTGATATAAAATGAAAACAAAGACTTGCAATCTTTAATAAAAATGGTCATGGTGTTATCCCACGGAAACGCATATAGTGAGCGTGGCTTTTCCATCAATGAGGAGATATTAGTGGAAAATCTTTCGCAAGTCTATAATTACGCAAAGACGCGTTTATGACGCTATATCTTACCACGGCAGTTTAGACAATATAAATATTGAAAAAAAAAATATCCACGCGGTTCGTAATGCTCACTCCTTGTACACGAAGGATCTACACAAAAAGAAAGAAAATTTGAGTTCAGAGGCAAAAATCAGAGCAGAAAAAAGAAAAACTGCGGAAATGGTTAAAGAACTAGAAGCAAAAAGACAAAATTTCTCGAAGGAGCTGCCAAAGAAGCTGCGTTATTGGAATAACAGATTACCAAGTTGCAATATATTTTTAACCGACTTTCTTTTTTTTAACGTGTGTTACTTCAGATCTCCGTTGTTTATGAACCGATTTGGATTATTTTCTTTGTTTGAAAGGATATGATCCTGTTGTCCAGAATCTAGTTTTGATGATGAGATCCATGAGGAATTGAGAGAACTCCTCGAAAATTCATGCGAAGCATATAGCGATTTTAGTATTTTCGGTAATAAATTGAGCATTTGGATTCAGAAAGTAGAATTTGGTATACGGGAATTGACGAAAAAGAGCACGGATGGTCATCCAAAACTCCTATTGTTTCATGGGTGGCATTAAGATATTTCGACCAAGATACTGAAGCGACTATGACGAAGTCAATTTAAATGGTCCTGATGTAATGTCACCATCAACCTGATCTGGTAATTGAAGCCGGGAGGTAGGCAACGGAACTCCGTAATAAAACAGTGTAGCTTAACCGTGTTTGAGCTTATTGGAATCGTTATGAGATGCAGTCTGGTAATGATTCACTAAAAACGTGTAATAATTAAATTTTTTAATAAAAAAAAAATCCGACACCAAAAATTAAAAAAATAATTGCCTTACTTCTAATACGAGACTTTACGCTTCTTATTGCACAATGTAGAAATATCTACAAGTCGGTTTTTGTTATTATTATTTCAAATTATAATTAACATGATAACTGATGACTAGGTAGTTTTGTTTTAGTTAAACCCAAGATTTTTATCAGAATTCAAAAAATGAGGTTTCTCAATTCTTCAGTTTAATTTGTACCATAATACGCAAAATGTTAAAGTCTAGTACTTACTAATACGATTAAGGCCCGTATAAAATGTTCTCTTTAATATTTCACGCTGGATTATATTATATGATACATTTAATATATCCAATAAATTCAGTAGTCAGATGTACTGTTTCAATTGGTTTTTCCTGTACAGCTTTTAACAAAAATGGTCAAAAATGAAATGAATTATTGGGTAATTGAAATTGTAGAACTGTCTGATAGAAAATTAAAATATATAAATACAAGAAAACAGTACAAAAACGTCACCTGACGTAGGATGTGAACCCACGACTTCCGTCTAACAATGCTTTCGCTCTTACCAACTGAGCTATTCAGATACTACTTCTTATTATTTCCGTTTATCGTTACCGTTTATTATTATCGTTTATTGTATTTTGCTAGCAGATAATTCTGAAAAAACGTGTTCAAATTACATATTTTTTATTTATTAAGTACATTTAAGATTATGGTCAGGGAAAAACTTGAAAAAACGCCTGGAAAACCGGGAAAAGTCAGGGAATTTTGGTTGTAGTAAATAGTGGTCACCCTGTATTAAGTATTTTTATATTTTAATGGGGTCAGTCCAGGTTTCAGGTAGGCAACCCCTGTGCGATTTATCAATCTATATATTATACAAGTAATGTATCTAATGTATGTCAATATCGAATAACAGATTAGGGTAGTTTTTCATATATGCCGGATCTCCACCCAATATAAATACCACATAACATAACTTAGGCATCCCCCGATAGTATATATTGCTACATGCCCCGATAGTATCGCTAGCGGCTAACGTCGCTAGCGATACTATAAAATAATAATAATAATAAAATAAAATAAAATGCTTTTATTTCAGACCTTATGATCCATAATGGGTTAGTAACAATAACAATATCGTATCTTAAAAGTATTGTGTAATTTTTTTCAATTTAGCCACATTCAAACTATTATTTAGTCACATTCAAAAGTATGACCACACACACTTAGTACGTGTATGTGGTCACATTTGAATGTGCTTTCGTCCAACTTGTGAGGAGCTGACTGTCCAGCCTGTCAGCTATAACGGCCAGGAGCAAGCCAGGAGGCTGTTGCGACTGTCCCGCAGACGCCGCAGTGCGGCTGCGCACCGCGCACTATTGTAGTTTAATCCATCGCATTTATTTTCTATATATTACAGCCCAGAGCCACCTGATATAAAACCCGAAAAGGTGTACAAACGCGGTCCATACAAGAAGTCCGGTGCTCGCCGGCCGAAGTTCAAATTCCGGCGGCTGTGGTGCGCGCCGTGCCAGTTGAAGTTCGAATCTAAGGAGGAGAGCGACGCCCACCGGCTGGCTAAGCACCCGGAGGACCCGTGGATGTGCGAGGTAACACCCGGACAATTCTACTTTTTCATCATCATCATCATCATCATTTCAGCCGAAAGACGTCCACTGCTGAACATAGGCCTCCCCCAAGGCTCGCCATTTAGACCGGTCCTGTGCCGTTCGTTTCCACCGGATTCCCGCGACCTTCACCAGGTCATCACTCCACCTTGTCGGAGGCCTACCGACAGCTCGTCTTCCGGTGCGTGGACGCCACTCAAGCAGTTTCTGGCCCCATCGACCGTCAGTCCTGCGAGCAATGTGCCCTGCCCACTGCCACTTAAGTCTCGCAATTTTGAACTACCAATTTTTTCTACTTTTTCATGTACTTTTTTTTTTTAAATGCAGATCTTGGAATACTTGGCCCTCACTTCATATTTTTGTGAGGTTTAATTGCAGTATCACTTCCGATAGTTTTGGTAATTAACGAACCACAGCTAATATCCATAAATTGAGTAATTCAGTGGTCCTTGGATATCTCGCCATGTGTATGAAAAAATGGTTTTTACCACTGTATTACCCACCTTTTACAGCAATATAAATAATAGTACTAGTGTTCAGTGGAATTGACATGATGAGAGACTTCGCTCTGTTCTCATTTGATTTTATTTTTAGACTGACGCTCAGAGACCTTATACATCTCTGAGGATATTTATTTAATAGATTTTATTATTTTCATGTTGACGTGTTATAGATATAGCTCAACATATTTTATTATGATTAGTGTACTTACTTTATTACATTTTATCTTGACGCTTAGAGACCTTATACATCTCTAACAAATCTCAATTGTTATTAGTTTCTTATTCTTATTTTTGACATGTAACACTCCATTTAATTAATGATACTTTGATTATTGTATTATTTTTATTTGATGTACCTAAATAGATTTTGACTTGTAAAAGTGCCCTTGAGGCCTATTTGCAGAATAAATGTTTTGATTTGATTTTGATTTGATTTGAATATTTTTACCTATAAATTCCTTTTATTAGGTTCACGTACTGTTTCGAAATCCTATTTTTGTTTTGTAGATTAATTCAATACATATCATAGTTTTTTTTTTTAAATAGAATACTGGCAGGGTGGCCACTTTCTGGAAAACCGGGAAAACCGGGAAAAGTCAGGGAATTTCGCTAGTCATGGAAAAGTCAGGGAAATTTAATGGAGGTCAGGGAAAAAAATTGTCTCTCTATGTAAATGAAATAAATGAACTTTATTCTGCAAGTAGGCCCCAATGGCACTTTTGCAAATCAAAAATTACTAGCGTTTCTCATGAAACCACTGCTGAGAAGAAATGCCGAAAAAAACTCGACAGTCAGTCATTTTCTCCAAAAATATGCTTAATTATAATGATACTACTAAACCTAATTAAGAAAATCCGAGTGGTAAACAACGAAAGAGAATTTAAAAAAATGAGGAATAAAGAACAATAGGTATTTACAATGCGTAGTTCCATAAGAAAACATGTCGAAACTGCATACATATTACATCATCATCATCATCATCATCATTTCAGCCGAAAGACGTCCACTGCTGAACATAGGCCTCCCCCAAGGCTCGCCATTCAGACCGGTCCTTTGCCGTTCGTTATTACATGGTATTACCAAATACGAGATAAAGATAATAATTCTAAAAGTGCCCAACATTTATTTTGCAAATAGGTCTCAATATTTGCAAAATAAATGTTTTGATTTTGAATAATAATTGAAAATACTTCTCTTAGAAATTAAATTAAATCGTTTGATATGCTTTCCTGCAATAACTGTGTCAACTAGATACAATGAAAATATTATACATGAGTCTTTACGCAATTTAGGTATTTGGTTTGGGCCATGCATTTCTGTCTGTTAAACAGTCCTCAACCCTATAATAAACCTTTGACATGAATGTTGTTTTAAAGTAATTTTTAAGAGCTGGAAAGGGTAAATTCAAAATTGCATCTCATAACTTATTATAAAAAGGACACATTGACCTACTTGTATATTTTACGTACACGAAACTTTTAAGTGGCAATTTTATTTTTATTCCTGGTATTAAAATTATGGATATCAGAATTCTTACAGAATGCGTCTCGGTTCTTTATGACATAAACAATATTCTCATATATGTATTGGGACGCTACAGTTAAAATGTTAATTTCTTTAAAGAGTTCTCTCAGAGATTCCCACTTTCGTATGCTTTGACTAAGGGAATATCTTGTTTCGATCCCGCAATCACAGTCAATGCAGAATTCTGACGACGACAGAGGCTCGATAAATTGTTGGACATATTTGTCCAAAATAACCGGCTTTCAGGATATGACGCAGATAACGCCATAAGTGCCGTCAAGATTATTATTATTATTTGTATCTCTCCTTTGGGATATCACGGCACAATGTCCGGTCCTTTTGGAAGGCGTTCATGGGGATACAGATCCAACACGAAGAGGCCCCTTTGAGATACGATAATGTATTGGGATGTGTACACCTAGCGGGTACTATCTCTACCATGCACTATTGAGGAGATACAGCCAGAGACAGCACCCGCTACGTGCAAGGGCTATTGCGAAAAGAAGGGAAACTACACCGGTTTTATAGGAAGGAACTTGAGGGACTGGTTGCTGGGATATTGATGAGACAACGGGACGCCTGCCATATTATTAATGATATTTGTAAATCACCTGAATTTGAAAAATCAATGAAAAATTTTTCCATAAGGATAGTCACCGACTGGATGATCTTTGGCTCGGTTTGATATACTTATACTTAAAATGAAAATAAAGACTTGCAATCTTTAATAAAAATGGCCATGGTGTTATCCCACGGAAACGCATATAGTGAGCGTGGCTTTTCCATCAATAAGGAGATATTAGTGGAAAATCTTTCGCAAGTCTATAATTGCGCGAAGACGCGTTTATGACGCTATATCTTACCACGGCGGTTTAGACAACATAAATATTGAAAAAAAAAATCCACGCGGTTCGTAATGCTCACTCCTTGTACACGGAGAATCTACACAAAAAGAAGGAAAGTTTGAGTTCAGAGGCAAAAATCAGAGCAGAAAAAAAGAAAAACGGCGGAAATGGTTAAAGAACTAGAAGCAAAAAGACAAATTTTCTCGAAGGAGCTGCCAAAGAAGCTGCGTTATTGGAAAAACAGATTACCAAGTTGCAATATATTTTTAACCGACTTCAAAAAAAGGAGGAGGTTCTCAATTCGGTTGTATGTTCTTTTTTTTAACGTGTGTTACCTCAGATCTCCGTTGTTTATGAACCGATTTGGATTTTTTTCTTTGTTTGACAGCATATGCTCCTGTTGTCCAGAATATAGTTTTGATGATGAGATCCATAAGGAATTGAGAGAACTCCTCGAAAATTCATGCGAAGCATATAGCGATTTTAGTTTTTTCGGTAATAAATCGAGCATTTGGATTCAGAAAGTAGCATTTGGTATACGGGAACTGATGAAAAAGACCACGGATGGTCATCCAAAACTCCTATTGTTTCATGGGTGGCATTAAGATATTTCGACCAAGATACTGAAGCGACTATGACGAAGTCAATTTAAATGGTCCTGATGTAATGTCACCATCAACCTGATCTGGTAATTGAAGCCGGAAGGTAGGCAACGGAACTCCGTAATAAAACAGTGTAGCTTAGCCGTGTTTGAGCTTATTGGAATCGTTATGAGATGCACTCTGGTAATGATTCACTAAAAACGTGAAATAATTAATTTTTTTTATAAAAAAATAAATCCGACACCAAAAATTAAAAAAATAATTGCCTTACTTCTAATACGAGACTTTACGCTTCTTATTGCACAATGTAGAAGTATCTACAAGTCGGTTTTGTTACATGATAACTGATGACTAGGTAGTTTTGTTTCAGTTAAACCCAAGATTTTTAACAGAATTCAAAAAATGAGGTTTCTCAATTCTTCACTTTAATTTGTACCATAATACGCAAAATGTTAAAGTCTAGTACTTACTAATACAATTAAGGCCCGTATAAAGTGTTCTCTTTAGTATTTCACGCTGGATTATATTATATGATACATTTAATATATCCAATAAATTCAGTAGTCAGATGTACTGTTTCAATTGGTTTTTCCTGTACAGCTTTTAACAAAAATGGTCAAGAATGAAATGAATTATTGGGTAATTGAAATTGTAGAACTGTCTCTCAAAAACGTCACCGGACGTAGGATGTGAACCCGCGACTTCCGTCTAACAATGCTTTCGCTCTTACCAACTGAGCTATTCAGATACTACTTCTTATTATTTCCGTTTATGTATTAATTTCATTGTATTTAAAAATTGTAATTTGCTAGCAGATAATTCTGAAAAAACGTGTTCAAATTACATATTTTTTATTTATTACATTAAAGATTATGGTCAGGGAAAAACTTGAAAAAACGCCTGGAAAACCGGGAAAAGTCAGGGAATTTTGGTTGTAGTAAATAGTGGTCACCCTGAAGACTACAAAAAAGTAGAAAGGACTGTACTAAGTATTGATGCCACCGGTAGCATCTTTAAGCCTTTTGAAATAAATACGGAGCTCATTTTAACTAAATCGATATTTTTATATGGTTGCGTTAATAACGCAACGCCATAATATGGCGTCCGTCTACAATGACCGGTAGTATACCCATAGTACAGATGATATCCGATAATCACACTATGGATGCTATATACAACTGGCTTCATGCTTGGATTAAAAATCTAAACAATGAGACTCCACACGAGGTGGTCTTAGATGATTCGTCAGCTTTGATCGGTGCTGTAGTGAGAGCATTTACAAAATGCGATTCCACAAAAGAATACGTAAATGAATCTTATACAAAATTGGAAACAAAACAGCAAACACCTAATCAATGCTACATTCGAATAGACACAAGTCATTTCATAAAGATTCTCTATAACTTGCCGTCTTTCAAGCACATAGATCAGAGAAGTAAATTTTTTTACCTGAAATGTCTTCTAGAAGTTAAAAGGTGCGATGATTATAGCAAAGTGAAGCAGATTATATGCGACATGATAACAGTGTGTCTAAATAAGTACGATGGTGTTGACAATCAAGGCAATAAAACAAGATGTGAAGAAGCAAAAACCAGATTAAAAAGTTTGGCTTCTTTTCAATGTACAAATGAATCAGAAATTGAAATGGAAGACACTAGTAAAGTCTCAGAATGTTCCAACGAAACATCAATATTAGATGAAAATGTACCGACAAATATTGACAAAGATCAATCTGTTTCGAAAATGCCTAAATGGTTTTATGACGCCATTGACTCTGAAAAATTAATAACTACACTAACGGAGGGTGACGACGGAAATTCGCATGACAATTTATACTATTTTCCCGAATTTGCCTATGAGACAGCTCCCACTATGGTCAAACATAATGATGTGAACGTATAATTCGAAAATAGTAAATCCTACATCTTCAAATGCAGAGTTTTTTCAAAACCTTAAAAATACATTTGTGCCTAATAAATACAAAGACAGACAGATATCGCAGCGATGAGTTCATTATGAAACATCTTGACTTTCTTTCTGGAGAATTAAAAACTGCACATAGTTCATTAAATCTACGCAATGAGAAAAAAGCACTGAAGCGGAGAAAATTGCCTCAGACTGGAGATAAAAAAGGGAATAGGACTTTGGATGCAGTAAAAGAAGAGTCCATATTTGCTGAGAATCCTTCTTTGATCGAAAATTGGAAAGGATTAGCTAAAAACGATGACAGGAGAAAAAGAATCACAATAGAAAAAATAATAATCAGAAAATACCTTTGTTAAGAAATGGTTCTATAACACGATTTGCAAGTAAAGACATTATAATTTCGAATACATGCGCATTCGACTCAATCGCACAAGCACTTGCTGTTGGGGTGGTTGATAATTATGTATTCAGCAGAACTTTATGCAGTAGTGATGATGACTATTATAAATTTATAAAGATGATTGCCGCCAATGAGAATACAAATGATATTTACAAACAACGTGGTGAAATTCTGAAAAACTATTGTCATACAAATAAATATTAACGATGACGGGAAAACCTACATCACTTGTGAATGTAATATTACATATATATTTGAAAGAATTTTGATTCACAAAAACATATACAGCGCAGACATACAAGAATCATGTACAAATGTGGACTGCCCTACAAAAATAACATCTTAATATGAACGGATCGGTTTAAGTTTACTTGCCATCCAAATTACCGGACTTGACATATATATATATATGTGTGCGATCACAGAGCTTATGTAGATATATACATATTTAAATCGTATTAGTGTATTCGCACGGGGTCACACCATTTTGGTGTTTGAATAGCCCCACATTTTCATGGAAAAGTTTACTTACCAAGATGCCAATAGCGGGTGGCCCCCATAACAGCCGTGTTCTACTACTTAGCTCGCTAATAGTAGTTAACACATAACCAAAACTGGGTTCATATTTGTTTTCTATACCAAGGTTGTCCATATTTTTGTAAAATCAATCTTAACTTAGTATTTTTTGTTTAGAGTCACCATAACCTTGTTTCTTACCGTAGTTCTGCATTAATGGCACTGCGCCAAACCCTAGTTAAGTTTAAACGCATAAGAATGCATTTCTCACCTTTTTCCCCTATATCGAATTTGTATGTAAAGTTAAAATTTTAACTATCTATTCTACATTCACTTACCTGTACTCGCTTAACTGTTAACTTAAACCAATAGATATTATTGTATAGTAATTCTGCATTTAGGTATTGTACCAACGACATACTTAGGTCTTAGGTTTAAAACCACCTTTTAGTTACAGGCGAAAAATAAAGCCTAAAATTGTCATAACTTAGTATTTATTACATAGAAATCAGATAATATTACAAAATTGATTTGTTTAATACGCATATAGTACATACTTTGTCATTTCATAAGTAATTCTGTATCAAAATAATTTAATATAACACCTAGAATAACTAGACTTAGTCAGTACTGGAATATAAGATCTAAAAAATGATGTAAAAAAGTTAAATTTTGGAAAATAAAAGATTGTCTACCTTATGGTAAAGCTGGCTGCTATATAAATAAAATGGCGGTTGTATGGGCGTTCATATGTTTGGAATGTTACACCAGCATAAGTAGAACCACGTTCATTTATTTATTTTGCTAAACAAAATATATTAATAAATAAAACGGCCCGTCCTAGCCGGAGGGAAGGCTCACATAAACAGAAGCACCACTGTCGGTTTGCCCAGACCGCACTCCCGAGCCCGGTCCCGCTAAAACGGAAGCCCCGGGTAAGGGAATGCCGGGACAGGCACCGGCCGGCAGTGGCTAGCGTCACTGGGCCCCCCGCCGAACACTCTGCACAAATGGAAAAGAAAAATAAACCACGCGAGGGTAGGTCTAGATCACCAAAACTAGACCTACCCACCCTGCAACTGCCGGCACCGCGACCAACATCGTCGCTGGATCCGAAGCCAAAACGTGTGGATAGATCGAAATCTCAACGTCGCGATCTACCCACCTCATTGACGCCGACATCAAACCAACCAGCGATGTCCATGCCTGACTTGGGGGATAATACCGAATCAGTATATTCGGAACTGCCCTTCCACTACCAGAATGACAGCTAGAACGAGAGCGGCAAGAATGACGTCACCGCCTCCCAATATTGAGGATGGTATGCTGCCTTGGCCCGCGTTCACAACTACCGACCTAGACGAGGACGAGGACTGCGTCCAACGAGAGGCCAACGAGGGTAGCGAGGACTTCGGGAGCGCGGAGGATACCGCCGCCGGGGAAGAACTCGCCCACCGACAAGTGACACCGCAGCCCCTGGACGACGACGCACCCGCCGAACCAGAGCTGCCTTCTCCGACGGTGCGGCTATTCTCGCCGATATCTCCGGCCGGGACTGGACCCTGCCCAATGGAAGAACTTCGTTCTGACTCGAACGAAGTTCAGCATTTATTAAACAGGGGCCAGTCAACGGCCAGATTAGAGGCGTGGGTGTCCGCCTAGGTAAGAATCACCTGCTTCTAACTGGGGATAGACGTCCCCATGTTGCCAGAGGATAAACATTTCCTCGAGTTCCCGAAACGCTACCCGGAGGTCCTAAGACCGGAGAAGTCGAATTTCGCCATCATCAGCGCCCACAAAGCGCGCATGCCGACAGCCGCGGCACCCCCGCTTACCGCAGCCCGCTCGAGCCCCATGGTACTAGGACCAGAATACCAACTACTCCCGGGGAAGAGGGTGGTCGCTCGCGACCTCTTCACCGCCCCCGCCCAGCAGCAGCCAGCAGCCCAAACACAGGGCACCCCCGCACCTCGCGAGGGAGAAGAGCCCATTACGATCTACACTCAACAACAGCTAGCTTTGCAAACCCAGGCTCCACCTGCAAAGAGCCAGACTAGCGAGCAGCTGCCTAAACCAGCTTTTACACCGGCAAACGCAGCGACTCCTGCTCCCGCCCACAACACCGCCACTGAGGATCGGGCAGTAAAGACGTTCGCGGAAAAGGCAGCGGCCCCGCAACTGGCCCCCCGCCGAGCCGCGGACCGCGCCCCAAACCGCCACCAACAGCAGCCGCAGACGGAGGAGGAGAAGAGTAAACGGTTCCCCACCATCGTCGCACCCATACTACCCAACTGGGTCAAGGTCTTGGAAAATATAAAGAGAGACCTTGGAGAGACGCCCAACACCAAGGCGATGGGCAGCGGACTCCGATTCCTCCCGCGCTCGGAAGGAGTACCGCACCGTGCAGCGTCACCTTGAAGCCCTGGAGTCGAGCGGAGCCGTGATGGACTGGCACGTCTATCAGCTCGACTCCGAGAAGAAGATGAAGGTCGCGCTCCACGGCCTTCCGGCGGACACCCCAACAGACGACATTGCTGCCGCCTGCTTGACGCTCGGCCGCTCGGTCGAGTACGTCAAGCAGATTAACGCCCGGGGAGGAAGACACGGGTGTACTTTCTTCATGCAACTTGCCGGCCCACCACGCGACCACGCTGCAGTCTACAGGATTAGGGAGCTCCTGTGCGTCCCGGCAGTGAAGTTCGAGGCCTGGAGGGGGAAACAGGGTCCTGCGCAGTGCCATCGCTGCCAGGGCTTCAGACATCACTCGCAAGGCTGTCACCGCCCGCAGAAATGCGTGCGCTGTGCGGGCCCCCACCCCGCAAAGGAGTGTGACAGGCCCAGGAGTGACCCAGCTACCTGCGCTACAGGTATTTCTGGTCAGACTCGCGAACGGTGCTAGCATGGATTAAAGCAGATCCGCGTACGTTTAAAAGCTTTGTCGCGCATAGGCTCGCCGAGATAGAAGACTCTACGAACCCCGCCGATTGGCGATGGGTACCTAGCTCGCTGAATATAGCCGACTACGCGACTAAATGCATAACTACCGAGTTCAATGGTGACCACCGATGGTTTCGCGGCCCTGACTTTATCATGCAAGACAAGAGCGCATGGCCGGCGGATAAGGCGGTCGCGCCCGCCCCGCCGCCCACGGGCGAGGAACGCGTAAAAATAGTTACTTACACGGCCAGTGGTAGGGAAAAGTTTGACTATTTACCGCTCGTAGATAGATTTTCGCGTTTCACAAGACTTGTACATGCTACTGCCCGCGTCCTGGTCGCGGCTGAGGTCATGAAAGCCCGATTGCATAAGAGAAAACCTGAAACAGAGATGAACAATTGCTCGCCGAGTTACTACTTATCAAACGAAGTCAACAAATATCTTTCAACGACGAGGTAAAGTTACTGAAGTCCAGCCAGCAGTTTCCACGAAGATCTTCACTATACAAGATTGCCGTAACATTGAACAAGGCTGGGATTATAGTACTGGACTCGAGGGTAGACAGAGGCAAAATGGACTTGCCCGTTCTACACGCCAAAGAACCGTTCGGCAAACTACTCATACAACACTTTCATGAGAAGTTTAATCACGGCAACCACGCGACGATCATCAATGAATTAAAACAGCGATATTACATCATCGGCCTGCGAGGCGCTAT
The DNA here is from genome assembly GCA_963556455.1 of Epiblema foenella. Lineage (NCBI taxonomy): Eukaryota > Metazoa > Arthropoda > Insecta > Lepidoptera > Tortricidae > Epiblema > Epiblema foenella. Next base: position 11,236,696 of record OY747119.1, on the reverse strand, counting down.
AAGATATATATGTAACAAGTGCCAATGGTGTCGGACCTATAAAGGAACTACCCTCAAGGCCCCTGTAGGCGACTTACCAGCTGAGAGGCTCAAACAGTATCAGCCCGCCTTCATCGCCACAGCCATAGATTTATATGGGCCCATGAACATAACAATAGGAAGACGAAGAGAAAAACGCTGGGGCGTACTCTTTACCTGCCTAACTACGAGAGCCGTCCATCTAGAGCTAGCCGCCTCACTTTCGGCAAGCTCCACTATACTAGCGCTACGACGCATGATGGCTCGACGCGGCGCGCCCAGCGTAATATATACCGACAACGGCACTAACTTCGTCGGCGCTGAACGAGAGCTACGGGATGCGCTAACTACTCTGCCTGAACAATGGAAAAATCACCCTACGACGAGCGGCATCACCTGGAAGAAAATACCCCCGGGCAATCCCGCGGCCGGAGGCGCATGGGAGCGTATGGTGGGATGCGTGAAAGCCGCCCTCAAAATCACATTGAGGGAGAAGGCGCCACACGAGGAAGTCCTCCATACCCTAATATTGGAGGCCGAACACATAGTAAACTCACGCCCACTTCGCCTGTAAATCCAGACATATACGAAGAGGCATTAACACCGAACCATTTTCTACTACTCCGGTCAAATGCTATGTTGCCGCTAGGTACATTCAAAGACGACGCCTCGTTAAGCTCATGGAAAACCGCGCAGGCTCTAGCGGATCGATTCTGGAAGAGATGGATCGCTGAATACCGCCCATTACTCGATCCAGTACTTACGGCAAACACCATATTCCAGAGAAGGGAGATGTAGTTATTATCGCCGACAATACTATGCCGCGTGGGACATGGCCTAGAGGCGTAATAGCAAAAGTCTATCCCGGCCCTGATGGCCACGTTAGACTAGCCGATGTCCACACGCGCGCTGGCATACAAAGACGTCCGACGAACAGGCTGATATGGATCTGCTCGACACACCAGTGTGCTGACGCACGAAAGGGGGAATATCGCAGATAGCCTAGGTTAAGTTAAATGTATTAGAATAAGTAAGAAATCATTTTACCAAGTCGGATATTTTTGTTTTATTTTTCTTTGTATTGTATCGCAATGTTAATTATTAAATAAAGGGATGGCGTTAACGATACACGAGATACACAAAACTTTTCACCCACACCGAGAATAGTTGAGCCCCGGAAAGTGCACCGCGTCTCAACTAGCCTCTGTTGCGGGCCGCTCGCTCGGGCATATAAGCCATAGAGCCAGCGGCTCACGACACTTCTACAACTTTACACACTTACGTCGTTAGCGGCCATGTGAAATTAAAAGGTCTTTTCACTATACAGTCCACGCTCTCCACAATATCGAAACAGTTCCATATCAGTGTAGGTAAAACTCTCTATAGCGCATATGTTCGAAGCAAATTGGAGTATGGTGTTGTCGTTTGGGATCCATTCGAGACTAAATATTCTCTTATGGTCGAAAAAATACAACGCAAATTTGCTCGCTGGCTATACAAAAAAGCCTATGGATATTACCCATACCTGTATCCCTCCATCTTTGTCTCGGGCATGGTCGGGCTAGATACACTTGCACTGAGAAGGAAGTTACTGTTGCTGGTTCACTATCTGTCAGTTGTTCATCACCGAGTAGACTCTCCGAAGGTTTTGGAAAGGATCGGATTGGTGGTTCCGAAAAGGATACCCCAAGACGAGGATGGTGCGGTGGCGCCTCGCCGCCGGCCGGGCCTGCTGCAGCGGCCGTCCGCTCGCACGCGGTACGTGAGCCACGCGCCTACCGCGCGTGCTTTAAGAGGGGGCATAATGCCAGGAAAAAAATAGAAATCACCCGCGCGCCCCGCGCCTGCCCCGCGTTGTGCCCGCTACGATGACGACGACTTTCGCACAGTATATGCCCATCCAGGCGACACATCTTCCGTTTGCGACCGCCGTACCGACCAGACGCGTGTGCGAGATAATAGGATATTGTGGAGGTGTGCCGTACGTGTGGCGTACGTACAATTTCGACGCTTACCGCCAAGACGACGTCCGTCGCCCTGACGACCCCTCCCCACTCCCTCGTGCCGAAGAGAGGTGATGGCCTGGATGAAATAGGGAAAAAACAGTGCTAGTACTCCGACCCGAGACCTTAAACCTCTGAGTAAGTATACTCACCTCGAGTCGTCCCCGGACGGCTCGAGCACATCGGTGCTAATTCACACGGACTGACCCAACGCGACGAAAAATGACTGACAATGGACTGCCAACCGAGCTGGGAATCCCAGAGGTCCTCGGAATTCTTGCCCAATTCCTCAGAGAATTGGACGAGAATCTCGTGGGCCGCTTCGAGTCCTATCTCGGCGAGGCATGCGCCCAAATAATCGCAAGACGAAAAAATACCGACAAGACTATAAGGAACGCCACTGACGCCACCGCCACACTCAAACTGACATTACCGAACGACTCTACAAAGACTCCCCCCTCCCCGCTGGCGTTTGAGCCAAACCCCGCCCCGCCCACAATGGCCGCTGGCGCGCCCACCGACAATTTCGTTAAGCCCCGCCCCCCAACCGAAAAGGGGAGACCGAACGACATCGGACCCTACCCGGACTCATCCGGCAAAACTAGTGCCTCGGCTCCTCTGAAGGAGCCACGGAGGCCTAGAACGACATCGAGAAACCATGACAGGACAAAATCGCGCTCTCCGATGCGCAACTCCAGCAAGGAGGCTGCGACCAAGACAAATCATGACCTGACAAACTCCGAAACGGACCGGACGGACATGGAAACTGACCCCAGCCAGGCTCAGTGGGAGCTGGTGCAGCCAAAAAAGGCAAAAAAGACGACGACCCCTCCGCCCCCGTCTCCGAGAGCAGACGGGGCCAGGATGGGGTTTAAGGGGAAAGTTCCTAAAGTGCTCCCAGGCCAGACACCGACGAACGACAACCAACAACTTGTCAACGGAGGAACTACTGACACGACGGCGCCTCACGCCAAGCAAACTAGACCAGACAGACCGGACCACATTACTATCAGGGACAAAACTAAGTACAGACAAATCCTGACAGTGCTGGCCCAGAGAGGGATCCAGGTGGAGGGGGAGAACCGGGAGGAGGGGATCCGACTCACCGTCCGGGGATCGGATGATTACCGGGCGGTGATTCGGGTCCTTTCTGACCTGAAAATCCCCAGCCACCGGGACCCCCTACCTGAGGAGCGATTCTTTAGGGCTGTCCTCAGGGGCATCCCTAAAGAATGGCCAGTCGAGGAAATACAGGACGACCTCAAACGACAGGGAATTCAGGTGGCCGAGGTGCACAGGTTGCACAACCGGCACCGCAAGTTTTATGATATGGTACTCGTCAAAATAGTCCGAAATGACGCTCAGAATGACATTTTCAAAATCAAGGAGGTCTGCCAGCTCACAGGAATAAGAGCAGAGCTCCCCCGCAGGCAAGAGCTCCCCCGCAGGCAAGACCTCCCACCGCAGTGCCATAACTGCCAACTCCACGGCCACACCCAGAGCCGCTGCACAGCCCCCCCGGGCTGTATGAAGTGCCTGGGCGACCACGCCACGAGGGACTGCGACAGGGGTCCCAACGACCCAGTGGCGTGCAGGGTATGTGGGACCGTGGGACACCACCAGGCGGGCTATCGCGGGTGCCCCAAGGCCCCTGAGCCACGCACGTCATGGGGTTCGGCCCCTGTACGCACACGCGTCCCAGACAGACCGACCCCGCCTCCACTAATGGACCAGACCAACTTCCCACCGACTAGACAACCATGGGCTCAGCGCCAGCCACAACCCGACAGATCCCCCCTCCCTCAACAAGCACCATCACCCCCCCAGCAGCATTACCGCAGCTGGGCCGCCACCGCTGCTAATCACCCACCAGTCCCGTCTTACACACAACCTCCTGCACCAGCGACCGAAGGCCGTAGCAGCAGCCCCATCATCGAGAGAGCGCGAGCCTTCCGGGCGCGCGTTCTCGAGATCGAGGGGAGGCTCGCCGCGGCTGACGGTCGCCAAACCTTGGTCATACTCAGGGAGTATGACCAACTAATGGCCAGCTATGAAGGCCACAAGGCTGCTCCTTCATACCCCGATGCTTAGTACGACCCTGAAGATAAAACCCAAAACACTAAACATTACCACCTTTAACGCAAACGGCATCAGGGGTATGAAGGACGAGGTGGTGTCCTTCATAGCTGCGCATAACATCGATATCCTTTGCATCCAAGAGTCCTTCCTAAAACCAAATCACAAACTTTTCAGACTTCCTGGCTTTGCCGCCATCAGAAATGACCGCACCGACCGCTTATTCGGCGGCACCATAATTTTCTACAAAAGGCACCTCAATTGTATCCCTCTCACCCCACCCGTCCTCACCAACCTGGAGGTGTCCGTCTGTCGCCTCACGCCAGACGGACACCAACCTATCACAATAGTATCTGCATACCTCTCCCCTGCTAAATCCCTACTAATGGAGGATCTGGCGTTGCTTGCCGATCTAGGACCGTCGGTCTTAGTGACCGGTGACTTGAACAGCAAGCATCGTTCCTGGAACTGCGCTGCAACTGACGACAACGGTCGCAGGCTGTTCAACCTTATGTTGGGCAACCTCCCTTTCGACCTCATATCCCCTCTAGAACCCACCCACTACCCTAGTAACGTTGCCCACAGACCAGACATCCTTGACATAGTACTCCTAAAGAACGTATCGCTCACAAAAGGGCGCCGACAAAGAGAGAGATGTTGTCGGCAGTAATGAGTATATATGATCCCTTAGGTTTGCTGACACAGTATACAATCATAGCCAAATTGCAGTTACAGAAACTTTGGAGTCTTAAATTGGAGTGTCTGCCTGAGGAACAAAGGAAAGACTTCGACCGCTGGCTACAAGCGCTAGCGGGCGTTGCGAAGCTGCGTATCCCGCGTCCATACCGCGAGCCCGGACCGGGACCGAGCCGGCAGCTGCGTGTGTTCACTGATGCCAGTCTGAAAGCTTATTCATGCGCGGCTTACTGGCGCATAGAAAAGGAAGGTAAAATAGAAATTAGTTTGATAGCAGCGAAGGCGAAAGTAGCACCGATCACACAGCTCAGCGTCCCGAGGCTCGAGTTACAGGCAGCGCTAATAGGGACGCGCCTGTCAAGTCAAATTAGGAAACAACACAGATACGAGGCGAAAAAGGTATTTATGTGGAGGGATAGCAAAACCGTCTTGCATTGGGTACAAAATGGCGAAAAAAGGTATAGTACCTACGTTGCACAACGGTTGGGAGAAATTGCAGAACAAACGAATGCGGAGGACTGGAGATGGATCCCCTCCGATATAAATAAAAGGATTGATTTCGGTAGCGTGTGGTACCAGGGACCGGACTTTCTAAAAAAGCCGGAAGTAGATTGGCTCGGACAGGATTTGGCTGGCGGTGAGAACGAGTTGGAGGAGCAGTCTTGCGCGGGGGACATGGAGTTCAAAGCGAACGAGGTTCCTTTGCCTGATCTGAGTAGATTTTCAAGTTATAATAGACTAATAGGCGCAACTGCCAGAGTATTTCAATTCATAAAGAAGCGACTGATTGAGCTGCAGGTGGAGCACCGAGCCGCGGCGGAGCACCTATGGTTCCAGTGGGCGCAGCGAACAGACTTCGCGCGCGAGATATTAGACCTGAGCCGCGGGGATTCCATCGCAAAAACAAGTAGGATTTATAAGTTAGATCCGGTACTGGGAACTGACGGGCTGCTGCTGATTATACTGTTTCCAAGTCCACCCCACTTCTTAAAAGACGCCCCAAAAATGTCCTGCTGGACAGTGACGACGAAATCACACTAGCCCACGAGGAGGAGATTCGGCTGATCCGTGAGCTACATGATAGGAGGAAAGGTCCTAAACCTATTATTCCAAATAATTCTGACTCTGGTGTGGGTTTATCACTGCAGGGTGACTCTATATCTTCAATTCAACCGCGGTTGCCTTATAGGCCGTTCTTCAGGAGAGGCAGGCCACCTCGGTCGCCCACTCGCTACCCCTGGATTTACAAGCCTTACCCTAAAGGCAATCTCTCTAAAAGCCCTCCTCCTGCGTTGGGGAGCGGCAACTCTGTTCTTTCTTCATTCCAAGACACTCCTCCTGCGTTGGGGAATGATCTTACCTCTGCTTCATCTTCAACCAACACATCTGATTCTCCAGGGGGTAGCGAGCCACCCTTATCCATGTCATCCAATGACCCGTAAGCCCCTAAGGCTTTTGGGCACTTTTAGTTTATACAGGGTGTACAATCCAAATGGGTCAGTATGGTGAAGTCGGAAACTATGAGAGATAGCGAGATCTGTTCTTAGGAACCATGACGTCGATTTTAGATTTAATAATAATTACATTCAAACTTTTTTATTAACTCTCATACATAACCGGGAATCGAACCTGGTCAATATTTTTGTAACCGCGTTAAGTAAAAAAGACCAAATTTGGCTATGAAATCTTGTGTAAACACAACTGACAGTAAATTAGACTAAAATGCCCACAGTTTTATTAATTTGCAAAAAGTCGTGAATAATATGAATCGATCATCAATTATCTGAAGAGGCCACTTATGCGACGCCTAATAAGATTTTCATTTAACTGTTGGGTTGGGCTTGTACATAACAGAGTCTTGATGTTTAAAATTTATGACGGGCGATTAGATAGATTTAAATACATCGAAATTTTAGAAGACGTTGTTGAAATCATACGAGGAATGTCACAGGATTTCATAGAAAATATGTATTTTCAACAAGATGGAGCCCCCGCACACAATAGTCGAATTGCCACAGACTTTCTCAATGATCATTTTCAACATAACTGGATTGGTACAAACGGCCCTATTAAATGGCCCGCAAGATCGCCGGACATCACGCCACTTGACTATTTCTTATGGGGTTATGTCAAAGATGAAATCTACAAATCAAATTACGACACTGTAGAAGATTTAACTACAGCCTTAGAAAACATTTTAACACATATGTACCCCATAAAAATACGAAATGCAACCTTGCGATCGTTACCCAAAAGAATTAATCTTTGCATTCAACAGAATGGCTACCATTTTGAACATTTACTGAAATAAAATAATTATCTTATTGGTGAGTTTTTCTTTCAATTGTTTAAACAAGATTCCATTAGTGTTGTGCTTCTTGCGACTTGCAGAATTTATGCACATTGATTTTGACCAGGTTCGATTCCCGGTTATGTATGAGAGTTAATAAAAAGTTTGAATGTAATTATTATTAAATCTAAAATCGACGTCATGGTTCCTAAGAACAGATCTCGCTATCTCTCATAGTTTCCGACTTCTCCATACTGACCCATTTGGATTGTACACCCGGTATAGTTAGTTATAAGTAGTTCTTAAGTATTAGTTTTATATACCTGCTGGGGTGGTCTCCCGATCACCGCACGCCTCAGCTCCGAGCTAAAGGGTCCTGCGTGGCCCGGCTTGCAGAATTGTCATGTCAAAAAAAAAACACTTTACCAGTCAGTACCAGAGAAGAAATACGACGAGCAACAAGGAACCATACGAAGAAAGTGAACTAGGAACTCCACTCGCGCCAGTTTTAACTACATCTAGAAGTTCATGCCTAGATTTAGTTAAACTCCTTATAAATAAGTCAAATGGTGTCGTACAGTGTTTATTTTACTAGATAACTTAGGCTAAGGATCGAATCTGTGATAATCAATATAAAACCGCATTATATCCGAACTATTTCTTTTTTATTCCAAACAAACATAACTTAAATCTAACTGCGTAGCAGGACTTTGCATTAGAGTCAGTGAGTCACCAGTATTTCAACAGATAGTGTCGAATCAGTTAATCTAAGCCAATACAGTCCATTTTAAATCAGTATTAGCCCGGGTTAGGGTTTGCAATCCGAATTTTCGAATATTCATATTATCCGAATATCCGCCAGAAATATTATCCGAATAATACCACATGAACTATTCGGATAATACAAAAAGTAAATTATAATTACTATTAAATTTAAAAAAACATTAGGAGCGGTGTAAAAAGTGATATTAAATTAATTTTAAAGTCCCGAAACCAAATATGTTTTATATTATTCTCAACATATGACACTTGGCGTCTTAAAATTAACTTCAAATACATCACTGAATAGCCGATTCGAGCCAGCCGGGACCTGGTTTTTTTCTACCTGCTAAATAATTAGTATTACACGAGGTTTATGGCACTGCTAATCCTTTGACCCTCCATCAGTCGGTACTAACCATTTCTGGAAGTCAGTTGTTATTGTTATATTTGTGCCGTGCCATGCGTAGATAGGAGTGAAATTGTGGACATTGTCTTGTGTTGTGGTATTTAATTTAAAGCCTGCTGCTGTTGCTGGCCTGGACAAATGTAAGTCTTGTACCTAAATCGAACTTCTTTTTTGATTGAACACAGATACGTTACGTGCCAATTTTATCCAACCAGTATAGTTTTATATTACCTACTATTTAATTCTTGTTCTAACCAGGGCAGTCAAATAATATATGAGGGAAAACATTTGGTAATTATAGAATCTTATTGTAAGCAGTATTTATTCAACATTGCTAAATAATGTAGTGTTGTTTATCCTATCGACTATCCAAAAACCAGATTAGATATAATATTTAGTAAATTCCATATAAATATAGTGAGAATGAGAACTTTACAAATGTATTTATATCCGTAACAAGTCAAGTCCGTATACTCACATTGAACGAGAAAGGAGGGATTGAGAATGATTTAAAATAGATATAAAAGTTGGGTCCATATTGGCTCATATAAATTTTTTCCATAGATTTTTTCTAATAATACCGCTTTGTGATCATAATCATCACTCTTCATAAATTTGTTTTTCATAACCTTGTTTGTGAATAATTTATATTACTACCGTCGTTATTCATAAGAATGAATATTCCGAAAATTTTTACTCATAATATTATCGTTCAGATTATATTTGTTCTCATAATGTTGTTTTGTATATCTTTTTAATTCCGAAAATATTAACTCATAATGTTATCATTCAGATTATATTTGTTCTCATAATGTTTTTTTGTACATATTTTTTATTAATAAGCTTATTGTTATTGTATTATTGGAAATCATAACATTCATAAATATATCGAATGAAACGTATATCGGAACGTATAGAGATTTCATTTCTTAATTGTGGGTATGCTCTATTTTGAGGGTATGCCCGGTCAAGCGCTGATAAAGCGACTCACAACAACCCGCACTATCATGTGTACACGTTGAATTAATTTAAGTGTGTTTAAATCAAGCCGTGGCGGTCTGAAACTGAACTATGACGGGTTTATATACGCAAAAAACAGTTTATATACGCAAGAAACAGAAGGAAGAAACATGCATAAATTACTGAACGAATCCAAGGAAGAACATAACCATGAGCCGGACGCGTTAAGAGAAAAGGTTTGTTTTGTTTACTAATGTATCTGTAAAAATAGCCAATTGTCATCACGCGGGGTGCCTATTCCGCTCTGAGGGATGCAAGTGAAGCCTAACCTAACCGAACTTTGACAATACCCATCTGACAGACGTGACAAATTTGACAGTTTAACGACGCGCCAGCGTGTCGACGGCACCCCGCTCGCGCGGGGTGCCTATTCCGCTCTGAGGGATGTAAGCAAACCCTAACCTAACCGAACTTTGACAATACCTATCTGACAGACGTGTCAAATTTGACAGTTTGACGACGCGCTCGCTTGGTAGGCTACACACGGTCCGCGGCGCGCGAGGTGCCTGTTCCGCTCTGAGGGACACTTTCTAAATACATGTATTATATTTATTGTTTGTATTTTATTAAGTAATTTTTTATTCAAAACTTTTGGGCCATATGTAATATGTTTGGACCACTGATTTATTTGTTTTATTTTTCTCATTACAGATACAAGCTGCTATAAATACAATCAAAGAAGACGCTTTGATTAATATTAATAAAAAGCCAATACATATAATCAGTGACTGTGAAGCAAGTACCTCATCAAGGGTACTATCGCACATGCCAACAAATTTAAATTTAAGGCAAGTAATATATCGTCAAAGGAATAAGAAAGATAAAATAAAGGAGCCAGATACAATCGATTTTGAAATTAATTATGACATTTTGCAATTAGATGAGGTCGAAGACGATAGAATTATAATAGATAAAAAATGGGATGGCAAAAAAAGAATTATAATATATACTACAAAAAAGCTGCTTGAGTATTTGTGTTCTTCTAATTATTTAATAATGGATGGGACATTTAAAGTCGCTCCTAAAATATTTCACCAGATTTACACAATACACGGTTGTGTAAATTCAAAAACATTCCCTTTAATAATATCTCTGTGCACTAACAAAGATAGAAGCACATATGATAAATTGCTTTCAAGTGTGATCGAGAACTGTGAATCATTAGATTTGACTTTGTCACCAAAATATGTAATAATGGATTTTGAAAAAGCAGCACAAATGAGTGCCAAGGTCCATTTTGAAAACGCAATCTTAAAAGGTTGTTACTTTCACTTGGGGCAAAGTTTGTATCGACAAGTGCAAAGTAAAGGATTTCAAAAGTTATATGGTACGGATGAGACATTTTCATCAGAAATAAAATGCATTTTAGCTCTTGCATATCTGTCGGCAGACGAGATCCCTATTTATTTCGATGAGTGGCAAGAAAGCATCTCTTCCAACGCAAGAGTCATAGCCGAATGGTTCAACGAGAACTATATTTGGGGCACCTTTTCTTCTCCACCAAAATACAGAGTCCAAGCTTATGGAATACACATGATTTAAATGAACAAAATATACCGAGAACGCAAAACTTTGCTGAATCTTGGCATAACCGGTTTCAAATTTTAATTGGACAGCACCATCCAGGATTCTATAGTCTATTTAAAATGATTATTTTGGAAATCAAACATCAGATTTCAGAAATTGATAAGCACTTGTTCGGCGCTGCACCTGCTGCAAAAAAAAGGAAATATGCCAATAAAGCTATTACCATTACAAATATATTGAATAAAAAAGAAGAATATGCCAAGAAAAGTGACTTTTTGCTGGGAATTGCTGCTAACATTAAGTTGGCGGTTTCATCTACTTCAAAGTAATGTTAATTTTTGTAACTATGGACTTACACATCTCATTAAATCATAATGAAAACTGATTGCATTTTTATTTAATAATACTAGAAGATACCAAACTTACTAGCAATCATGGCAATAATATTTTGATTAATTGCGAGCATCATTATTATATATATATATACTTCAACAACTCAACAACTCAAGTGGCTTCCTATTCGTCTTCGTCGCGACTCTCATATTCTCGCCCTTCTTTATGGCATACTTTTTAACCCAGCAACTCCTCAATATCTTAAGGAACGTTTTTCGCGTCTCTCTTCCGTAAGGTCCTCTCAAAATCATCTTCTTGCTCCACCACCATCTTCCTCTAAATTCTATAATAGATCATTTACCTTTCGTGCTGTTCGGCTTTGGAATGCTTTGCCGTTGGATTTGAGGTGTGCGAAATCACTTCCTGTTTTCAAAAATGCTTTGAAACTTCATTTCTTGTCGCTCTCTTGATTGCCTTTGGATTTATATATGTATTTGTGTATAATATATGTATGTATATATATATTTATATATGTATGTATCTATTGTATTTGTATATATATATAGTTATTAGTTGTATTAATTTATTATATAGTATAGATCATTGTATATCTATCTCTCTGCTAAATATGCACTACCTGTTAACTTTCATTTGCTGAATTTCCTGCTACCCAAAGGTTGTCTGGAAGAGATCGCTTTTTAGCGATAAGACCGCCTGTTGTTTGCATTATTGTCAGTGATAAAATTTGTTTTTAACATTTCCATTTTGTATAGTGCACAATAAAGTATATTATTATTATTATTATTACTTTATTATTAAAAAAATTAGCAATAAAACTAGTATGTATAAAAATTATATAAAAATAAACTATATTGCTAATAATCGTTATGATAAAAAAGTATATAAATATAGATAATAGCAATAGAAATACTTATATTTATTGACATTATAAATATTGACAATTCTGAGATACGATAGTTATTAACCAAAAATAATTATGAATAGTGATCATTATGACATAAAATTGTATACGCTACATTTTCGAAGGTACAACAATCTGAATTGCAATTTTATATGAACTTTGGCGCACCCATAAAAGTTATCTGCATTAGATGGCCTTTCATTTTACGTGATTTGTACCTCCACTACACTACGAAAACTATTCACAAAAAGTAGATATCTACCGAAATCACCTCACACGATCAAGAAAATCGTAGTAACACATGGCGAAGAGATTAAATCAGTGTTAAAAGAAAAAATAAACAAAATCAAATCGGACAACTGCAGTTTCTCAGCAAGCTTGGATGAATGGACGTCACCTTCGCAAAATATGAGGTATTTGAACATTAACCTACATTCTCCGAAACTGACACCTAACGGCTTCAATAACCTGGGATTGATGAAAATTAAAAATAAAGGTACAGCTCAGAACTTCCACAAGATGCTTGAAGAAAAATTAAACGAATTTGATCTGGCTGTAAATTTATTTATTTATTTATTTGAAACCATACAAAAAACGCATATATCTAAAAACATGAGAATATCCGGCAGATCCCGAACTAGGCTGAGCCTGTATCTCGGGACCTAGCAGTACATGATATTATTTGTATTATAACTGATGCAGCCAGCGTCATGTGTGCATTGGGGCGATACACTACAGAATACCAACAATTGTGCTATGCACATGGTATTGAACTCGCTGTTCTTGATGTCATATATAAGAAGAAAAGGTCTACAACAGCTCTAGTCACAGAAACGTCTACCGATTTGGACGTAGAAAGCGATAGCGACTTAGAATACGAGAACAACATTGAGATTGAAGACGAGGAAGGTCTGTGCATTGCACAGTCAAGAGTCAAGACCAACACCACTGCAACTTGCCGATGATTACAAAGATCTTATAAACAAAGTCAGATCTCTAGATCACCCACTATATCTGACCTTCTTTATCAAAATGCTGAAAAACATATGAAGGATATCAATTTGATTTTGGATTGTAAAACGAGATGGAGCAGGCTTGCAAATTTGATTTCACGGTTTATCTTATTAAAAAAGCCTGTGCTCAAATCCTTAATCGACCTTAAATCTCCAATCACGTTCAGTGAAGAAGAGTTACAGCAACTTGAAGAAATTGCAGATTCACTTAATTAATAATTAAAACTACAGTAGAAGCTATATGCCAGCATCATGCCAATTTGCTAACCGCTGAAATTGCGATGAAGTTCACGATTCAAAAACTTATCCAAAAACATACCCTCCTGTCAATGAATTGGGTCGATGCACTTAAAGAAAGAATAGCACAAAGAAGACTGACAGAAGGGACTGGAACACTTAAATATTTACATAATCCGACTAATTTCTATAAAGAGGGTTTATCTGAACACCCTTTTGAGAACCCAAACAATAAACGTGTGAAAGATATAATAATAAAATTAAATTGTTGTCAAACTCAACATGAAAACTTGGATCTACAAACTCAGAATTTCGACACCACCGCTGTTCCCAGTACCTCAGAAACGATGAAGGACCAACTATAAGATGAAATTAGAAAAACTTTATCAGAGGGTATATATAATACATCTACACGTACTCAACCATCATGTGATTTGGACACAGAGACTCAAATTAATGTGGAGATGGCCTTGTTTGATGGCGGCGGTAAAAGATCCGACCACTTAGAACGTGCCTATAACGCATTGTTAACAATACCACCTACAAGTGTGGAACCAGAAAGAGTTTTTCGGCGTCAGGTTACCTGTATAACCATTTAAGGTCCAGAATGATGCAAGACTCTTTAAACGCTTTGAGTTTCCTCAGATCGCATTACCAGGCACATGACAAAGACACACAATAAAGAAAAATGCATTTGTCGAATCAGCAATCAGCATAGGATGAAAGTTTATCCTAAAAATTCATAATGATTTTTTCTCATATTGTATTGAATATTGGTTTTATTATTCAATTGTTGTTGATTAATTTTAGTAAGTAAGTAGCTCTATCTATCCTATTGTGTAATTAGATTTATCTATCTTTATTTCTTATTAAACTGTTGCTTTGTGAAATGAATCTTAAAAATGATAATATGTTGAACTTTATTTTCTGTGAAGCGGTTATTACACCATCCTGAATTCAGAATCCTAACTGAGCTAGGAAGCAGATTCAGGAACGTGTAATCGCATTCAGGAAGTAAGGATCCTAAAAAGTATCCTAACTAGGACGTCAGGATGGTTCCGGACGAACTGAATGACCAAGCATCCTAGCTAGGAAGCTGTTTAGGACAGTGTAATAACATTTAGCCAGATCAGTCTGCTCGCGCCAGTGGCAGCGTATGCACGTGTAGGTCGCGTGGAATGAACGAAGCACGAAAGAATGACAACACTAGTGCGCTATTACTCTGTGGTGAAAGTGAAGTATATTGTATTCTGTAGTATTTATCAGGTTTTTCTGTGAAAAATGGCGTCTCACAAATTAAGTAATAATGAAAAACAAACGCTCACAAATATTATAGAACTTTATAGAGACATGCCATATTTGTGGGACAAAAATGATAAGAATTATATGAATAAAAGTGTGCGTGAGGAGGGCTACAAAGTTTTATTAGGTGTATATAAAAATATCGAGGAGAATGCAACACTTAAAACTTTGAAAAAGAAATTGGACAATATGCGATCCAATTTCGGCGGCATCGCTAGGATACGTCGCACTCCGTCGAGCAGTGGAAACCAACTGATTCAGAGACTGATTCAGTGTAGTGTAATCAGAAGCTTCCTTCCTATCCCCTCCCTCGCATCCTAGTTAGGACGCCTGAATTTAGGATAGTGTAATAACCGCTTTAACACATACAATGAAAGCAACAAACGCTATAAGTTTAGCGGTTACGAGAACGTGGCGCGGCTGAGGGCCGCAGTCAAAGGCGAAGCGAAGGCGTGCGTGCAGCACATCCTGTCAACGGCGACCACTCCTAGTCTGGTAATTAGGATACTTATTAAACAGTACGGTCGCAAAGACTTTCTAGTGGACAAGGCGCTAGAAGATCTCAGGAGGCTGCCACACATCGGGTCGAGCGCGAACGAGCTCAACGACTTCGCTATCCGGATCATGAACATCGTAAGCACGCTCATGGATTTGGACGACGCGCACTACGCGAACAACCCGCTGTTAGTGCGCGAGGTGACGGACATGTTGAGTCCGCACCTACGATCGCGGTAGTGCGACTATCGCAGATAGCCTTGGTTAAGTTAAATGTATTAGAATAAGTAAGAAATCATTTTACCAAGTCGGATATTTTTCTTTGTATTGTATCGCAATGTTAATTATTAAATAAAGGGATGGCGTTAACGATACACGAGATACACAAAACTTTTCACCCACACCGAGAATAGTTGAGCCCCGGAAAGTGCACCGCGTCTCAACCAGGGACCGGATACCGGTATTTTCTCCATAGAAAAATACCGGTATTATTACGGTCACCGGTTCATTATTTCGTTTTTAATGGGACAATCTAATAATACGACGTTGTTACCTAAATACATGATTCAGCCCTACGCTACAAAAAATAATCCAAAATATTGGGCTAATTCAGGGTTTTTTAAAAATACCGGTATCGGTCCCTGGTCTCAACTAGCCTCTGTTGCGGGCCGCTCGCTCGGGCATATAAGCCATAGAGCCAGCGGCTCACGGC
This sequence comes from Epiblema foenella, assembly GCA_963556455.1. Lineage (NCBI taxonomy): Eukaryota > Metazoa > Arthropoda > Insecta > Lepidoptera > Tortricidae > Epiblema > Epiblema foenella. The sequence goes on along the minus strand of OY747119.1, from coordinate 11,220,884 downwards.
ACTTCTTCTACAACTTTACACACTTACGTCGTTGGCGGCCATGTGAAATTAAAAGGTCGTTTCACTATACAGTCCACGCTCTCCACAGCGACTATGCCCGAGAGCACAGGAAGCGCGGCTTGGCGGAGATCCAGGTGATGGTAGATTTCTTGCTAGAAGAAAGCGATCTGCAGCTAGAGTTCACCCACGCTAGCGCGCCCGTCATGAAGAACGCACCGCCTCAAACGCACGCACCTAGGACCCAGAACCGTGCTAGCAACCGCCCGCCGGCGCCCTCGCAAGCCAAATGTGCGGAGCCGCGGCGGCCATTGCCCTCAAAGGTGGCGTACGCAACGGAGCAAGTACAGCCATAACGGACCCAGGTATGCCTGTACTGTAGTGCCAGTCACAAGACGAACGAGTGCCGGAAACTGCAAGCTCTGCAAATACCAGCAAGGTGGGAGTGGGCGAAGCAGAACAGGGTCTGCTTCAAGTGTATGAGTGCCAGGCACCAACGCTCGCAGTGCAAAGGGAAAGGCTGCAGCGTACCTGGCTGCTCACGTCCCCATCATAAACTGCTTCACAAAGAAGGACCGCAACCGCTGTTAGCGACGGCAAGGATGACGCCGCCGCCGCCGTGCAAGGATGGCACGACGCGAGAACCGGACAGCGCGGTCGAACAAAGCAGTTACGCAAGCAACGCCAAGGAAACAACCGAGGTATTGTTAAAAGTCCTTCCAGTCACGATATCGGGCCCTAAGGGCGAGGCCCATATCCACTGCTTGCTGGACGAGGGATCGACCGTCTCTCTCCTCGAGCAGGCAGTCGCTGATCAAATAGGTGCCACTGGACCACGGGATCAGCTGACTGTACGCGGCGTCGAAGGAATCGCGCACAAGGGGCACTCCGAACGAATGTCCGCGCATGTACGGCCTCAGAACGGAGGCGTGGCTCGCCCCGCGAAGATGCGGACGGTGAGAAACCACGGCCTGAGAGGCCAAGCCGTAGATGGAGTACTGCTGGAAAGGTACGAGCACCTGCGGGAAGCCCGCGGAGCTGTGAGCAGGTACGGAGTGCCACAGCTGCTGTTAGGTGCCGACAACTGGCACCTGTTAGTACCTGAAGGAATCAGGATCTGCCCGCGAAGCGCCCCAGTCGCGATGAAAAGCGCACTGGGGTGGGCCATATTTGGAAGAACACCGTCGTACCTAAAAACAAACGAGCAAGCAGTGTACCACACGTCGTGCGATCGAGAGTTGCACGACGCAGTAAAACAGTACTTCGCCATTGACTCACTGGGAGTGGGTCACAAGGACAACGTGAGGCCAGCAGATGAACGAGCCACACAGCTGTTCAACAGTATTGTAACAAGGAAGGACGGTAGGTGGGAGGTAGGCCAACTGTGGCGCGAGGATGAACTAAGCCTGCCGTCAAGCTACGCCATGGCGTACAGTCGGCTGCGGAACTTGGAAAACCGAATGGACCGCAGCCCGGAGTTCGCAGAGGAGTACGAGAAGCAGATCAACAACCTTATGGAAAAAGGTTATGCAGAGCGGGTAAATGAGGTACCCGATACTCCAACGGCGAACTTCCTAGCTCACTTCGCAACATATAACAGGAATAAAGGTAAATAGAGACAGGTGTTCGACGCGGCTGCGAAGAATAATGGGGTAAGCTTGAATGACTTCATTTTAGAAGGACCAGATCTGCTACAGCCACTACTGGGGATTATGTTGCGATTCAGGGAAGGAGCATATGCAGTGTGCAGCGACATACAGGAAATGTTCCTGCAAATAGAGATCCGCGAGGCAGACCGGCCATCACAGATGTTCCTGTGGCGCGGGAGCCACAGGAACGGCCAACCGGATATCTATCGAATGAACAGGGTGGTGTTCGGAGTGATATCCAGCCCTTGCCTGGCGCACATGGTAAGGAATCACAACGCCGTGTGTCAGGCCCACAGGTTTCCTAAGGCGGTCAAGGAAATAACGCAAAATCATTATATGGATGACTTTGTGGCCAGCTTCGAAGATGAAAAGGAACTGGCAGCGACGGCATCTCAGGTACGTGAGGCTCACGCCGCGGGGGGCTTTAAACTCCGCGGGTGCTCGTCAAATAGCAAGGTGTTAATGAACGAGATCCCGCAGAGTGAGCGCGCGGACGAGCCGGCTGCGCTAGGCGGGAAGGAGCAGAAAGTGCTGGGATTAATCTGGGATCCAGACTCGGACACAATGAGTTTTAACACCACTCTGCTACGCGTACCGTCGGAGGTGAAGCGACAAGAGCGGCCGCCGACAAAACGAGAGATGCTGTCAACGGTAATGTCCATTTACGACCCAATAGGTCTGCTAGCCCAGTACGTAATATCAGCCAAGATATTGATGCAGGCCATCTGGGGTCAGGTGGAATGGGACGCAGCATTACCAGAAGAGGAGGCGGAGCAGTTTGCAAGTTGGCTGGAGGCACTGAAGTACGTAGCGGCGCTGCGGATCCCGCGTTGTCACGCAGTGACAAACACGGATACAGCCACAAGCTTACATGTGTTCACGGATGCGTCAGAAGTAGCATACGCGGCGGTCGCCTACTGGCGGATAGAAACCGACGACCACGTGACGGTCAGTCTGGCGGCCGCGAAGGCCCGGGTAACTCCGGTAAGAACAGTAAGCATTCCCAGGGCAGAGCTGACGGCCGCTGTGACAGGGTCGAGGCTGGCGCAGACCTTGTTGAAGGAACAGAGATATAAGGTAAACAAGGTCGTCTATTGGACGGACAGCCGTACGACTGTAGCGGTTAATCCCCCGAAATTAATATTCTCTAGTATTTTAATTTCCATTCCTTTTTTCCCCATTTTTTATGTTTACTGTGCGGATATTTTCCCATAACATTTTGGCCCCATGCTCATAAAATCTTAGTCGATTTTCCCACCGAACGATATTTTAACCAGTACATTATATTGCCAGTCTATGAAATTATCATTAAATACGACCTTATCTACTGATTTGTTTTCTTCTGAATACCGATTGTCCAATGGTAGTGAAACCTCTTTAGATTACAATGTCAATGAATACTGGAAAAATGTATCTACCTACTATCTGTTCTGAAATATAATTAAAAAACAAACATATTTCCTGAACATACTGAATAAACAACATGTTACGATTACTTAATACTTAGTGTAAGTGGAAATAAATCTTTGGAGGTTATTTTTAAGTTATGTTATATGCCCGGCAGAAAAAAATGCTTAAATACATATAGGAAATAATAAATATCCTTTCTTTATTACAATGTTTTTTTTAAGTAAGAACCAATGACGAGAAAAGTGACTGGCAATATAATGGACTGGTTAAAATATCATTCGGTGTGTAAAACGACTAGGAATTTATGAGCATGGGGCCAAAATGTTATGGGAAAATATCCGCACAGTAAAAATAAAAAATGGGGAAAAAAAGGAATGGAAATTAAAATACTAGAGAATATTAATTTCGGGGGATTAACCGCTACAGTCAGCCGTACGGTGCTAGCGTGGGTGAAGGATGACGCCCACCGCTACGCACCCTTCGTCTCCCATAGGATAGCGGAGATAGCCGAGAACAGCGACCGAGCGGCATGGAGATGGGTGCCCACGAAGCTGAATCCGGCAGATGACGCCACACGCCTGCGACCAAGCCAGCAGGTGACTATACAGGATCGATGGTACACAGGTCCCGCCTTCCTAAGTCAGGCGAAGGACCAGTGGCCGCCAATCATCTCCACACGGGACGTGGAGCCAGCAGAAAGAAGAAAGCTGAAGACGGTCCTGGCCACGACGTATGAACCGGCGACTTCGCTACCGGACACAGAGCGCTTCGGTAGCTATGAACGCCTCGTGAGGGCGGTCGGTTATATGTTACTATTTATAGACAAGCTCAAGTCGCGCGACAGAAGAAAGCGACTTGAAGCAAAGCACCTGCAGGCGGCAGAGCACTTGCTGGCGCAGAGGAGCCAGCGCTGCAGCTTCCCAGAGGAGCTGAGGACACTGACAGCAGGAGGAAAGCTGTCAAAGCAGTCGAAACTGTACAAACTTGATCCAGAGCTCTCGTCAGACGGGTTACTGACGATGAGGACCAGGCTTAGCCGTGCACCAGTGCAGTACACGGCTGAGAAGCCCATTATCTTGGATGGTAGGGAAGCCTACACCAAACTTTTGATAAAGCGCGCCCACTGTAGGGGCGCGCATGTAAATAATGAGGCTGTGGTTAATGATTTAAGGCAGAAGCTCTGGGTACTTCATCTGCGGCCGAGTGTGCGCGCCATATCCCAGGCGTGCGCGCTCTGTCGCCTGCGCCGCGCGAGTCCGCGCGCGCAACCTTTGGGGGACCTCCCGGCCGAGCGGCTGGAGGCCTACCAGCGCTGCTTCACACACGCAGCACAAGACTACTTCGGCCCGATGTGGGTCACGATCGGCAGGCGTCGCGAGAAGAGATGGGTCGCGCTGTACACGTGTCTGGCGACACGTGCGGTCCACCTAGAAGTCGTGCACAGCCTGTCAACCGACAGTGCCATCAACGCGCTGCGACGCTTCGCGGCGCGCCGAGGCTGGCCGCAGACGATGTGGAGCGATAACCAGACGTCGTTCCGCGCGGCCGCCCTGGAGCTGAAGGCGGCTCACGAGGAATGGCTGCCGGCACTCCAGAACTACGGCTGCAACATCGTATGAACTGGCGCTTCATCGCCCCGGCTGCGCCATCACAGGGCGGCAGCTGGGACAGAATGGTTAAAACCATTAAAAATGCGCTAGCATACACCATGAAGGAGAGAGCGCCGAGCGAAGAAATCTTCCTGACGCTCCTTGCAGAAGTGGAGTACGTGGTAAATGCAAGACCACTCACGCACGTGCCAACTGAGCCTGACGACGACGTCGCGCTGACGCCGAACCACTTCTTGCTGCTGTCGACGATCCAGCAGCCTGTCATCGGTCCCAGCGAGGAAGACGACAGAAGAAGATGGCGCCAAGTACAGGCACTGGCAGACCACTTCTGGCGGCGATGGGTAAAAGAATACTACCCACTGCTAGCCCCCCGCCAATCCTCCGGCGGTGGGGCCCAGCAGATCCACGTCGGCGACTGTGTGTTAGTCGCCGACCCCGCAAGCCCTCGCAACGTATGGCCGCGAGGGCTAGTCGTGGCCACCTACCCAGGGCCCGACGGAAAAGTGCGGAACGTGGGCGTCCGCACAACGTACGGCGTGCTACGCCGTGCGACATCACGGCTGGCCGTGTTGGTGCCGGCCGCTCCAAGCAACGAGCCTGCGTCGAGCATCGAGCACACTCCGAGCTACGAGCCTGCGTCGAGCATCCAGCCTGCGCCGAGTCCCGATCCCGCCGAAGCCTGATGACCATGGCCACCGATGTCACAGGAGTCTGAGTCTTCAGACGGCGGGGAGTGTAGAGGACAGAACCCGCCTCTAAATCACATGTACCTAGTATGTAAGGTCAATGAGGGCCACATTAGTATCAATAAAGATAAATACAAGACAGCTAGGTAGATTTAAGAGCGTTCATGTTATTTAAGTTGAAATATTTAAGTGATTCAATGTTATTTACGTATTTGATAGTCATTCGCTCTATGGGAATGAACATAAGCAGACTTCCTAGCGAGTTACCTTATTTATTACGTGATACTGCGTAATAGTTGCAGTGGAAGATTCCATTGTATATGGCGCAATAATGATGAAGATTGCGCAAGAAAGTGAAAATATCGATCCATGACTGATATTTCCGCTATCAAAATGCCATATATCGTGAAATAGCTCACGAACAGCTGGTCCTGGAGGCATGAGATCTCTCTCATACCTAGTAGGCGCTCCCGCGCATGTAATAAGCCCGGTTTTGTGATCAGGCGCGCGAGATTGACCGCGTGGCGCACCTCGCCAAATAATAATAATCAGTAATAGTAGTTTTTGCGCAGCATCAACTGCTCTCAGGACCAGCGCAGATCGAATCATGCCCTAAGTTAGCGAGTCTCGTATGGACGAGTCGAATAGCGACTCGTCAAGATTGACACGAGACGAATCAGGCTATCCGCAGCCTCAGGAGATCGAGTGAAGCTCGATCTCCATAAACCACGGTATATATACTAGGGGCGTGGTCCGAACCTGCTCGGCATAACATCGTAAGAGACATGGCTTTCTTTACGGGCACGTTGGGCCAAATATAAGAGGGAGTTGCTCATTCACTTCATTCTAGAAGCTCAGGGCGCAAGAGTCGCTGTGCCTAAGGACTATAGTCCAAGCCCCCCAATACGTGCGGAACCGATATATCCTGAGAGACCTAAAACACCAGAACCTGGACGACTTCATAACAGGACTAGCGAGTAGGATGTTTGACCGCGCCGACTCCTCCCGCCATCCACTGCTTCAAGGCATCGCGCCTCTACACGCGCGTCCACCAGATGTCCCATGGCGGCGAGCCCAACCGCGTGAGCTCCTGCCGCCTGCAAATGAGTCCCTGTCCTGACTCCCCAGGACCCACAAAGCCGCAGATAGGCCAACTATCCCCCTCAAAAGCCGCCGACAGGCCACCCTTGACTTAAGCCAAGATGGCAGTCCTATCTGAGATAAAAATAAAAGCCGAAGAAGGCATAGAACGACCGGCCCATCGTTATGGGCCGCCAAAACAGACCGCCAAAAAGGGCCAAGCCCTGACATGGCCACCCCACGCCCCTCACAGGGAGTGTGAGATGACCCGGATGTGTGTCACTTCATTCAGTACCAGAGGAACACTACGACAAGCAGCTAGGAACCCAAGGAAGAAAGTGAATAAGGAACTCCGCTCGCATCAGTACTCAACTTAGGATATCTAGAAGTTAATGCCTAGATTTAGTTAAATTCGTTATAAATAAGTCAAATCGTGTCGTACAGTGTTTATTTTGCTAGATAACTTAGGCTAAGGATCGTACCTGTGATATTTAATATAAAACCGCATTATATCCGAATTATTTCTTATTATTTCAAACAAACATAAAATTAATCTAACTGCGTAGCAGAACATTCTAGTAGAGTCAGTGAGTCTTCAGTATTTCAACAGATAGTAGAGCCAGTAGCTACCTATTTTGATACAGTCCATTAATTGTCGGTATTGACTCGTGCCATAAGCGAGGTTGGCCCGAGTCAACCATCAGGATCATAGAGCGTAGGCCGTGTCGCCTATAGAATCCTTTCGCTTGCTCGTGTTTCAATTCCACACTCGCGGGTAAAATACAACTTTGCACCCTTGTATAACAAACAACTATTAAAATGATAAAAATAAAGAGCACAGAAGACTTATTCACAAGTATTCGACGCGGCAGCGAAGAACAACAGGGTCAGCTTAAACGACTTAATTTTAGAAAGACCAGACCGGCTACAGCCATTGCTTGGAATTCTGTTGCGCTTTAGAAAAGGAGCGTATGCGGTGTGCGGTGACATACAGGAAATGTTTCTTCAGATAGCAATCCGCGAGGCAGACCGGCCATCACAATTTTCTTGTGGCGAGGAAGCCACAGGGACCGCCGACCTGATGTATATCAAATGAACAGAGTGGTGTTTGGTGTAATATCCAGCCCTTGCCTACATATGGTGAGAAACCACAACGCCATGTGCCAGGCCCACAGGTTTCCTAAGGCTGTCAACGAGATAAAACAGAATCATTATATGGACGATTATGTACCCAGTTTCAAAGATGAGGGAGAACTGGCAGAGACAGCAGTACAGGTACGCTCACGCCGCGGGAGGCTTCAAACTCCGCGGATGGTCTACCAATAGCAAGATGTTGCTGGACAAGATCCCGCAGGATAAGCGCGCTGTAGAGCCAGTTGCGCTAGGCGGGAAAGCGCAACGAGCGACCGCCGACGAAAAGAGAAATGTTGCCTACGGTAATGTCCTTTTATGATCCAATGGGATTGATAGCACAATATGTAATATCGGCCAAAATATTAATGCAAGCTATCTGGGGTCGAGTACAATGGGACGCATCGCTACCAGAAGAGGAATCCGAACAGTTTGCGAGTTGGTTGAAGGCGCTGCAGTACGTAGCAGCACTTCGGATCCCGCGTTGTCATGCGGTGACAAGCGCAGATACAACCACGAGTTTGTATGTATTCACAGACGCATCGGAGGTAGCATATGCAGCGGTCGCCTATTGGCGAATGGAAACCGGCGACCGTGTGACGGTCAGTCTGGCGGCCGCAAAAGCCCGGGTAACTCCGGTGAGTATCGTGAGCATTCCCAGGGCAGAGTTGACAGCAACTGTAACGGGGTCAAGGCTGGCGCAGACCTTATCAAAGGAGCAAAGGTATAAGGTCGATAAGGTTGTCTATTGGACAGACAGCCGCACGGTACTGGCATGGGTAAGAGATGACGCCCACCGAAACGCACCCTAAGTCTCCCATAGGATAGCGGAAATAACCGAGAACAGCAACCGAGCGGCATGGAGATGGGTGCCCACGAAGCTGAATCCGGCAGATGATGCCACACGCCTACGACCAAGCCAACAGGTGAATATACAGGACCGATGGTATACAGGTCCCGCCTTCCTAAGCCACGCGGAGGACCAGTGGCCGCCAATCATATCTACCCAGAACATGGGCCAACGGAACGAAGAAAAACGAAGACGGTCCTGGTGGTCCACGACATACGAACCGGCAACAGCGCTACCGGACATCGAACGATTCGGTAGCTACGAACGCCTCGTGAGAACAGTCGGGTATATGTTGTTATTTGTAGATAAGCTCAAGTCCCGCAACAAGAGGAAACAACTTGAGGCGAGACACCCTCAGGCGGCGGAGCACTTGCTGGCACAAAGGAGCCAGCGCTGCAGCTTCCCCGAAGATTCAGATTCAGATTTCAGATTCATTTATTTCATAGATGTATGTGTGATGTGTAGAAGAACTGAGAATATTAACTGCAGGGGGAAAACTGACAAAGCAGTCCAAGTTATATAAGCTTGATCCGGAGCTCTCGTCAGACGGGTTACTGACGATGAGGACCAGGCTGAGCCGTGCACCAGTGCAGTACACGGCTGAGAAGCCCGTTATTTTGGATGGTAGGGAGGCTTACACCAAACTGTTAATAAAGCGCGCCCATAGCAGGGGCGCGCATGGGAATAATGAGGCTATTGTAAATGATTTAAGGCAGAAGCTCTGGATACTGCTGCATCTGCGGCCGAGTGCGCGCACCATAGCTCAGGCGTGCGCGCTCTGTCGCCTGCGCCGCGCGAGCCCGCGCACGCAACCTGTGGGGGACCTCCCGGCCGAGCGGCTGGAGGCTTACCAGCGCTGCTTCACACACACAGCGCAAGACTACTTCGGCCCGATGTGGGTCACGATCGGCAGGCGTCGCGAGAAGAGATGGGTCGCGCTGTACACGTGTCTGGCGACACGTGCGGTCCATCTAGAAGTCGTGCACAGCCTGTCAACCGACAGTGCCATCAACGCGCTGCGACGCTTCGCGGCGCGCCTAGGCTGGCCGCAGACGATGTGGAGCGATAATCAAACGTCGTTCCGCGCGGCCGCCCTGGAGCTGAAGGCGGCTCACGAAGAATGGCTGCCAGCACTCCTGAACTACGGGCTGCAACAGTGCATGAACTGGTGCTTCATCGCCCCGGCTTCGCCATCACTGGGCGGGATCCGAAGTGCTGCTACGTACTGCAGCGCCTCCAACCAACTCGCAAACTGTCTTCGTTTTTCTTCGTTCCGTTGGCTCCATGTTCTGGGTAGATATGATTGGCGGCCTGGTCCTCCGCGTGGCTTAGGAAGGCGGGACCTGTATACCATCGGTCCTGTATATTCACCTGTTGGCTTGGTCGTAGGCGTGTGGCGTCATCTGCCGGGTTCAGCTTCGTGGGCACCCATCTCCATGCCGCTCGGTTGCTGTTCTTGGCTATCTCCGCTATCCTATGGAAGACGAAGGGTGCGTACCGGTGGGCGTCATCTCTTACCCGTGCCAGTACCGTGCCGCTGTCTGTCCAATAGACAACCTTATCGACCTTATACCTTTGCTCCTTTAATAAGGTCTGCGCCAGCCTTGACCCCGTTACAGTTGCTGTCAACTCTGCCCTGGGAATGCTCACGATCCTCACCGGAGTTACCCGGGCTTTTGCGGCCGCCAGACTGACCGTCACACGGTCGCCGGTTTCCATTCGCCAATAGGCGACCGCTGCATATGCTACCTCCGATGCGTCTGTGAATACATGCAAACTCGTGGTTGTATCTGCGCTTGTCACCGCATGACAACGCGGGATCCGAAGTGCTGCTACGTACTGCTGCGCCTCCAACCAACTCGCCAAGCGTGACGCTAAAGAGGCTGTCGATGCGATGTTGGAGTGGGTGGACATGTGCTGCCCGATTGCACCAGAAGACGCACGAGACAGACGACGACATGTTTTTACTGAACAAGCTCCTGCAGTTCGCGGAGAGGTCCTTGCGATGGAATGCCACTGAAGTGCAGTACTGCACTTTACTTCGATACGTAAAACCAGGTGCTTCTTTTTATTTCCCCTCCTGGCACTAAATGGTGTTGGACAACTCCGTGGCACCCTATAGCCAGCTCAGGAATAAAAGCAGTAATAATGAAAGAAACAGAAATAATGACAATAACAAACAGGGGAGACGAATATAGACTCAAATGTCAATGGCGGTACTTGAAAGGCTTTACCGACCGAGAATAAAGCCTAAAGCCGCCTACAACATTTTTGCTGTCATTCTCGACAATAATGAGCAAGGCACAAAAATTGATGAAATAAGACATTAGACATGGGTAACTCCGGAGTGATGTATAAAATAGAGGATAATTTAATAACTGACACAGTAAAAGTAGCAAATGAATTCAATAATGTCTTTTCCAAAATTCCTATAATTACTACAAGCAGTTTGGCATCATCTTCCACAATAGCTGAATTCCTTTTGAGTATTTTTCATCATGTTTCTCCTCTAGATGTACTAAAGTCTTTTTCCCCTCACTAGCTCGGAAAGCCATCTTTTGTCCTTTAAAACCAGTGAGCAAAAACGCATTTTATCCACTTGTGGGGGAAGTAATTCGACCTTGGAGCGTGTTTAAGTAGCTTTTGACCGATAACAAAACGTAAAACGCTCTTCCTTCGATAATAATAATTATCATAAATATGGTTTGAGAATTTAATTAAAAAATACCAAATTTAGCCTTATTTAATGATTTTAAGACATACTTAAACCTTAAAATTCCATAAGAAGCATTTTTTTATAATGGTGTTGAGTATAATTCTGAACGCACAAGTTTAGTCGATGCGATTTCAAAACGCATCGATCGTCAGAAATGTCAATACTCAATACTCAACACAACATTGTCAACAATTTTTTTTTAATTCTCACCGACTCCGACCGACTCGCATAAAAATAATCAATTTCCAGCGTTTTCTGTTACAATAACATAATAAAAAAATGAGTGATTCTAGCGATGAAGACGATCTAACGCCTGTGGAACTACTGGAAGCTGTCAAAAACGCGGAATCAAGTTTGTTGCCGCAAAAATCTTGTTCTAAGTAGATGAAGGGTTTCGAGCAATTCAATGACTGGAAAAATAAAAAAGGAGCAAAAACCTTCTCCGAAACAGTTTTACTGTCTTACTTTATAGAATTAGCCAGCTCTAAGAAGCCCAGCACTCTTTGGAGCATATTTTCTATGCTCAAATCGACATTAAAACTCAAAAAAGATATTCACATAGAAAAATACCCAAAGCTGTTGGCGTTCCTGAAAAAGACCGCTACCGCTACCGGACACAGAGCAAAGAAATCAAAAATTTTCACAGCCACAGATACCGAAATTTTTTTAAATGAAGCTCCAGACTTAGAATACCTAGCAGCAAAAGTAAATTAAGTTTATGCAATAAAGGTTCCTTAAGAGCTGTTATGGTACATATCCAGTATGAATCTAATTCTTTGTGTATTTTTCAGGTAATCTTCATCATAGGCATAAGCGGAGCTTGCCGGACAAATGAACTCACATACCTAATGACAAAGGATGTTGAGAAACATTCTGACACCTTATTATTATTTAAACTACCGAACACAAAAACAAACATTGAAAGAAATTTTGTAGTACGTGATGAATATGTGAAGATTATTGAAAAATATCAAAATCTGCAGCCACCCAATACATCAGCGGATAGATTTTTTCTTGGCTACCGCAAAGGAAAGTGTATTAATCAGCCTATTGGTCCAAATAAAATTGGTGGAGTGCCACGCGAAATAGCATCTTTCCTGGGGCTAACATCACCCGAACAATACACTGGACATTGTTTTAGACGGACATCGGTCACTCTATTGGCAGACTCTGGTGCAGACTTAACCACTCTGAAGCGCCATGGTGGATGCAAATCCAGCACAGTGGCAGAAGGGTACCTTGAAGACTCAATTGAGAACAAATTCAAAACATGTAAGGGGATTGTTAGTGGTATTAAGCTCAACAATTCATCCACTGATCCACTAAACCGACCATCCACTTCTAGAGATGCACTGCTCTTAGAAAGTTGTCCATCAGATACCAAAAAGTCCCCTTTGAAATTGCTGCTGCTTGTATTTCTCCCGCTCACTCTCCTACATTTACTTAGAAACCAAGGATAAAGAGAATAAATTACCGTGCAATTACAACAGTAACACCCAAGTTACCAACACAAGCATAAATGTTCCCAAAAAAAACCTAACCGTGAACATATCAAATTGTAGCAATATAACTTTCAATTTTTAGTGCTAATTAACATTTTTAAAGAGATTTATACTTCGAATTTGACACAAGTAATTTACACTGTTTAATTTTGCATGTCTATTAGTTAATGACAATTTTACTGGACGTTACATATTTTCAGAACTGTTAAATAATTAAAGTTTTAAATGTGAAAAAATTTGAATTGTGACATGATGATTGATTACATTAATTAAGTTCGTAGCATGTACAAATGAAGACTGATTTGTTATCTTAACTAGTTAATTACAATTTGAAATAATGTTGTACTATGTTGATGATGATTGCAATTTACCTGATAATTATTATAATGTGTACAAATAAAGACTTGTTTTTTTTGCATGTTGCACTTTCCTCGCTAGTGAGGTGAAAAGTTTTGTGTTTGTTACACACGGGTTCAAAGTTGCATTTTACTTCTCGTGTGTTGAAACACTAGCTACGCTCAGGATTCTATTTTGAACCACTCGCTTCGCTCGTGGTTCAACTATAGAATCCTTTCGCTTGCTCGTGTTTCAATTCCACACTCGCGGGTAAAATACAACTTTGCACCCTTGTGTAGTGGTAGACCACCCAAAGCGCCAGCTGATCAGCTGAGCTAAAATAATAAATGATTTTCTATTTTATAACTTCCGAGAACAGCGCCATTAACCTTGACATTCCAATACTGGATGGAAAATAATAACACTTTCCTTTGTTCACTATTGCGCAATACGCATTCCTTGCATTCCAATCTTTCCTATAAAAGCAATGTATTTTATTTAATAAATGAGTTCGTCAGTATCGTCTCGAGTTTCGACTTGTCATTTATTATTCCCTACGCCGCACACTTCATGGCGACTCTGCCAGTCGGGCTGCTCAAGGCAGCCTCAGCATAATCACCTACTGCGAACCATCTGCATAGGGTCGTACTCTTCATGGCGACCCTTCCAGACGGGCTGCTCAAGCCAGCCCTAATATAATCACCTGGCATACTCCGCTGCAAGAATCAACGTATAGTCTCCAGCCAGCTCCACTGCGCCAGCCAGCCAGCCAACCAGCCAGCCAGCTCCACTAAAGCCCAACTAAATTATGGGAGGTCAGTGTACAAAAGAACAAAAAGAAGAAGAAGTAATTATTGCACAGAATGGAGCCTCCAACAACGCCAGCACGAAGCAGGTAGACAGCAACACAGCTGCATTATACATCACAACAGCTGTGTTCATAATCATCTGCATCATTTTTGCCTACGCCATATGGAAGAAGGTACATAAATGCCTAACAAGAAAAATCGAGCGACAAGCAGTAACGACGATGATGCGCAACACCAACAAAGCAGAGCAGGGTATCTAGCAAGATCACCTACAGCGCGTCACCAGCACCAGCCCGCCGCCGCCGCAACCCATCGAGCATATGCGAGCCCAGCCGCCGCCTCCGCCTAGCACCCGCCGCTAGAATCATTATAAGCAACAGCCACGAAGAAGACAATGATTTAAGGTACTTTTAAAAATGTATCCTTTAATGTAGTTACGTAGTATAAAAAGGTAGCTATTATATTGGTAAAGTAATTTGTGAATTAATTTTATAATGCTTTAAGTAAATAAGTAACAATGCCGCTTGATGACGAGGCAATATCATACGTAATTTAAAACAAAAATAGAATTTTTAAATCACGCTGCATAAAATAAATAAAAATAAAACCAGATTTAAACCATGGAAAACAGAGCAATAAATAATTAACAAAACTTAATATTCTATAAAATCATACGTACCTACATAGGGACGTAAAAGTAAAAAAATAAAACAACATTAAGACGCAAACAATAAAAAAAAAAAAATATAAATGCAAGTATAAATTATAACTTGTGATGAGCGAATACAAAATTATTAACAAGCTAGACAGAAAAACCTTGGACTACGGGATGCATAAATGTATTCTTTGAACCAGATTATGATTCAATCGACCATCAATCGTAAGGGGACCTTGGACGCATAGTGTCTCCGATTTAAAAAAAAAATGTTAAAAGAACTGTCTAAACGATAAATAATTACCTATATATGGTATTAGCAAGGTACACCAGGATTACAAGGTAGGCAGGAAATCCTTGAAACTTGACCATGATTCGATCGAGCATCACTCGTGGAGGTCCTTGGATACCTAATATATTACTATCTGATAGTATATAAGTTGTTAAAAGAACTGCCTGAAAGGTATATACCTACCTTAACATGGTATTTATGCGCGCGTTTTTATATACGTTTATGTATAAAATCCTTGTAACCTGAGTAATAATTGAGGGTCGGCAGGCCATAAAATAATGCATACCGTGTACCTTTGCAACAAGTGATGCGCACTTGATGTCACAAGTAAAGTACTGTGACAAACACAAAAAAAGTAGATGACGTCAAAATAAATTTAATATAAAAAAAAACGTTTGTAAGTCACAATGAGTATTGTTAAATAAATATAAGTATAAAAGTTAATAGCAAAAATACATGAACGTACGTAAACTAAAAAATAATAATAACAGAAATTAGCTATGACACAATTACCTAGCAAGTAAATAAATAACATACATTATACGTAGAAATTCACCACAAGCTATCACGTGAAACTAAAAAACCAAAATAATTATTTTATAAAAATTAAAATTTTTAAAAAGCGTCGTCATCAAAGCGTGCATTCAATTCCACATTATTTAATTTAATTTAATACAATGAAAATAAAAAGAACAATTTATAATTTTAATATATAAATAATAATGCTTAAAGGCTATACCAAATAACATATTTTTTTTAATGAAAACTCACTACTTACGAGGATTATGTGTAATAATCTATATTTAGACCAAAAAAAAGACATAAAAAATATAAAAAAAAAAAATATATATATAAATATATATATTTAAATTGTTTTAATAACATAGAAATTGTATATATCAACCAATAACTATTTACTATATTCTTAAGCCAAAAATTTTATCTACTAAGTTTTGTCTCAACAAGAAAAAAAAACTCGTTAAAGAAGACATTGTGCATAAAAATAGAACATAACCTTATTACGAATAAATAAATCATAAAACTTAGCATCGTAAAGTAATAAGAAACCTATAACAAATCCATCTGATCGCATACCACCATCCATATAAGGAACGTAATGTAAACATTCGAAGTAGCATCAAGATAGATTAAGAAACCATGTATACCATAGACTTAAGTTAATAAATTTATTTTAAGAAACCATGTAAACAATAGACATAAATAATTTAAATTTAAGTAAGCCAAAAATAGTACATGTAATTACTATTTTTGTCTCAAAAAAAACGGGAAAGCTGTAGTGGTAGACCACCCAAAGCGCCAGCTGATCAGCTGAGCTAAAATAATAAATGATTTTCTATTTTATAACTTCCGAGAACAGCGCCATTAACCTTGACATTCCAATACTGGATGGAAAATAATAACACTTTCCTTTGTTCACTATTGCGCAATACGCATTCCTTGCATTCCAATCTTTCCTATAAAAGCAATGTATTTTATTTAATAAATGAGTTCGTCAGTATCGTCTCGAGTTTCGACTTGTCATTTATAATACCCTAAGTTCGCCACTTCACTTGTATAACAAATAACTATTAAAATGATAAAAATAAAGAGTACAGAAGACTTATTCACAAGTATTCGACGAGGCAGCGAAGAACAACAGGGTGAGCTTAAACGACTTCATTTTAGAAAGACCAGACCTGCTACAGCCATTGCTTGGAATTCTGTTGCGCTTTAGAAAAGGAGCGTATGCGGTGACATACAGGAAATGTTTCTTCAGATAGCAATCCGCGAGGCAGACCGGCCATCACAGATGTTCTTGTGGCGAGGGAGCCACAGGGGCCGCCGACCGGATGTATATCAAATGAACAAAGTGGTGTTTGGTGTAATATCCAGCCCTTGCCTGGCACATATGGTGAGAAACCACAACGCCATGTGCCAGGCCCACAGGTTTCCTAAGACTGTCAACGAGATAAAACAGAATCATTATATGGACGATTATGTACCCAGTTTCAAAGATGAGGGAGAACTGGCAGAGACAGCAGTACAGGTACGCTCACGCCGCGGGAGGCTTCAAACTCCGCGGATGGTCTACCAATAGCAAGATGTTGCTGGACAAGATCCTGCAGGATGAGCGCGCTGTAGAGCCAGCTGCGCTAGGCGGGAAAGAACACAAGGTGTTAGGTCTGATCTGGAATCCAGACTCAGACACGATGAGCTTCAACACAGCGCTTCTACGCGTATCGTCGGAAGTTAAGCGCAACGAGCGACCGCCGACGAGAAGAGAAATGTTGTCTACGGTAATGTCCTTTTATGATCCAATGGGATTGATTGCACAATATGTAATATCGGCCAAAATATTAATGCAAGCTATCTGGGGTCGAGTACAATGGGACGCATCGCTACCAGAAGAGGAATCCGAACAGTTTGCGAGTTGGTTGGAGGCGCAGCAGCACGTAGCAGCACTTCGGATCCCGCGTTGTCATGCGGTGACAAGCGCAGATACGACCAGGAGTTTGTATGTATTCACAGACGCATCGGAGGTAGCATATGCAACGGTCGCCTATTGGCGAATGGAAACCAGCGACCGTGTGACGGTCAGTCTGGCGGCCGTAAAAGCCCGGGTAACTCCGGTGAGGACCGTGAGCATTCCCAGGGCAGAGTTGACAGCAACTGTAACGGGGTCAAGGCTGGCGCAGACCTTATTAAAGGAGCAAAGGTATAAGGTCGATAAGGTTGTCTATTGGACAGACAGCAGCACGGTACTGGCATGGGTAAGAGATGACGCCCACCGAAACGCACCCTAAGTCTCCCATAGGATAGCGGAAATAACCGAGAACAGCAACCGAGCGGCATGGAGATGGGTGCCCACGAAGCTGAATCCAGCAGATGACGCCACACGCCTACGACCAAGCCAACAGGTGAATATACAGGACTGATGGTAAACAGGTCCCGCCTTCCTAAGACAGGCGGAGGACCAGTGGCCGCCAATCACATCTACCCAGAACATGGAGCCAACGGAACGAAGAAAAACGAAGACAGTCCTGGCCACGACATACGAACCGGCAACAGCGCTACCGGACATCGAACGATTCGGTAGCTACGAACGCCTCGTGAGAACAGTCAGGTATATGTTGTTATTTGTAGATAAGCTCAAGTCCCGCAACAAGAGGAAGCAACTTGAGGCGAGACACCTGCAGGCGGCGAAGCACTTGCTGGCACAAAGGAGCCAGCGCTGCAGCTTCCCCGAAGAACTGAGAATATTAGCTGCAGGGGGAAAACTGACAAAGCAGTCCAAGTTATAGAAGCTTGATCCGGAGCTCTCGTCAGACGGGTTACTGACGATAAGGACCAGGCTGAGCCGTGCACCAGTGCAGTACACGGCTGAGAAGCCCGTTATTTTGGATGGTAGGGAGGCTTACACCAAACTGTTAATAAAAAGCGCCCATTGCAGGGGCGCGCATGTGAATAATGAGGCTATTGTAAATTATTTAAGGCAGAAGCTCTGGATACTGCATCTGCGGCCGAGTGCGCGCACCATAGCTCAGGCGTGCGCGCTCTGTCGCCTGCGCCGCGCGAGCCCGCGCACGCAACCTCTGGGGGACCTCCCGGCCGAGCGACTGGAGGCCTACCAGCGCTGCTTCACACACACACGGCGCAATACTACTTCGGCTCGATGTGGGTCACGATAATTAGGATTGTTCATATTTTTTCAAAAGTGCTAATTCGAAATCCATTTCGAGATATAAGGTTTTCAAACCATTTCAGGCAATTGCTTCGGCAAAATAATCAAGGATTAGAGATATTTCAATACATATACGTATGATCTTTGTTTGACTTTTCCTCAAATCCCCTTTGGCTGGATATGTAAAATCTACGGTCATTAAAATAGTTTTGATCTGTGGTGTTTAACCGTCACTATGACTTCCTTCACTGACGTAAGTTAATGTTATACGGGTGTTTTCGATTTGTTTAGTCGTCAAAATCACTTAAAATATGGAAAAATATATGAAATGTTTTATTTCTACGTGTAAAAAATGATTCAAAAATAGCTCTAAACTACTAGTTAAAATCCGGGAAGAAAACGCAGTGTCGTGAAGTCGATGTGGAGTATTTTTTAGGAACAAGCTGCAGTTCAGGATATTGTTACAATGGTGGACAAATTCACAAACAAGAGGTTTGAGGCAAGCAAGCTCAGTTCTACAACAGTTCTCAAAGTACATTCATTGGAACACGGATATTCAACATCAGTGTCTTCTCCATCTTTGTCTAGTTTTACACCAGAATCAGATTAAAAATACCTCAGAAAAGAATTCGACTGAAGAAAACTGAACATAGAATTTTTAAGAAACCAAAGATGTATTTAGGGTTACCCAAACAATACAGTAGTGATTCAGTAGTTTACTTAAAAACAAGTTTTAATGGTGTATCATTATAAGCTGAATAAAGGCTCTCTATGTAGCTATTCCACACATAATTCTGAATGAGAAGTCACACCTTTTTAACTATAATCCTTTATTTGAGAAACAGTGATGTAAGCTCTATGAAGAACACAGAAAATATTTTTATACAGTAGCTGAATAATTGATAAATTGTGAAACCTACTGTGATTTGAAGATGAAATAAAAGTGGTTACTCAAAACAAGCTTTTTAATACTAATTAACTACACCATTATACAGCTTCCATCTGTGTTAGTTAACTATAAACTATGGAAGGATCTTTAGGCACCAGTTTTGGTTTATTTTACTTTTGGGAATGTCTTTGCTTGAGTCAGGTTCGGCACGTGCATTGGACAGTGTCAGCTTCTTCTAGAACTTTCAGTTGAGGTTGATGAGGGTTTGGTACACTATTTTACCTACCAGAAGAGAAGCAACAGTGTTTGCATCCGCCTGAAAAAAAGTTTTATTAAAAAATGGAAGTAAGTAAACTATATTGAGCCTCGGAGATTAACAAAACATGGGAACTGTAGGAAGTAAGCATGGAACGAATGAGACTCAACACCCAAATCAGGCATTCAGATTTGTGTCTCTTTTTATATGTATATAGCGAACATTATCAAAAACGATATAAACCATACACAACTTTCAAGTGAGTGACCCTATATTTATGACATTATGTTGGCAACAAACTAAATTGTTAGGAGGGCCGTCTGTGTAGCCAAGACCAACATGACAGTAGTTATACAAAAGCAAACACCAATAGAAAGAGAGATAGTATACCCCGAGCATCTTTCTGGATGCAACTGTACTCGAATAATGCTAAGAGCATTCAAGAGATGTATTGATGCAGCATTCAAGCAATGATTTAAGAATTACGAATGTGTAATTTATAATGTTACTTACGTTAGTATTTTTGCTCCCCTGATTTTCCATTAAAGCTCCATTGCCCAATTTAGGAAGAGAAACCTTCCTCTTCGACTTTTAACTAATTTGTCGATCATATTTGAAAATATTCCTTTAAAGCAGACGGATGACGGGCTGTTACTGGGATAACGCTTGGAGGATAATGTTGTTTTAGGAACACACGAAAGAATAGAAAAAACAGACGGATGTATCGCCTTTAGCGAAAATGGGCAGAGGTAGACGAGTTAGGTTAAGGCAAACGGTGGGAACAGTGTTGCCAGGGCCCTTGGGACAAAAATTACGTTTCTTTTCTTGAAAAGTTACATTTTTGATGCAAACGTTACATTTTTTATATTTTTCATAATTACTAACTTGTCAAAACGTTCGATACTAAGAAATGAGTAGCCACGTACAGCTACAATTCGGCGAGTTCGGCGACAGAATAACGTCAGGTTGACGGGTGGTATCTCAAATGTCATATACAGAGACAGAGTCGTCATGTCATAGACAGAGTCGTACCATGTAGGTTCTTTTGTCACCTTTTCTGTATCTGTTAGTCTATAAATTGACTCGCTTGGTTCCGGTTAGATACAATTGCCCTTTCTTTTTAAATACAGTTTCATTATTCTAAAAATTTACGAATATTTCAGTTACAACAGAAGTTACTTACATGTTACGCGAGCCGGTCAAAAGTTACGAAAAACGTAAGAAATGTAACCATCTGGCAACACTGGGTGGGATTGGAATTTATGGAATGGGTGATTACATTGACAAATGACAATTACTAACCATCGATGATTGACATTGACAACTTTTTTGGGTCTCTATTGTGCTTATGCTTTATCGATTCAGCCACGGAACGTAACTTACGCGAGGTAGTATCTTATATTTTAAATATTTTTTTAAAAATAAACTAAGCCCTTAATTGCTAAAATATTCAAATTAGTTTCTTAAAATACTCTATATTTTCGAAAAAAAAATTAAAAATGGGGGGTTAAAAATAATGAACAATGCTAATTGTGCAATAACTGCGAAGATTGTGAAGATTGCGTAGGAAAGTGAAATATCGCTCGAAGACTGATATTTTCACTATCGAAATGACATGTTTCGTGAGATAACTCACGAACAGCTGGTCCTGGAGGCATGAGATCTCTCTCATACTAAGTAGGCGCTCCCGCTCCCTAGATTGAAAAAATAATAATAATTGGGGCGACGAACGTCCTCTTACAGGCCTTACCGTTTACTGCTCATAATGGCAAGAACTGAGTTATTAATAATGACGATAAGAGCCTGTATGATTAATATTTGATATGCAGGCACCGTTTTGAAGGTGCCGTCTGTAATGATGATTGGGATTTTTTATTATTATATCTCTAATACGAAGACATTCAGACATTCAGATTCTTTATTGCATTCATGTTGTAACAATTAGGTCTTAAAGTTAGGTGTAGTTCTAAACATGAGCTCTTTCGAGCATTGCAATATACAAACTAAACTAATAGGAGCTAAGCCATTAACATTATACAAATTAATTATCATTATTAATATACTATTTAAATTACATCATTATATCATTACATAATATTTTAATTACATTATTGCCATATGTATGTCCTTAAGAATTAGATTTAGAAGTATGTAAAAGCAATTATAAATAGTCAAATTTTTGTCATAATTTCAACGGTCTTTAAAAAAATCGCTTATTGAATAGTAAGCCTTTTCTAATAGAAAACGACTTAAATCTTTCTTGAAGTGCATACTATTTTGTCTCTCTTTAATGTAATTAGGGACTTTATTATAAATTCTAGGGCACATTCCCAAAATACTTTTTGATAAAAGAGCTGTTTTAGAAGGGTGAGCACGTAGTTGGTTTCGTTGCCGCTCACTATCGAAGCCTTTAAATAAATTTAAGTTTTGTTTAACAAATAGTGCCATTTCTAATATATATAAGCACGGAAAAGTCAATATTTTGAGACTTATAAAATAAGGTTTACAAGATTCGGTGGGTCTTAGCCCACACATCGCTCTCAAACATTTCTTCTGTGCTCGGAATACGAGCAGCCAGTTAGTAGAGTTGCCCCAAAAGATGACACCGTATCTTAAGGTCGACGAGACATATCCATAATACGCAGCCAATACGGTTGATCTATCCACAATTTTTTGCAACATGTATAGAGCGTACGAATATCTATTTAGTTTAGAACATACATCTTCTACATGCTTTTTCCATGCCATACAGCTATCTATAGTAAGTCCTAAGAATTTAGCTTCCGTGGTTTCTGAAATTGTCTGATTTTTATACTTAATATCTAAGTCTCTAATGGTATTGCGTCGCTGTTCAAAATGCATGATACAAGTTTTAGTCAGGTTGATTTTTAAATTATTAATGTTTAGCCATTCAATTATAGCTTCTAAGGTATTATTTATTTCTATTTCATAATTAATGTCGTTTTTCATGTCACTAAATATAATTGTGCTATCGTCAGCAAATAATACCATTGGATGTCTAGTAATCTTAGGTATGTCATTAATGTAAATTAGGAATAACAAAGGTCCCAATATACTCCCCTGTGGTACACCATATTTAACTCTTCTTAGTTGTGAACATGCAGTGGTTTCAACTTTCGTTTTAGGACACAGATGAGTAATGTTAGTCATTTGTTTCCTATCGCTCAAGTAAGATTTAATTAGTTCAAGAACGATGCCCCGTACTCCATATGCATGTAACTTGCTCAAAAGTATATCATGTTTCACGAAGTCAAATGCTTTAGTCATATCCATGTAGATTGCCGACACTGGCAGTTTTTTATCCATATTAATATAGACTCGTTGCACTAGTTCATAAATTGCCATATTGATTGATTTTTGTTTACGGAAGCCTTTTTGCTCATTAGTGAATAAATGGTTAGTTTCAAAGTATTCGTACAGGCTGTTATATATAACTCTCTCTATTATTTTAGAGATTACCGGTATTAATGAAATCGGCCTATAGCTCTTCATTTCCTGTTTCTTACCCTTTTTAAATATGGGTTTAATAACAGCTATTTTTAATTTTTCGGGAAATACTCCGTTTTCAATGCATAGGTTTATTATATGACAGAGTACGTCGGCAATTGATAGTGATACTCTTTTTAAAATTTTCGTGTTAATTTCGTCATATCCTGTACTGTTAGTATTTCTAAGGGACGCTATTATCTTATGAATGTCCCCTGGTATGGTTGGGGCCATGAAAATAGAGTTGCAAATGTTGGCCGCCAGTGTTTTTTTTTTATTTGTTGGTCAGCCCGATCTTGACTATTATGTCATTTCGAATGGCATGGCTCTCCTCAGTTTCAGAAAGACACGCGTAACAAGACTCTCTTTAGTCAATTTCGTGACGTAGATAACCCGGATTATGCGCGTCACTTGAAGGCTCTCGCCGGACTGGCTCTGGTTTCTCTTTCTTTGGCCAGGGAAGCTTATACGGGTCTTATCCAGCTACCGAATCGGTCCGAATAAGGACCAGGAAGACTTGGAACTGATTCCCATTGATCTCCGTCGCAAATACATTTTTGCCAAGTTTTCGATCGCAATGTGATCCCATTATGAAGCCACATTAAGAGCACTTGCTCAGAACCAACAACTCAATCGAAGCCTGGCACAATGCCTTCATATTTCGCCTTGGAACCTCTCACCCCACTTGGAAGTTACTTGTGGGCCTCAAGGCAGAGCAGGACCTGACAGAGTATAAGATGACTCATGAAAATGCATTGTCGGAGCCACCAAGCCGTCGTAAAAATTACGCCCTGGCTTGGCAAATTTTGAAAGACGGTCTGATTAACAATCGGGACAAGTTTAGTTTAGGGTTAAAGACTGGTGCCCAGTCTTATTTAAAGTTGCACCAAACGTGCACTTCCAATCTACCGGATCATCAAGTTCAAACTCCACCTCGAGCTCCAGCTTCAGCCCAAACCCAAGCCCGGGCTTCGGCTCCAGCCCGAGCCCTGGCCCGCGCCCAAACATCACAGCCCCACCAACCCCCGCTCAGCCCACACCTGCCAGAAGTCCCGTCTCGTCGACATGGCTGCCCCGGGCTTTCTTTTCTTTTTCCCCCGTTTGCGACCGCTGTACCGACCAGACGCGTGTGCGAGACATACAAGATACTGTGGACGTGCGCCGTACGTGTGGCGCACGTACAAATTTCGACGCTTGCCGCCTAGACGACGTCCATCGCCCTGGCGACCCCCCCCCCCCCACTCCCTCGTGCCGAAGAGAGGTGATGGCCTGGATGTGTTAGGGAATTCAGGGCTAATACTCCGACCCGCGACCGTAAACCTGAGTAAGTACTCACCTCGAGTCGTCCCCGGACGGCTCGAGCACACCGGTGTTAAGTCACACGGACTGACCCGACGCGACGAAATGACTGACAACGGACTGCCGGCCGAGCTGGGAATCCCAGAGGTCCTCGGGATTCTTGCCCAATTCCTCAGAGAATTGGACGAGAATCTCGTGGGCCGCTTCGAGTCCTATCTCGGCGAGGCATGCGCCCAGATAATAGCGAGACGGAAAAATACATTACCGACCGACCCTACAATGACTCCCCCCTCCCCGCTGGCGTCTGAGCCAAACCCCGCCCCGCCCACAATGGCCGCTGGCGCGCCCACCGACAACTTTGTTAAGCCCCGCCCCCCAACTGAAAAGGGGAGACCGAAAGACAATGGACCCGACCCGGACTCATCCGGCAAAACTAGTGCCTCGGCTCCTCCGAAGGAGCCACGGAGGCCTAGAACGACATCAAAGAACCAGGACAGGACGAAATCGCGCTCACCGATGCGCAACTCCCGCAACTCCAGCAAGGAGGCTGCGACCAGGACAAACCACGACCAGACAAACTCCGACACGGACCTGACAGACATGGAAACTGACCCCAGCCAGGCTCAGTGGGAGCTGGTGCAGCCAAAAAAGGCTAAAAAGACGACGACCCCTCCGCCCCCGTCTCCGAGAGCAGACGGGGCCAGGATGGGGCCTAAGGGGAAAGTTCCCAAAGTGCTCGCAGACCAAACACCGACGAACGACAAACAAAAACTCAACGGAGGAACTACTGACGCGACGGCGCCTCACGCCAAACAAACCAGAATTGACAGACCGGACCACATTACCATAAGGGACAAGACTAAATACAGACAAATCCTGACAGTGCTGGCCCAGAGAGGGATCCAGGTGGAAGGGGAGAATCGGGAGGGGATCCGACTCACCGTCCGGGGATCGGACGATTACCGGGCGGTGATTCGGGTCCTTTCTGACCTGAAAATCCCCAGCCACCGGGATCCCCTACCTGAGGAGCGATTCTTCAGGGCTGTCCTCAGGGGCATCCCTAAAGAATGGCCAGTCGATGAAATACAAGACGACCTAAAACGACAGGGAATCCAGGTGGCCGAGGTGCACAACCGGCACCGCAAGTTTTATGATATGGTACTCGTCAAAATAGTCCAAAATGACGCTCAGAATGACATTTTCAAAATCAAGGAGGTCTGCCAGCTCACTGGAATAAGAGCAGAGCTCCCCCGCAGGCAAGACCTCCCACCGCAGTGTCACAACTGTCAACTCCATGGACACACCGAGAGCCGCTGCACAGCCCCTCCGGGCTGTATGAAGTGCCTGGGCGACCACGCCACGAGGGACTGCGACAGGGGTCCCAACGACCCAGTGGCGTGCAGGGTATGTGGGACCGTGGGACACCACCAGGCGAACTATCGCGGGTGCCCCAAGGCTCCTAAGCCACGCACGTCACGGGGCTCGGCCCCCGTACGCACACGCGTCCCAGACAGACCGAACCCGCCTCCATTAATGGACCAGACTCACTTTCCGCCGACACGACAACCATGGGCTCAACGCCAACCACAACCCGACAGGTCCCCCCTCCCCCAACAAGCACCACCACAGCAGCATTACCGCAGCTGAGCCGCCACCGCTGCAAATCACCCACCAGCCCCATCATACACACAACCACCTGCACCAGCGACCGAAGGCCGTAGCAGCAGCCCCATTATCGAGAGAGCGCGAGCCTTCCGGGCGCGCGTTCTCGAGATCGAGGGGAGGCTCGCCGCGGCTGACGGTCGCCAAACCTTGGTCATACTTAGAGAGTATGACCAACTAATGGCCAGCTATGAAGGCCACAAGGCTGCTCCTTCATACCTCAATGCTTAACACGACCCTGAAAATCAAACCCAAAACGCTAAACATAACCACCTTCAACGCTAACGGCATCAGGGGTATGAAGGACGAGGTGGTGTCCTTCATAGCTGCGCATAACATAGACATCCTGTGCGTTCAAGAATCCTTTCTTAAACCCAACCATAAATTATTTAGACTACCTGGTTTTGCCGCCATTAGAAATGACCGCACCGACCGCCAATTCGGCGGTACTATAATATTTTACAAAAGACACCTCAACTGTATCCCTGTATCCCTCTCTCCCCACCTGACCTCACCAACCTAGAGGTTTCTGTCTGTCGCCTCACGCCAGACGGACACCAACCTATCACAATAGTATCTGCATACCTCTCCCCTGCTAAATCCCTACTAATGGAGGATCTGGCGTTGCTTGCCGATCTAGGACCGTCGGTCATAGTGACCGGTGACCTGAACAGCAAGCATCGTTCCTGGAACTGCGCTGCAACTAACGACAACGGTCGCAGGCTGTTCAACCTTATGTTGGGCAAGCTCCCTTTCGACCTCATATCCCCTCTAGAACCCACCCACTACCCTAGTAACGTTGCCCACAGACCAGACATCCTTGACAAAGAGGGAGATGTTGTCGGCAGTAATGAGTATATATGATCCCTTAGGTTTGCTGACACAGTATACAATCATAGCCAAATTGCAGTTACAGAAACTTTGGAGTCTTAAATTGGAGTGTCTGCCTGAGGAACAAAGGAAAGACTTCGACCGCTGGCTACAAGCGCTAGCGGGCGTAGCGAAGCTGCGTATCCCGCGTCCATACCGCGAGCCCGGACCGGGACCGAGCCGGCTGCGTGTGTTCACTGATGCCAGTCTGAAAGCTTATTCATGCGCGGCTTACTGGCGCATAGAAAAGGAAGGTAAAATAGAAATTTGTTTGATAGCAGCGAAGGCGAAAGTAGCACCGATCACACAGCTCAGCGTCCCGAGGCTCGAGTTACAGGCAGCGCTAATAGGGACGCGCCTGTCAAGTCAAATTAGGAAACAACACAGATACGAAGCGAAAAAGGTATTTATGTGGAGGGATAGCAAAACCGTCTTGCATTGGGTACAAAATGGCGAAAAAAGGTATAGTACCTACGTTGCACAACGGTTGGGAGAAATTGCAGAACAAACGAATGCGGAGGACTGGAGATGGATCCCCTCCGATATAAGTAAAAGGATTGATTTCGGTAGCGTGTGGTACCAGGGACCGGACTTTCTAAAAAAGCCGGAAGTAGATTGGCCCGGACAGGATTTGGATTCAGGAACGAGTTGGAGGAGCAGTCTTGCGCGGGGGACATGGAGTTCAAAGCGAACGAGGTTCCTTTGCCTGATCTGAGTAGATTTTCTAGTTATAATAGACTAATAGGCGCAACTGCCAGAGTATTTCAATTCATAAAGAGGCGACCGATTGAGCTGCAGGTGGAGCACCGAGCCGCGGCGGAGCACCTATGGTTCCAGTGGGCGCAGCGAACAGACTTCGCGCGCGAGATATTAGACCTGAGCCGCGGGGATTCCATCGCAAAAACAAGTAGGATTTATAAGTTAGATCCGGTACTGGGAACTGACGGGCTGCTGCTGATTATACTGTTTCCAAGTCCACCCCACTTCTTAAAAGACGCCCCAAAAATGTCCTGCTGGACAGTGACGACGAAATCACACTAGCCCACGAGGAGCAGATTCGGCTTGTCCGTGAGCTACATGATAGGAGGAAAGGTCCTAAACCTATTATTCCAAATAATTCTGACTCTGGTGTGGGTTTATCACTGCAGGGTGACTCTATATCTTCAATTCAACCGCGGTTGCCTTATAGGCCGTTCTTCAGGAGAGGCAGGCCACCTCGGTCGCCCACTCGCTACCCCTGGATTTACAAGCCTTACCCTAAAGGCAATCTCTCTAAAAGCCCTCCTCCTGCGTTGGGGAGCGGCAACTCTGTTCTTTCTTCATTCCAAGACACTCCTCCTGCGTTGGGGAATGATTTTACCTCTGCTTCATCTTCAACCAACACATCTGATTCTCCAGGGGGTAGCGAGCCACCCTTATCCATGTCATCCAATGACCCGTAAGCCCCTAAGGCTTTTGGGCACTTTTAGTTTATATAGTTAGTTATAAGTAGTTCTTAAGTTTTAGTTTTATATACCTGCTGGGGTGGTCTCCCGATCACCGCACGCCTCAGCTCCGAGCTAAAGGGTCCTGCGTGGCCCGGCTTGCAGAATTGTCATGTCAAAAAAAAAAACACTTTACCAGTCAGTACCAGAGAAGAAATACGACGAGCAACAAGGAACCATACGAAGAAAGTGAACTAGGAACTCCGCTCGCGCCAGTTTTAACTTAGGACATCTAGAAGTTCATGCCTAGATTTAGTTAAACTCCTTATAAATAAGTCAAATGGTGTCGTACAGTGTTTATTTTACTAGATAACTTAGGCTAAGGATCGAATCTGTGATAATCAATATAAAACCGCATTATATCCGAACTATTTCTTTTTTATTCCAAACAAACATAACTTAAATCTAACTGCGTGGCAGGACTTTGCATTAGAGTCAGTGAGTCACCAGTATTTCAACAGATAGTGTTGAATCAGTTAATCTAAGCCAATACAGTCCATTTTAAATCAGTATTAGCCTGGGTTAGGGTTTGCAATCCGAATTTTCGAATATTCATATTATCCGAATATCCGCCAGAAATATTATCCGAATAATACCACATGAACTATTCGGATAATACAAAAAGTAAATTATAATTACTATTAAATTTAAAAAAACATTAGGAGCGGTGTAAAAAGTGATATTAAATTAATTTTAAAGTCCCGAAACCAAATATGTTTTATATTATTCTCAACATATGACACTTGGCGTCTTAAAATTAACTTCAAATACATCACTGAATAGCCGATTCGAGCCAGCCGGGACCTGGTTTTTTTCTACCTGCTAAATAATTAGTATTACACGAGGTTTATGGCACTGCTAATCCTTTGACCCTCCATCAGTCGGTACTAAGCATTTCTGGAAGTCAGTTGTTATTGTCAGTTGAAGTAAATTGTGGACATTGTCTTGTGTTGTGGTATTTAATTTAAAGCCTGCTGCTGTTGCTGGCCTGGACAAATGTAAGTCTTGTACCTAAATCGAACTTCTTTTTTGATTGAACACAGATACGTTACGTGCCAATTTGATCCAACCAGTATAGTTTTATAGAATCTTATTGTAAGCAGTATTTATTCAACATTGCTAAATAATGTAGTGTTGTTTATCCTATCGACTATCCAAAAACCAGATTAGATATAATATTTAGTAAATTCCATATAAATATAGTGAGAATGAGAACTTTACAAATGTATTTATATCCGTAACAAGTCAAGTCCGTATACTCACATTGAACGAGAAAGGAGGGATTAAGAATGATTTAAAATAGATATAAAAGTTGGGTCCATATTGGCTCATATAAAATTTTTCCATAGATTTTTCTAATAATACCGCTTTGTGATCATAATCATCACTCTTCATAAATTTGTTTTTCATAACCTTGTTTGTGAATAATTTATATTACTACCGTCGTTATTCATAAGAATGAATATTCTGAAAATTTTTACTCATAATATTGTCGTTCAGATTATATTTGTTCTCATAATGTTGTTTTGTATATCTTTTTAATTCCGAAAATATTAACTCATAATGTTATCATTCAGATTATATTTGTTCTCATAATGTTTTTTTGTACATATTTTTTATTAATAAGCTTATTGTTATTGTATTATTGGAAATCATAACATTCATAAATATATCGAATGAAACGTATATCGGAACGTATAGAGATTTCATTTCTTAATTGTGGGTATGCTATATTTTGAGGGTATGCCCGGTCAAGCGCTGATAAAGCGACTCACAACAACCCGCACTATTATGTGTACACGTTGAATTAATTTAAGTGTGTTTAAATCAAGCCGTGGCGGTCTGAAACTGAACTATGACGGGTTTATATACGCAAAAAACAGTTTATATACGCAAGAAACAGAAGGAAGAAACATGCATAAATTACTGAACGAATCCAAGGAAGAACATAACCATGAGCCGGACGCGTTAAGAGAAAAGGTTTGTTTTGTTTACTAATGTATCTGTAAAAATAGCCAATTGTCATCACGCGGGGTGCCTATTCCGCTCTGAGGGATGTAAGCAAACCCTAACCTAACCGAACTTTGACAATACCTATCTTGACGACCGGTTTAGCCTAGTGGGTAGTGCACCTGCCTGTGAAGCTGACGGTCCTGGGTTCGAATCCCGGTCAGGGCAAATATTTGTGTGATGAGCATGAATATTTGTTGCTGAGTCTTGGATGTTTTCTATGTATTTAAGTATTTATATCTATTAAATATATCGTCGTCTAGTACCCATAACACAAGCCTTCTTGAGCTTACTGTGGGGCTAGTTCGATTTGTGTAAGATTGTCCTCTAATATTTATTTATTTATTTATTATTTATTTATCTGACAGACGTGTCAAATTTGACAGTTTGACGACGCGCTCGGTTGGTAGGCTACATACGGTCCGCGGCGCGCGAGGTGCCTGTTCCGCTCTGAGGGACACTTTCTAAATACATGTATTATATTTATTGTTTGTATTTTATTAAGTAATTTTTTATTCAAAACTTTTGGGCCATATGTAATATGTTTGGACCACTGATTTATTTGTTTTATTTTTCTCATTACAGATACAAGCTGCTATAAATACAATCAAAGAAGACGCTTTGATTAATATTAATAAAAAGCCAATACATATAATCAGTGACTGTGAAGCAAGTACCTCATCAAGGGTACTATCGCACATGCCAACAAATTTAAATTTAAGGCAAGTAATATATCGTCAAAGGAATAAGAAAGATAAAATAAAGGAGCCAGATACAATCGATTTTGAAATTAATTATGACATTTTGCAATTAGATGAGGTTGAAGACGATAGAATTATAATAGATAAAAAATGGGATGGCAAAAAAAGAATTATAATATATACTACAAAAAAGCTGCTTGAGTATTTGTGTTCTTCTAATTATTTAATAATGGATGGGACATGTAAAGTCGCTCCTAAACTATTTCACCAGATTTACACAATACACGGTTGTGTAAATTCAAAAACATTCCCTTTAATAATATCTCTGTGCACTAACAAAGATAGAAGCACATATGATAAATTGCTTTCAAGTGTGATCGAGAACTGTGAATCATTAGATTTGACTTTGTCACCAAAATATGTAATAATGGATTTTGAAAAAGCAGCACAAATTAGTGCCAAGGTCCATTTTGAAAACGCAATCTTAAAAGGTTGTTACTTTCACTTGGGGCAAAGTTTGTATCGACAAGTGCAAAGTAAAGGATTTCAAAAGTTATATGGTACGGATGAGACATTTTCATCAGAAATAAAATGCATTTTAGCTCTTGCATATCTGTCGGCAGACGAGATCCCTATTTATTTCGATGAGTGGCAAGAAAGCATCTCTTCCAACGCAAGAGTCATACCCGAATGGTTCAACGAGAACTATATTTGGGGCACCTTTTCTTCTCCACCAAAATACAGTCCAAGCTTATGGAATACACATGATTTAAATGAACAAAATATACCGAGAACGCAAAACTTTGCTGAATCTTGGCATAACCGGTTTCAAATTTTAATTGGACAGCACCATCCAGGATTCTATAGTCTATTTAAAATGATTATTTTGGAAATCAAACATCAGATTTCAGAAATTGATAAGCACTTGTTCGGCGCTGCACCTGCTGCAAAAAAAAAGGAAATATGGCAATAAAGCTATTACCATTACAAATATATTGAATAAAAAAGAAGAATATGCCAAGAAAAGTGACTTTTTGCTGGGAATTGCTGCTAACATTAAGTTGGCGGTTTCATCTACTTCAAAGTAATGTTAATTTTTGTAACTATGGACTTACACATCTCATTAAATCATAATGATTGCATTTTTATTTAATAATACTAGAAGATACCAAACTTACTAGCAATCATGGCAATAATATTTTGATTAATTGCGAGCATCATTATTATATATATATACTTTATTATTAAAAAAATTAGCAATAAAACTAGTATGTATAAAAATTATATAAAAATAAACTATATTGCTAATAATCGTTATGATAAAAAAGTATATAAATATAGATAATAGCAATAGAAATACTTATATTTATTGACATTATAAATATTGACAATTCTGAGATACGATAGTTATTAACCAAAAATAATTATGAATAGTGATCATTATGACATAAAATTGTATACGCTACATTTTCGAAGGTACAACAATCTGAATTGCAATTTTATATGAACTTTGGCGCACCCATAAAAGTTATCTGCATTAGATGGCCTTTCATTTTACGTGATTTGTACGTCCACTACACTACGAAAACTATTCACAAAAAGTGGATATCTACCGAAATCACCTCACACGATCAAGAAAATCGTAGTAACACATGGCGAAGAGATTAAATCAGTGTTAAAAGTAAAAATAAACAAAATCAAATCGGACAACTGCAATTTCTCAGCAAGCTTGGATAAACGGACGTCACCTTCGCAAAATATGAGGTATTTGAACATTAACCTACATTCTCCGAAACTGACACCTAACGGCTTCAATAACCTGGGATTGATGAAAATTAAAAATAAAGGGACAGCTCAGAACTTCCACAAGATGCTTGAAGAAAAATTAAACGAATTTGATCTGGCTGTAAATGATATTATTTGTATTATAACTGATGCAGCCAGCGTCATGTGTGCATTGGGGCGATGCACTACACAATACCATCAATTGTGCTATGCACATGGTATTGAACTCGCTGTTCTCGATGTCATATATAAGAAGAAAAGGTCTACAACAGCTCTAGTCACAGAAACGTCTACCGATTTGGACGTAGAAAGCGATAGCGACTTAGAATACGAGAACAACATTGAGATTGAAGACGAGGAAGGTCTGTGCATTGCACAGTCAAGACCAACACCACTGCAACTTGCCGATGATTACAAAGATCTTATAAACAAAGTCAGATCTCTAGTGAAAATCACCCACTAAATCTGACCTTCTTTATCAAAATGCTGAAAAACATATGAAGGATATCAATTTGATTTTGGATTGTAAAACGAGATGGAGCAGCCTTGCAAATATGATTTCACGGTTTATCTTATTAAAAAAGGCTGTGCTCAAATCCTAAATCGACCTTAAATCTATAATCACGTTCAGTGAAGAAGAGTTACAGCAACTTGAAGAAATTGCAGGTTCACTTAATATAATTAAAACTACAGTAGAAGCTATATGCCAGCATCATGCCAATTTGCTAACCGCTGAAATTGCGATGAAGTTCACGATTCAAAAACTTATCCAAAAACATACCCTCCTGTCAATGAATTTGATCGATGCACTTAAAGAAGACTGACAGAAGTGGCTGGCACACTTAAATATTTACATAATCCGACTAATTTCTAGAAAGAGGGTTTATCTGAATACCCTTTTGAGAACCCAACAATAAACGTGTGAAAGATATAATAATAAAATTAAATTGTTGTCAAACTCAACATGAAAACTTGGATCTACAAACTCAGAATTTCGTCACCACCGCTGTTCCCAGTACCTGAGAAACGATGAAGGACCAACTACAAGATGAAATTAGAAAAACTTTATCAGAGGGTATATACCGGGTGTACAATCCAAATGGGTCAGTATGGAGAAGTCGGAAACTATGAGAGATAGCGAGATCTGTTCTTGGGAACCATGACGTCGATTTTAGATTTAATAATAATTACATTCAAACTTTTTTATTAACTCTACATAACCGGGAATCGAACCTGGTCAATATTTTTGTAACCGCGTTAAGTAAAAAAGACCAAATTTGGCTATGAAATCTTGTGTAAACACAACTGACAGTAAATTAGACTAAAATACCCACAGTTTTATTAATTTGCAAAAAGTCGTGAATAATATGAATCGATCATCAATTATCTGAAGAGACCACTTATGCATATCTTATGCGACGCCTAATAAGATTTTCATTTAACTGTTGGGTTGGGCTTGTACATAACAGAGTCTTGATGTTTAAAATTTATGACGGGCGATTAGATAGATTTAAATACATCGAAATTTTAGAAGACGTTGTTGGAATCATACGAGGAATGTCACAGGATTTCATAGAAAATATGTATTTTCAACAAGATGGAGCCCCCGCACACAATAGTCGAATTGCCACAGACTTTCTCAATGATCATTTTCAACATAACTGGATTGGTACAAACGGCCCTATTAAATGGCCCGCAAGATCGCCGGACATCACGCCACTTGACTATTTCTTATGGGGTTATGTCAAAGATGAAATCTACAAATCAAATTACGACACTGTAGAAGATTTAACTACAGCCTTAGAAAACATTTTAACACATATGTACCCCATAAAAATACGAAATGCAACCTTGCGATCGTTACCCAAAAGAATTAATCTTTGCATTCAACAGAATGGCTACCATTTTGAACATTTACTGAAATAAAATAATTATCTTATTGGTGGGTTTTTCTTTCAATTGTTTAAACAAGATTCCATTAGTGTTGTGCTTCTTGCGACTTGCAGAATTTATGCACATTTATTTTGACCAGGTTCGATTCCCGGTTATGTATGAGAGTTAATAAAAAAGTTTGAATGTAATTATTATTAAATCTAAAATCGACGTCATGGTTCCTAAGAACAGATCTCGCTATCTCTCATAGTTTCCGACTTCACCATACTGACCCATTTGGATTGTACACCCTGTATAATACATCTATACGTACTCAATCATCATGTGATTTGGACACAGAGACTCAAATTAATGTGGAGATGGCCTTGTTTGATGGCGGCGGTAAAAGATCCGACCACTTAGAACGTGCCTATAACGCATTGTTAACAATACCACCTACAAGTGTGGAACCAGAAAGAGTTTTTTCGGCGTCAGGATAAGCAGTTAGTACACTATCCTGAATCAGCCGTCCTAACTAGGACGCGAGGGAGGGGATAGTAAGGAAGCTTTTAGGATCCTTGCTTCCTGAATGCGATTACACTTTCCTGAATCTCGCTTCCTAGCTCAGTCAGGATTCTGAATTCAGGATGGTGTAATAAGCGCTTTACCTGTATAACCATTTAAGGTCCAGAATGATGCAAGACTCTTTAAACGCTTTGAGTTTCCTCAGATCGCATTACTAGGCACATGACAAAGACACACAATAAAGAAAAATGCATTTGTCGAATCAGCAATCAGCATAGGATGAAAGTTTATCCTAAAAATTCATAATGATTTTTTCTCATATTGTATTGAATATTGGTTTTATTATTCATTTGTTGTTGATTAATTTTAGTAAGTAGCTCTATCTATCCTATTGTGTAATTAGATTTATCTATCTTTATTTCTTATTAAACTGTTGCTTTGTGAAATGAATCTTAAAAATGATAATATTTGAACTTTATTTTCTGTGAAGCGGTTATTACACCATCCTGAATTCAGAATCCTAACTGAGCTAGGAAGCAGATTCAGGAACGTGTAATCGCATTCAGGAAGTAAGGATCCTAAAAAGTATCCTAACTAGGACGTCAGGATGGTTCCGGACGAACTGAATGACCAAGCATCCTAGCTAGGAAGCTGTTTAGGACAGTGTAATAACATTTAGCCAGATCAGTCTGCTCGCGCCAGTGGCAGCGTATGCACGTGTAGGTCGCGTGGAATGAACGAAGCACGAAAGAATGACAACACTAGTGCGCTATTACTCTGTGGTGAAAGTGAAGTATGTATTCTGTAGTATTTATCAGAAGAAAAGTGAAAAATGGCGTCTCACAAATTAAGTAATAATGAAAAACAAACGCTCACAAATATTATAGAACTTTATAGAGACATGCCATATTTGTGGGACAAAAATGATAAGAATTATATGAATAAAAGTGTGCGTGAGGAGGGCTACAAAGTTTTATTAGGTGTATATAAAAATATCGAGGAGAATGCAACACTTAAAACTTTGAAAAAGAAATTGGACAATATGTGATCCAATTTCGGCGGCATCGCTAGGATACGTCGCACTCCGTCGAGCAGTGGAAACGAACTGATTCAGAGACTGATTCAGTGTAGTGTAATCAGAAGCTTCCTTCCTATCCCCTCCCTCGCATCCTAGTTAGGACGCCTGAATTTAGGATTGTGTAATAACCGCTTTAACACATACAATGAAAGCAACAAACGCTATAAGTTTAGCGGTTACGAGAACGTGGCGCGGCTGAGGGCCGCAGTCAAAGGCGAAGCGAAGGCGTGCGTGCAGCACATCCTGTCAACGGCGACCACTCCTAGTCTGGTAATTAGGATACTTAGTAAACAGTACGGTCGCAAAGACTTTCTAGTGGACAAGGCGCTAGAAGATCTCAGGAGCACACACGTCGGGTCGAGCGCGAACGAGCTCAACGACTTCCCTATCCGGATCATGAACATCGTAAGCACGCTCATGGATCTGGACGACGCGCACTACGCGAACAACCCGCTGTTAGTGCGCGAGGTGACGGACATGTTGAGTCCGCACCTACGATCGCGGTACTGCGACTATGCCCGAGAGCACAGGAACGGCGGCTTGGCGGAGATCCAGGTGATGGTAGATTTCTTGCTAGAAGAAAGCGATCTGCAGCTAGAGTTCACCCACGCTAGCGCGCCCGTCATGAAGAACGCACCGCCTCAAACGCACGCACCTAGGACCCAGAACCGAGCTAGCAACCGCCCGCCGGCGCCCTCGCAAGCCAAATGTGCGGAGCCGCGGCGGCCATTGCCCTCAAAGGTGGCGTACGCAACGGAGCAAGTACAGCCATCACGGATCCAGGTATGCCTGTACTGTAGTGCCAGTCACAAGACGAACGAGTGCCGGAAACTGCAAGCTCTGCAAATACCGGCGAGATGGGACTGGGCGAAACAGAACAGGATCTGCTTCAGGTGTATGAGTGCCAGGCACCAACGCTCGCAGTGTAAGGCGAAAGGCTGCAGCGTAC
This sequence comes from Epiblema foenella, assembly GCA_963556455.1. Lineage (NCBI taxonomy): Eukaryota > Metazoa > Arthropoda > Insecta > Lepidoptera > Tortricidae > Epiblema > Epiblema foenella. The sequence continues at coordinate 11,183,592 of OY747119.1, read as the reverse complement.
CTGGCTGCCCACGTCCCCATCACAAGCTGCTCCACAAGGAAGGACCACAACAGCTGCTAGCGACGGCAAGGACGACGCCGCCGCCGCCGTGCGCAGAAGGCACGGCGCGAGAACCGAACAGCGCGGTCGAGCAGAGCAGTTACACGAGCAACGCCGAGGAAACAACCGAGGTATTGTTGAAAGTCCTCCCCGTAACGATATCGGACCCTAAGGGCGAGGCCCATATCCACTGCTTGCTGGACGAGGGATCGGCCGTCTGTCTCCTCGACGAGGTAGTCGCTGACCAGATAGGCGCCACTGGACCACGGGATCAGCTGACTGTACGCGGCGTCGGAGGAATCGCGCACAAGGGGCACTCCGAACGAATGTCCGCGCATGTACGGCCTCAGAACGGAGGCGTGGCTCACCCCGCGAAGATGCGGACCATCGGCATGCGGCCAAGCCGTAGATGGAGTACTGCTGGAGAGGTACGAGCACCTGCGGGAAGCCCGCGGAGCTGTGAGCAGGTACGGAGTGCCACAGCTGCTGTTAGGTGCCGACAACTGGCACCTGTTAGTACCTGAAGGAATCAGGATCTGCCCGCGAAGCGCCCCAGTCGCGATGAAAAGCGCACTGGGGTGGGCCATATTTGGAAGAACACCGTCGTACCTAAAAACAAACGAGCAAGCAGTGTACCACACGTCGTGCGATCGAGAGTTGCACGACGCAGTAAAACAGTACTTCGCCATTGACTCACTGGGAGTGGGTCACAAGGAAACCGTGAGGCCAGCAGATGAACGAGCCACACAGCTGTTCAACAGTACTGTAACAAGGAAGGACGGTAGGTGGGAGGTAGGCCAACTGTGGCGCGAGGATGAACTAAGCCTGCCGTCAAGCTACGCCATGGCGTACAGTCGGCTGCGGAACTTGGAAAACCGAATGGACCGCAGCCCGGAGTTCGCAGAGGAGTACGAGAAGCAGATCAACAACCTTATGGAAAAAGGTTATGCTGAGCGGGTAAATGAGGTACGATACTCCAACGGCGAACTTCCTAGCTCACTTCGCAACATATAACAGGAATAAAGGTAAATAGAGACAGGTGTTCGACGCGGCTGCGAAGAATAATGAGGTAAGCTTGAATGACTTCATTTTAGAAGGACCAGACCTGCTACAGCCACTACTGGGGATTATGTTGCGATTCAGGGAAGGAGCATATGCAGTGTGCAGCGACATACAGGAAATGTTCCTGCAAATAGAGATCCGCGAGGCAGACCGGCCATCACAGATGTTCCTGTGGCGCGGGAGCCACAGGAATGGCCAACCGGATATCTATCGAATGAACAGGGTGGTGTTCGGAATGATATCCAGCCCTTGCCTGGCGCACATGGTAAGGAATCACAACGCCGTGTGTCAGGCCCACAGGTTTCCTAAGGCGGTCAAGGAAATAACGCAAAATCATTATATGGATGACTTTGTGGCCAGCTTCGAAGATGAAAAGGAACTGGCAGCGACGGCATCTCAGGTACGTGAGGCTCACGCCGCGGGGGGCTTTAAACTCCGCGGGTGGTCGTCAAATAGCAAGGTGTTAATGAACGAGATCCCGCAGAGTGAGCGCGCGGACGAGCCGGCTGCGCTAGGCGGGAAGGAGCAGAAAGTGCTGGGATTAATCTGGGATCCAGACTCGGACACAATGAGTTTTAACACCACTCTGCTACGCGTACCGTCGGAGGTGAAGCGACAAGAGCGGCCGCCGACAAAACGAGAGATGTTGTCAACGGTAATGTCCATTTACGACCCAATAGGTCTGCTAGCCCAGTACGTAATATCAGCCAAGATATTGATGCAGGCCATCTGGGGTCAGGTGGAATGGGACGCAGCATTACCAGAAGAGGAGGCGGAGCAGTTTGCAAGTTGGCTGGAGGCGCTGAAGTACGTAGCGGCGCTGCGGATCCCGCGTTGTCACGCAGTGACAAACACGGATACAGCCACAAGCTTACATGTGTTCACGGATGCGTCAGAAGTAGCATACGCGGCGGTCGCCTACTGGCGGATAGAAACCGACGACCACGTGACGGTCAGTCTGGCGGCCGCGAAGGCCCGGGTAACTCCGGTAAGAACAGTAAGCATTCCCAGGGCAGAGCTGACGGCCGCTGTGACAGGGTCGAGGCTGGCGCAGACCTTGTTGAAGGAACAGAGATATAAGGTAAACAAGGTCGTCTATTGGACGGACAGCCGTACGGTGCTAGCGTGGGTGAAGGATGACGCCCACCGCTACGCACCCTTCGTCTCCCATAGGATAGCGGAGATAGCCGAGAACAGCGACCGAGCGGCATGGAGATGGGTGCCCACGAAGCTGAATCCGGCAGATGACGCCACACGCCTGCGACCAAGCCAGCAGGTGACTATACAGGATCGATGGTACACAGGTCCCGCCTTCCTAAGTCAGGCGAAGGACCAGTGGCCGCCAATCATCTCCACACGGGACGTGGAGCCAGCAGAAAGAAGAAAGCTGAAGACGGTCCTGGCCACGACGTATGAACCGGCGACTTCTAGTAGCTATGAACGCCTCGTGAGGGCGGTCGGTTATATGTTACTATTTATAGACAAGCTCAAGTCGCGCGACAGAAGAAAGCGACTTGAAGCAAAGCACCTGCAGGCGGCAGAGCACTTGCTGGCGCAGAGGAGCCAGCGCTGCAGCTTCCCAGAGGAGCTGAGGACACTGACAGCAGGAGGAAAGCTGTCAAAGCAGTCGAAACTGTACAAACTTGATCCAGAGCTCTCGTCAGACGGGTTACTGACGATGAGGACCAGGCTTAGCCGTGCACCAGTGCAGTACACGGCTGAGAAGCCCATTATCTTGGATGGTAGGGAAGCCTACACCAAACTTTTGATAAAGCGCGCCCATTGTAGGGGCGCGCATGTAAATAATGAGGCTGTGGTTAATGATTTAAGGCAGAAGCTCTGGGTGCTTCATCTGCGGCCGAGTGTGCGCGCCATATCCCAGGCGTGCGCGCTCTGTCGCCTGCGCCGCGCGAGTCCGCGCGCGCAACCTTTGGGGGACCTCCCGGCCGAGCGGCTGGAGGCCTACCAGCGCTGCTTCACACACGCAGGACAAGACTACTTCGGCCCGATGTGGGTCACGATCGGCAGGCGTCGCGAGAAGAGATGGGTCGCGCTGTACACGTGTCTGGCGACACGTGCGGTCCACCTAGAAGTCGTGCACAGCCTGTCAACCGACAGTGCCATCAACGCGCTACGACGCTTCGCGGCGCGCCGAGGCTGGCCGCAGACGATGTGGAGCGATAACCAGACGTCGTTCCGCGCGGCCGCCCTGGAGCTGAAGGCAGCTCACGAGGAATGGCTGCCGGCACTCCAGAACTACGGCTGCAACATCGTATGAACTGGCGCTTCATCGCCCCGGCTGCGCCATCACAGGGCGGCAGCTGGGACAGAATGGTTAAAACCATTAAAAATGCGCTAGCATACACCATGAAGGAGAGAGCGCCGAGCGAAGAAATCTTCCTGACGCTCCTTGCAGAAGTGGAGTACGTGGTAAATGCAAGACCACTCACGCACGTGCCAACTGAGCCTGACGACGACGTCGCGCTGACGCCGAACCACTTCTTGCTGCTGTCGACGATCCAGCAGCCTGTCATCGGTCCCAGCGAGGAAGACGACAGAAGAAGATGGCGCCAAGTACAGGCACTGGCAGACCACTTCTGGCGGCGATGGGTAAAAGAATACTACCCACTGCTAGCCCCCCGCCAATCCTCCGGCGGTGGGGCCCAGCAGGTCCACGTCGGCGACTGTGTGTTAGTCGCCGACCCCGCAAGCCCTCGCAACGTATGGCCGCGAGGGCTAGTCGTGGCCTCCTACCCAGGGCCCGACGGAAAAGTGCGGAACGTGGGCGTCCGCACAACGTACGGCGTGCTACGCCGTGCGACATCACGGCTGGCCGTGTTGGTGCCGGCCGCTCCAAGCAACGAGCCTGCGTCGAGCATCGAGCACACTCCTAGCTACGAGCCTGCGTCGAGCATCCAGCCTGCGCCGAGTCCCGATCCCGCCGAAGCCTGATGACCATGGCCACCGATGTCACAGGAGTCTGAGTCTTCAGACGGCGGGGAGTGTAGAGGACAGAACCCGCCTCTAAATCACATGTACCTAGTATGTAAGGTCAATGAGGGCCACATTAGTATCAATAAAGATAAATACAAGACAGCTAGGTAGATTTAAGAGCGTTCATGTTATTTAAGTTGAAATATTTAAGTGATTCAATGTTATTTACGTATTTGATAGTCATTCGCCCTATGGGAATGAACATAAGCAGACTTCCTAGCGAGTTACCTTATTTATTACGTGATAGTGCGTAATAGTTGCAGTGGAAGATTCCATTGTATATGGCGCAATAATGATGAAGATTGCGCAAGAAAGTGAAAATATCGATCCATGACTGATATTTCCGCTATCAAAATGCCATATATCGTGAAATAGCTCACGAACAGCTGGTCCTGGAGGCATGAGATCTCTCTCATACCTAGTAGGCGCTCCCGCGCATGTAATAAGCCCGGTGTTGTGATCAGGCGCGCGAGATTGACCGCGTGGCGCACCTCGCCAAATAATAATAATCAGTAAAAGTAGTTTTTGCGCAGCATCAACTGCTCTCAGGACCATCGCAGATCGAATCATGCCCTAAGTTAGCGAGTCTCGTATGGACGAGTCGAATAGCGACTCGTCAAGATTGACACGAGACGAATCAGGCTATCCGCAGCCTCAGGAGATCGAGTGAAGCTCGATCTCCATAAACCACGGTATATATACTAGGGGCGTGGTCCGAACCTGCTCGGCATAATATCGTAAGAGACATGGCTCTCTTTACGGGCACGTTGGGCCAAATATAAGAGGGTGTTGTTCATTCACTTCATTCTAGAAGCTCAGGGCGCAAGAGTCGCTGTGCCTAAGGACTATAGTCCAAGCCCCCCAATACGTGCGGAACCGATATATCCTGAGAGACCTAAAACACCAGAACCTGGACGACTTCATAACAGGACTAGCGAGTAGGATGTTTGACCGCGCCGACTCCTCCCGCCATCCACTGCTTCAAGGCATCGCGCCTCTACACGCACGTCCACCAGATGTCCCATGGCGGCGAGCCCAACCGCGTGAGCTCCTGCCGCCTGCAAATGAGTCCCTGTCCTGACTCCCCAGGACCCACAAAGCCGCAGATAGGCCAACTATCCCCCTCAAAGCCGCCGACAGGCCACCCTTGACTTAAGCCAAGATGGCAGTCCTATCTGAGATAAAAATAAAAGCCGAAGAAGGCATAGAACGACCGGCCCATCGTTATGGGCCGCGAAAACAGACCGCCAAAAAGGGCCAAGCCCTGACATGGCCACCCCACGCCCCTCACAGGGAGTGTGAGATGACCCGGATGTGTGTCACTTCATTCAGTACCAGAGGAACACTACGACAAGCAGCTAGGAACCCAAGGAAGAAAGTGAATAAGGAACTCCGCTCGCATCAGTACTCAACTTAGGATATCTAGAAGTTAATGCCTAGATTTAGTTAAATTCGTTATAAATAAGTCAAATCGTGTCGTACAGTGTTTATTTTGCTAGATAACTTAGGCTAAGGATCGTACCTGTGATATTTAATATAAAACCGCATTATATCCGAATTATTTCTTATTATTTCAAACAAACATAAAATTAATCTAACTGCGTAGCAGAACATTCTAGTAGAGTCAGTGAGTCTTCAGTATTTCAACAGATAGTAGAGCCAGTAGCTACCTATTTTGATACAGTCCATTAATTGTCGGTATTGACTCGTGCCATAAGCGAGGTTGGCCCGAGTCAACCATCAGGATCATAGAGCGTAGGCCGTCGCCTATAGAATCCTTTCGCTTGCTCGTGTTTCAATTCCACACTCGCGGGTAAAATACAACTTTGCACCCTTGTATAACAAACAACTATTAAAATGATAAAAATAAAGAGCACAGAAGACTTATTCACAAGTATTCGACGCGGCAGCGAAGAACAACAGGGTCAGCTTAAACGACTTAATTTTAGAAAGACCAGACCGGCTACAGCCATTGCTTGGAATTCTGTTGCGCTTTAGAAAAGGAGCGTATGCGGTGTGCGGTGACATACAGGAAATGTTTCTTCAGATAGCAATCCGCGAGGCAGACCGGCCATCACAATGTTCTTGTGGCGAGGGAGCCACAGGGACCGCCGACCGGATGTATATCAAATGAACAGAGTGGTGTTTGGTGTAATATCCAGCCCTTGCCTACATATGGTGAGAAACCACAACGCCATGTGCCAGGCCCACAGGTTTCCTAAGGCTGTCAACGAGATAAAACAGAATCATTATATGGACGATTTTGTATCCAGTTTCAAAGATGAGGGAGAACTGGCAGAGACAGCAGAACAGGTACGCGAAGCTCACGCCGCGGGAGGCTTCAAACTCCGCGGATGGTCTACCAATAGCAAGATGTTGCTGGACAAGATCCCGCAGGATGAGCGCGCTGTAGAGCCAGCTGCGCTAGGCGAGAAAAACAGAAGGTGCTAGGTCAGATATGGGATCCAGACTCAGACACGATGAGCTTCAACACAGCGCTTCTACGCGTATCGTCGGAAGTTAAGCGCAACGAGCGACCGCCGAAGAAACTCACGAACAGCTGGTCCTGGAGGCATGAGATCTCTCTCATACTAAGTAGGCACTCCCGCTCCCTAGATTGAAAAAATAATAATAATTGGGGCGACGAACGTCCTCTTACAGGCCTTACCGTTTACTGCTCATAATGGCAAGAACTGAGTTATTAATAATGACGATAAGAGCCTGTATGATTAATATTTGATATGCAGGCACCGTTTTGAAGGTGCCGTCTGTAATGATGATTGGGATTTTTTATTATTATATCTCTAATACGAATGGCATGGCTCTCCTCAGTTTCAATGAAAGACACGCGTAACAAGACTCTCTTTAGTCAATTTCGTGACGTGGAAAACCCGGATTATGCGCGTCACTTGAAGGCTCTCGCCGGACTGGCTCTGGTTTCTCTTTCTTTGACCAGGGAAGCTTATACGGGTCTTATCCAGCTACCGAATCGGTCCGAATAAGGACCAGGAAGACATGGAACTGATTCCCCTTGATCTCCGTCGCAAAGGAATTTTTGCTAAGTTTTCGATCGTAATGTGGTCCCAGTATGAAGCCACATTAAGAGGACTTGCTCAGAACCAACAACTCAATCGAAGCCTGGCACAATGCCTTCATAATTCGCCTTGGAACCTCTCACCCCACTATCTGGAAGTTACTTGTGGGTCTCAAGGCAGAGCAAGACCTGACAGAGTATAAGATGACTCATGAAAATGCATTGTCGGAGCCACCAAGCCGTCGTAAAAATTACGCCCTGGCTTGGCAAATTTTGAAAGACGGTCTGATTAACAATCAGGACAAGTATGCAACTTTTAAAGACAAGTGGTGCCCAGTCTTATTTAAAGTTGCACCAAACGTGCACTTCCAATCTACCGGAACATCAAGTTCAAACTCCACCTCGAGCTCCAGTTCGAGCTCCAGCTTCAGCCCAAACCCAAGCCCGGGCCCCGGCTCCAGCCCGAGCCCTGGCCCGCGCCCAAACAACACAGCCCCACAAACCCCCGCTCAGCCCACACCTGCCAGGAGTCCCGTCTCGCCTACATGGCTGCCCCGGGTGTTTTTGGAGCACTTGCCCCCGGGAGCGGTTGCTCCGAGGACTAGCGCACCGCCCGACGCTGCCACGAACAGCGGGTCGGGTTTGGCGCGTCGTCGCGGTAGGGCCCCACTACGGCTGGGCCCCTCTAACTAACTCAGGCTCTGGCTCTCAGGGCCCAAGCTTCGCCTCCTCCCAGGGGGAGGCGCCCTTTCACCGGGGACCCTGCGCACCCATTTACAAAATTTATATCGCCGGCACGTGGCTTCACAGCAGGGCGCCGTCCTCTAAGGCGACGGTCTGGCGCTAAGGCGTCGCAGTACTTATGGGCGACGACTCCCCATAGGGCGCCAATGCACACTATGCCCCTACTTCAGCAAAAATCGTCACGTGGATCGGTATTTTGCGCAAGTGCACAACTACGCCGGGGCGTTGTTAGATCGCGAGGCTCGGACGTTTATGTCTACATATGGTTTTTTAAGGGCCGATGAGAAGCTTGCCTTCTGCCCACCCTGCGCTTTCTACGGCGGCTGGCACAAATCGATTTCAGGTGGCTGGGCGTGCTTTCTTGAGCTAGGCGATTCCGTCGTGTACATAAGTTTCTCTGCTATATAGCATGTTTCGAATATAACACGGTAAAAAGAACAGAACAAGGATTTCATAATGACTTAAGTATATCCATTATAATATATATTCAATAATCATTTAACTTTTATGAAATATTTTTCATTGCATCCACATTTGCAAGTTTCTGTTTGGCCCTATGGTCGACTGCTGAGAATGCCTCATGGCATTAAGTCCGCTTTTGTACTTACATTGTTTGAGCAATAAAGTTTAAATAAATATATATATATTATATTATTGGTAGTGCGAAGCGACGTGTTTCGTAGGCACATAACCACGGTGAGCGAGCGCTGAACCGAAAACCTAAGCTTTCGACTTTCAAATAATGTCTGGCCAGTTAGAGCACCAAATATAATTACCACAAATAAACTGTATACCTTAGAGTGGGGCATTGCGTACAGGATGACTGATTAAAGATTTCCGAGAGAGCAATAATCCAATTAAAATCCTCGATAAAGTCTAGCACAATGGCTTTGACAATTAAAGCTCGTTGAGGTTTGAGACTGCCTCAGTCACATTCAGTACCTTCAAGCATATACAGCACCGCTTTTATTTCGCAAGTCCTCTAAATTAATAAATGGAGGAGCCACTCCATAACAAAAAAAAAACAAATATAGGACTGGATTAAATAAGGAAGATGAGCAAGAAATGCAGCCTGAGAAAATTATCGATATTATTTTCACCCAAAAGTTTCGTGGGTTTCACAGCACTACTGAGAAAACGCATTCGTCGAAATATTGTGGTCGTCGCACAAATAGCCATCCTCTACACGGTATTCGAGGTAAAGTGAGTTGTGGTGAGGACACAATACATCAACACAATACATCAATAACAGTAACAACAAAAAGAGAAAGAATTAAGCAAACGAACCAATTCCACCCATTTTAAAGACCGGTATCCTATTTCGCAAGTACTCCGGGGAGTCAGAGGGGCAGCTCCAAAACTATAAAAAAATAAATGTTTAGTGGAGGAAGTGAGCGACAAATGCAGCCTGAAGACTACTTTCAATATAACTTTACCCCTGCCGCGTGGCGCATCATGCAACCCATAATAAAAATAATAATTCCCCATGTCGAGAACCTCGTGAAGGCCGAGAAGGGCAAGTTCAGTAAGTACCTAGACTTGGCACACGCGGTGACCGCCATGTGGGATGTTGATTCAACTGTCTCGATAGTCGTCTCTGCGAACGGTCTAATAGCGAAGAGTCTCGACCACCACCTCAAGAGACTCTCGCTAGATGGCTGGGTCAAGGGTCAGATACAGAGGGCGGTACTCCTGGACACGGCGCGGATAGTCAGGAGGTTTCTCTCTCTGTTGCCCGACACCACCGGTAGCTTAGGCCCCGCCTCGCTGCCGGCGGCACACTAGGTTAGGTTTTTATAATGATTTTATGTTTTGTAAATGTTGTTTTATATTTTACTTTTTATATATATATATATATAATTATTATAAAATCTAACCTAAGTCGTAAAGTATATAAAGAGAAAAAAAATAATAAAAACTTAACTAAAAGTAACTACCCATGTGGGAACCAACCATTTCTGGACGAAGGCAACCCATAGAGATGGTTTATAAAAGAACCTACTCGAGGTTCGCGGGTTCCACAACACAGCTGGGCAAACGCGCACGTCGAAAAACTGAGGACGTCGCACAAACTGCCCTGTCCATATACAACAGTCCGAGGAAAAAAGGTCTTTGGTGAGACATTAAAATAACAGCCGTTTGTAAAGAGCGTGGCACAGCTGCCAGTAGAAAGATAGAGTAGGACGGACGGATGAAAAGACATGACGAAGCTACGGGTTCCGTTTTCGCCATTCTGGCTACGAAACCCTAAAAATTAATAGTAAATGGAAACACTTATTTAAGAACTGTTTTAATTTGACAATTTCATGATAATTGCAAAATATGTAACGTTACACTTTACATATTTTGCAAATGTGACAAGGACGGGGGAGGGGTAAAAAACCACTAAATTATAGTGTAACGTACTTTATGGATGACTCCAAATAGAACGTTTTAAGAAATAGTCCTATACCAAGTTTAAATAAAATCCATTCATAAATATACATATAGTAGAGCATTTAAGACTGAAGACGCCATTGATATACTTACTTACACCTCTGCCAAAGGTATAGGAGAAAAATCAGCCACTATACTATAAACTACTTCATTAATTATAAATCGATGTACTAAATGTATGGGAGGGTTTGATGTATATATTTGGGATATTTCTGATTTTATTTAAAAAAAGTTATTAATGTAAGTTTACTCATTGGGTAACTCCCTTTCGATATCAATTTGAAGTTTTCTGATATGTGCTATATTTATGGAATTAACGCCTGACTACACTTAACGATTACACTCTGTATAGGTGCACACACTTAGGTATACGTGAACGACAAGACCATCGCGTGTATGGCATATAAAATGAAATAGAGGGAGTTAAAATACACTGCCTCGTTATTAAAAAAAAAACACTCTATTAGACAAATTTGGGCAAGTGCATTAACGAAACCATATGAAGTATTGATAGGAAGTACTCTTGTGGTATTTGCTGAAGGTGACACAAGCGTGCCAGTAGTCCGCAAAGGATATAGGCTTAGGGGTTTTAAAGAATATTATTTACGAGGGAAGGAAAGCGTGACGCTAAAGAGGCTGTCGATGCGATGCTGGAGTGGGTGGACATGTGCTGCCCGATTGCACCAGAAGACGCACGAGACAGACGACGACATGTTTTTAGTGAACAAGCTCCTGCAGTTCGCGGAGAGGTCCTGGCGATGGAATGCAACTTAAGTGCAGTGCTGCACTTTACATCGATACGTAAAACCAGGTGCCTCTTTTTATTCCCCCTCCTGGCACTAAATGGTGTTGGACAACTCCGTGGCACCCTATAGCCAGCTCAGGAATAAAAGCAGTAATAATGAAAGAAACAGAAATAATGACAATAACAAACAGGGGAGACGAATATAGACTCAAATGTCAATGGCGGTACTTGAAAGGCTTTACCGACCGAGAATAAAGCCTAAAGCCGCCTACAACATTTTTGCTGTCATGCTCGACAATAATGAGCAAGGCACAAAAATTGATGAAATAAGACATTAGACATGGGTAACTCCGGAGTGATGTATAAAATAGAGGATAATTTAATAACTGACACAGTAAAAGTAGCAAATGAATTCAATAATTTCTTTTCCAAAATTCCTATAATTACTACAAGCAGTTTGGCATCGTCTTCCACAATAGCTGAATTCCTTTCGAGTATTTTTCATCATGTTTCTCCTCTAGATGTACTAAAGTCTTTTTCCCCTCACTAGCTCCGAAAGCCGTCTTTTGTCCTTTAAAACCAGTGAGCAAAAACGCATTTTATCCACTTGTGGGGGAAGTAATTTGACCTTGGAGCGTGTTTAAGTAGCTTTTGACCGATAACAAAACGTAAAACGCTCTTCCTTCGATATTAATTATCATAAAAAATGGTTTGAGAATTTAATTAAAAAAATACCAAATTTAGCTTTATTTAATGATTTTAAGACATACTTAAACCTTAAAATTCCATAAGAAGCATTTTTTATAATGGTGTTGAGTATAATTCTGAACGCACAAGTTTAGCCGATGCGATTTCAAAACGCATCGATCGTCAGAAATGTCAATACTCAACACAACATTGTCAACTATTTTTTTAAATTCTCACCGACTCCGACCGACTCGCGTAAAAATAATCAATTTCCAGCGTTTCTGTTACAATAACATAATAAAAAAATGAGTGATTCTAGCGATGAAGACGATCTAACGCCTGTGGAACTACTGCAAGCTGTCAAAAACGCGGAATCAAGTTTGTTGCCGCAAAAATCTTGTTCTAAGTACATGAAGGCTTTCGAGCAATTCAATGACTGGAAAAATAAAAAGGAGCAAAAACCTTCTCCGAAACAGTTTTACTGTCTTACTTTATAGAATTAGCCAGCTCTAAGAAGCCCAGCACTCTTTGGAGCATATTTTCTATGCTCAAATCGACATTAAAACTCAAAATAGATATTTACATAGAAAAAACCCAAAGCTGTTGGCGTTCCGGAAAAAGACCGCTACCGGACACAGAGCAAAGAAATCAAAAATTTTCACAGCCACAGATATCGAATTTTTTTTAAATGAAGCTCCAGACTTAGAATACCTAGCAGCAAAAGTAAGTTAAGTTTATGCAATAAAGGTTCCTTAAGAGCTGTTATGGTACATATCCAGTATGAATCTAATTCTTTGTGTATTTTTCAGGTAATCTTCATCATAGGCATAAGCGGAGCTTGCCGGACAAATGAACTCACATACCTAATCACAAAGGATGTTGAGAAACATTCTGACACCTTATTATTATTTAAACTACCGAACACAAAAACAAACATTGAAAGAAATTTTGTAGTACGTGATGAATATGTGAAGATTATTGAAAAATATTAAAATCTGCAGCCACCCAATACATCAGCGGATAGATTTTTTCTTGGCTACCGCAAAGGAAAGTGTATTAATCAGCCTATTGGTCCAAATAAAATTGGTGGAGTGCCACGCGAAATAGCATCTTTCCTGGGGCTAACATCACCCGAACAATACACTGGACATTGTTTTAGACGGACATCGGCCACTCTATTGGCAGACTCTGGTGCAGACTTAACCACTCTGAAGCGCCATGGTGGATGGAAATACAAGCACAGTGGCAGAAGGGTACCTTGAAGACTCAATTGAGAACAAATCCAAAACATGCAAGGGGATTGTTAGTGGTATTAAGCTCAACAATTCATCCACTGATCCACTAAACCGACCATCCACTTCTAGAGATGCACTGCTCTTAGAAAGTTGTCCATCACATACCAAAGAAGACCCCCCCCCCCCCCCCTTCCCCTACAAGATACCCCTTTGAAATTACTGCTGCTTGTATTTCTCCCGCTCACTCTCCTACATTTACCTTAGAAACCAAGGATAAAGAGAATAAATTACCATGCAATAACAACAGTAACACCCAAGTTACCAACACAAGCATAAATGTTCCCAAAAAAAACCTAACCGTGGACATATCAAATTGTCGCAATATAACATTCAATTTTTAGTGCCAATTAACATTTTTAAAGAGAATTTATACTTCGAATTTGACACAAGTAATTTACACTGTTTAATTTTGCATGTCTATTAGTTGATGACAATTTTACTGGACGTTACATATTTTCAGAACTGTTAAATAATTAAAGTTTTAAATGTGAAAAAATTTGAATTGTGACATGATGATTGATTACATTAATTAAGTTCGTAGCATGTACAAATGAAGACTGATTTGTTATCTTAATTAGTTAATTACAATTTGAAATAATGTTGTACAGTCGCCATCAGATATATCGTAGCGAACGAGGTGCTCAGATAGTTCTGAGCACCCTAAAATTTCAATAAATTCATTAGACTATATATGCTCAATGTTATCTGATCATCCAATATGTCAGAAACATCTGAACAAACGGCGTCCTATAAATTCTGAACATACAACGAGTCAAAAATATCTGAACAAACAGAACGCCAAAGGTATCTAAGCAGCAGCAAGGTGATCAGAACTATTTGAGCAGACAATTCTTATAATTTCTGAACATACAAAGTGCAAGAAATATCTGGACGCACAGAACGCCAAAGGCATCTAGACAGACAGGGTGACCATAAATATCTGAACATTTAAGGAAAACATGCCCTAAGTCTTATTATTATATAGTCTAAAATTAGGTATATTAATTCTTGCTATTCACGTGACCATCTCTTTCGTTTTGACGGTAAGCAGCGTTGTTTTGTTTTGGGATTTGTATCTTATCTATTCAACTCTCAAGGCTAGGCAAATGCCATTGCAGATATTCCACTCTAACACGCGTGAGTTTGCAATGAACCATCCTGCTCTCTACGGAACTCTGCATGTAGTTTTCGTAAATATTTAGTACATTTTGATCGTTTTTAGGGTTCCGAACCTCAAAAGAAACAAACGAAACCCTTATAGGTAACTTTGTTGTCTGTCTGTCTGTCAAGGCCCATTAAAACTATATACTCAGGTTTGCGGACTCTTGAAGCTGTGAAAAAAACCAAACTTCTAAGTAAACGACGTAAAAAAAAAGATAAATGAAATGAAATGAAATGAAATTAAAATAATTTATATATTTAGATACGACCGTTTATGCCGCACAAAACGTACATTTCGACATTTGGAAATTCATTAAGGTTTGGAAATTCACATTTTATTCCCGTTGACCTAGAACTATGAAATTTGGCAAGTAATATCGTCTGTGTACAACTAGTAAGAATATCTGAACGCACAGAACGCCAGAGGCATCTATACAGGCAGGTGATCATAAATATCTGAATATTTAAGGAAATAATGCCTTAAGTCTGTTACAATGCAGTCTAAAATTACCTACATGAATGCAGGCTTCACGAAAACAGGGCAAACTGCCATTACATGATTGTCTCACGTTTTACAAGAGCACTTGAGGCATACTTGCAGAATAAGGGTGGATTGCACCAAACCGTCTGTAACCGTAAGCGGTGTTCGTTAAAATCTGATTGTATGGAAAGTTTGACAAGTTTCTATGGGATGACAGCTGCCGGCGCCATATTTGACGATTACCGGCCTGTGACCGTATGTTGGTGCAGCCGCCCCTAAATGTTTGAATTTTGACAACATTTAACGTCATAGGTGTATAGATTCAGATTCATTTATTTCATAGATGCGTGTCATCCACAAAGGCGCATTGATTAATATGAGATTCGCTGTGGAGGGGCGTGTCGTCGTGGATGACACGCACTATACAAGTCATTTAAAATCAGACCTAAAAAATATTGTAAAATACCTAGACCAAATTTTTCAGGCATCGTAGGTTCGTAGGTACTACGTAGTGGGCAATCATCTATCTATCTAAATATATAAAAGAAGAAGTCCTGATCTACCATCAACGCACAGCCGAAACTACTGGAACTAGAAACTTCAAATTTGGTCCAGAGCTTACTTTTATGACGTATGCAAGGGATAAGACGGGATTTTTGGAAATTCCACCCCTAAGGGGGTAAAACAAGGAATGAAAGTTTGTATGGGAAACGTAACTTTTTTTGACCAAGAAACTTGAAATTTCGTATTTAGGCTCTCTGTCTAAATATAACATCCATTTATAATAATAAAAAATATGTCTTTTGATACTGCTAAGAGAAATATTCTGATGGAACGCATGAGGGATCTCGACTCCCAAGGTTACGGAGAGCATTTAAAAGAAGAAGACAATAAATTCCAGCAAGACAACGGAGATCCGGGATTGGATAACAATAATCTAATGGGAAATGTATTGAGCTCGATGGCATCCGACGCATTTGGATGGAATAAAAATCGAAATAGGGCAATAGAGTATGAGAATGAGGGACAAGAAAATGATGGAAAGGAAGAAAGTCAGACAGTGACTACAATGTCTTTAGAGGCTAATCTCAATCCCTTGGATGAACAATTAAGAGAGAGGGAAGATCACGAGTTTGGAGCAGCGGCAAGTTGTCTTCTTTCAGGGACTGAGGAAACTAAGAAGATGGCTCAAGGCATCATAACTGCAATGGGTCCCACTACCATTAAGACTCATACAGTCAACTTTAAAGGTGCCAATAATGCAAGGGCACAGCTTCACGATCTGATGAATTGGGTTTCTCAGGTGTCTGGGATTAAGTTTTTCGTAAACGACTTTCCAGATGGTTCTGCTGTTGTAGTGATGGGCAAACCAATGAATGCAGAGACACCCGCTGCAACAGACCCCGAAGAGACAAACTCAGTTATATTGGAGACAAAAACTTTAAAAGAACAAAATTTCGATACATCTCAGTCTGGAATGACTGGAATATCAGTTCAATCCAATCAAGAAGGATCGGCAGAGATAACATCACATGGCAGATCCCTGATGGCATCCTTCTCCAATGGTGTTCTAATTCCATCCAGGGCTCAACCATCGAAAAAGATTCGAATCAAGAACACAACAAGAGGATTCTCAGGTCCTGAATTAATTGAGATCATGTCAAAATATCCAATAAAGACTTTGCCCCAGTTAGTCACAAAAGCCTTGCAAAAACGAGGAGATTTAAAAATGATTCAGACCAAGTATGACATCAGAAAGGCATCAGCGACAGATGAATGACAAGAGAGACTTTCTCAATTTACACATTTGTTCATGAAAAAAAAAAAAAAAAAAAAAAAAAACCTGACCTGTAACTTGGCGTTATTAATAAAGTATTTGTATTTGTATTTGTATTTGTATAACAAAACTGAATTCAGCGATTTTCTAATTTCGTCCCCTAAAGGGGTGAAAAGAGGGTTCCAAGTTTGTAAAGGGGCAAATCTTTTTTGAAGTGAGAGATTTAAAACTTCGTATATAGACTCTCTGTTTAAATACAACAAAAGGTATTTCAGCGTTTTTTGAAATTACTTCTCTAAAGGGGTGATAAGGGGGTTCCAAATTTGTACGGGGAGCAAATCTTTTTTGAAGTGAGACATTTTAAATTTGGTAAATAGACTCTCTGTTTAAGTATAACAAAACACACTTCAGCGTTTTTTTAAATTGAACCCCTAAAGGGGTGAAAAGAGGGTTCAAATTTCGTATGGGGAGCAAATCTTTTTTAAAGCGCGAGATTTCAAACTTCGTATACAGGCTCGCTGTTTAAATACAACAAAACATGTTTCAGCGTTTTTCTAAATTGTTCCTCTAATGGGGTAAAAAGGGGTTCCAAGATTGTGCGGGGAGCAAATCTTTACTTTTCGTAAAAATCGATATAGGTGTCCTCGAGGTTTCTCGGGGTGCCGATTACGAAAATGACATGCATTTGTAAATCCAAGATGGCGGACAATTATTTTTCTTAAAAATCCATACGGGTGTCATCTTCGAGGTTCCTCGGGGTGATGATTGCGAAAATGACATCCATTTTCAAATCCACGATGGGGACATTTATTTTTTTTAAAAATCAATATGGGTGTCATCATCGAGGTTCCTCGGGGTGCCGATTACGAAAATGACATCCATTTTCAAATCCAAGATGGCGGACATTATTTTTTTCTTTTGTGTAATTTTTACAAAAGATTAATAGCATCAGACAACTGACAGAAACAAAAATACCTCTTTTATATCTTTGTTACCATCTAAAATCTACGCGGACGAAGTCGCGGGCGGCCGCTAGTCAATAAATACAACTCGATAGGTAGGTATTATTAGTATTAAAAGAAGACTCTATATAAAAAAAAAGTTTGATCATATTAAGTTTAGGTACCCGTTTTTCAGTAACTGAACATACGAACATATAAAATTTCCATAGATATAATATATTCTCTGTGGATAAAGATGCGCCAACGAGCGACTGGGGCTATATCTTTCTCATACTTGCTCACGTTCATATAAAATTTGTACTACGCAATTTGGCCGGTTTGCATGTCCACTGTATTGCTTTATGGAAATTTGCCTTTGCCTATAACCCGACCATGAAAAAATGTTCGGTCGGTGATAGGGACAAAACATGCCACTTTTTTCTATTTCCTCTTATAGGAATCGCAAAAAAACTATTTTTCTCTAGGAAAGTCTCTTGAACATTTCATATTTATAATTTAAGTAGGATGACAGAGGTGATAGATAGGTGTCATTTATGAGGCATTAAGGTGTCGATCATTGGGATTTTTACTTAAGTAATTAAGGTGAATGAAAAATGTATAGATAGAGACAGAATATAAAATTTTATTAAAAAATATTTAAACACGAAACAAAATAAGCTTCTTCGCTTCGCTAAAATGAAACAGTTTCCTTATTTTATTCAGCCTTCACCCGATTTAAAACACAGATTAATATCTTGTGTAACCCCCTTCAGCATTAAGTACGCTCTGTAAGCGGCGTCGCATAGAGCCAACTAGATTTTCACAGACATTTCGCCCTCTAAATGATTCCCACACGATATGAGTGTGGCGTCGCAAAGCTTCTTTCGTGCGACACTGGCTGCCATCCCATTCCTGCACCATTTTGCCCCACAGGTTTTCAATGGGGTTAAGATCGGGGCTTTTGGCAGGCATTTTGATCCGAGTGACCTCATCACTGTGTTCGTGGAGCCACGCTTGTATAAGCCGAGCGTTATGTACTGAGCTGTTATCTTGCATAAACTTTATTTGTTCATTGGGATAGAATACTCGGGCAGTTGGTAGAAACGTATCCTCCAGTATTTCTTTGTAATTGTTGGCATTCATTCTCCCTGTTATTTCCACCAATTCCCCCGGACCACTGCTACTCATCCAGCCCCAGAACCCAAGGGTGATACGCCCACCCTGGCGATTAGGTACGACGTTTTGCTCCAGGTAGCGTGTGTTTTCGGGTCTCCATAAACTCATCCTACCATTGTCTGAGGAACAAAATACCTTTTCATCCATAAATATCACTTTTTTGAAGTCGTGATTTAAATAATTCGCTGCAAATTGCAGCCGATCAGCTTTATGCCTGGCAGTGAGAACTGGTTTCCTTGCCGGCACTCTATTCTGCAAGCCACCTTCTTTCAAACGTCTTCGAACAGTACTGCTCGATACTTGAAAAATACCCGAAAACTGCGTCGTATTGATAAATCTTTCGTTACGTGCTCTATTTACGATAGCCATGTCTTGCCTTCTGGTAGTTGAACGCGGGCGTCCAAAGGAAACATGGTTGTTCAATGTACCTTCTTGCCGCCATCTTTCAAGCCACAAATAAACAGTGTTCCTCTGAAATAAAAAGTGGTGTTTACAATTTATTTTATTAACATAGACGTAACGATTTCATTAGATTATTCTTTTTGTACAGATTTCAATAACAAAGTGAAACTTACTGCGACCCCAACTTCATTGGCAATTTCTGTTACGGGCAGGCCATCATTCCTTAATTCTATAATTCTACGCTTTATTTCATTATCAGTTCGATATGGAATCATTATCATTCACCAAAAATATTGTTTTCAAATTAACAATCTTATTTAACCACAAAAAAGCGATCGATATTCTCGCAACTTTTTTCATCAACTTTTTTAAAACTACCGGTTGCCATTGTCTCCGGCCAGTCGTTATTCAGTCAAGTACACATACTTACTAGAAATTTAAGAAAAAGTATAGGTCATGTTTTTTTATACAACGACGGTGGCAGACAAGCATGCGGTCCACCCGATGGTATGTGGGCACCGCAACCTCTAGACCCCCACAACTCCGAAGTAGTCACGTGCGCGTTGCCAACCGTTTATATAATGCTTACATAATTACGATATTTAATGGGAATCTAAAACGTAATCGTAGGACCTCACTATTACTTTACGATTAAAATTTAATTCCTATCCCACCACCACCACCTACGTAATAGGACATTACTTACCAAGGGCGGTAAAACAAAGAATGTCTCAGATCGCAGGTATTTATGTATATATATTTAAAATAAAATAAAAATGTGTAATTTGAAATTCTTATCTAATGATATTTTTTTGCAAAAAAAAAACATATCGGGTTGACGTTTCGTATCGACTGAATTTAGTTTTCAGTAATATAGGATTTTGTTGGTTTTGTATGATGTACAAATAAAAAAAAACATTATAGTAAAAAAATATTTTTATAACATAATGTTATTGCTGTAACCTTCTACCACAGATAAGAAAATTTTCATAAATTCATTGAATATTTTTACGATTGTCATTATATACGGCTTCTGAACGCATTTTAGAGGATTTATGATATGTGTGTAGATAAATAAATTTATGTCAAACCTGGCCATAAAGTGGCAATTACCTCACGCTTCGCGCGCAGAAAATCCCACTTCCTGGCCAGGGGGTGATATAAAAATGTTGTACTTACCTCGGGCGGTAATAAGAATGCCTCAGATCGCATAATTATCGCCGGGCGTCAAATATCTGCGATCTGAGACATTCTTTGTTTTACTGCCCTTGGTAAGTAATGTTCTATTACGTAGGTGGTGGTGGTGGGATAGGAATTAAATTTTAATCGTAAAGTAATAGTGAGGTCCTACGATTACGTTTTAGATTCCCATTAAATATCGTAATTATGTAAGCATTATATAAACGGTTGGCAACGCCCACGTGACTACTTCGGAGTTGTGGGGGTCTATAGGTTGCGGTGCCCACATACCATCGGGTGGACCGCATGCTTGTCTGCCACCGTCGTTGTATAAAAAAAACATGACCTATACTTTTTCTTAAATTTCTAGTAAGTATGTGTACTTGACTGAATAACGACTGGCCGGAGACAATGGCAACCGGCAGTTTTAAAAAAGTTGATGAAAAAAGTTGCGAGAATATCGATCGCTTTTTTGTGGTTAAATAAGATTGTTAATTTGAAAACAATATTTTTTGTGAATGATAATGATTCCATATCGAACTGATAATGAAATAAAGCGTAGAATTATAGAATTAAGGAATGATGGTCTGCCCGTAACAGAAATTGCCAATGAAGTTGGGGTCGCAGTAAGTTTCACTTTGTTATTGAAATCTGTACAAAAAGAATAATCTAATGAAATCGTTACGTCTATGTTAATAAAATAAATTGTAAACACCACTTTTTATTTCAGAGGAACACTGTTTATTTGTGGCTTGAAAGATGGCGGCAAGAAGGTACATTGAACAACCATGTTTCCTTTGGACGCCCGCGTTCAACTACCAGAAGGCAAGACATGGCTATCGTAAATAGAGCACGTAACGAAAGATTTATCAATACGACGCAGTTTTC
This sequence comes from Epiblema foenella, assembly GCA_963556455.1. Lineage (NCBI taxonomy): Eukaryota > Metazoa > Arthropoda > Insecta > Lepidoptera > Tortricidae > Epiblema > Epiblema foenella. The sequence goes on along the minus strand of OY747119.1, from coordinate 11,162,551 downwards.
GGGTATTTTTCAAGTATCGAGCAGTACTGTTCGAAGACGTTTGAAAGAAGGTGGCTTGCAGAATAGAGTGCCGGCAAGGAAACCAGTTCTCACTGCCAGGCATAAAGCTGATCGGCTGCAATTTGCAGCGAATTATTTAAATCACGACTTCAAAAAAGTGATATTTATGGATGAAAAGGTATTTTGTTCCTCAGACAATGGTAGGATGAGTTTATGGAGACCCGAAAACACACGCTACCTGGAGCAAAACGTCGTACCTAATCGCCAGGGTGGGCGTATCACCCTTGGGTTCTGGGGCTGGATGAGTAGCAGTGGTCCGGGGGAATTGGTGGAAATAACAGGGAGAATGAATGCCAACAATTACAAAGAAATACTGGAGGATACGTTTCTACCAACTGCCCGAGTATTCTATCCCAATGAACAAATAAAGTTTATGCAAGATAACAGCTCAGTACATAACGCTCGGCTTATACAAGCGTGGCTCCACGAACACAGTGATGAGGTCACTCGGATCAAAATGCCTGCCAAAAGCCCCGATCTTAACCCCATTGAAAACCTGTGGGGCAAAATGGTGCAGGAATGGGATGGCAGCCAGTGTCGCACGAAAGAAGCTTTGCGACGCCACACTCATATCGTGTGGGAATCATTTAGAGGGCGAAATGTCTGTGAAAATCTAGTTGGCTCTATGCGACGCCGCTTACAGAGCGTACTTAATGCTGAAGGGGGTTACACAAGATATTAATCTGTGTTTTAAATCGGGTGAAGGCTGAATAAAATAAGGAAACTGTTTCATTTTAGCGAAGCGAAGAAGCTTATTTTGTTTCGTGTTTATATATTTTTTAATAAAAAATTATATTCCGTCTCTATCTATACATGTTTTCATTCACCTTAATTACTTAAGTAAAAATCCCAATGATCGACACCTTAATGCCCAATAAATGACACCTACTGGTCACTACTATCATCCTACTAAAATTATAAATATGAGATTTTATAATGACCAAAAAAGATTTTAATAATTATCAAAACGCAATTCACAGCTGTTAAGCACGATATAATTGTATGCATATACCTACCTACTACGCCAGGTATGGCAATCCGGTACATCTCTTAGTAGCGTTGGTGACAAGCTACGGCATCAGCTTATCGATGGTATGCGATCGTAAGTGCGAGTGCGTCGTCGACAGTGACGTCATTTGTATCACGATCCGGATTGACAGACCTTGTTTTCTTAGACCATGTTGTCAAGTTATTATAACACACGTAAACTAAAGCCTAGTCTGTTAAATGCTTGAAAATTTGAACTTCGGTGACCATAATTCTTTATTTCAGTTTTTTCGAAATCCATTAACTTCGTGGAATATGAAATACATAACATAACGAAACCTTGCACTTATAGCTTGACTCGTCTCACTGGGGGCAACTACCGTGCCGTGCTTGCGAGTCGTAAGCCAAAGTCGAGAGCTACGAAATTAAGGCTTTGCCAACGATCAAAGTAATAGGTTAATACCCGACAACTCATTATTAGAACAATACAAAATTTTGCAAATATCAAGTATGTCACTAAATGACATACTCGACTGGTAGACATCGTGTCGCGTCGTGACAACATTTCTTTAGTCCGGCGGGGCTAGCGCAACAGCCAGCCGCTGCGAAACGACGCGAGTCAAAAGAAATCTACCCTCCTCTATTTAATTCGCACAGTTCGGCCAACGCAGGAATCACTGAGTCTTGGCAGCAAGTTGCACCAGTCGGCATGTAGAGATGATGATGATGAGTGATGTTAAGTATATTCTCTTTGCACCTGGCCCTGTGCTCCGAACATCGAAAGTGTCTAACACGAGAGTGAAGGGGGCGGCACGATACGAAGTTCGAATTTCGATGTTCGTAGTAGCCGCAATACAAAAAAGTGTGGACTTGTCATTCATTGCATATCTCTCTCACTGTTCCCTATTTCAATGACATGATTGACAGTCATGATAAATTTATTTCATTAAGGGTATCATTTAGCCTTTTTATTAAGACAAAATGCTCAAGTGATTTTAGACTGTATTGTCACTGACTTGAGGCAGTTTTTCCTTAAATGTTCAGATATTTATAATCACCTGGCTGTCTAGATGCCTTTGGCGTTCTGTGCGTTCAGATATTTCTTACACTTTGTGTGTTCAGAAATTATTGCAAGTTGTCTGCTCAGATAATTATGATCACCTTAACTGCTTAGATACCTTTGGCGTTCTGTTTGTTCAGATATTTTTGACATATTGGATGATCAGATAACATTGGTCAAATGTAGTGTAAAGAATTTATTGAAATTTTAGGCTGCTCAGAACTATTTGAGCACCTCGTTCGCTACGATATATCTGATGGCGACTGTACTATGTTGATGATGATTGTAATTTACCTGATAATTATTATGTACAAATAAAGACTTGTTTTTTTTGCATGTTGCACTTTCCTCGCTAGTGAGGTGAAAAGTTTTGTATTACACACGGGTTCAAAGTTGTATTTTACTTCTCGTGTGTTGAAACACTCGCGGGTAAAATACAACTTTGCACCCTTGTATAACAAACAACTATTAAAATGATAAAAATAAAGAGCACAGAAGACTTATTCACAAGTATTCGACGCGGCAGCGAAGAACAACAGGGTCAGCTTAAACGACTTCATTTTAGAAAGACCAGACCTGCTACAGCCATTGCTTGGAAATCTGTTGCGCTTTAGAAAAGGAGCGTATGCGGTGTGCGGTGATATACAGGAAATGTTTCTTCAGATAGCAATCCGCGAGGCAGACCGGCCATCACAGATGTTCTTGTGGCGAGGGAGCTACAGGGACCGCCGACCGGATGTATATCAAATGAACAGAGTCGTGTTTGGTGTAATATCCAGCCCTTGCCTAGCACATATGGTGAGAAACCACAACGCCATGTGCCAGGCCCACAGGTTTCCTAAGGCTGTCAACGAGATAAAACAGAATCATTATATGGACGATTTTGTATCCAGTTTCAAAGATGAGGGAGAACTGGCAGAGACAGCAGTACAGGTACGTGAAGCTCACGCCGCGGGAGGCTTCAAACTCCGCGGATGGTCTACCAATAGCAAGATGTTGCTGGACAAGATCCCGCAGGATGAGCGCGCTGTAGAGCCAGCTGCGCTAGGCGGGAAAGAACAAAGTGTTAGGTCTGATCTGGAATCCAGACTCAGACACGATGAGCTTCAACACAGCGCTTCTACGCGTATCGTCGGAAGTTAAGCGCAACGAGCGACCGCCGACGAGAAGAGAAATGTTGTCTACGGTAATGTCCTTTTATGATCCAATGGGATTGACAGCACAATATATAATATCGGCCAAAATATTAATGCAAGCCATGCATTTGTTACATCTACTCTGAGGTATGGTATAATTTTCTGGGGGAACTCGACGAATAAAGAAAATGTATTTAAGGCTCAAAAGAAATGTTTAAGGTCGGTATGTGGTCTTAAACAAGATGACTCCTGTAAACCATTCTTTATAAAACTAAAAATACTTACCTTACCGTGTTTGTATATATACGAGACAGTAATTTTCGTAAACACTAACCGTCATTTATTAAATCAATTTAAAAGTGTACGCCTTCGTAATAAAATAAAATCACAACCAAGTAACACAGCACTGTTACAAAAAAGCATTCTTGGCATGTCTCGAAAAATTTATAACAAACTTCCACAAAATATTACCGAAAACAATGGAAACGATGTCGATTTTAAGAAAAGTTTAAAGGCATTTCTTGTACAGAAAGCATATTACTCTGTAGCAGAATTTTTGACTGATATAAATAATTAATTAATCCATATTGACTTGATATTGACATAGGTGCCCTACAAATCTTTATTTTTATTTTTATTTTAATTAGAAACTTGACCGTATAAATGCTGTATGACAATCACATTAATTTTGATTTCAATTTATCTGTTTACCCACCATGACATGTTTTTAACCCATATTGTATTGCATTTTATAATTTTATCTCAACGAATTTAAGCATGTGTTTGACAATTTATATTTGTATGCCACCAGGCACCACATAGTGATACGAAACTACTATTAACATCTTGTACTCATTTTTTACCTATGTTGGACAAATAAAACTCTTTGAATCAAAAAAAAAAAAGCTATCTGGGGTCGAGTACAATGGGACGCATCGCTACCAGAAGAGAAATCCGAACAGTTTGCGAGTTGGTTGGAGGCGCAGCAGTACGTAGCAGCACTTCGGATCCCGCGTTGTCATGCGGTGACAAGCGCAGATACAACCACGAGTTTGCATGTATTCACAGACGCATCGGAGGTAGCATATGCAGCGGTCGCCTATTGGCGAATAGAAACCAGCGACCGTGTGACGCTCAGTCTGGCGGCCGCAAAAGCCCGGGTAACTCCGGTGAGGATCGTGAGCATTCCCAGGGCAGAATTGACAGCAACTGTAACGGGGTCAAGGCTGGCGCAGACATTATTAAAGGAGCAAAGGTATAAGGTCGATAAGGTTGTCTATTGGACAGACAGCCGCACGGTACGGGCATGGGTAAGAGATGACGCCCACCGGTACGCACCCTTCGTCTCCCATAGGATAGCGGAGATAGCCGAGAACAGCGACCGAGCGGCATGGAGATGGGTGCCCACGAAGCTGAACCCGGCAGATGACGCCACACGCCTACGACCAAGCCAACAGGTGAATATACAGGACCGATGGTATATAGGTCCCGCCTTCCTAAGCCACGCGGAGGACCAGTGGCCGCCAATCATATCTACCCAGAACATGGAGCCAACGGAACGAAGAAAAACGAAGACAGTCCTGGCCACGACATACGAACCGGCAACAGCGCTACCGGACATCGAACGATTCGGTAGCTACGAAGGCCTCGTGAGAACAGTCGGGTATATGTTGTTATTTGTAGATAAGCTCAAGTCGCGCAACAAGAGGAAGCAACTTGAGGCGAGACACCTGCAGGCAGCGGAGCACTTGCTGGCACAAAGGAGCCAGCGCTGCAGCTTCCCCGAAGAACTGAGAATATTATCTGCAGGGGGAAAACTGACAAAGCAGTCCAAGTTATATAAGCTTGATCCGGAGCTCTCGTCAGGCGGGTTATTGACGATGAGGACCAGGCTGAGCTAAAAGGACATTACCGTAGACAACATTTCTCTTCTCGTCGGCGGTCGCTCGTTGCGCTTAACTTCCGACGATACGCGTAGAAGCGCTGTGTTGAAGCTCATCGTGTCTGAGTCTGGATTCCAGATTAGACCTAACACCTTCTGTTCTTTCCCGCCTAGCGCAGCTGGCTCTACAGCGCGCTCACTCTGCGGGATCTTGTCCAGCAACGTCTTGCTATTGGTAGACCATCCGCGGAGTTTAAAGCCCCCCGCGGCGTAAGCTTCACGTACCTGTACTGCTGTCTCTGCCAGTTCTCCCTCATCTTTGAAACTGGATATAAAATCGTCCATATAATGATTCTGTTTTATCTCGTTGACAGCCTTAGGAAACTTGTGGGCCTGGCACATGGCGTTGTGGTTTCTCACCATATGTGCCAGGCAAGGGCTGGATATTACATCAAACACCACTCTGTTCATTTGATATACATCCGGTCGGCGGTCCCTGTGGCTCCCTCGCCACAAGAACATCTGTGATTGCTATCTGAAGAAACATTTCCTGTATGTCACCGCACACCGCATACGCTCCTTTTCTAAAGCGCAACAGAATTCCAAGCAATGGCTGTAGCAGGTCTGGTCTTTCTAAAATGAAGTCGTTTAAGCTCACCCCGTTGTTCTTCGCTGCCGCGTCGAATATTTGTCGCCATTCACCTTTACTCCTGTTATATGTTGCGAAGTGTGCTAGGAAGTTTGCAATCGGAGTATCAGGTACTTCAGTTACCCGTTCTGCGTAACCTTTTTCCAACAGGTTGTCGATCTGCCTTACATACTCACTTGCGAACTCCGATCTGATCTTTGCATTAGAGTCAGTGAGTCACCAGTATTTCAACAGATAGTTTCGAATCAGTTAATCTCTGCCAATACAGTCCATTTTAAATCAGTATTATCCCGGGTTAAGAGCCGAATTAACCCGAGTTAATCTTTGTGCTATCGAAGGGGATCCTCGAGTGTGGGCCCGGTCGCCTACAAAGCCTCTCTTTAGTCAATTTCGTGACGTAGAAAACCCGGATTATGCGCGTCACTTGAAGGCTCTCGCCGGACTGGCTCTGGTTTCTCTTTCTTTGGCCAGGGAAGCTTATACGGGTCTTATCCAGTTACCGAATCGGTCCGAATAAGGACCAGGAAAACATGGAACTGATTCCCCTTGATCTCCGTCGCAAATAAATTTTTGCCAAGTTTTCGATCGCAATGTGTTCCCAGTATGAAGCCACATTAAGAGGACTTGCTCAGAACCAACAACTCAATCGAAGCCTGGCACAATGCCTTCATAATTCGCCTTGGAACCTCTCACCCCACAAGTTACTTGTGGGCCTCAAGGCAGAGCAGGCCCTGACAAGAGTATAAGATGACTCATGAAAATGCATTGCCGGAGCCACCAAGCCAGGGCGTAATTTTTACGACGGCTTGGTGCCCGAGCCCAAACATCACAGCCCCACCAACCCTCGATCAGCCCACACCTGCCAGGGAGTCCCGTCTCGTCTACATGGCTGCCCCGGGTGTTTTTGGAGCGCTTGCCCCCGGGAGCGGTTGCTCCGAGGACTAGCGCACCGCCCGACGCTGCCACGAGCAGCGGGTCGGGTTTGGTGCGTCGTCGCGGTAGGGCCCCACTACGGCTGGGCCCCTCTAACTCAGGCTCTGGCTCTCAGGGCCCAAGCTCCACCTCTTCCCAGGGGGAGGAGGGCGCCCTTTCACCGGGGACCCTGCGCACCCGTTTACAAAATTTATATCGCCAGCGCGTGGCTTCACAGCAGGGCGCCCTCCTCCAAGGCAAATAAATTGCAGTCGCAATGCACGCCATGCCCCTACTTCAGCAAAAGTCGCCACGTGGATCGGTATTTCGCGCAAGTGCACAACTACGCCGGGGTGTTATTAGATCGCGAGGCTCGGACGTTTATGTCCACTTATGGCTTTTTACCGTGTGCCACCCCTGCGCTTTCTACGGCGGCTGGCACAAATCGATTTCAGGTGGCTTCGTGCTTCCCTGAAATGTATATATTTGGGATATTTCTGATTTTATTTAAAAAAAGTTATTAATGTAAGTTTACTCATTGGGTAACTCCTTTTCGATATCAATTTAAAGTTTTCTGGTATCTGCTATATTTATGGAATTAACGCCTGGCTACACTTAACGATTACACTCTGTATAGATGCACACACTTAGGTACACGTGAACGACAAGACCATCGCGTGTATGGCATATAAAATGAAATAGAGGGAGTTAAAATACACTGCCTCGTTATTAAAATAAAAAACACTCTATTAGACAGACTTTTTGGGCAAGTGCATTAACGAAACTATATGAAGTATTGATAGGAAGTACTCTTGTGGTATTTTCTGAAGGTGACACAAGCGTGCCAGTAGTCCGCAAAGGATATAGGCTTAGGGGTTTTAAAGAATATTATTTACGAGGGAAGGAAAGCGTGACGCTAAAGAGGCTGTCGATGCGATGCTGGAGTGGGTGGACATGTGCTGCCCGATTGCACCGGAAGACGCACGAGACAGACGACGACATGTTTTTAGTGAACAAGCTCCTGCAGTTCGCGGAGGGGTCCTGGCGATGGAGTGCCACCGAAGTGCAGTGCTTCACTTTACTTCGATACGTGAAACCACGTGCCTCTTTATTTCCCCTCCTGTCACTGTCACATGGTGTTGGACAACTCAGGAATAAAAGCAGTAATAATGAAAGAAACAGAAATAATGATAATAACAAACAAGGGAGATGAATATAGACTCAAATGCCAATGGCGGTACTTGAAAGGCTTTGTAGAGGATGCGTGTCACCTAAAATGGTGACTCCGACGTGATCCATTTTAGGTGACGCACACGTTGATGCGAACGATACAGTGGTCTTGCGTCACACTAATTTATTGCATCTTAATCCTTGTACCTACAATAAGGATTTCTGTGGTTCTGTTACATTCTATTCTTAGTAAACAAACTTCTATACCTATGCTTCTCTCCGACTCTGGGTAAGGGGTGTGGCCAGCCCTCATAAATATCCTCCTACCGTTCGGCTGCGTTCGCAATTCACCACACGTATAATCGAGTGATTGAAGCCTCAAACAGTGGTGCCCTGCCTCCGAGTGCTCTTGACATCTTATATGACGAGAAGCGCAAGCTGCGCGCTCCCTATCTCCTTATCATCGCTCAGGTGTTATTTTATCATGTTAATCCTCATACCAGCCTGCCGAATCGGCCACTACTATGACCACCACGTCGTTTACCACATCTTCAGCCTTAATCGATACTAGTTCCGTAATAACTGCGCGACCCCACCACGTACCTTTTCATGCAGGCGCATCTCTTCACGCTAGCTTCTCAACTGAGTCAGGCCCGATGCCCTACGGCGGTCCTTATTGCCCTTCAGGCCTCCTGGTTAGTCCCTACGTGGGCCCCGGGACTAATAGTCCTCCAATTACGCATCACAGTCCCAGCAGGACACCCAGCTCCCTCTTGGGCAATTCATGCCTGATTCTCAGACCTTCCTAAATCAATCCCAGCCTGACACGCAGCTTCTCCTCGGGCAAGATCCTCCTCCTGAGATTATCTTTCTCGCATATCAATTTTCCACACGGAGCTGACGACGTCTCCTCCGACTCTGATATCTGTTCAGTAAACTCTTACAGACAATGCCGATGACATGGATTATGACACGACTGAGAACACGGTCAAATTGAAACAGTCAAATACAAAAAATCTAAGAGGAAACGTGCCTCCCCTCCCCCTCGATCCCCATCTGTCCAGCTACGCCCCAGTGACACCGCTGTCCCTGTCTCTTAACTCTTTTGACTCGCTCCCAGCTGTGGACTCTCTAGAGTCAGCAGACCACCAAGTAACCACACCAAAAAAGGCCCAATAGGCAGCCATCCCCTGTCCTAACCGCTCAGAACGGTCAGTCTCAGGCACAACCTCCCAAACACAAGAAGCCCCCCATGCTTTTGCTTCGCGACATCTCACGCTGGCTGGGCCGTTAAGCTAGGCATTTTTAATGCGTCTCGCTATTTTTACCCCGTCTGAAGAAAGCTTCCGCGCCTGGCGCAAGCTTATGAAAAATGGGTACTTTACCCACCAAACTAACTCGGAAAAGCAGCACAGTCATTATCCGAAACGTCCCCAAAGAGATCGAAACACAAGCCATCCTCACTAGCATCAGGGATCAGCCACTGAGGTCTATCGACTTTATAAACCCCGAACTAAGCCCAAATCCCCTTACAACATCGTTGCGGTCATGCTTGACAACAACGAGCAAGGTCGAAAAATGGACCAAATTAGGCATGTTTGTCAAATAGGCGACATTAAAGTTGAAGTCCCTCATAAAAGAAGGTATCCCCCGCAATGCCACAGATGCCAACTCTTTGGCCACTCAGAAAAGAATTGTGCACTAGACCCTGTTTGTAACAAATGAGCAGGGTCCCACTATTGGTCTGACTGTAAAAGGAACCCCGAGAAGGACGGACCCCCCCTGTGTATTAACTGTAAAAAAGATCATGTCGCTAACTATCGCGGTTGCCCAGTGGCACCGAAGCCTTTCTCTCACTCTAAACCAAATCCTCGCGCTACTCACCGCCCCAACCCCAGCTAACACACTCAAGGTAACACATTTCGCGACGTACAACAGAAACAAGAGGAAATGGCGACAGGTGTTCGACGCAGCAGCGAAGAATGTCGGGGTGAGCCTTAACGACTTCATCCTGGAAGGACCGGACCTGTGACAGCCACTACTCGGTATCCTGTTACGCTTCAGGGAAGCTACGCTACGGGGTGTGCGCCGATATACAAGAGATGTTTCGCCAAATTGCAATCCGCGAAGAGGATCGACCTTCGCAGATGTTCCTGTGGCCGGGAAGTCACAGGGACCGTCGACCAGAAGTATATCGGATGAATAGGGTGGTATTTCATACAATATGCAGCCCTTGCCTGGCGCACATGGTAGGGAACCATAATGCCATGTGCCAGACCGATAGGTTCCCAAAAGCTGTTTATGAGATCGCACAAAATCACTACATGGATGATTTTGTCGCCAGTTTCCAGGACGAAGGAGACATGGCAGAGACCGATACAGGTCCGTGAAGCACATGTTAGATAAGGAACATAAAGTAAGGTGATTCTTACCATTTCACGTTGTTTTGTAAATTTGTACTAATTTTATTTTTCTATACACAGTTTATAATGACAGATGATCGAAGTACCCTCAAACGTCACGTGATCACAGCTGCCAGATTGCAAATGGTATTTATTTATACCCATTATTATATTGGATTAATAAAATTGTTATTCATTTACTTAAAATCATGTTTTAATTATTTAGGCCCAATGGTTCAATAAAACGTGTTAAAATAGATTATTATTCTAACCGGATGTGCCATAAATACGTTTGCTTACCCCGCCACGAAGCAAGTGGGGTGGGGACGAGGCGAGAAGTGTATAAAAGCAGGGGGCTGGCAGTTGTGAGGCACTTTTTGATGGGCGTCCAACGAATTAAGTTAAGTACTCTGATTGTATTATTTTCATATTTGCTTCGATTTTTAATAATTAATGTGTTAAAAATGTCTACAGGTTAAAGAATGATCATTACGTTGTAAATTAGTGAAAACCCTCTACATTATTAGTATATTTATATTCTGCCTTGGTTTTTCTTTTGACATGAAATACCTATGCCACGTAATGGTTTTTCTTTACAATTATTGCTTTAATGGCTACGTTATATACATTTAATAATGCTTTCTAGCTGAAACTATAACACCTTCTAGTATAACTATTATATTAAGTAACCTTTATTTAATTTAATACCCATTGCTTGAATATTGAATAAATCTGTGTTAATTTTAAGCTGGTTTACTTGCTTGTCTCCTAAATTCCTGTTAGGTAATCTATAGTAGTATATAAAGAGATAGAGGTTCACTTGCCCAATTAATACTCATAATCATAATCTAGCCTTTTTATAAACAGTATATCCACGTCTGCTAGATTAACCTCTCTTCTAAGTAAAGTGAGTGCAGACTAGTGTTTGTCTACTATCCTAATAAAATAAATTCATACACACGTGTCGGGAGGCTTTGTATTCCGCGGGTGGTCCATCAATAGCAGGTCATTGCTAGACAAGATCCCACAGAACGAGCGCGCCATGGAACCGGCAGCGCTGGGCGGGAAGGAGCAGAATGATGACCTTCAACACGGCGCTTCTGCGCCTATCGTCGGGGGTAAAAAAGAACGAGCGACCGCCGACGAGGGAGATGTTATCCACGACAATGTGAATTGACGACTCACTGGGGTTGATAGCGCAGGTCGAGTGGAGAGGGACGCGTCGCTACCAGAGGAAGAAGCCGAACAGTTTCCGAAGTGGCTGGAGGCGCTGCAGCACGTAGCGGGGCTTCCCATTCCGCGTTGAAACACGATAGCAGACAGGGACACGGCTGGCGCAGACCTTACTCAAGGAACAGAGGTCGACAAGGTTGTCTATTGTACAGACAGCCATATGGCATGGCATGGGTACGCGATGACGTCAACCGGTACGCACTCTTCGTCTCCTACAGAATAGCGGAAACAGCCGAAAACAGTGATCGAGCGGCATGGCGATGGGTGCCCATGAAACTGAACCCGGCGGACAATGCCACCCGCCTGCGACCGAGCCAGGAGATGAATATAACGGACCGATGGGCTACAGGTCCCGCCTTTCTGATCCAGGGACAGAGGACTAGTGACCACCATTCGTATCGACCAAGGTGTGGTGCCGACAGAGCAGAGAAAGACGGAGACGGTCCTCGCAACAACACATGAACCGGCAACAAGAGTGCCTTTACGGAATTCAAACTGCTCATCCATTAAGAGATAGAAAATGTATTTTAAAAAAACGATAAGAAAAAGGCTACGAAGCAACTTTGCTATTCATTGATTTAAAAACTAATCAATAAAGAAAATAATCAAATACATCCCATAAATAAAAACAAAGTATGTCTTAATGATAAGCTTGTAGATAATATCAACGACACAAGGATTACCAATAGGCAGTTCACTATATCATGGTTAGTATCAGACCTCATTTTAAAAATATATCAATAATACATACATATTTATCGTCAACTACGTAAAGTTAAATGTAGACATCGCTGTAACTGTAAATGCAAGCGAGTCTTGTAAAAAATGAACGTCATATTGAAATATAAAACTAGAAATCTTCAGCCAAACACGTTCAGTTTTCGTAACGGTCCAGGTTAGCGGTTTAGGTGGGGTACAAAATAAGCAGAACGATGTAATCCCATCTACGGCCAAACACGCGATCGACTATATAGTGTGAAAAGAGTCAAGTTAATCCGATCTGAAGACCTGTGTGTGTACATGTACATAATCGAACAAAGAGTTGAAAAGGACCATCAAAATTACGTTCGTGTGGTGTCATTTCCACTTACCGCGAAAATCCGAAACAGATAAATTTTACTGTTGGTTTCTCTGTTGTCTAAAAGAGAGTGCCCCGTTAATAACTACACTTGTATGGTACAGACAGTGTGGTGAAGAAACCAGATTGTGAAGAAGATCTCTTGGATTGCAAACGCATATATCTGAATTCAGGGGTAATGCAGGGGGGTGGAACAGTTTTGCAAAAACATCAGTTCACTGCCGGTCGCATTTTCAACTTTGACGAGTCGGGTATTTTCACAGTACTGACCACTCCAAGAATATTTTTACAAGGGAAGATAAGAATATTTTTAAGAGGGAAGAAAAGCGTAAGTGACTTTAAGGAGGTTGCCGATGCTAGAGTGGATGGGCAGGTGCTGCCCGCGTGCGCCGCGGCTCCTCAAGATAGATTACGACATGGAGTTCCTTAAGGATCAGTCTTTTCTCCCACTCTTTCTTCACTCTACGTCAACGACATCCCTACAATCTCAGGGGTAAACTAATCCTTTGCCAACGATATGGCCTGGATTCTTTCATTGGAAAAGGAAATGGGTGAGATTTTAACATGTATTTGTAATTCTTTTAGATATCCTGATGCGGCCGCTCATTTACTATATAACTCAGTCGTCACTGACAATTGATGACGCTGCAAGTCTATGCCACAGCGCTCTTGGAAGATGGAAACTAGTGAAACATGTACTTGGCCACTGTGACAGGAATGGCAGAACTGCCGTCATTCTAGGCATGCCGGGGAGATATTAAAAAACCCCCGGCAGACCATTGTTGGAGACGGCACCTTCGAAACGGTACCCGCATATCAAATATTAATCAGACACGCTACTATCGGCAGTCATTATTAAGTACTACCGAGTTCTTGCCTGACCAGTAAACGGCAAGATCTGTATGAGGCCGCTTATCGCCGTATTTGGGAGTTAGCAGAAAATCCTTACTCAGCGACTCTGCTGACAGATTATGAGATGGGCCTGCAAGTGGCGCTGGCAGGGCTGCCAGTATCTGGATGCTATTACACTAGCAAGCAAGAGTGCTGGGGAAAGTCAACAGCTTTAGTTTAAAAAAAAACATTTAGATAACCAAACAACGTAACCCCTCACGCAGTATTTTTCAGTTAAAAGTTTATAAAAATAACACTTCGTATTATAACCCAGTGACTAGAATGTGTCGATTATATAACGACACTGTTACAAAGCATTCTTCTCTGGATATTTTTATTGAGTCTGCCTGAATTTAAGAATAGTATTGTAAAAATATTTAATAACACACAATAATATCTTGTATATTAATCACTAAATACTAGTGGTGATTCCATCGCATCAAATTTGTTTAACACCCGTCAACTTGTATTGTACGTTTTTCTCTTTTTTTATTTTTTATTTCATGTAACTTGTATTCATTATGTGCACACATATTTTGAGTTGTAGTCCAGACCTGAACATACTCCATTTATTTGTAACTGTAAATATGACTGTAACTTGTTCTGTGAGCCAAATAAATAAACAAAGAAATAATCTAGGCCAGCTAAATCGTCATTTAGCCCCTATTTTCATCCATGAGATTGTGGAGACGAAACACCAAATCCACCGATCCCAAGAACGCTGGCAGACTATGCCACAGCACTCTTGGAAGAATTAAACTGATAAAACATCTCCATCCATGAGACTGAAGACGCAAGACTCCACCACTGATCCCAAGGACGCTGATAAGACTATGCCACAGCGCTTCGGAAGACGTAAACTACCGAAATATGTACCTCGGAACAGCGACGGCTAATAGCGGAACACTCGTCATTCTGGACATAGCGCGTTGCAAGCAATACAAGCCTCCCAGACCATCATTGCAGACGGCACCTACAAAACGGTGTCTGCATATCAAATATTAATACACGCTCTTACCAACAGTCATTATTACCACCCAGTTCTAGCATTCATGAGCAGTAAAAGACAACATCTGTACGAGGCAGTTTTCCGCCGTGTTCGGGAGTTGGGAGAAAATCCCCACCCAGAGACTCTGCTGACAGATTATGAGACGGCACTGCAAGAGGCACTGCGCAGTGACAGAACTGTTAGTGTATCGATGCTCCTTTCACTACACGCAGCTAAGAGTGATGAGAGAAGTTTATAGCTTTAGTTTTGAAAAAACCTCATTTAGAGCACAGAAAACCAAAGAAATAATTTAGGCCAGCTAAATCGTCATTTTAGCCCAATTATGAAACTGTGGAGACGAAAGCCCAAATCCACTGATCCCAAGTACGCTGGCAGACTATGCTACAGTGCTCTTGGAGGACGTAAAATGACGAAACATCTCTATCCACGAGACTGGAGACGGAAGACTCAACCACTGATCCCAAAGACGCTGGCAGACTATGCCACAGCGCTATTGGAAGACGTAAACTACCGAAGCATCGCCATCCATGAGACTATGGAGACGGAAGACTCAACCACTGATCCCAAGGACGCTGATAAGACTATGCCACAGCGCTTCGGAAGACGTAAACTACCGAAATATGTACCTCGGAACAGCGACGGCTAATAGCGGAACACTCGTCATTCTGGACATAGCGCGTTGCAAGCAATACAAGCCTCCCAGACCATCATTGCAGACGGCACCTACAAAACGGTGTCTGCATATCAAATATTAATACACAACAGTCATTATTAAGCGGTTATTACACCATCCTGAATTCAGAATCCTGACTGATCTAGGAAGCAGATTCAGGAACGCATTCAGGAAGTAAGGATCCTAAAAAGTATCCTAACTAGGACGTCAGGATGGTTCCGGACGAACTGAATGACCAAGCATCCTAGCTAGGAAGCTGTTTAGGACAGTGTAATAACATTTAGCCAGATCAGTCTGCTCGCGCCAGCGGCAGCGTATGCACGTGTAGGTCGCGTGGAATGAACGAAGCACGAAAGAATGACAATACTAGTGCGCGATTACTCTGTGGTAAAAGTGAAGTATGTATTCTGTAGTATTTATCAGGTTTTTCTGTGAAAAATGGCGTCTCACAAATTAAGTAATAATGAAAAACAAACGTTCACAAATATTATAGAACTTTATAGAGACATGCCATATTTGTGGGACAAAAATGATAAGAATTAAATATACGAATAAAAGTGTGCGTGAGGGCTACAAAGTTTTATTAGGTGTATATAAAAATATCGAGGAGAATGCAACGCTTAAAACTTTGAAAAAGAAATTGGATTTTTTTTTCCTTATTGGCATGGTAGCCACTGCCGAAGCTAGGCCAAGGCCAACTTTCTGTTTTTTTGACAATATAAAAAAACATAATTTTCGAACTTTTGAAGTTTATCTTTGATAATTAAGCTTTGGTAATTAACCCTCAACTCCAATTCTATTTTCGCAGACAATATTGTATACGACATCTAGTATATTTTGAATTGAACAAACACCAACACCGTTAGAAACTGACCGTTCTTGACCCTTATTCACCAATACAAACATACTATTTCGGTTCTGGTTGATGCTAATACATAAACAAATATTACAGTAAAACAATGAATTAATCATCACCTTTGCATCTGGCCTTAATTGTCGTCCTGCCTTTAAGACTTCTACTCAGAGTTCCGAATAGAACAGCCTACCATTTTAAAATCTGGCCTACATCAACTCTTATTACCAAGCAATGAATTACGTGGTTGTTAGCAACGCAATGAAAAAGGAATCAGATGGAAGCGACATATCTACAAAAAAAGTATTGTCGACGCCATACTGCGATACTATAAAGATGGCGGTCTCTAGTGCTGGGAAGACAAGTTTGTATATACAACGATATCGATAAACAAAAGGAAAAGTAACTTTCACATACTACTAAACGTATACGTTGTTTAAATCGTCGTCTCCCGGCGAATAAAATAAACAACATTCTTTTGTAACGAGCCTTGGATCCCAGGGACTGATAGACGACGGGAGGATACATATTGTCGTCAATAATTAAATAAGTATACTCATAGGAAGATTATTCTTAAATTAGTATAATTTCAGTGACTACAATGTCATAGTCAATGTCCGTACTATCAAGGGTTTTGCGGATATCCGCATCCGCAACCGCGTAACTTACACATTAAATTCGACATCCGCATCTACAAAAAATCAATGCGGAGTTTATGCACATGCGGATGTTGAACAAGTCGGTACAGGAACGACTTAGCGGCGGCGCGTGTATTTAAATATTTGGATTTTATGTCCTAACATTTCTAGAAGTCGATATAAAAATCACATCACTAGCCACGAAAGTAACATAATTTTATATTCGCAAAAAAACGAAATAAACCCTTAAGTATTTTATTTTACTTTGCCACTAATCGTATTCTTTGGATGATTATTAACTAAATACTCACCAGAAGAAGTTGATCACCTTAATAATAACAAATATTTCAGTGAAAATGTAAACATACCGGTAAAGCGACTAACTTTTCTGGTTTTCAATTTTTGTCGCGCCACAACCAACGACACTGAACATTGTCATGAATCTTGAAGTAGTCCTGACAAATTTAAGATAATAAATAGAAGACATTAAGCAATCGCCCTTGCCGAAATCCGAATATCGTACCGTGCCGCCCCTTTCACTCTCGTGTTATACAGTATCAGTATGAGTGAAAGGGACGGTACGATACGAAGTTCGGAGTAGACCCTCTGGGCCACGCAACTCCTGTTTTACGTAGTGAAATCAATAAATAATAATATTCAAGTCTATTGTATTCGTCTCTTTCCTCCACCTCTGAGCTGGACCACCCTACACTACCTTTTATTTGACTTTTGCACAATATGAAAAAAAAACATAATATTTAAAGTTACATCTTTATATGATTTTTGACATTTTTTTTTAATTTAATGGAATGGTTGGTTTTGTGGGTAATTGTCAGATTACGTTATAAAAAACATGTGAAATAACCCAATTACATTGTAGACATCGCGTTTGGCTTCGGCAAGGTTTACGATTTGCAATGGTTTCCTTGGAAATCGTATTTACGTCAGTACCGATATTCTACTTTAAAGCGGTTGCCACACTGATGCGGTTTCCGCACGACGGTGCGGTGTGCGAGGGAGACAGCGCTATGCAAGTATATAGCCGGGTCCCGCTCGCATTGTGGAATCCGTCACGAAACCGCATCAGCCTAATTACAGTTTTTATTACAAACACGATTTTTAGACAGTGTGAATAATTAGACTTGCATTGTGCATTAACTATTATAATTTTCACACCTGCTATTCAGAAAAGAGTTATTGTTTCCCTCGAATGAGGGATCAAAGATGTATTTTTCTTCCCTCATTTGAGGGCAACAATGACTCTTTTCCTCATAGAAGGTGTGAAAACCAGTATGTGACACTCGGTAGTAAAATCATTTGTAAGATATTTCATGTTTTTAGCAGCAGGCCTCATAGACGGTGTGAAAAGCGGTATGTGTCACGCGGTTGCAAAATTATTTCCGTCTTGGGCGTAAACACTTGAATCCCTCGCTACGCTCAAGATTCTACTTTAGAATCCCTCGCTACGCTCAGGATTCTATTGTAGAATCTTTCGCTTCACTCAGAATTCAATATACCGCCCTCGCCGTAAATATATAATTTTGCTCCCTTGAGACACAATCTACTATTTAATCATCATAATTTGCAGAACCGAAGAATCTTGGTGAACAAGTTGAAGGCAAGATCTTCACGGGGCCACGTGTTCACGTCTCTTTGAACACATGCGAGACTGGCTGTCACCCTTTTTATATTCAAACGTGTAACAATTTATGGTAATGTGAGTGGTATTTTATTTTTCATTCTGTCATTCACGGGGAAGCAGATCCGATCCACCGGGAGACTTAGGACAGTACCGCGTCGCATCGCATGGCACTCTCAGCTAAAAAGCCACGGGTGATTGGAGCAACCTATTACGTGCGCCTACCCGCCAAATTAAGAACTGAACCATCTGACGAAACATTCAAACGTCAACTGAGATTATTTTTATTAGAAACCCCGTTATATTCCATTAGCGAATACATGGAAATAAAATATAGTTGACATTGTTTAATTTAATTTAATATTATTGATTTAATTTAATTCTTGTTTTAATATTTACTTTGACGATCATTACGAGATATTGATATTTAATTCCTTGTTATCCGTGTTTAGAGTAGGTACCAAAAATATTAATATATTCATGACGATCCTCTCAGGTGAATTTTATCATACTCATTGCATTATTTAACTGTTATAATATTAATTGATTTTTAATTTATTTAATGTGTTGACGATCACAATAGAGATTCCTGTATGTAATATGACACGTAATTTATATTGTAATCTTATATTGTGAATAAATGAATCTGAATCATTGTATTTTATCAAAGCAACATTATTAAATGAATATAACGAAATAAACACAGTCGTTTCAAATTCAAAGTTTATACATAAAAGTTAGTATATTTATAATTGTTTATATTAAAACATATTCATAATTTGTATGAACATGTTTTTTTAAACCTTTTTTCTTACTTATTTGGAATTATTTATTATACTCTTATCCAATTGAGCATTGTTAGCTATCCCTAAAACTACCCAAAAACACTAACAAAAAATATAAACGATGATGTAGTATGCGATTTACTTTCGGAATTTTTGACGTCACATAACTTCTTACGATTTTTTTTTTTTTAATTGTATGTAACAAACCAAACGGCTTCATCAGGTGTGTACAGAAACTAATCACAAACAAATCAGAGACACCAGAGATGAAAATCCGAAACATTCGTCAAATGAACTTTAAGCACTACCTCGGATGGTAGATGGCTCAAAATTCCCCATAATACTGGCGGCGTTGCATCGCTGAATGGCCAACGAAATGAACCAACTGAATGACAGGTTTTTTATTGTAATTTACAGTTTAATGTAATATTTTTACGACGACCGGTTTAGCCTAGTGGGTAGTGCACCTGCCTGTGAAGCTGACGGTCCTGGGTTCGAATCCCGGCCAGGGCAAATATTTGTGTGATGAGCATGAATATTTGTTTCTGAGTCTTGGATGTTTTCTAAGTATTTACATCTATTAAATATATCGTCGTCTAGTACCCACAACACAAGCCTTCTTGAGCTTACTGTGGGGCTAGTTCGATTTGTGTAAGATTGTGCTCTAATATTCATTTATTTATTTTAATGGTAAGCTGTTGTCTACCCATCCCGCAGGGCACATAACAAAAGAATGCTATTGTTTTTTTTGTCGGTCGAGGACGGGGTCCTATATTTAAAGACACCATGTTATACATGTTAACATGTGTGAAGTACCCAATTTAACAACATACCAAAGTCCAACATCGTTGAGTGTAAATGTATACTGCAAGACCCAAAATAGACTGAAAATTCCTCTTTCCAGAGTTGAAGATAAGTTGAGCAACTACACGATGGTTCAAATAGTGCAGTGTTGCTGAACTTGTCTTTGCTCTCGGCAACAAAAAAACACGACCAATACTTAACAACAAAACGTGAGTCATAATAAATAGATCCCCGTCGTTTTGAGAACTGACAACAGTTCGTAGCTAATTCTAGGCTAAACGGTGACGACTTATTAGGGCAGATTGCACCATCTTATGAATACAGACCGATCAACGTTAAATATGGCGCCGGCAGCTGTCATCCCATAGAAACTTGTCAAACTTTACATACAATCAAATTTTACGATTACGGGCGGTTTGGTGCAACCTTAGTAACGTATTTATAAATACACAATTGGCTATTTAACTAAATTTTTATGGTGCCTTTCGAACGAATTCTTAGACGATCAAATTTTTGCATGGGACCAACTACTATCAGAGCAACACAAAAGACAAAAAAGAGGCAATGTACAGTATAGCTGACGAACACTGAATACCATACAGATAGGTAGTGAAATGTGACGTCACAGTGCAATGGCCTCATACCCGTTGTATCGAAAAACGAGTAATTTGCTATTTTAGTCGTTAAATATTGTATTTACGGACACAGTTGACCTACAATTTATTTTTTATGGAAACATGACAATTCTATTGGTAAATTTCAATTTACATTTGGACTATTAACAAAAAACAACATTTTTGCGAATCTTCAGTTCCATTTCGTTACATGATTTTGATTAATTTGTCTCATTTACTATTTATCGTGATAATTTGATGGTATTATATCTATATAACCACAATATGTTACAAGGAAGACGAGCTGTCGGTAGGCCTCCGACAAGGTGGAGTGATGACCTGGTGAAGGTCGCGGGAATCCGGTGGAAACGAACGGCACAGGACCGGTCTAAATGGCGAGCCTTGGGGGAGGCCTATGTTCAGCAGTGGACGTCTTTCGGCTGAAATGATGATGATGATGACGATGACGCAATTCCAAATGTACACTACATACTTTGCCGAGGAAGGTCACCTTGGACTCAGTTCGTCATTCAATTTCCTCGACTGTCTTATATCTACATATATAACCGCAATATGTTACAAATACCGAATTCCAAATGTACACTACATACTTTGTCAAGGAATTTGAATGTCGGTCACCTTTGGACTCGGTTCGTCATTCAATTTCCTCGACTACAAGGTAAGCCAAGAAATTGGTCTACCACTTATTGACCCCATCATTTTTCCTTAAGACTCAAAGGTGCTAGACCACGTTTTTGACTGACTTGACTACACAAGCAGACTAAGGAATGACAAAATAAAAATAACATATTTTACAAACAGACCCAAGACACTTTTAGTTGGCAATGGACAAGTGATTTATGACAACAGGTCATCATGAATATCATTGCCTGCGTGAGGCAAACTTTTAGAAACTTAAAGCTTAAGGCAAGGCTCATTCAGAGATCTGACGAAAATACTGAAGTTTGAGCTTCCGTGTGAGGAAATAATGTAGAATTACACTACACAAAAATTACTGTGGACTGAAAAAGAAACAAAGAAATGAAATAACCGAACAAAATATTGAATAATTCCTTGGTAACTCTGTCAAAAAATCCTAAATATCATCCTAAAAATAAACTTTCAAGCTGCTGCTGCTTTAGTGTTTTTTGTCTTTCGTGGCTTCTCGTGGTCCCAAAGGAAGACTAGCGCTAGCCAATGGCTAGCACTATGCTGATTTGGGGCCATTTCGTGGCTATTTTCTGCATTTTGATGTTATGTTAATTTGTACTGTGTCTGTGCCACGAATAAATGTTTTTTCTTTCTTTCAGATCTCGTAAGTATCAACAACAGTGATGTTTTTTTTTCATACTAAAAGGATAGCTTTTTTTATTGTTCTAATGCTATAATCCAAATAACCGTACAGATTTTTCATAAGTGATCCAGTGTTCCAAAAATCAATTAAAATGTACTAAATATTTATGAAATTACGCGCAGAGCTTCCGTAGAGAGCGGGATGGTCTATTGCAAACTCAGGCGTGTTAGAGGGGGTCACTTGTACTGGAATGGAAGGCCATTAGGTAGCTTTTTTTTTTTTATGAAAAATGGGATTGCTCTTGGCCAGCATCTAGCCAGGGGGCAAAGATGAGGCCGACGATGAAGCGAGCTCACCCAGAAGGTGCCTATTCACTCGTGCCTTAAAAACGTCTAGGTTATATGAGCTCGGAAACACAAACGCCGGCAGAGAATTCCAAACCTTAGAAGTGCGCATTATAAAAGATGATGCAAAGCGCTTGGTTCGAATAAGAGGAATTTCGACCAAGTAAGGATGGTATCCAGCCGTACGTCTGGATGTCCGATAGAAGAAGGGGGAGGGCGGTATGAGCTCATGGAGCTCCTGAGCACACTCTCCGAAGTACAATTTGTAGAAGACGCACAGACATGCTACTTTGCGTCTATGTGCTAGGCTCTGTAGCTTGTTTCCTACTACCTGACCGTCGCCAATCAGCCTCCTGGCTCTGCGGTCCACCGAGTCGAGTGCGGCAAGTTGGTACTTAGCCGAGCCATCCCAAAGGTGACTACAATACTCCATGCAAGATCGGACTTGGGCTTTGTATAAAGAAAGAAGCTGCCCAGGCGTGAAATATCGCTTGACCTTATTTAGGATGCTCAACTTTTTGGCCGCTGCTCCGGCTTTGGACTCGATGGCTCGTTTCAAAACAAAGAAGAAAACAGATTCCCTAATTCTAAAGACAACATCTTTAGCGAATTCTAGGCTAACCGGACGGCTGACGAGGCATTAGCATATTACATACGATTCCAAATCTACAATACATTCTGTGTCGAGGAATTTGAATGTTTGGTCACCTTTGGTGTCCAAATTTGAAATTCAATTTCCTCGACGAAGCCGATAATTTTGTGTTCGAATTGTACATGTTTCTCGGTTTGCCTATTAATCTTAATCTCAACTCAATTGCTCAAAGGTTAGCTGGAAGAAGTCCTTTACAGGGATAAGCTCGCCTATGTACATATATGTCAACTGTTCTTGTAATTTATGTTATGTTTTACTCATGTACAATAAAGAATTTTACATACATACATACATACGAAGCCAACAAATTGGTCTACCACTTTTCGACTCTATACGGTTTCAAAATGGTAGACAAATTAGGCTGACTATACAAACAGAACATTGCCTTGAGGGATTAAGTCCGCCATTTCTACTCATCTGTTTTGTGCAGTTTAAATAAGTAAATATTGAGTGACAAAATTGACAAAGGCACTTTTACAATTAGGCTGACTATACAAACAGAACATTGCCTTGAGGCATTAAGTCCGCCATTTCTACTCATCTGTTTTGTGCAGTTTAAATAAATAAATATTGAGTGACAAAATCGACAAAGGCACTTTTACAATTTGGCTGACTATACAAACAGAACATGGCCTTGAGGCATTAAGTCCGCCATTTCTACTTATCTTTTTTGTGCAGTTTAAATAAATAAATATTGAGTGACAAAATCGACAAAGGCACTTTTACAATTTGGCTGACTATACAAACAGAAAATGGCCTTGAGGCATTAAGTCCGCCATTTCTACTCATCTGTTTTGTGCAGTTTAAATAAATATTGAGTGACAAAATCGACAAAGGCACTTTTACGTGTCAAAAGGGAGTGGTTTATGACAGCAGATTATAATGAATATCCATCATATCTATCGCAGATAGCCTAGGTTAAGTTGAATGTATTAGAATAAGTAAGAAATCATTTTTACCAAGTCGGATATTTTTGTTTTATTTTTCTTTGTATTATATCGCAATGTTAATTATTAAATAAAGGGATGGCGTTAACGATACACGAAATACACAAAACTTTCCACCCACACAGAGAATAGTTGAGCCCCGGAAAGTGCACCGCGTCTCAACTAGCCTCTGTTGCGGGCCGCTCGCTCGGGCATATAAGCCATAGAGCCAGCGGCTCACTTCACTTCTTCTACAACTTTACACACATACGTCGTTGGCGGCCATGTGAAATTAAAAGGTCTTTTTTATTATACAGTCCACGCTCTCCATAATAGAGCTTATAACTAACTCTGTGAGTTCCCAAAACAAAGAAGACTTCTATTTTTGATACGACGCAGAAATCCCATACTGTATATTAATTGGCCATTCGACTTTAAAGGCTTGGTCACACCGCTTGCGCGACGCAAGCGGGACGCTGCGCTGCGCGCCAAAATGTATGAAACCGTCCCGCTCGCGTCGCGCAGCTTGTGTGGCGTCGCTAACCTGTTAGCATACGTTCCGGCGCGCAGCGGTCGCGTCGCGCGGACGTCGCGCAATGCTGTGTGACCAAGCGTTTATGGTGCCATTCGAACATATGCCTAGATAGGACCAAACACAATGTGACCATAACAAAAGACAAAAATAAGACCAGAGAAACGACTCCTACAAACTGACAATCGGACGTCACACACGTTATCCCCTTACATGATAAGTTCGCCTTTGTACATGATTGATCTGCTTTTTTTTCTGTATAATTTATTTTACTTGTCTTGTGTACAATAAAGTATTTACATACATACATACGTTATCGAAATGAAGTTGTATGAGAAAAATTGTTCTTTAAGTCGTGAAATATTGCGTTAAAGTTATAACTTTCGAATACTAAGTATTTTATTATTTGTAAAATTGTGTTGATATGTGTTTTGACAGCTTTAATTTTTCAAGTCACGCACGACCATAGAATTTCTTTCAGCCACTAGTAAAAATGTGTATGTTCTCAGCGCAGGTTCTCAGGTGTAAAATATAGCACATTTTGAACCTTATTTCGTAAAATATTTGAGGCACATATAGTTGTCATACATTTTATTTTTCATTTTTACATGGATGATATACGTATCTTTTATTTGATTTTTTAAAACTTTTTTTATGTTATAGGGGCAAACGAGCAGACGGATCGCCCGGTGGCAAGCAATCGCCGCCGCCCATAAACACCTGCAACACCAGAGTCGCAAGCGCGCTGCCGGCCCTTCAGAAGGGAACTGTATGATTTTAGTAAAATTTTGTGGTATTTTGATAAGTATTTAATTTATTCATTTTATTATTTGGTTTGTTATCCATTGTCACACCATGTTATAAACTAACATGTAGTAATAACCCAATTACATAGGAGATGACGCGTTTGGTTTCGACACGATATAAGACTTGCCATGGTTCCCTGGTACGACGGTACGATTACATTGAGTGACACTTTAATAGTAGTTTATGCAACTGATACATAATGAGAGGTCTTAAAACACGAGTGTGGTTTTTACAACAATAGGATCACACGAGTGTTTTAAGGCCATGTGTTCAGGAACCATTGCGTTGCAAGTGTAGTGAGGTCGAGCGTGAGCCCGTTGAAGTCTTTTAAGCACGAGCCTGTATCGTTATGGGCGGAGATGGCCATAACGATACCGTTTTTGATGCTGTTATGGCCATCTCCGCCCCGGACCGGCGCGATATTGTAAAGTTGGTCCTTACCTACACTTTTTGAGCACATAAAAGAGGATTTACTGTATGGGTGTACATAAAATCCATTATATTCAATAGATGACTACTATGACATTACTGATTGAATTTATTACATTGTATTGTATTTTAAGTGGGTAGTCTTAGGATTAACTAACAAAATATGGAACTGTAGTATTCTGAAATAGATGTTTTTTTTTTCATTTTTAATGATGATCCAGAGATGGTGAATGGTCGTCTTCATTTTAACATATTGACATCTTAATCTTGAATTTTTATTTTGTAACTTGTTGTCATATTATATACTTACTTGTAAAATATTGATAATTTTAATGCAATTTGAAAATTTTATATAACTGACGACCACAATTTCAGTTCCTTAAAAATTTACTATGTTTAATTTTATATATTGTATATTGTGAGATAAATAAATCGTTTCTACTTTAACACTAATATAATAGAGCATCTATTACAAACATACGATTTATAGTGTGTATATAATAGGGAAGGGGGACTATTATAATTTTATTGTTAATAATCTGCCGGACCGCAGAATCAAGTTGTTCTAATCAGAGAAATTCATTCACTAAGTACCCTTTGTATTTTCCACTACTATTCAATTTTTATAGTGTTTTGGTTGTCTTACTTTTCTGAAATAATGATCAGTTTTGACAAAAAATCCGCGTGCAGGGAAGAGCACAGCATATCGATCTAACACTATGCAGGGAAGAGCACAGCATATCGATCTAACACTATGCAGGGAAGAGCACAGCATATCGATCTAACACTATGCAAGGAAGAGCACAGCATATCGATCTAACACTAGATAGCGAACGAGACAATTATTTAACGACGAAGTAACCGTGTACAATACAATTACTCTTTATAGCACACCTCATACAAACAAAGCAGTTTTAAACAGAAGCGAACAATAACTTGTATGTAGAGGACAGACGTTGACAACCAGCAATCATATTTTGACATAACAGCATAAATATAATTTTAATCTTAATTCTGACTTTATTGCATTATATTGAGTTGTATTTTATCATACTCATTGTATTATTTAACTGCTATTTTATTCATTGATTTTTAATTTATTTTGTTTTATTTAATGTTATTGACGATCACAATAGAGATTCTTGTAAATTGACATGTAATTTATATTGTAATCTTATATTGTGAATAAATGAATCTGAATCTATCAAAGGGACTGTTTTTGAGGAGACAAGCTGAAGTGGCTGATGAAGGCTCAATCCGGGGACCTTCGCTCCTTCATGTGATGATGATGATGATGAGTTCCTGTTATTCCTCATGAGGTACACAGGGCTCGCAGAAGAGTTCTCCATTCGTCACGGTCTTGCGCTGCTTCTTCCAGCTCCTTCCAGCGGTGGCCATTAGAGCCGGCCTCTTTTTCAACTGAGTGCCTGTGTGGTAGAGGACGCCCCGGCCATTCTGCCAATAGATTGCCAGCGGAGGCCCTGCTTGGATGACTGGTCATCTGATTGTCAAAACGAATGTCCAATCCATAACCAATTAATTCTCCAGGATTTCTAGTCTCCCCTCCTTCACGTGCCTCTCCATTATTGAAGCTTAGCAGTGGGCTTTTTTTAAATTTTTCTTGCCACATGCCAATCTGAATATTTGATGTACGGTCTTGGCCTGTGATGTTACGGAGATAAGACCTCCAGATTTCAGATTTCCGGGTACTTTTCAAATCATGATCTATTGGAGAGAATACCGGAGACACCATAGAACATTTCCGAGGTCGGTGACCTTTCTGTTTGATGCTACGGTTAACTTCCCGGTGTGTTCCGATTCTGTATTGCTTCTGCGCCACTCCACAGTCTTCGCGGCCCGCAGTTTCTAGGGCGCCCTGGAAATATAATAACAACTAGTTACAATCATTACAGTTCCTAGTACAATAAATAATAAATATTAGAGGACAATCTTACACAAATCGAACTAGCCCCACAGTAAGCTCAAGAAGGCTTGTGTTATGGGTACTAGACGACGATATATTTAATAGATATTACTACTTAAATAAATAGAAAACATCCAAGACTCAGAAACAAATATTCATGCTCATCACAAATATTTGCCCTGACCGGGATTCGAACCCAGGACCGTCAGCTTCATGCATACATGCTTCATGTATACATGGCAATTTACAGGTAACTAACACAGGCACAATAAAACAAAGTATACAAGACAATTGAAAAAGTAGATGGCTCAGATTGTGTCTGCACCAAGAGACCACTAAGGACTCGGTCTACAGATGCTGTTATTCTGCCACCCCGTGGCTTAAAAACTAAAGCATGTGAACTAAAATAGGCGTCACACGAAACTTGGCAATTGACTTACGTACTAAGTAGGTTGCTATAAGCTGGCACTTTAACTTGTAACTCCCAACAGAATTTAATCCTAAATACATGTTATGCAGCAGTGCTACAGTAGCACTTGTGTAACTAGTAACTATACAATATTATTATTGAAAGTCCAATAAATGAGCCTTACAACGGTTTTTGAAGATCTCCAGTGACTTACTATCCCGAACTGGGGGCGGCAAATTGTTCCAGCATTGAGGCAGCGTAACGAAAACTGCCCCTAAATGCCTGAAGCCGGATCAGTGGAAGCAAAGTGCTATCGCTATGAGCTCTCAAACCTTTCGCGTCTCGTTTGGGTTTCCACTGAAGTTTACGTGCAAGATACGAAGGTACACCAGTCTGCTTCAAAGAAAAAACCATTGATGCCAGTTTCAAGGCCCGCCGGTTTGACATGTTAAGCATATTGGATTGGACAGTCCCACATACATCCGTATACCATCGATAGGCTGATAGCAGATGATGACGTAGGTCGTGTCACTCAAACTACTAACCAATGTACCGGATTGCCATACCCAGCGCAGTATATTATTGTATCATGCATTAAGTAGTGAATATAACACTTAACAGTACCTTCTTGCGACGAGCCCCTGCCGGCAGGCTTGCAGCAGTTGCAGCGACACAGCTACTCTCATGACTATGTAGTGTAGTGGCTGTTTTTTGAATATTTGGTTTAAACCTAAGAAGATATACAAATTTTTACTTGACTGTTCATTCTTATCAGTGGCAGATCCAGGAATTTGGTTTTGGTTATATAATTCTAGTTTAGCTTCATATAAGTAAGTAAATAACGACAAAAAATCTCTGTACCAGTAACTACGCACCCACGCAACGTAGGTACTACGCCACACATAAACTGTGGACTGTAGAGAACGCCTAGATTACACGAATTACATGATTATCTACATTCAGGAATAACGAAATAAGTAGTTAATTTCAACAAAAGCTATCTACGACATCATATCTAAATTTTCAAGGTTTCATTCGTGAAATGCGGGCGTAGGTACTACTTGTCTCACCAAATGGTTCAAAATATTATTAGTTTCAATGAGAATCATTAACCACTATATAAGAACAATTAGCACATTTTTTTCCGAACAGAACTGATTTTGTATCCTTAAAAATTGGATGTTTACTTGCGATGCCCCTTCGATGCAACGATCACACAGAGTTCCAAACTATATTCTTATGCTAACTGTAACTAGGAACAATAAATAGATAACTGAAATACGTTTACAATTACCTAATTTACCTAAACAAGGGATTTAAAGTTTAGAAAAGTGTTTTGTGTACTTACATGAAAATACAGGGCCTCGTGGTCTTGTAAGAACTTGTTGAGAATTTGATTTTGCGCATTTCGAGAAAGAAAAAATATGTGAGGTGAGAGAGAACTTAGATCTATGATTTCATTGGTCCATTTGAACAGCAGTCAGGAACGCGCGCTTTGAGGGTCTATACACGCTCTGATTTGTGCCAATTTATGCTAAGGAGGTCAACACATATTAATGTTCGTAACTAAAGCCGAGAATACACTTGCCTGTAGCTGGCACAATTGGACTTATATTTTTAACCGACTTCAAAAAAAGGAGGAGGATCTCAATTCGATTGTTCTTTTTTATTAAATGTGTGTAACATTTTTTTCTTTTTCTGAAAGCATATGCTTCACGGTTGGTCCCGTTGTTACCAGAATCTAGTTCTGATGATGGGATCCATGAGGAATTGAGGGAACTCCTTAAAATTTTAAGGGAAACATACAGCAATTTTAGTGTTACCACGGATGATTATCCAAAACTCCTAGTGGTTCATGGGTGGTATAAGGATATTTCGATCAAGATACGGAAGCGACTATGACGAAGTTAATTTAAATGGTCCTGATGTAATGTCACCATCAACCTAATCTGGTAATTGAGCCGGAAGGTAGGCATCGGAACTCCGTAATAAAACAGTGTAGCTTATCCGTGTTTGAACTTATTGGAATCGTTATGAGATGCACTCTGGTAATAATTCACTAAAAAGTGTTAAATAAATAAGATTTTTAATAAAATAAAATAAAACCGACTCCAAAAAAACACTAAGAAGTAAAAAATAATAGCCTTACTTGTAACTTGAGACTACGCTTCTAATTGAACAATGTAGACGTATCTATTGTAATTTTCATCCAAAGACATCTACACTGTTCAATAAAAAGCGTAAAGTTTCATGTTAGAAGTAAGGTAAGGCTATTATTTTTTACTTTTTAATGTTTTTTGGTGTCTGTTTTATTTTCATGCATGTGTATACAGCAACTGGCATGCCTGTATCTGGCTAGCACTTTACTCATCGTTCACATGTTTGATCGACTTGATCGTGTTGGAAAAAGCAGGGATTTCGTCTTTATTTATTTAACCTTTATTGCACAAAAGTAAAACTTATCGTACAAACTGAGGACTTAATTCCATAAGCATTATCTACCAGTCAAACTTAGGGCAAAGCAGACAAATTGCGTATTCATCTCATCGATTTAAAATACCCTAGATACACTATCACCTACAAATTCAAGACGAAAAAGTGTCCAAGCCGGCTGAGCCGACATTGTGAGTGTGTGCGTGTTAGATACACGCTAAACGAGCGTAAGTCAATTGGGATCAATTTTTTTTTTTCAATAGTGAGCCTTATGTCACCAGCGTAACGTTTTATTTTAAATGAGAGCGTTTGGTTATTACAGCATTTCAATTTTGTTCACGCACATTTTCCACTGATTGTGTTGGCAACATTGGACATACATTGGAACAGAGTCGGTATCGTGTACCGTGGAGTCGAAAATGATTTGTTTAAAATAGGTAGGTGGTAAACAAGCATACGACGTCAGATGTTAACGTAGATTTATTATAAATAGTAATGATAAATCGATTTATTATGTTGTGTTGTTTTTTAATTTTTATTATTTTAATGAGTGTTACTTTAGAACTCCGTAGTTTATGAACCGATTCGGAAAATTCTTTCTTTGTTTGGAATCATATGTTTGAAGCATGTTGGTCCCGTTGTTGCCGCAAACTAGTTCTGATGATGGTATCCATGAGGAATTGAGGGCAATCCTCAAAAAATCAGGGGAAACATATAGCGATTTTAGTTTTTCGGTAACAAATCGAGCATTTGCATTCAGAAAGTAGCATTTGGAGAACAGAAACTGATGACGAAGACCATGGATGGGACCATCCAAAAGTGTTTGTGTGTGGCGCTAAGATATTTCGATCAAGATACTCAAGCGACTATGACAAAGCCACTTTAAATGGTTCTACTGTAATTTCATGTTATGTTACCATTAAATTAAAGCAGTCCTAAATTTAAAGCAGTTAATCGAATGAGTTATACTTGAAAGAAGAAATAGAATATTATTATCCGTAACACATTATTTTTAAAAACAAGGTTTAATTTACAAAAATTACACTGAATCAGAGTAACTTGTATACATGATAGTGTCTCAAGCTTTGAAATCTTTATTTTACATTTTGAAATTATATATAGGTAACATACCCCTCACGTTACTAGAACATATCTTTCTACAAATAGTCATAAATCATTTAATACTTTTTATTCACTTTCTTTTAGATAAACGCTAATATTTTAATTTATAGTTTTTACCAACTTACATATCTACATACACACTCCATAGGTGTGTGCTAATAACAAACAATACTTGTAAACTTTCATAAAAAAATTAGTCAGTCCGCGACTCCATTCCTTCAAAATTTTACTATAGTCCGATTCATAGGTCTCCCGTTTCGTTTCGATATACGACTCACTCAACGTGAGGGAAAGAGACAGTAGCATAGCTGGTCGTGTGTCTGATATTTTGATAAAATAATTGTTATAAGCGCGTTAAAGCTTAATATAACTACAAATCAATTAAATAATGAAACTTTAAATAAATACTCACCGAAAATACGAAATTCCATCCTTTTTTAACGTCGTTAACATGTTCTTTTTGAATTTTTTTACGGAGCACTTGGGCATGTTGACTCGCCGATGGCTAGCGCGCGACTCTGAGCGCAAGAGTGCTTAAAAGGCATTTAAGCACTCTTGAGCGCGGACGCTTTTGACAGACGGATAGTGCATCTAGGGTATTTTAAATCGATGATTCATCTCTTTAAACAACCAGTACTACGGTAAGATTCATAAGCTGCATTGCACATACAGGAAGTACTTCAACTTGCAAGCTAGAATGTAATATAGTGCGAGAAAACCAAGTTCATTCATCTCGCTATCTCCCTCTAGACCGAATTCAGCTGTGGAGAGTAATGAGATGAAAATATATCTTTCTCCTTTTACCTACTTCCTGAACATTGAGCATGGCCCTGCCACAAACAGGTGGACACGTGTATTCGGCAGCGGAATCGTAGGCCCACTGTTCTCACAATCCGATATAATATCGGTGTAAGAACCGACACCGATAAAAATGCATGGAAAACCAATTGCTGTTTACACAATCCGATCCGATGTCGGTGACATTCCCATACATGTTTTATCGGTATCAGGGGCGCTACCGCGACAGCAAACGAAGTTTTCGCTCTCTGTCGCACTTACACGTTTGGACGTAAGTGCGACAGAGAGGGAAAACTACGTCTACTGTTCGCGGTAGCGCCCCCGATCCGAACTTCGTATAGTGCCATCCCTTTCACTCTCGTGAACATACATTATATGAGTGAAGGAGACGGCAAGATACGAAGTTCGCAGTAGTCCCTAAGATGCAGTCGTTACACGTGACAGATCGTTTTGCCTGTAGATCCCTTAACAAGAGTTATCATGATATCTATATTCCGAGAGAGGGCGCTATATAATATATGCTATATTTACACGCTGTGATTGGTCAATTTGCCCTCATGTTTTTTTCCAGTTTCTTTCATGTTTCTTCAGTTTCTTCCTTCTCAGCGTTGCCAGATGGGTACGCAATAGTACGCACTGCGTACTAATTTTATAGTCTTGCGTACTCGCGTACTGATCCGTCGATTTGCGTACTATTTTTATATTTTGGCACCTGAGGGGCTACCGCGACCACAAACGAACGAAGTTCGAATATCGCTCTCTTTGTCGCACGAATAAGCAAGAGTGACAGAGAGGGAGATATTCGAACTTCGTTCGTTTTCGGTTCGCGGTAGCCCCTCTGAGGCGCTACCGCGACAGCAAACGAAGTTTTTGCTCTCTGTCGCACTTGGTCGTTCGGACGTAAGTGTGACAGAGAGGGAAAACTTCGTTTGCTGTCGCGGTAGCGCCCCTGACAGCCTAGCTCCGCTTGACAGAAAAAATATTTTTGTGTCGCACTGATAAGCAGAGGGGCTACCGCGAACCACAAACGAAGTTTTCCCTCCCTGTCTCGGTTATGTGCAAACTTGCAAGTGAGACAGAGAGGGAAAACTTCGTTTGCTGTCGCGGTAGCACCCCAGGTGACACAAGTGACACTGAAAATGGCGAAGCTAGGGGCGCTACCGCGACAGCAAACGAAGTTTTCCCTCTCTGTCGCACATTAGTGCGTCCGAACGTGCAAGTGCGACAGAGAACGAAAACTTTGTTTGCTGTTCGCGGTAGCGCCCTAGTTTACAAATTCAAATGACATTAAGGCACCATAATAGTCAAGGCAAAATCGAACATATAAGTGTTACATTACAGTTTGATTTAGTTTGACTGTACTGTATGATTATAACTATTGTAAATCAGAGCCGCAGTTTTGATTTGGTTTGCGTCGGGCTGCTGCCGTGAACGGCCCTCGAAATTTTCCCTCTCTGTCGCACTTGCAAGTTTGCACATAAGTGCGACAGAGAAAATTCGTTTGTGGTTCGCGGTAGCACTGTGCTGTTGGCACCTTGGCGTTTTCTTAATTTTCTTTAGCTTATTTAGCACTGCGTACTCAAACTTGAATTTGGGTACTATTTTTAAGAGCTGCGCGTAACGGAACGTAAAACTCATCTGGCAACACTGTTCCTTCTCGATGTTCGTCTTGTGGTTCGTCTTCAAACGATAAACTTCGAACTTCTTTTTGTGATCGAAATTAATAGCTGTGCTGACTAATTTGAAAGGTAAGTGTAAACTAACGTGTAACTATATGATGGTACAAAAGTAAGGTGATAAAATATTATTGAATTAAATTCCTATGAAATTTACTATAAAGTTGCTTTAGTAGTGTAGGTAGGTAATTTTTTACATTCCAATTCTTTCATTGCTACCCGTTCCTAGGTCAATTTCAGAACGCTCCTCAATGCTGAGCTGTCCTGTCTACTTGTTTACCATTTCATAAATTTCATTACTCACGCCGGTATTTACGTTAATAATTGTATTTTCAAGGCTAATCGAGAATTAGACAATGGCTGATGGTCCTGTAGTAATGCCTGAAGCATTGAAGCCGATCAGCTGGCTCGCCGGTCGCTGGAACACTGAAAATGGCAGCGGAAAATATCCCAATATCCCTGAGTTTCATTACCACGAAACTTTGGAGTTTTCCTGCATTGGTAAGTCTTCTTTATCCCGTTACCCTGTGAATAATTTTCCATGCACAAAGAATCCCACTAACATCTACTTCACGCATATACCAAGAAACTCAACTCATGAACATAAAACAACTATATATTTATAATACCTGCATCCTCGTTTATAAAATATTACACAGCTCACTCCACACAAACTTATCTTTTATGAAGTTGAGCAAATAAGGAAACGAAACACCCGCCGTGCTAGTTTTCTGGTATTGCCGAAAATAAGGACTCAACTAGGAAAAAAAATGTTTATATATGAAGGCGCACAATTATATAACAAATTACCGCCTGTTTTAAAAGCTGTAAGCTCACTGGTTTTCAAAAGTAAATTAGCGGTTCATATTTATGAACAATACCCTCTTTAAGAATACCTTAAGCGAGAACACACAAAACAATTAACAAATGTCTACTTTTCTTGAAATGTTCCTAAATCCATGTTCTCATATAAGTGACTTCAATTGTCTTTTTTGAGAATAAATATCTTTAAACTGAATGTGGAGTATCAATGGACAGGGCTTTTAAAATGATTCTGAGGTTTCTAAACTTATCCATTTTAAGTAAAACATTCGGTTGGTGAGATATGAGCTGTAAAAGTCTTAAAAAGTGTCCTCTCTCTCTCTCTAATTTCCAAACTAAGAATTTTAAAAAATCTGAAAAAAATTGGGATGATGTAAAATAAACTTGTACATTTGTCAGAGCCATAAAGATGTTGAATGAGACCTCAACTAGAATCATCATCATCATCATCATTTCAGTCGAAAGACGTCCACTGCTGAACATAGGCCTCCCCCAAGCATCGCCATTTAGACCGGTCCTGTGCCGTTCGTTTCCACCGGATTTCCGCGACCTTCACCAGACAGCTCGTCTTCCGGTGCGTGGACGCCACTCAAGCAGTTTCTGGCCCCATCGACCGTCAGTCCTGCGAGCAATGTGCCCTGCCCACTGCCACTTAAGTCTCGCAATTTTGAAGGCTATGTCGGTGACCCCAGTTCTGCTATGGATAGCTTCATTCCTAATTCTATCACGCAGAGAAACCCCGAGCATAGCTCTTTCCATTGCTCTTTGGGTGACCTTGAGCTTTCTTATGAGGCCCATCGTTAGCGCCCATGTTACTAGACAACTAGAATAGATTTATTTAATTGCTCACTGGCTGAATTCACAAAAGTCATACATAAACTATTATTGTTTCCTGTTAGTTAAGATTAAATGTACCTATATGTATAATTGTATGTATGTAGTTGTTTTTAGTAAGTTATATTTCAATTTGTATTTCTGTTCTTTAATTTTTTGTGTGTGTAATATGTATCACGTGTTGGATTTATCTGTAAGTGATATATATATTTAATGAATAAATAAATAAAAAATCTGTTCAACAGTTTTTGGTTTGCACAAGATGGGTCCAACGGTTACTAAGTTATAGCTGAGAAACTGACTTGCCGTGACATAAAGTGCCATGAGTTCCTTAAGGAGATATGATGAGGAAAATAGACAGAGAAAAGAACACTTAGTCACCTAATTTGTACCATTTTAAACTATGGGGTTTAAGTAAAATATGGACAGTGGGCCCCTTAATCAAAATAATTTTGCCTAAAACTGGAAAGAAAGAAAAAAACCGGCCAAGTGCGAGTCGGGCTCGCGCACAAAGGGTTCCGTAGCAGCAAATATAATAAACTTATTATCTCAAAAACTATAAGAGATACTTTGATCAAACCAAAAATCGTTGAAAGAGTTAATTAGCATGCATCACCTCTATTTTTTTTAGAATTTTATACCCCGTAGTTATAAAAATAGAGGGGGGGGGACATACTTTTTACGACTTTGAGAGCTGATATCTCAAAAACCGTTCACTTTAAGAAAAATGTTTTTTAGAAAACTTTATATCATTTTAAAAGACCTTTCCATTGATACCCCACACGGGTATGTACATCGAAAAAAAAATTTTCATCCCTCAGTTACATGTATGGGGGGCCCCACCCCCAATTCTTTTTTTTACTATTTAGTGTCATAATTTTGTAGCGGTTCATACAACACATATTCCCATCAAATTTCATCACTGTAGTACTTATAGTTTCCGAGTAAATCGGCTGTGACAGACGGACAGACGGACAGACGGACAGACGGACAGACGGACATGACGAAACTATAAGGGTTCCGTTTTTGCCATTTTGGCTACGGAACCCTAAAAATGATTTATTCAATAAAACACACAAAACAAGACTTTTATACAGATATCAACTATGCACAACTGTTTTACATAGGTACCCTTAAAAATATATATATATATAATAATTATAGGTTTAATGCACACAGATGTCACAAGGGAAGTCCAGTAATGTTTTGTGTGCAATAAAGAAAAGGCTAGGACTTAGCAAGATGTTGCAATCTGCAAGAAATGCAAGTCACAACACTGTTATTCTGTAGCCTTAGGGAGCATGGTTTGAACAAAAAAAACTAATATTGTTGGTAAATCTAAATGGGTGGGAAACAAGTACTTGAAAATCCTGCTGGACCCACTATTTATTTTATTCAATATACTTACAACATGACATTAATACATGATATCACCAAATCGTTGTTAGTCATACATTATATAAATTTTCTAAAAATTGTACCACTACTTATAGTAGATATAGGTAGGTACAGTTCTTCATAAAAATATATATATCTAGCAAGCTCCAGCATGCACTTGCTAAGGACAGATTTAAGGGTAAAACTATGTCAAAAATTAAAATTCTATTACACTAGTGGAACCTAGCAGTGGAACCAACAATCGGGAAGGATAATTCCAATATTTTGCATTGATACTGGTTTTATGAAATTTATTCTTACATTTTCCTCGTTTGATTGAGTATGGTATGGCTTCTTAAGGGTCTTTATCAGTTAAAAAACACTCATCTATTTACGACATTTTCTGTTTAAATTTACACGTATCTTGACATTTTCACAATGTTACTATCTAGAACAGGACTATTGCGACCTTATGTCATAAACTTTAAATGTATTTTTTTGGACTTTTCATTAAGAAATATCGTTTCAAACATCACTCCATATCGACCATTTTCAAGCCAAAAACTTGTTTTTTCCGCTCAATTTCTACTACACACAATAAAATCAAAAAATGGCTATGTTACTATCTAAAACTTTAATAAAATCATCGTAGCCTTTAATAACTTTATTGGTATTATCAATTCTTTTGTCGTAATTTGAAATCAAAACATTTTAAAACTTATAAGGCCTCTTAACCCTTAGAGTCGCAAGATTTTTCTTTAAATATAAAACGATTTTTTTGTGATGATCCATTTATTTATAGTTTCAAAGGATGTCAAAAAATTAAAAAAGAAATCAACATATAGTACATAGCGAGATATTATATGTATAAAATACTATACACTGCCAGCAATTTAACAAAATCAACTTTTATCCTCTGTATGGTATACTATGCAATAATACACTTCCTACAAAGTCTAATGATAAGCGGCGAAGCAATTTCTTGCTTTTACATAGCACAAGTACACTTGACATTTAGTGCATTTGGTACTAGCTTGGCCATTTTTACATTTACATGGTCTTCCGTATGCGGCCAGTGATCATGCAATTTTGTCGTATCTTATACTATCACTAGGCCTCTCAGCCTTTGGTTTGAATTTTTTGTTTTTCAGACACCTTTCCGTAATCCGTTTCTTTGGTAATCAGGTTCTCCTTTTCTAATCCAGCAATCTGTTTTGTCGGACAAGTCCGAGACTAAAAATTCCGTAGTTTTTACGCAAAAGATAAACGAGTTCGAGCGAGGTCAAGTAATTATCAAAGTGTTCAACACATGCACGATTGTTAATATTTTTGCACAGGGCAAGAACCATTATTGCACCCACACCCAAATTTTCTTCCTCGCTAACCAAAGAGATACTTCTGTAATTATCATCGCCAGCATAAATTATAAAGACATATACGGTGCCAGATGCTCCAGTGCTCCAGTGCGGACAATGTTTTTGAACCTCCACTTTCGAGGTTTATTAGGATTGTACTAACGCCGGCTACCGGTATTTTTACCTTTGTATGGAATAACCAACTTATCTATGCTGAAGAGTTCTCTTCTTCCCTGGATAAGTATCAAGATTTGATTTTGTCAGGGACTGGTGTTATTCTATGATACGTGTCCGTCATGTCACAATCGTCAGTATTAGCGATATGGATGTAACGTTCTGCTAGGACCTTTTGAGTGGCATTATATCCGCTAATTTACCATATCGAAATCAAGTACTCCAGTATTCTTTGATGGAAGGCATTTTCACAATACCCATCAAAATATTGCTAGAAAGTCGTGAATATGGTCTTTCGTGACGTTGATAGAACTTCCTATTTTGTGTATACTGTATGTCTTACTGCTGACAACTATATCATCAATTAAATCCAAGTATAAAATTAATATAAAATAAATAACGCAACTACTATTAAATTATATCTACAATAGCTTCAATTACCGACGTTCACCATACATACGCCATGGGCACAAATCAAAATAGTACGTAAGCCGGTGATCATATCTATAGTCAAAGTCAGTAACATCAATAGGCATGTAATAAAAAAACACATTTTTATGTGTATAAATCTGATATTAAAATATCATCAAAATGCAGTCAAATTAATTTTGTTACGTGAATGGCAAGGTATATTGTAATGTACTAAATAAAGATCCTACAATTTGCTCGAGTAGTCGCAGTGTATAGCATGCCATACTAAACAAATATGGCATTGTTTGCTAGATAGCTGCCAACGTATAGTGCACTACACGGTATTACATAAATGGTAATAAATACTAAGGATGATAAATTGGACACTATATTTCAACGTAAATGCAATCTTTAAAACCACATGTTAGTAATTGGCACCATATATTTATAGTTTTGAAAGATTTTACGCATAAAATAACATCTATACTTTATAACTCCGCAGAGGTTTCTTCATTGTCGGCGAACTTGTGCTACTAAGTTATTATCTGCGACAAGTAAACTTCATCGTATTTTTAATAACACTCTACCCACCTTAAAGAACAATTCTAAAACTAACATTTCGATGTAAATATTTGGAAAGCACCTACTTTATTTTTATATTTGTTGCGTATACCCTGCTATACGAAGTTACTCTAAGGGTTAAATATGTAATGATTTCATCTATATTTTTTTCTTAAAAACTCATTTGTACAAGCTGGAGTTCAAACCTACAACCTCTAAATTGACAGTCTGTTGCCTTAACTACACAAGTAGGTATGAAAGGCAATTCAAGGCAGGTGGACTCTAAGAACATGGCTTCTTCAACACTGTTTTTAATAAATAAATATTTTTGGACAATCTTACACAAATCAACCTAGTCCCAAACTAAGCAAAGCTTGTACTATGGGTACCAAGTGACGATATACACACTTATATAGATAAATAGATACTTAAATACATAGAAAACATCCAAGACTCGGGAACAAATATTCGTGTTCATCACACAAATAAATGCCCTGACCGGGATTCGAACCCGGGACCTCCAGCTTCGAAAGGCAGGGTCACTACCAACTAGGCTAAAGCGGTTGTCACATGAATGATTTTGTAACATGAATGATTTTATGAACTACAGATCATGATTTAAATTAGTTGTTTATGTATACTTACAAATTTTATTCGACTGAGACTATTCTCAGTGCAACAAACAGAAAGTGTTCCGGTCTGATCATGTTTGCAAGGACTAGTAACTTAATAAGAGAACAACGGTTGGAACTCACTTGGAAAGTCACTATTTGCGACATGTTTCGGACTACAATTAGGTACAATTACTACAATTGGAGTTTCGGTTGCCTTGATAACACTCAACCTGATGAAGGACTCCAATTGTAGTCCGAAACATGTCGCAAATAGTGACTTCCCAAGTGAGTTCCAACCGTTGTTCTCTTATTAAGTGTAAATATGTCTCACGTTAGTGTAAATTTATGACTAGTAACTTCGTACCTACTAGTGTTCAGTGGAATTGACATGATGAGAGACTTCGCTCTGTTCTCATTTAATTGTATTTTATCAGTATCAGAGACCTTATACATCACTGAGGATATTTATTAGTGCCCTTGAGGCCTATTTGCAGAATAAATGTTTTAATTTGATTTTTGAGTGCTTTTGTAATTTGTAAATACTTAGTCATATAATGTCATAATTTATAACTATTAAGATGTCAATAATGATGGTAGTGTTTGAATTTCTTGTATTTTAACAACCAGTGTTCATCTGTGTGTAACATATTTGCATGCTGTTAAGAAACTGCTGAAGAAGGCTGAACTATTTATTAACCTAAGACTTGTACTTAAAATACACTTTTTTTCTGCGAATAAATTTATTATTATTCGCTTTATTCATTGTTATACTTAAATTAGGTTTTTTACAATATTTGTAAACTAAAATATGAAAGCAATCATACAAAATATAAAAACACTAAAAAAACCTAACCTAGTGTGCCGCCGGCAACGAGGCAGGGCCTAAGCTACTGGTGGTTAGGGCGACAGAGAGAGGAACTTCCTGGCTATCCGCGCCGTGTCCATCATCATCATCATCCTGTTGTGGATTCGTCTTTATTATCAGTGACTTAGAGACCATATACATCTCTAACAATATTAAATTAATTTTAATTTTGACGCTCAGAGACCATGTGCATCTCTGGAATATTATATTAATTTCATTATACTCCTTGTTTAATCTAGAGACTTTATACATCTCTAACTTTACTGATGTTGTAATATTTGTAATAGATAACTTTGCAAATTTATCTTCACTGTATGACATTAATTTTGTTATAATTGTAAACTCGAAATTATTATTCCTTCTTGAACTGTAAATTAATATTTTGACATTATAATGTATTACTTATTATAGTTAGACTTTCTTAAATTGTAAATTAATATTTTGACATGTAAAAGTGCCCTTGTGGCCTATTTGCAGAATAAATGTTTGATTTTGATTTTGACCGCCGTCTGTATCTGACCCGCCACCCAGGAATCTAGCGAGAGTCTCTTGAAGTGTCGGTCGAGACTCGCTATTAGACCGTTCGCAGAGACGACTATCGCGACAATGATCGTCGAATAAGTCCCACATGGCGGTCACCTCGTGTGCCAGGTCTAGACCTACCTAACTAGGTACTTGCTGGCTTTGTCCTCCTCGGCTTTCATGAGGTTCACGTCATGGGGGATGGTGATGTCAATGAGAACTGCCTGGCGCTTCGATCGATCTGTCAGCACGATATCAGGTTTATTGGCTACAATAATCCTGTCCGTGATCACAGATCGATCCCAATAGAGCGTGGCACGACCATTTTCGAGAACTGGCGCAGGTGTATACTTATAGTACGGCACTTCGAAGTTCACAAGACCGTATAGAAGAGCAAGTTGCTGGTGAATGATCCTGGCTGCTAAGTAACTAAGTTATGTCTGTGCAAGTACTCGCCGTTCGCAAGATGACCACAACCGGAAATGGCATGCTCGACAAATGTCGACCATACCTTCAGGATATGTTTCCGGTAGTTGTTCGTCATGTTGTTGTGTGCCGGTTTAGCCTAGTGGGTAGTGTACCTGCCTGTGAAGCTGACGGTCCTGGGTTCGAATCCCGGTCAGGGCAAATATTTGTGTGATGAGCATGAATATTTGTATCTGAGTCTTGGATGTTTTCTATGTATTTAAGTATTTATATCTATTAAATATATCGTCGTCTAGTACCCATAACCCATAACACAAGCCTTCTTGAGCTTACTGTGGGGCTAGTTCGATTTGTGTAAGATTGTCCTCTAATATTTATTTATTTTTATTTTATTTTTATATCTATTATTAAATAAATATTTATCATATTCATCGAAATATCTACGCGCAATACAGTGACACAATGTGCGAACATGACTAATGACGCGGGCATATTTTGGAAATGTACATATGTTTGTCTTTGATTGTCTTACAGGTCAGCCGATGTTCAACTTCCTGTCAACCTCGCGGCATCCGGAGAAGCAGACCCCGATGCACCAGGAGCGAGGGTTCCTTCGCATCAAGCCGGGCTCCCACCAGCTCGCGTTCGTCATCAGCCACAACTTAGGCTTGACTTCCCTGGAGGAGGGCACTGTCGACCCGGAGACTCAGCAAGTAGTCCTAACCTCGACTAGTATCTCGAGGATCTCATTCGCTAAACAGCCTTTTGTTAAAAGCTTGAAAAGGGAGTTTAAACTACTGGATCCCGATACTCTGGAAGTGACAGTCTATATGGAAACTGAAAACACACCGATGACAGAACATCTGAAAGCGATTTATAAAAAGGAATCTTAGTTTGTTAAATTTAAAAGTAACTCCTTAGGGTAGGTTTTATAAAAATCCGTTAGATCAACTATCAAATTAAACTTAGTACATTTAGACTCGGTTTTATAAAGATCCGTTAGACCTTATGTCGGTTTGTTATGTCAAAAAAAGTACTGCGTTACTGAAATTTGATCTGACATTTGGTCTAACGGATCTTTATAAAACCCGGCCTTAATGACATATTAACTTACCAACATGAGATCTAACAGATTTTTATAAATACGAGCCTTATTCATAAAACTTTACAACCTAAAGGACAATATGTTTTTCACCTCACTAGCTCGGAAAGCCCTTTTTTATTCTTTAAAAACATAGCAAAACTGCATTTTATCCACAAGAGTGTAAAGAATATTTGAAACCCGAACGTGGGTTGTAACTTTTTTAAACACATTAACATGTAAAGGCTAGTCCACAGTCCAACAAAAATAATTTTATATTGTGCTGTTGTGTTAAAAAAAGTAGTACCTACGCCAAATCTTGGGATTAGATAGATTTAGGATACAACTGTACTGGAATAACGCTAGGACGAGGAGCAAAATAATCCTCGCTCTTGTGAGGTGAAAAGACTTGTGTTATACACGGCTGCAAAGTTATTATACATCTCGTGTGTTGCAACACTCGCTACGCTCAGGATTCTATTCTTAAACCACTCGCTTCGCTCAGAATTCTATATTCAAACCACTCGCTTCGCTCGTGGTTCAACCATAGGGTCCACTCGCTATCTTGTAGTTCAACCCTAGAATTCATACGCTAGCTCGTGTTTCAATTCCACACTTGTGGTTAAAATACTTGATAACAAATAACTATTGCCTGTAAAGTAGAGATTGGCTGACTAGGCATTTTGCCGACAAATCGGCGCTAAGGCGGCCGATTAGTCGAGCGACTAGTCGCAACGCCGATCATCGGTTCCTACTAAGTTCGGGTGCAATCGGATCGGGAATGCTTAATTAAGCCACTCGTTATGCGTTCAAATTCTTTAATTAGTCTATGATTTTCAAATGTGTTCTTGAAATTTCAAACATGTTTTCTTGAATTTAGTGCACAAAATTAATTGTAGTAGACGCCAATCGGCGTCGCTAGAACACCTACTGAAGGGACAAACTGCTTGAGTGTCCCATACCACTGAGGCACGCCAACGAGGCTGCTGCTAGCCCCGCACTCAAATTAAAAGTCTTCAGCTAGAACTTGTAACTGACTGCTGTGTAATAATAATAATAATAATAAAATCTTTATTTCGGACTTTGTTTATCCATATCGTGTTAGTACAGCTTACACCTACGTATTAGTATTAAATTAAATTAATTATAATTATATAGGGCGCAGCTCCTAATCTGACCCACCCAGTGCTCCAAGATTGGACAGTCAAACCTGTCAACAATGACACTCAGAAGTCTGTTGGGACTCCCCCTGAGGCGGTTTAGCAACGAAACGATTTTCTTACGCATAATAGCTTGAAAACCGTCCGTGCGGGCCTCAGCAAACATTAGTGATGCGCT
The DNA here is from genome assembly GCA_963556455.1 of Epiblema foenella. Lineage (NCBI taxonomy): Eukaryota > Metazoa > Arthropoda > Insecta > Lepidoptera > Tortricidae > Epiblema > Epiblema foenella. The sequence continues at coordinate 11,118,350 of OY747119.1, read as the reverse complement.
GCACCATCTAGGTAGCCCCAACAGCATTCTGAATGCATTATTATATTGTATGCGCAGGGCTATTGATGGCTATTGATAATGGGACTATTGATACCAAATAAGAAAATCAAATTTCGAATTTTCTCAAAAAAAAAATGCCTGAACCAGGTGTTTCTGTTTAACCCAATGGTTGGCTGGTAGAGAAGGCATTAAATCCGCCATTTGTACATATTTCTTGTATTGTACAATAAGACGATATTGTAGATTTGAAGACGTTTGATGTGGCATTCTGTGACTGTATCTACCTATCCTTCGAAAAGTGGAAATTTTGAACCTAATTATTTCCTATTTTCTTCCTAGTTAGTGTCAGGGAACTGTAGGAATGATAAGACGAGTTGTGACTTGAGAGATGTTTCCGCTACGGTGCTCAGAGGTGAAGTGTGTGGAGCGGATCTCTGTTTTGCGCTCTTTAGTGGCGCAGGGTGGCCTCTTTCTGGAAAACCGGGAAAAGTCAGGGAATTTCGCTAGTCATGGAAAAGTCAGGGAATTGTCAGGGAAATTTATTGGAGGTCAGGAAATAAAAATGTCTCTTTATGTAAATGAAATAAATGAACTTTATTCTGCAAGTAGGGCGCAGTGGCACTTTTGCAAGTCAAACTCTAGTCAGTCATTTATGAAAAAATATGATTATTTAGTGAACCCACGACTGTATAAAAATGCTTTCGCTCTTACCAACTGAGCTATTCAGATATACTTCTTATTATTTCCGTTTTTGTATTATTTCATTGTATTTATAAATTGTAATTGATTAGCAGATAATTCTGAAACGTATTCAAATTATATATTTTATATTTATTACATTTAAGATTATGGTCAGGGAAAAACTTGAAAAAACGCCTGGAAAACCGGGAAAAGTCAGGGAATTTTGGTTGTAGTAAATAGTGGTCACCCTGTGGAGGCACAGGGGAAGCTGTTTCAGTGCATGGCCCTTTACATTTTTTTTTTTTTTTTGAAAGGTACATACATAAAACAGACAGTAATCGAAACGAACAGTGAAATAATATATATAAGAAGACACACATGACTAGATTACAGTCCAAAAATATATGTACATATCATGGCTATGAGTTATAATTTAGAGAGAGAAAATAAAAAAAGTAGTTTGAATTACAGAGAAAGTGAATAGCACAAGGCGAACAAACAGTTATTGAATCATTTTAAATTATTTGTTGCTAAAAATACAGATTTTTGAATTGAGATATATTGGAAACATAAACATCAAGATCCTTACAGATGCGAACCAAGTCATCAAACTCCCGACGCATGCGAACAATTGGATTATAATATGAAGTATTATTTCGGTATACAGCCAGATTAAAAGTTTTTGGAGAACGAGTCCTGTAAACTATAGTGATATTTAGAAGTGACAATAGATAAGGAGAATCAAAATGGGAATGGATAATTTTATATAAATGCGTACCATACCACCATACCATAATATAATAACAGCATACTTTTAGGGTTTCTAAAGTTTTTAGTGATGCGTATCATCGTAAAATCCCAGAAGCCGGCTACTTTTACTAACTATGTGTTCATAGTGAGCACGAAAAGAGAGTTGGTTATCAAAAAGAACGCCCAAGTCCTTAGCTACAGATTTCTTATCCAATATTTGCGACGATAACTTATAACGGTACTTTATAGGCTTCAGCTTACGACTAAATGACATTACAAAACATTTTCCAACCGTCCTTTCGCGACCTTCGTCCACTCGTTGGCACGAGGCTGCGGTCTTGGCGCCGAAGCCTGGTCAGGTGCCGTCTCGGAGATTATTGTAGCGTTGACTTGGTCTCTTCCTTCTGCCTGTGGCGTCAGCACTGCGGCCGATTTGGCGGCGGACGTCTTCTTTGTTTGAGAGCCCTTCTCTTTCTGCACTACTTGGCTGAACGAAGGTTTGGCAGTTTGGTTGCCTTGCGCCGCTGCAGCCTTATTGTCTGCAGCCAGTGGGGGCCTCAGAATGGGCTCCGGAGGGAGCCTGCTCTCGATGTTACCTATTCGGGCATCCATCATTGCCCCTAACGAGACGAACATATGTCTCTCTTGAGCTCTTCTAGGCGAGAGTCCAGAAGGGTACCCAACTCTTGCAGTACGTTGGCTGCACCGTCTGCACCCACCCCAGATTGCGGGTTGGATTTCCTCTCCGAGAAGGCAGAGCGCAGAGCCTTTACCTCGTCCTGGCATTGTTTCAGTTGTTCGCCCATTAGTTTATTGTCCGCTCGCAGTGAGCGGACCACCTCTGTCTCCTCAAGACCTTCACCGAACTCTATCAACTCGTGGCATAAGGCGTTCATCCGTCCCCGAATGTCGCCCTTAATATTGGTGCACCGAGCAATTTCGGCCAGCAATGTTTGGGCGCTGCCCTAATGGTAAACTAAGGTAAGGTAAGGGTAAACTTTCTCTGCCGGAGCGGGTCGGGATGAAACCTGCTCATCTTCATTGGGCGAAACTGTCGTCCTTTTATCGTCCCCCTTCTTCCTCGAAGCCACCTTTTTGGGAGCAATTTCATACAACTCCTTTTCAAGCTCGAGTGGAGACTCGAGGAGTTTTGCCCTGGCTTGGCTAAGGCCGGCATAAGCCCCTTTGGGGCGACCTCTCGCAGCGACCGAGATCTTTCGACCCGGGGCAAGCTCTTCTTCTCCGCTCCCTAACCGGGAGTCACCTTCCCTCCTCCTCTTTAAGGACGCTTCCTGGGCCTCCATCCCCTCTACGGTCTTTGTCCTCTCTGCGTTCTCTTCATCAGATGAGAGCGGTCCCCTATCTGCATTCCGACTCCTCTTTTCCCTTCCCCTAGCGGCTGCCTCGTCTGGGGAATCGTCTGACAAGTCGCCGCCGAATCTATACTCGTCACCCTTGTCTGTATCGGCAGGAGCCGATTGGGCTCTACTATTGTAGCCCCCTTTTTCGCCGTCCCCTTTTTTTTTCTTCCTTCCTCGGGTGATTTGGCCCTTCGCGTTTCGATGTGTTGTCGTCGCGTTTGGTGTTGGAGTACGACATCAGGCCGTAGTCATTCACCTCCCGTTTAACATCCATAACATGCCGAAACCCACCCAGCAGCCGAGGCTGCCAGACCCGCCGCGCCACGACCCTTGAGGACCCGCCATCACGTTCCGCCCGAAGGCGACCACTGGCTCTAGCATGAGCCAGCCCGACCTCGCATCCAACGCTCATCTCCACCGCCGCCTGCTGATCAGACGGCCGGGAGAGAGCTTGCCGCTCTTATTGTGGCCTCTCCCCCCTTGCATTCCCGGTATGGGTAGCCCTGTCCGGTATAGCCTCGGGGATCATAGGAGCACGAGAGCCCCCCACCTCGGCCACTATGGGCCATTCCCCTTCCCCCCCTGATGTCGAGTTATTGGTAGCTCTGGTAAGCGATCCCCGGACAGGATCACTTACCGTAGCCTCCAGGGCGCACCAGCCAGGACGCTTTCCTTCCCTGCGGATCCACGAGGATCCCGTGGGATTGGAAGAGCCCAGACATACGTGGAGGTTACCCGACCTAGCGCCCCAACTGCTCGTTAGCCTGGCTCTTCACTGGGGGAGCCTGGGTTTGCGTTGCTGGTTGCTGAGTACAGGTGGGAGACCACCCTCAGCTTATTGTTGAATGTGCTGGGAAGCAAGGGCGGTCTTGAGGGCCTTCTGGGCCCTGAATTGCGATGGCCTGAATAAGTGAAGTCATTATGGCCGCTATGTTCATGTTTTCGGCTCCAGCTTGGGGGCTCCCTGCTGCTGGTAGCTTCTTCACTGAAGTGGATGCTGGCTCGGTTGGGAGAAGCGAGGCTTTCTTCTTCTTCGGTTTCTTGGGCTTTGGTCCTGGTGCGCCCCTTGGGTTGGGGGCGTTGGCGGGCGTCATAAGGGAGGCAGGCGCCGACTCTTCCACCGTGGGCTTCAGGATTGATGCCTTCTTGGTGGGTCCGGGCTTGGTTGGGACAGAGTTAGCTGCTGTCCCCGCTTTTTTGTTCCTGGCCTCTCGTCGGAACACCGGACACTTCCGGTCGTTCGCGGTATGAGGCCCGTTGCAGTTAGCGCAGGTAGCTGGGTCGCTCCTGGGCCTGTCACACTCCTTTGCGGGGTGGGGACCCGCACAGCGCACGCATTTCTGTGGGCGGTGACAGCCTTGCGAGTGATGCCTGAAGCCCTGGCAACAGTGGCACTGCGCAGTGCCCTGTTTCCCCCTCCAGGCATCGACCTTCACTGCCGGGACGCACAGGAGCTCCCTAATCCTATAGACTGCAGTGTGGTCGCGTGGTGGGCCGGCAAGTTGCATAAAGTATGTACACCCGGGTCTTCCTCCCCGGGCGTTAATCTGCTTGACGTACTCGACCGGGGAGTGAGAGTGATCCATCCACTGTCTTCTCACACTCCCCAGATATCTTCGCAGGGGTGTGGGGAAGCCATTCCAGGACTATATCCTTATTGGCGGCTTGTTTTCTCTCAGCCCATGACAATGGGCTGGTCATTGTTGCCTTCTTCGGCTTTTAATAATCCGTGTCAATGCTAGTATAGTCATTGACTGGTGACCTTGGCCATCTTGGCTCTGCAGTCAAGGTGGCCTGTCTGCGGCTTTGTGGCGACTGGGTGTTGGCCTGTCTGCCGTTTTATGGGTCCTGGGAGTCAGGACTGGGGCTCGATGTGGGCGGCAATAGGAGCTCTCGCGGTTGGGCTCGCCGCCCGGGGAAGTCCGGTGGGCGTGCGTGTAGCGGGGCGATGCCCTGAAGCAGCGGGTGGCAGGAGGAGTCGGCGCGGTCGAACATCCTGCGCGCTAGTTGGACGATAAATTCGTCCAGGCTCTGGTGCTTGAGGTCTCTCTTGATCACGCTGTTCCGCACGAACTGGGGGGCTCTGACTATGGTCCGCAGGCTCAGCGACTCCTGTGCCCTGAGCTTCTTCCGGCTGGAGTTGGAGGTCAGGGCGTACCACGCGGGAGCCGCATAAGTTAGGCGAGACCTGATGTAGGTCTTGTATATCCCCAGTTTCGTGCAGAGCGGAAGGTTGCTGGAGAGCACTGGACGAAGCTTGGTGCGCGCAGCTTTCGCTCCTCGCACCACCTTCTCCGTGTGCTGCTTCATCGTGAGTCCCCTGTCAATGGTGACTTCCAAGTACTTGGCAGTGTGTTGCCATCGGATCTCCTGTCCCAGGAGCTCCAGTGGCGGCAGCAGTTGTCGCTTCCCCGTCAGGAGGGCTTGGATTTTTCCCACGTTCACTGAGAGCCTCCATTTAGCCAGCCATTCCGGAAGAACGTCTAGCTGGCGCTGGATCAGCTTGGCAGCATGTCTGTGCGAACGAGATGACGCGTAGAACGCTGCGTCGTCCGCAAACAGACCCAGCTTGACGTCGCTGACCACTGGGATGTCGTCAGTGAAGCGGGCGTAGCAAGCGGGAGAGAGGCAGCTTCCTTGGGGGACGCCCGCGAGGATCGGGCGTTCCGACGACGTGACATCTTCCACTGCCACCTGGAACCGTCGCTCGAACAGGAACGAGCGGAGGACTCTCACGAGTCGTCGCGGTGCAGAGGAGGTCGACAGTTTGGCTAGCAGGCCCTCGTGCCAGACTCCGTCGAAGGCCTTCTCCATGTCCAGGAAAACCGCGACGACATGCTCCTTCCTGTTCATTTTCTCCGCCATTTCCCCGATGACCCGTACGAGCTGCAAGGTGGTGGAGTGTTGCGCTCTGAATCCGAATTGCTCTGGGCGTGGCGGCAGGTGAGGGAGTAGCCTGCCCAGCAGCAATTTTTCGAATATCTTAGAGAGAGTACTGAGCAGCGTGATTGGTCTGTAGCTGTCCGGTCTTCTCCTGTCCTTCCCAGGTTTCGGCAGCATAATGACCCGGCCAAGTTTCCAGGTCGTGGGGAAGTGTCCCGAGCGCATGATCCCGTTGAACAGCCGCGTCACCGCCATTATGGAATGCTGTGGCAGGTGACGTAGCGCGGCGTTGGGGATCGAGTCGGCGCCTGGGGACTTTTTCGTGTTCGCTCTGAGGAGTGCTTTTTGAACCTGGCCGGGTGTGAAGAAGACCGGGTCCTCTTCCGCTGGCGGCGCGTGCTCAAAGTACCTTTCTAGTTGCTCCTCCACCTCCCTCGTGTGGTTGATGTCCATGGGCGGGTTCGGCTGGAACTGCTGCTCCAGATGTGATGCGAATATTTCAGCCCTTTCCTCGGCCTTGTAGCGGAGAGTTCCGCCACCGTCCGCCAGAGGGCGTACTGCCTCCGGAGTGTGGCCGAGTTGCCTGCATAGGCGGTGGATCGACGGAATTTGACCGTCCATGCTGGCGATATGGGCCTGCCAGTTGTCGGATGCATTCTTGATTAGCTCGGCTTTTACTCTGTCCACGAGTCTATTCAGTTCCGCTTTTTGGGTCGGACACCCTGTGTGGTGCCATGTTCTTCGCAGCTGGCGCTTCTGCGCTATAAGTGCCTGTAGAGCCGCCGGGAGGGGCTTGTGCCTTTCTCCGGCAGCAATGGTGCGCGAGGTTGTTTCTAGCGCCAGCTGGATGTCGCTGGTCAATGCCACAGTTGCGGTTTCCACCTCTTCGGCTGTGGAAACTGGGCCTCGGTATGAGGAGGTCAAGGCGCTTCGAAAGGCCTCCCAGTCGGTCTTCCGGCACGTTCTTTTCCTGGGAATGACGTTCGGGGCGGTATCGATGACCATAAGTATGGGCCGATGATCAGATGGCAGGTCGGGCAGGACCTCTTGATGGATTGCCGCCGTCAGGCCTTTGTGGATCGCAAAGTCTATGACATCGCACGACCCCTGAGCCCCTTCACAGTAGTGTGTGGGCTCCTCTGGTCCGGAGATGTCGAAGTTGCGATCCAATGCTTCGGTGTAGATGGCTCTGCCCGGGGTGTCAATCTTGGTGCTGTTCCACGCCGTATGTTTGGCATTCCCCCTCCAGGCCTCAACCTTCACTGCCGGGACGCACAGGAGCTCCCTGATCCTGTATACAGCGGTGTGGTCGCGTGGTGGGCCGGCAAGTTGCAGGAAATATGTGCATCCGGGTCTTCCTCCCCGGGCATTGATCTGCTTGACGTACTCGACCGGGTGACCGAGCGTCAAGCAGGCGGCGGCAATATCTTCTGGTGGGGTGTCCGCAGGAAGGCCGTGGAGCGCGACCTTCATCTTCTTCTCAGAGTCGAGCTGATAGACGTGCCAGTCCATCACGGCTCCGCTCGACTCCAGGGCTTCGAGGTGGCGCTGCACGGTGCGGTATTCCTTCTCCGAGCGCGGGAGAAATCGGAGACCGCTGCCCATCGCCTTGGTGTTGGGCGTCTCTCCAAGGTCGGTTTTTATGTTTTCCAGAACCTTGATCCAGTTCGGGAGTATGGGTGCGACGATGGTGGGGAATCGTTTGTTCTTCTCCTCCTCCGTCTGCGGCTGCTGTTGGTGGTGGCTTGGGGCGCGATTCGCAGCTCGGCGGGGGGCCGGTTGCGGGGCCGCCGCCGTTTCCGCGAATGTCTTTGTTGCCCGATCCCCAGTGACGATGTTGCGTGCGGGAGCAAGGGTCGCTGCACCTGTCGTTGTAGGTGCTGGTTTAGGCTGTTGCTCAATTGTCTGGCTCTTTACAGGTGGAGCCTGAGCTTGCGGGGCTGGCTGTTGTTGAGTGTGGGCCATAGTTGGTTTTTCTCCCTCGCGGGGCGCGGGGGTGCCTTGTGTTTGGGCTGCTGGCTGCTGTTGGGCGGGTGTGGCGAAGAGGTCGCGAGCGACCACCCTCTTCCCCGGGACTAGTTGGTAATCAGGTCCTAGTACCATGGGGCCCGAGCGGGCTGCGGTAGGCGGGGGTGCCGCGGCTGTCTCCGCGGTGTGGCCCGCTGGTGGCGTATCGGCCAGGCATGCGCGCTTGGTGGGCGCTGGTGATGGCGACATTGGACTGTCCCTGGGGCGCTTCTCCGGTCTTAGGACCTCCTTTCAGGAACTCGATGAAATGTTTATCCTCTGGCAACATGGGGACGTCTATCCCCAGTTGGAAGGAGGTGATTCTTACGTAGGCGGACACCCACGCCTCTAATCTGGCCGATGACTGGCCCCTGTTTAATAAATGCTGAACTTCGTTCGAGTCAGAACGAATTTCTTCCATTGGGCAGGGTCCAGTCCCGGCCGGACATATCGGCGAGAATAGCCGCACCTTCGGAGAAGGCAGCTCTAGTTCGGCGGGTGCGTCGTCGTCGTCGTCGTCCAGGGGCTGCGGTGTCACTTGTCGGTGGGCGAGTTCTTCCCCGGCGGCGGTATCCTCCGCGCTCCCGAAGTCCTCGCTACCCTCGTTGGCCTCTCGTTGGACGCAGTCCTCGTCCTCGTCTATGTCGGTAGTTGTGAACGCGGGCCAAGGCAGCATACCGTCCTCAATATTGGGAGGCGGTGACGTCATTCTTGCCGCTCTTGTTCTAGCTGACATTCTGGTACTGGAGGGCAGTTCCGAATATACTGATTCGGTACTACCCCCCAAGTCAGGCATGGACATCGCTGGTTGGTCTGATGTCGGCGTCAATGAGGTGGGTAGATCGCGAAGTTGAGATTTCGATCTACCCACACGTTTCGGCTTCGGTTCTTGCGACGAAGTTGGTCGCGGTGCCGGCTGTTGTAGGGTGGGTAGATCTAATTTAAGCGATCTAGGTCTACCCTCGTGTGGTTTGGTTTTCTTCTCCATTGTAGTGAGTGTTCGGCGGGGGCCCAGTGACGCTAGCCACTGCCGGCCGGTGCCTGTCCCGGCATTGCCTTACCCGGGGCTTCCGTTTTAGCGGGACCGGGCTCGGGAGTGCGGTCTAGGCAAACCGACAGTGGTGCTTCTGTTTATGTGAGTCTTCCCCTCCGGCTAGGCCGGGCCGTTTTATTTATTATATTTTGTTTGGCAAAATAAATAAATGAACGTGGTTCTACTTATGCTAGTGTAACATTCCAAACATACAAACAACATAATGCATACGCGTCCGAACTCGATGGCTCCTCCGTGGCGAATCCGAGTGAGAGTGATCATCCGTGTCATCTCACACTCCCTGTGAGGGGCGTGGGGTGGCCATATCAGGGCTTGGCCCTTTTTGGCGGTTTTTTGTCGCGGCCCATAACGATGGGCCGGTCGTTCTATGCCTTCTTCGGCTTTTATTTTTTTACCTCAGTTAGAACTGCCATCTTGGCTTAAGGTCAGAGATGGCCTGTCGGCGGCTTTGGGGGGGATAGTTGGCCTATCTGCGGCTTTGTGGGTCCTGGGAAGTCAGGACAGGGACTCATTTGCAGGCGGCAGGAGCTCACGCGGTTGGGCTCGCCGCCATGGGACATCCGGTGGGCGCGCGTGTAAAGGCGCGATGCCTTGAAGCAGTGGGTGGCGGGAGGAGTCGGCGCGGTCGAACATCCTACTCGCTAGTCCAGTTATAAAGTCGTCCAGGTTCTGGTGTTTCAGGTCTCTCTGGATGTATCGGTTCCGCACGTATTGGGGGGCTTGGACTAGAGTCCTTAGGCACAGCGACTCTTGCGCCCTGAGCTTCTTCCGGCTGGAGTTTGAAGTCAGGGCGTACCACGCTGGAGCCGCATATGTCAGGCGGGACCTGACGTAGCCCTTGTAGATCCCCAACTTCGTGCGGAACGGGAGGCTGCTGACGAACACTGGGCGGAGCTTGGTGCGAGCGGCCTTCGCGCGTCGTACCACTTCCTCGGTATGATGCTTCATGGAGAGTCCTCTGTCAATAGTGACCCCCAGGTACTTGATTTTATGTTGCCACCCGATATTCGCATGGAGAAGTCTCAGTGGCGGTGGTGGCCGTCTCTTTCCTGTCAGGAGGGCTTGCGTCTTGCTCACATTCACTGACATACGCCACTTGCGTAGCCATTCCGGTAGGGCATCAAGCTGGCGTTGGATCTTAATGGCGGCGTGTGCTGGAGATATTGACGACGCATAGAATGCCGCGTCGTCTGCAAACAGTCCCAGCTTGACGTCACCAACTACCGGAATGTCGTCAGTGAAGTGGGCGTACAGGGCTGGAGAGAGGCAGCTACCTTGTGGGACGCTCGCGAGGATCAGGCGTTCCGACGATGTGGCGTCATCCACGGCCACGTTGAATCGCCGTTCGGTCAGGAAGGAACGGATGACTCTCACAAGTCGTCGCGGTGCGGAGGAGGTCGACAGTTTGGCCAGCAGGCCCTCGTGCCATACTCTGTCGAAGGCCTTCTCCATGTCGAGGAAAACCGCGACGACGTGCTCCTTCTTTGTCATCTTTTCCGCCATGAAGCTGATGACTCTGGTGAGCTGCAGCGTAGTGGAGTGCTCAGGGCGGAATCCAAACTGTTCAGGTCTTGGTTTGATGTGGGGGAGAAGTTTCCTCAGCAGCAGTTTCTCGAAGACCTTTGAGAGGGTGGAGAGCAGCGTAATGGGCCTGTAGCTATCCGGTCTCCTTCTGTCCTTTCCAGGCTTGGGTATTAGTATGACCCGGCCAAGTTTCCAGATTGATGGGAAGTGCCCCGAGCGCATGATCCCATTGAACAGCCGCGTCACTGCCACTATGGAGTGTTGTGGCAGGTGACGTAGTGCGGAGTTCGGGATCGAGTCGGGGCCCGGGGCTTTTTTGGGATTCAATTTGCTGGTAGCTCTTCGTACTTGGCCGGGTGCGAAGAAGACCGGGTCCTCCTCCGCTGCAGGCGCGCGCTCGAAGTAGTTTTCCAGCTGCTCATCCACCTCTCTCGTGTGGTTGGCGTCTCTTGTTGCGTGTGGTTGAAACTGACGTGCCAGAGAGTCCGCGAACAGTTCGGCTCTCTCCTCAGCCTTGTAGTGGAGCACTCCATGTTCGTCCATAAGCGGTCGGATGGCTTCGGGAGTCTGCCCCAACTGCCTGCACAGTCGGTGAATAGACGGCATTGATCCTTCTATACTGGCAATGTGGGCCTCCCACTCGAACGACGCTTGAGACAGCAGCTCCGCCTTAACCCTCTCTACTAGGCGGTTGAGCTCTGTCCTCATAGTCGGGCATCTGGTCCTTTGCCATTGACGTCTCAGCTGGCGTTTTTGCGAAATTAGAGACTGTAACGCCGCGGGGAGGGGTTTACACCTTTCCCCGCCGGCGATGGTGCGCGATGCTGACTCAAGGGCCAGTTGGACGTCCTGGGTAATGGCCGCCGCTGCAGTCTCGACCTCCTCCGCTGTTGAGACTGGTCCTGGGTATGAGGGTGTCGTTGACGCCAGGGCTGTGCTGAAGGACTCCCAATCGATGCGACGGGTCGGCCTTCTACGTAGGCTTGCGTTTGGTGAGGTGTTAATTACCATCAGCACCGGGCGGTGGTCTGAGGGTAGGTCAGGCAGGACCTCCTGGTGTATGACTGCCGCTACGTCTTTGTGGACCGCAAAGTCTATAACGTCGCACGTCCCCTGGCCGTCGCAGTAGTGGGTCGGCTCTTCGGGTCCGGCGACGTCGTAGTTGCGGTCCAGCGCCTCTCGATAGATGGCCCTGCCCACGAAGTCTGTTCTGGAGCTGTGCCATGCCAGGTGCTTTGCGTTCCAGTCCCCCGCCAGGATGGTCGGCCCTGGGGACTGGAATAGCGCTCTTAGGTCCTCCCTCAGTGGTCCCAGCGTCTCCATCTTTGGGCGGTAAATGGCATACAGCTTCAGGTCTCCTTGCGTCACCCTGACGTCGACTCCGAGCGCCGTGATGGTGTCGTAGGCGACGAAGTCGACGGGCTGGTGGACTATGGTGCGGCGAATGTAGATGGCTAATCCGCGGAACGGATATCCCTTCTGGTTTGTCTCGTTCCGCTGGTAGACTATATAGCCTGACATCTTGAGGATCCTCTTTGCGTGGGTTTCGCTGACCAGCAGGATGTCCACGTCCTGCTCGCGGAGGAAGTGGCGGAGCAGGGCTTCCTTGCCGGTCAGCGATTGGGCATTCCAGTAGACCACCCTCAGCTTACGGTTGTGTGTGCTGGGAGCTGAGGGCGGTTTTTAAGGCCTTCTGGACCGCTTCGGGGCCCTGGCTGGCGATTTCATTGAGGAGGACAGAGATCAGGGCAATCTTTGCCTCTAGTGCTTTGTCTCCATCTTTTGTGGTCCCTGGTGCTGGGGACTCAGTAGCTTCCTTCTCCTTAGGTTGGACTGGAGCTGAAGGAGCGGAGGACGCGACTGGGAGTGGTGCGACCTTCTTCTTCTTTTTCTTTGACTTGGGTTTCGGTCCAGGCTCGCCCCTTGGGGGGGGGCGTTGGCCGGCGCCATCAGAGTAGCTGGCGCCGACTCATCCACCGTGGGTTGCTTGACCGAAGCCCTTGTCGCGGGGCTGGGTCTAGTGGGTGCTGAGGGCCGCTGTGCCCGCCTCTTGGTTCCGAGCCTCTCTCCGGAACACCGGGCATTTGCGGTCGTTCGCAGTGTGTGCACCGCCGCAGTTGGCACACGTTGCTGGGTCCGTTCTTTGGACTGGGCATTGCTTGGCTGCATGTGGTCCCGCGCATCGCACGCATTTCTGCGGGCGATGGCAGCCCTGCGAGTGGTGCCTGAACCCCTGGCACCGGTGGCATTGGGCCGGTCCTTGCTTCCCTCTCCAGGCCTCGATCTTCACCGCTGGGATATACAGAAGCTCCCTGATTCTGTAAATTGCCGTATGGTCTCGTGGCGGTCCGGCAAGCTGGACAAAGTAGGTACAGCCCGGTCTTCCCCCCCGGGCGTTGATTTGTTTCACATACTCGACCGGATGGCCGAGCGCTGTGCAGGCTGCTGCTATTTCTTCCGGTGGAGTTTCTGCTGGCAGTCCGTGCAGTGCCACCTTCATTTTCTTTTCGGAGTCGAGCTGGTAGATGTGCCAGTCCATCACGGCACCGCTCGACTCCAAAGCCTCCAGGTGGCGCTGGACGATCCTGTATTCCTTCTCCGATCTGGGTAGGAACCAGAGGCCGCTGCCCATTGCCTTAGAGTTTGGTGTTTCGCCCAGGTCCTTCTTTATTTCCTCTAGGACCCTGAGCCATTTGGGTAGGATGGGCGCAACGATTGTGGGGTACCGCTGCGCCTTCCCTTTTTGCTGCTGTTGTGACTGCTGGAGTTCTTGAGATTGGGTAGTTTGCCGAGAAGCAGCATCCGGATTCCGTTGGGGATTTGGTGGGGCGGATGCGGCTGTCGCGGCAAAAGTTTTTCTTCCTTGGCCCTCCACTGGGATGGTGGATGGTGGGGCGGCAGGGGGCGTGGTGGGCGCCGCGTCGAGGGCTGGCGACCTGGGCGGCTGCGCTACGGCCCTGCTCGTTGATGGTGGAGCGGGGGGCGGCGCAGGGGGAGGCTGCAGTGTCTTGGTGGGACTATGTTTGGCTGTACCCACAGTGGGGGTGAGCGTCCCGTCCTCCTCTGTGGTATGTTGGTCGGTGCCCGGGTGGGCGGTTGGTTGCAATTGTATGGGGCGGTAGAAGAGGTCGCGCGCAATAACTCTTTTCCCCCGGCACGTTGGGAGCTCCGGGAGTGAGTATGGCGCCGGCGGAGGTTCTTCGTGCTGCTGTGCGGCAGGGGGCGGGCGTATGGGAGTGACGTCCGCCTTTCCTTGGGTCGAGGCTGTAGGAGGAGAGTCTAGGAGGCAGACCCGTTTTTTTGATGCTGTTGTTTGCGGCGAGGATGGGCTCTCCCTTGGGCGCTTCGCTGGCCGCAAGACTGCCGGGTGGCGCTTCAAAAAGTCCAAGAAATGGACATCCTCGGGGAGCAGTGGAGGCTCCAACCCCAGTTGGTGGGAAGTTATACGAACGTAGGCGGCCATCCACGCCCTAAGTCCCTCCGATATTCGGCCCTCGCTCGCAATGCGTTCCACTTCGATCGAATCATATCGAAGTGTGTCCATTGGGCTAGTGCCTTCCTCGGTCGGAGATATGGGCGAGAACGGACGCATTGTTGGGGTCGGTAGCAGTGGCTCAGTGGGTTCGTCGTTTTCGATGTCGTCCAGAGGCTGCGGTGTCATTGGGCGGAGGGCTAGTTCTTCTCCGGCGGCGGTATCTTCCGCGCTGCCGAAATCGTCGCTACCTTCCGCGCTGCCGAAATCGTCGCTACCTTCCGCTCGGTCGAGTTGTGTGAGGTATGTTTCCAATTCGACGGTAGCTAGCTCCGTTTGGAGTTGGAGCATACCGTGCTCAATGTTAGGCGGCGGTGACGTCATGCGCGCCGCTCTGGTGCGTGACGATTCTCTGGATATAGGGGGTAGTACTGAACGGTCGGTTTCCGAACTACCCCCTAGTTCGGGCATGGACATCGCCGATGGTCGCGATGATAGTGGTTGTGATGGGGGTAGATCACGATGCCCAGATCTCGGTCTACCCACACGTTTCGGCTTTGGTTCCTGCTTCATAGTTGGTCGCGTTGCCGGTTGCTGAAGGGTGGGTAGATCCAATCTCGGCGATTTCGGTCTACCCTCTTGAGGTTTGATCTTCTTCTCCATTTGAAGTGAAGTTACGGCGGGGGCCCAGTGAGAGTGAACGAGCAACTCCCTCTTATATTCGGCCCAACCTGACCGGAAAGAGAGCCATGGCTCTTACGTTGTAATGCCGAGCAAGTCCAAACCACGCCCTCAGATAAATACTGTGTTTTATCTCACGCAGTTTTGCGCAATGAAAATATTTCAACTTAGTAACAGATTTACTCTTAAATCTACCTAGCTGTTTTTCATCTTTATTGGTTCTAAAATGGTCCTTATTGACCTTACATACTAGGTACATATGATTAGAGGCGGGTTCTGTCCTCTACACTCGTGTTATACACTGTATGAGTGAAAGGGACGGCACGATACGAAGATCGGATTTCGAATATATTTCTATTCGGTATATTGGGTAGGCTTGATAAACACGATTAGTCCATAAGGGTGTTCATCAAGCCTACCAAATACTCGTAAACTGAACATATTCTTCACTGGATGACTGACTGGAGAAGATTTGCTCCAACCAAGGCATCTACGACGTGGCCAAAGCGTTTCGATAAGGTTTGGCACCGGCAAGTGCCAAGCCGTAGAAAAATTCGAACCTTTGGCTACAAGAATGACCACTCAGTGTGACTAAACTGAACAATTATGGTTTTAATATTATTTAAGTATTCTTGTACGTATATTGTTTTTTGTTTATTAAACAATTATTATATAATGCCAAGTGTGCCGATCAGGCACATAATTCTAAATTGATAGGGTAATGTTATATTAAGTGCGTAAGATAAGTTAGAGATTAAGTGTTGTTGTTTTATGTAATACTAAGGATGAGAATTATTGTTCTCTCTGCAATATTAATCAGTAGGTAGAAGGTATTTTGTTTAGTTTTGTCAACATGTTATTCGATCTTTTGCAATAATTGTAATTTTATTGTGTAACTTCACTATCACTACATAGTATAAAAACAAAGTCGCTTTCTCTGTCCCTATATCCCTATGTATGCTTAAATCTTTAAAACTACGCAACGGATTTTGATGCGGTTTTTTTTAATAGACAGAGTGATTGAAGAGGAAGTTTTATATGTATAATAACATCCATTAAACAGTGCACCCGTGCGAAGCCGGGGCGGGTCGGGGGTCGCTAGTAGGAAATAAAAGTGGATATAGGGACAGAGAAAGCGACTTTGTTTTATACTATGTGGTGATTTAATTTTCTTATAGTCGAAATGAAAAGTAGTGTTTAACTCGGGTGAAATTGATGAAAACACCCATTTCGCCAAAATATCTCGGGTGAAATGGGTCACTTTCAACCCTTGGTCAACAATCTACTATTGTAGTTTATGAATAAGGCGTCTTTATAAAGTGAATCAAGCTAGTGTCAGCCTCTTTCCTACTAGGCATCTTTGGATCCCTGAACAATATAAATCTCTACACATTCAGAAGTTAGGTTAAGTCTAAATAAATATGTGAATAAATAAAACATATATGAATAAAATTTTAATTCGTTTTATTCCTTAATTGGTGTCATGTTAATACAATCGCATAAATTATTATAACAACGTTATTGCTATGAGGATGAAATCTATTTTTTGGACAGTTCAGGACTTAATTATCTAAATTTTAATTGACTTTCATAACGAGAATTGCTCATACAATTTATACGGGTAACTTTTGTTACTAAAGTATTAATTAAAATAGACATATTAAGCCCTTAACTATGTACAAAAAATTTGGAATCACCTGAGACCTAGAAACTAAAGCAATGCCCTTAAATGTACAAAAGATAGCAAAAATGTGATATTAATCATTTTTATTACAATATATTTTGACACTAGCGGTACAGGCGATAACGATGCTCTAGTATTATATCTAAGATTAAATACCTCCGAGAAATTCTTGGTTCAATCAATCTGTTTCATGGCCCCATCGGTATTGCTGATGATTCTGCCAACGTCAAGTATAAAAAATGCACCAGGTCATTCTACTTTTTCATGACCAGTTTTCTATTACAAAAAAAAACTATGATATGTATTGAATTAGTGTACAAAAACAGGATTTCTAAATAGTACCTGAACCTAATAAAAGGAATTTATAGGTAAAAATGCTTAAATATTAACATATTGCTGTGAAAGATGGGTAATACAGTGGTAAAAACCATTTTTTCATACATCCAAGAACCACTGAGTTACTCGATTGATGAATATTAGCTGTGGTGCGTTAATTACCAAAACTATCGTAAGTGATACCGCAATTAAACCTCTTTCTGTATAACAATACAAAAGTATGAAGTGAAGGCCAAGTATTCCAAAATCTGCATTTAAAAAAAAAGTATCTGAAAATTATGTACATGAAAAAGTAGAATGGCCCACCAGTGTCTGTCACTGTCAAAGTTTGTTATGGGTTATTATGGGCGTGGAAACAAAGTTGACGTTGAAATAGTATTTTCACCTCACTAGCTCGGAAAGCCCTTTTTTTTCTTTAAAAACAGATAGCACAACTGCATTTTCAACAAGCGTACGGTCCACCTGATGGTAAGCGGCCACCGCAGCCTATAGACGCCCGCAACTTCAAAGGAGTCACGTGCGCGTTGCCAACCCCTTATAAGATTTGAGGATGCAATGTGTTGACAGCAGAAGGAACACATTTAGGTCCCTCGCTCTCAACACATTGCATCCTCGGGAGCTCTGGCAACCTTGCTCACCTCCAGGAACACAACACTACATACTTGTATTGTAGATAATGGTATTATGGCTGTGGTCTTCTGCAAGGTATTTTTTTTAGTATACGGACTGTATTATATGCTTATGTTAAGTGAGAGCAACTCCCTAGAGGGGCGTCCGGTTTAAGACCACCTTCACTCCGCTATCTCTGACCTAATTTAATCCAGTTCACTAGAAACTACACGATAATTTGACAATTTCTACTGGCAGTTAACCTTTTGACCGCCAACCATCAGACACAAATTAAGCAACGCTGACGTCAAACCAACGCATTCTTCAACGCGAAATTAAACCTTACGCTATGGCGAATAGATCGCTACTGCTTTGGCCAGGCTGTCGGCTGTAGCCGTCGTTGGCGTCCATGGCACGATTATACAATGACGTGTATAGCCGACTGTGGCCGTCAAAAGGTTAATATCATGTGAAGGCAATTTCGTGATCGCATGTTCAACGTAAATCATTCGTCCCTCTCGCTTTATACTTGCTAGAAAAGGACGAATGGTTTGAAGAGATCTAGAATTACAAATTCTCAAAAGCAAATAAAACGGGTACACTGTTTGAATAATACATTTCGTGAGTCGTTTAAGGGCAGATTTCTCAATCGCCAGATAAAATTATCAGGTAAATGTTAGCTCCGTCCTTTTATTTGATATGACATTAGAAAGTGACAGCGATAATTTTAACTGGCCGATAATTTATCTGGCTTTTGAAATAATTATGTATGTTAGGAAGAATTTATACAATTTCCCAACGAACACTGATAAGTTAATAACTACCAAAAACACTGGGAAACTCAAAATAACTTTTTACAGACTAGTGAAGGCGAAAAAGTACTTCTTTGGAAATTGTATAAAATTCCACAATAAAATTCCAAGACACATTACTGAACTTACGGATTCTAAATTTAAGTCTGTCGTGAAACAGACACTTATTTCAAAAGCATATTATAAGATAAACGATTAAATCATGGATAGGGATGTTTGGCAGTGATAGCGTCCCGCACAAGTAATCTAACACAGAAATACCTTCTCCTAAATATTTTCAAAGCAAATATATATTTAACCTAGTGAGGCCCCTTGTCATATAGGTACTACATAAAATACAATTGATTTTGAACTATACGTAAAATTGTTAAGGTCGAGATTTTTTTGTTAATTTTTGAAGGTTAGACCTCAGGAAGATGTATGTTTTCTATTGTAGCATTGTAATTCTGTAGTATTATGATACTGTTATTTTATATACATTGTATATTGTGTGAAAAAATGACACCTCGCCGAGTTTCTTACGCCGGTTCTTTGATTTTATGAACCGGTGGTAGTTTTTTTGACATTCATAGGTGCATGTGATATGCCTAAATTGAAGAATAAATGATTTCATTTCATTTCATTTCATGGCGATTGTAAAACCGACCCAACCCGTGCTCTCAAAAAGGATTTAGGAGACAATATTCAACAAATCGAAGTAGCCACCCAGTGAGCTCAGTAAAGCTTGCGTTGCAAGTACAACCAAACTCACTAAACAAATACCTACTTTAAATAAAACTCGTATCTCAGCATCGCTTCAGCACCAGGGATCGGATACCGGTATTTTCTCCATAGAAAAATACCGGTATTATTACGGTCACCGGTTCATTATTTCGTTTTTAATGGGACAATCTAACAATACGACGTTGTTACCTAAATACATGATTCAGCCCTACGCAAAGAGCAAAAAATAATCCAAAATTCAGGGTTTTTAAAAAATACCGGTATTATTACGGTCACCGGTTCATTATTTCTTTTTTAATGGGGCAATCTAACAATACGACGTTGTTACCTAAATACATGATTCAGCCCTACGTAAAGAGAAAAAAATAATCCAAAATTCAAGGTTTTTTAAAAATACCGGTATCGGCCCCTGGCCAGAATACAGTATAGGAAGGTCTTACATAATTGAACATAACAGTGTAGCCCTACGTAAAGAGCAAAAAATAGTCCAAAATACTGGGCTAATTCAGGGTTTTTTAAAAATTTCGGTATCGGTCCCTGTTCAGCACAGAGATACGAGGTTTCTAAGAGTATGACAGATTTTTTTGGGAGTTTCGATTGTCACCCTATGAAATACTTACATAGAAATGATTAGACTGAGAAACAAATATTAATGCTCACCACAATAGTTATTTGTTATGCAAGGCTGCAAAGTTGTTGTTTGGCGCGAGTGCTCGAATTGAGAGCCGAGCTAACGAAGGATTCTAGAATTGCACCACGAGCGTAGCGAGTGGTCCAAGAATAGAATCCTGAGCGTAGCGAGGGTTTCAAGACACGAGAAGCCAAATAACTTTGCTGCTGAGCGAAACACACAACTTTTCACCTCACCCTAGCGAGGAAACGTATGTACAAGAAAACAATTCAAGTATTATTAAAGAAAATTGCAATACGAATATATTCCTTATTTTTGTATTTCCCTAAATTAAAAAAGTAGGTTAAATAATGATATAAAATTAAATTTGAATGATTTTCAATTTAATGTAAGTACCTAAAATAAAATGTTTCATCGGATGACACGTTCCTTGTGCGAGCGGGCCGTCGCTATATACATGTATAGCGTTGTTTCACTCGCACACCGCACCGTCGTGCGGACACCGCATCAGTGTAGAAACCGCCTTAAGACCGCATGGCCGAACCATGATTCTGAACACATCCATAAAAAAATTGGGTAGCGCGGTACTACGTCATGTTCGAATTTCAAAATCACTTTATCCATTATCGGATAAAATGGACTTTAGCACGCAGATTTGAAACGATAAAGTAAGCCTTTCAGAGCGGGTGAGGTGAAAAAATATTTGCCGTGACCGAAATTCGAATCCGGGGGCGCTACCGCGGACAGCAAACGAAGTTTTCCCTCTCTGTCGCACTTGCAAGTTTGCACATAAGTGAGACAGAGAGGGAAAACCTCGTTTGTGGTTCGCGGTAGGCCCTCAGGTTAGCTTAGTAGGCGGGGTCAATACCCACTAGTATAAAAATGTATTGGGAAAATCGCAGCTCGAGCCGTGGCCGGGGGCGCTACCGCGAACAGCAAACGAAGTTTTCCCTCTCTGTCACACTTGCAAGTTTACACATAAGAAAGACAGAGAGAGAAAACTTCGGTTGTGGTTCGCGGTAGCCCCTCGGGCCGTTGGGCCGAGTCCGTTCCGCCGCTGTCCGCATGAGCGCACACGACCGCGGCTCTACACATAGTAGTGCGGCTTCCTGGCCACGATGCCGTATTCCTGGAGCGCCGGCACCAGGTCCTCCATCGTCATGATGTACTTCTTCTCCTTGGGGCCCTTCTGCTTAGACGACGTCGCCTGAAATGTAGATTTTTTAATTTTAGATTTTCAGAATACCTACAAATAAAAAAATACATTAAAACCAAGGACCATATACAATGTTTGACGACCGGTTTAGCCTAGTGGGTAGTGCACCTGCCTGTGAAGCTGACGGTCCTGGGTTCGAATCCCGGTCAGGGCAAATATTTGTGTGATTAGCATGAATATTTGTTTCTGAGTCTTGGATGTTTTCTATGTATTTAAGTACTTATATCTATTAAATATATCGTCGTCTAGTACCCATAACACAAGCCTTCTTGAGCTTACTGTGGGGCTAGTTCGATTTGTGTAAGATTGTCCTCTAATATTTATTTATATTATTTTATTTATTTAATGTAAATATTGTATATGGGTACTAGATAACGATATATTTAATATTTAATAGATATAAATACTTAAATACATAGAAAACATCCAAGACTCAGAAACAAATATTCATGCTCATCACACAAATATTTGCCCTGACCGGGATTCGAGCCCAGGACCGTCAGCTTCACAGGCAGGTGCACTACCCACTAGGCTAAACCGGTCGTCAGTATATGGTCCTTGATTAAAACTAAATTAATTATTAATTATGAAAAATAAAAGATAATAAAAATCCTCAGTCATTCTGTGGCACTTTTTAGGGTTCCGTACCATAATGGTAAAAAAGGAACCCTTATGGTTTCACTTTGTCTGTCTGTCTGTCACTTCGCTAAATATCCCAAGAACTACTTATGCTATCGATTTGAAATTTGGAACACTTATAAAGAAGGGTAACCTAGATGCACAGAACATGTTTTTTTTTTGAAAAATAATAGATAGTTCAAAATTTGGAAGTCTAGTGAATATGTTAGAGCCAGAAGGCTCAGTGGCGACGGTACGGCAGTAGCAACTAAGCTGCAGAGCCTAGCACATAGACGAAAAGTTGCCTGTCTGTGCGTCTTCTACAAGTTGTACTTCGGTGAGTGTGCTCAGGAGCTCCATGAGCTCATACCGCCTTCCCCCTTCTTCCATCGGACATCCAGACGCACGGCTGGCTCCCACTTACCTGGTCGGAATTCCTCTTTTACGAACCAAGCGCTTTTCATCATCTTTTATAATGTGCACTGCTAAGGTTTGGAATTCTCTGCCGGCGTTTGTGTTTCCGAGCTCATATAACCTAGACCTTTTTAAGGCACGAGTGAATAGGCACCTTCTGGGTGAGCTCGCTTCATCGTCGGCCTCTTCTTTGCCCTCTGGCTAGATGTTGGCCCATTGGCCAAGAGCAATCCCAATTTTGATAAAAAAAAATGTGTCAAGTGGGGTGTCATATGAAAGGGCTTGAGTTACACATATGTTTTTTTAAGTTGTCATTTTCGATTTATTTCGATATATGAAAATGTAAAAAAAATATATACCATTCACACCTGCTATTCGGAAAAGAGTCATTGTTTCCCTCGAATGAAGGATCAAAGTCATACCCTTCTTCCCTCATTTATACTACACTAGCGACCCGCCCCGGCTTCGCACGGGTGCACTATTTAATGGATGTTATTATACATATAAACCATCCTCTTCAATCACTCTATCTATTAAAAAAAAACCGCATCAAAATCCGTTGCGTAGTTTTAAAGATTTA
This sequence comes from Epiblema foenella, assembly GCA_963556455.1. Taxonomy (NCBI): domain Eukaryota; kingdom Metazoa; phylum Arthropoda; class Insecta; order Lepidoptera; family Tortricidae; genus Epiblema; species Epiblema foenella. Next base: position 11,096,314 of record OY747119.1, on the reverse strand, counting down.
AGCATACATAGGGATATAGGGATTAGGGACAGAGAAAGCGACTTTGTTTTATACTATGTAGTGATATTAAACCAACTGGCGAAAAAAGTAACTCAAAAGAATAAATAATTACATAATTATGTATGAGTCTTCAAAGTTTTAAGAGGGTGCATACTCTGTACCTTTTCCGCAAAACGCACCTTTGTATCGTCATTTACTATGGCGCTCGTGGTCAATGACGTCACTGATCCTTCGCGCTTCCTCTCTAACCAGCAACATTAAAACAGTTGTAGCTTCGTTATTTTTTGAGATATTTGAATGAGATTTTCACCATTTGATTTTTTTTGCCATGTTTTTTTTAGACAAATCTTTTGGAGTAGTCCAATTTTGAGTCAGCATCCCTATTGAGTGGCATATATATATATATTATTTTGCCTTGCTTTTGGCATATTGTGTTGCCTTGTTTCTTTTTGGAGTAGTCAAATTCTCATTTTGAGTCAGCATCCGTATTGGTGAGAGTTGATTCGAGAACTACACCGCAGCAGAGGGTAACGGGATAAAGAAGGTAATACCTGACTGGAGGTGCGCATCTTGCTGTGCTGCAGCGCGTCGTTGGCCACGTCCGAGAGGAACTTCTGCGAGGCCAGCGCTATCAGACGGATCAATCTGGAAAAATGCGCAATTTTGTAAATGGTAAATCTATTTACTCAAGAGCAAACAAAATGAATTAGAACTAAATGGAAACTCAATCATAAGTGTATGATTTTTTTCTTTTTTTTTGATCTTTATAGGTTTGGATATTTATCGCTAATAGAGTGACTCTGGAGCTCCCCGGGGGTTTTGTCAAGAGTTCATAAAAATGAAATCCTGTACACAAATTGCAAAACTGATTGTAATGTAATATTTATTTATTTATTTAGAGTACAATAATATTCACACCTCTTGTCATGCCAGGCCCCTTGGGCAAACGGAGTGTTGGCAGACAAAGGAAAAGATGGGCAGACAATATTATAGAAAAGGCAGGAAAAAACTGGATGACCATTGCGATGGACAAGAAAAAATGGAAAATGATGGAGGAGGCTTTTACCCTTAAGGGGTAGCACTCAGTAAATATGAAATGAAATGAAATCATTTATTCTTCAATTTAGGCATGTTACATGCACTTATGAATGTCAAAAAACTACCACCGGTTCATAAAATAAACCTCTGCCTCGAGAAGAACCGGCGTAAGAAACTCGGCGAGGTGTCATTTTTTCAAAACAATGTACTATGTATATAAAATAACAGTAAAAATAGTACAAAATTCAAATGCTACCTACAGTATAAACATACATACATATTTTTTAATACTAAGGACAAAATATTTCTGTGTTAGATTACTTGTGCGGGACGCTATCACTGCCAAACATCCCTATCCATGATGTAATCGTTTATCTTATAATATGCTTTTGAAATAAGTGTCTGTTTCACAACAGATTTAAATTTAGAATCCGTAAGTTCAGTAATGTGTCTTGGATTTTTATTGTAGAATTTTATACAATTTCCCAAGAACGACTTTTTCGCCTTCACTAGTCTATAAAAAGTTATTTTGAGTTTCCCAGTGTTTCTTGTAGTTATTAACTTATCAGTATTCGTTGGGAAATTGTATAAATTCTTCCAATAAAGTCAACATAAGATAAAACTACAAAGAGAAATTGAGATAAATAAAGCTAAATAAATAAATAAAAAATATTCACACAAAAATACTCAATACAATAATTAATTAATAATATTCTATTATGGAGATTGTTTAGTGTACCCGGTAGTGCACTAAGAAGCCCTGGGACTACTTTGACACATAACCCCAAGTTTTAACCTCTTTTGATCGAGTTACATTAAACCGAGATGCCAAAGAGGGTGTTATAGCTAAACGAGACCTTTGCCTAAAAGCTGTTTAACCCATCCTCGACCGACGAAAAAAAATAAACAATAGCATTCTTTTCGATCTTCGGAAAGGGTAGACAACGGCTTAACCGAAACACTACGCAATGGCACTTTTGCAAGTCAACAGTCAACAAGTCAACTACAGCATTTCTCAACAGACCACTGCCGAGAAGTAGGGTCGCTAGGCCAGTTACGCGGCCTGCGTCAATTTGCGGCCTTCTGAAGAATAAGTTTTTCAATTAAAGATTTTTACATTTTTACATTATTATTATTATTATAGCCTTATCGACAGATGCTGTGTTCTTTGTGTCAGTGTTGTAATATGTCTTTCTTCCTAATTTTTTGTGCATCTGTTTGCCAGTCGGCAAAGGCCTCCTCCAGCCTTCTCCATTCGTGCCGGTCGCGTGCAACCCTGCTCCATGATGGTCCGGCAACTTGGCGGATTTCGTCATCCCATCTTTTCAGAGGCCTTCCTCTACTTCTCTTGCCTTCCCTCGGATACCATTGAGTTACACGCTTACTCCACTTATCATCTCCCCTGATCATGTGGCCAGACCACTTCCACTTTTGTCGTTTTATTTTAGTTGTAATGTCCTCTGTTTTTGTTTTTGACTTAATAGTGGAGTTCCTCACTCTGTCTGCTTTCCGGATTCCCAACATACTTCTTTCCATTGCATGTTGACAAGCTTCTAATTTGGCAGTGGTTTGTTTTGCTAAGGCCCAAGTTTGGCTTCCGTACATTAGGACGGGTAGGACGCAGGTGTTGAATAATTTGCCTTTCGTTCTATTATGGACATTTTTGTCTTTAAATACTTCTTTCAAATTCCAATACCTCATCCAACCGTTTGCCACTCTTCTATCCAGTTCTTTTGAAAAAGTCTCCTTGGGTGATATGATTTGGCCCAGATAGATGTACTCCTCAACATACTCAATGGGTTGTCCTCCCACTTTTATTTCCGATTTCGCATTGTTGGTCATTACTTTTGTTTTTTCTGGGTTCAGACTTAGTCCAACGGTCTGGCTTTTTTCTGCTAACTCGTTCATCATAGTCTCTAGGTCCTGGGGTGATTTGGCGAACAATACGATATCATCAGCAAATCGTAGGTGTGTTAGTGGGGTGCCATCAATATTTATTCCCAACCCTGCCCAGTTCAAATCTCTGAAAACCATTTCTAAAACTGCTGAGAATAGTTTTGGGGACAGGGGGTCGCCTTGTCTTACTCCTTTTTCTATGTCGAAAGGCTCCCCTTTCCTTTTCCCTTTTCTTTTTTCACATTTTTACATGCCCTACAGAAATAGAAAAGAAAGAAAGAAAATATGCTTATTTAACATCACAATTAAATAAAGAAACATATTTATTTAAAAATAGAAGACGTTAAAAAGGATCCCCACTCAGCATTAAGCCACGGCGAGACACAGCAAGCTGAGGCACTGATTTTCAGTGGGGACCTAACTTAAAACAAAGATAAGTGGCGACACAGCCGTCAAGGACAGATATATTTTACATTAAAAAAAGTAGAAATAATAATTGATCGATAAAGAAAAAATAACATGTTATAAAATAAACTTAAATTTAGTGTATACAAAAGACGTGCCAGAACGAAAAAACAACAAACAAAAAACAAAAACTCGCATCATGACAAATAGTGAGTCGTGTGTCATCAACTCATCCAAGCGGCCGCAAACTAGCGCATTAAATGAACAGGCCGTAAACCCACCTACAGACCCTACCTGTACTCTGCTGTAGTATACATGCTTCTTCACCACTTCTTCACCATTTTATATTCAAAATAAGGCATATCAACCAAGTCCCTATAAACAGAAACCTAAGGATAGTTTTAGTGGTGTCTGAGCACAAGTAATACAAAATGCGCTTATAAATGCTTCATAGAGGGCAAAGAATTGAAACATAGTTTAAAAACTTACAATAGATTTGTGTACAGGATTAAAAACTTACATTCTGGGATATTATATTAATTTTATTACACTCCTTGTTTAATCTTGAGACCTTATACATCTCTAACTTTACTGATGTTGTAATAGATAACTTTGCAAGTTTATCTTCACTGTATGACATTAATTTTGTTATAATTGTAAACTCTAAATGATTATTCTTTCTTGAACTGTAAATTAATATTTTGTCATGAAAAATGTATTACTTATTATAGTTAGACTTTCTTAAATTGTAAATTAATATTTTGACATGTAAAAGTGCCCTTGTGGCCTATTTGCAGAATAAATGTTTGATTTTGATAGAAATCTTACAACTTCGATTAATTGCACTACAATACAAAACATAACTGGTAGTGGTGTTATGTGGGTTATTTTACCCAAATAAATATAGTGATCACGCCTCAAACTTACCTAGGGTCTTGAGACTCGAATCCAGCCATATTCAGATAGTGAGCCACCACCGAATCAGGAATAGATGGGTTGTAGTTCTCAAGTTGCAGCAGAAAATCGCTCAGGACATGGCCTACACCGTTGTCGTCGTCCATTCCGACTGACGGGGAACCCATGCGGCCCATTTGCATATTATTAAACTTAAATTCCATCCAACAGGTTCCTACCACAGGTAGATATTTGTAACTATTTGAAACAAAAACGTATTGTTACTAGAAATTACGAGACAACGAAAGTAAATATAATTATTTATTATACTCTTTGAACGAGAATATGACCAACCAAGCAAACGAAGGAAATATCCACAGATAAATAAATAAAAAAACAATAGAAATGACAATGTCAAATTGACGGTAGGTGTTGTTCGCTACTCCACAATAGATGGCGTTACAACGATTTCGATATTTGGTATGGGGGGGTTTCGGGGGCAAATAATAATATACTTAGCTATGTCTCATACCTGGGAAAACGCCGACCAAAGCTCGGTCACCCAGGTACTTTTTCCTGATAGGGGTCTATGCCAACTACTCAATATTACGTAGTCTTGGTAGCATACCTTTGGCAGTCAATGGGTTAAAATAAGATTGTTATATCTAACCTAGTCAAGTAGGTAGGTAGGAAGAGGGACGAATGCTATATATCCGATATATAAGCAATCATCTTAGCCCCTCACGTCTTATTTTAACCCATTGACTACCGAAGGTATGCTACCAAGACTACGTATTATTGCGTAGTTGGCAGTAAAATTTTAGACCCTATATCAGAACGAACTATCTAAGGAGCTACTTCGAATTTCGAAATCCAAACTTCGTATCATGCCGTCCCTTTCACTCATAAGGTGTACAACACGAGAGTGAAAGGAACGGCACGGAAGTTTGGAGTAGCTCACCTGGGTGAGCGAACTTTGGTCTACGATTTCCCAGGTATGAAAACTATTATTCGCCCCCGAAAATCCCAGCGGGGCTACCGCGAACTGAAAACGAACGAAGTCTCCCTCTCTGCCGCACGAATTAGCAAGTGTGACAGAGAGGGAGATATTCGAACTTCGTTCGTTTTCGGTTCGCGGTAGCCCTTCCGCATAACATATCGAAAACGTTGTAGCCGTTTCTCAGATTCAATTTTGAATGAGAAATGAACCTAGGAAGTAAATCTCTACTTTTAAGTATTTTACAGTAAGTAACATGAACGCAGCCAGACCAGATACATATATCAGAAATAATATAGAACGCAACTTTATAGCCAACGCATCTACATACTGAAAATGATTGCATAACAAGCGTATTGATTTTTTAAAGCAATAACCAAACGCATTTTGTGCTCGTCACGGAAGTGTTACCATGAAAATTATGTTTACCTGGACATCGAGTAAAAATAGCTTTACCGGCTAGCAAAATATTAAATTATGTTTCAATAATTTTAATCCATAATTTATGCCTGGCGCTTCTTTGGTACCTAAAATATTTTTCCGTTATTTTTTCCATTTTGAAATAATGATACGAGTTATTTTTTATGCATTTTGCGTTACTGTTAATGACAAAAACAAAAATCATTAAGAAATTCGTTACCACTATCTTTTGTATGATTCAATTTCAATTCCTTTTTTGGAAAATTATATAAATTACATATTGGTTGCGGGGAGATTTTTAATTTTTGCTGTGGCCACACTGTCCTCGTGGTACTATGCCGCTAGGTTGGTAACATCTGCCCCTTCCTCCTTCTTTTGCGCCGCTCCACGGGCAGAACATCGAGGGAACGTGATCGATCGAATTTCAAAAAAGGCACACACCTACCCCTGTGCTCCCGCGATCACGAAATTACTCAAAATCTCCTGATAACAAACATCGGGAGTTAGTATTTCGTGTATCCACCATCCCGTGTGTGACCTAAGTAGATTACACCTCTACGCCCGCGAGGCAACCAGTGTAGAACCCTTCACAAAATGTCGAACCTCGTCGATCCCGTCGCGTTCGCGAAGGACTTCATCGCCGGAGGCGTCTCCGCTGCAGTCTCCAAGACCGCGGTGGCGCCCATCGAGCGCGTCAAGCTGCTGCTGCAGGTCCAGCACGTGAGCAAGCAGATCACTGAAGACCAGCGGTACAAGGGCATCGTCGATGCCTTCGTACGCATCCCCAAGGAGCAGGGCTTCGGCTCCTTCTGGCGCGGTAACCTCGCCAACGTCATCAGGTACTTCCCCACGCAGGCGCTCAACTTCGCCTTCAAGGACAAGTACAAGCAGGTGTTCCTCGGTGGCGTAGACAAGAAGACCCAGTTCTGGCGCTGGTTCGCCGGTAACCTGGCCTCCGGCGGCGCCGCCGGCGCCACCTCGCTGTGCTTCGTGTACCCGCTCGACTTCGCGCGTACCCGCCTCGCCGCCGACGTGGGCAAGGGCGCCGGCCAGCGCGAGTTCAGCGGCCTCGGCAACTGCCTCACCAAGATCTTCAAGTCTGACGGCCTCGTCGGTCTGTACAGAGGCTTCGGAGTGTCTGTGCAGGGCATCATCATCTACCGCGCGTCCTACTTCGGCTTCTACGACACGGCGCGCGGCATGCTGCCCGACCCCAAGAACACTCCCATCGTCATCAGCTGGGCCATCGCGCAGGTGGTGACCACCGTCGCGGGCATCATGTCCTATCCGTTCGACACCGTGCGCAGGCGCATGATGATGCAGTCCGGCCGCGCCAAGAGCGACATCCTGTACAAGAACACCATCCACTGCTGGGCCACCATCGCCAAGAGCGAGGGCGGGTCCGCCTTCTTCAAGGGTGCGTTCTCCAACGTGCTCCGAGGCACCGGTGGCGCCTTCGTGCTCGTCCTATACGAAGAAATCAAGAAGGTCCTGTAAATCTATTGTAAGTGTTACCATCTATTTGATTCCGATCACCACAAATAGCCGCTCCCTGAAATCATGTATTATTAGAAGCGAAAAACGAACCTAGTAACTTATTTTTAGTTAAATAAAGTGTTATACATTGATTCCAATATGTATTGTTTTATTAAATTATGTAAATGTTGAGTGTTACATAAGCTTGCTCCACCTAGTGCAGAGTTCAAGTTTGCCTTCAAAAGTTTTTTCTTTTTTAGGACTTTGTAATGGAATCACATTTTATCTGTAAAAGCTGCCACTTTCAGACTGTTATGTAACAGCCTCATTTCATTCCGCATTGAGGGCAAGGCCGGGAAGCTATTTCCAGTTTGTGTTCAGTGTAACAATGTGTATCTGTGTCTTGGCTCCGGCAACACTTTATCCTTGGACTTTGAAAGTGTATTATTACCTATTATGTAATGCTCTATTCTGTGATTTGTTTTAAATCATGTGATTCTCAAGTTATGTAACAGTAGTGTCCGTTGTGTGAATGATGGCTAGCCAGGTGTCCTGGCCGCGTTCTGAACGCTCGAGACAGCACTATGTAGGTAACATTCAGTTTAAGCTGTAGGTGAACATCTCGATTTTGTGAACAATCTTGTTTCCTCGGTGTGAGTTTTTTGTGAGAAAAATTCATGCGACAATACGAGTGATTATAATATAGATAATGTTAAAAATAACTTGGTTTTTATTATCCTTACTTTTTCTACTCAAGGCACTCAGAATTAGATAAGATTCCTCTTCCATTGGTGCACTATGATATAAATAATTTCATTTTTAACTTTATCAAGCTCAATCATATAATTCCAATGTGACATATCTGACATTGACTTGACTGATGGTTAAAAAAGTTAACAAAGAAAAGGTCAGTATTTATCCAAAACAGAACTCAAGTTCAAATCATTACACATAAAACCATATAGAAAAGTACTCTGTGATAAAACCTTTGTCTTTAATGACATTTGTCTAGATTATTTTTTATAGCATCTACACAGCTAGTTGCATAGCCCATAATATTCATGGAGAAAAAGTCAGTTTATTTAACAAGAATTAAATCGCCGAAGTCGAAGTTTAAACAATCTTGTCATCTGAACTAGATGTGTAAAGATTCAGATTCATTTATTCACAATATAAGATTACAATATAAATTACATGTCAATTTACAAGAATCTCTATTGTGATTGTAAAGTCCAACTTATTTTTTCTATGAAATAATTCATAACCTAGTTTCATACAGCATCATGACAGCATCTTACGTAATGAGCAAAGAGTAAGTATATCTATACGCAGCAATGAGGGAAAGGACTGCATGGTGATTATTCAGCGGCATGGCGAAGACGTCACGAGATGTGAATGGCCTGTGGTAGGTAGGTAGTGTGACGTCACATCTGGGTACTTTGGTGAGGCGAGGTGTATATGATTTGACTGCAGTAAAGTGCTCCGAACTAACTGGCTTGGGCGTGACGCGTGACCATTCAGTGTATCCTGGATTGCTGATTAGGTTAGGATTCCACTACGGAATTTCGGTGGGATGTGGATTTATAAAATTGAGGACGGGAAAAAGAAGTTTCTAGTTAAATATTGCAGTAAACTTAAATCTAGTAGGGTCATTGCACCGGTTATCAGCTACCTATTTAGTGTGCGGTTTGCAACTTTGATATGTGAATCAAAAGGATACCTATAAGTTACTTATTCACGTTTTTAAGTAAATTCTCACTAACATTTACGTGGGTATAGATAAATTTCCGTTAGAACCCCAATATATAGACAGTACGGAAGGTATTATAAAATCTGCGTAGGTACCGGTTACTCGACCAGGGTTAGTTTGCGACCACCTGTCAAAGTTATTGAATGATAATCAATTACAAAAACGAGAAAACGTATTTCAGTCCATTAACTCATCCAAGTGGACTGAAATACGTGTAGTACATTGGCGCGTAAATTAGCTTTTCGCAACCACAGGCAACCGACCTCTAATACATTTTATAACCTAAAAAGTAATTAATAGAATCGATCATAATAAATGCACTGAATGACCGATGACGGGGGATTGACTTTTTATCTGCCGGGAAAACAATGCCGTTGCATGTGTATTCAACAGGTGATACTTGTGAGTGACTTTTCTGACCAGGCACGTATCCAGACTTGGTTCGGTGGGGGACAAACATTGAAACAACCATGTGAACTGTGTAAAAATCGCTGTAATCATTGTAAACAGACGGCTAAAAAACTTTTTCGGGGGGGGGATAAATCCCAACTATCTCCCCCTCTGGATACGTGCCTGTTTCTGACTGGGGGTACCCGGGGTGCTCCAGTCCAACTGTCCTGCCCTAGCGACCGTGGATTCTCGTCATCTTGGCAAGGTGAGATAGACTGCCCTCCTTCCGCCAACCTGGAATTCAGGTGAGGAGCGAAGCTAGTGTAAACAGACTGTCCGCCAGCTTAGCAACCGGAAATACCTAAATGCGAGTATGATTGAGTGATTTGAGTGACACCACACTACTGCTATGACCATTGGCCAAGCATCAAATTCAGTCACGGATTCGAATGCCAGAAAAGTACTTAATATAAATAACGTAAACTGGGGTGACTAAGAAAAAACGGGGCTACTTTGATAAGTACCTACATATAAAACATATATTAATCACTAAGTATTTCTAGTTTGATTCAATTTAGTAAATAATTAGGAAATTAACGAAGGTATAAGTTGACTCGAGGTTAACTAAACAAAAAAGTAAAACGAGCCATAAAAACTAAATTTTTAAAGTCGCCCCTCAATCTGAAAGTAACCCCGGTTTACGGTATTAGTTTTATCTTGTTTATTATTTATTATAAAAAAATGTGTAAGTACAGTAGCTTTTTAATAATTACTAATAATAATTTACATTTACAATTTTATTAGTTGAAACATTGTAGGTACCTACATTGTTACTCGACGTTAATATCAGATTTTTAGTACCTATCAACACAAAATGAAATTTTATTTTATTTCATTTCAAAACTGAATTTAAATAACGAGACAGCAAAAATATTAAATTAGAATAAATAAACCAAAGCAAAGGTAGAAAGAAAGAAATAAAATAACATTTAAAATTTCCAGCTATAAACTTTATTAGGTACATCCAATTGAATCATCGTGGCGCCACTGTCTATGAACAATACATAAGTTATTGTAAGTTCCAAATTTGACCACTTACCAATTAAATTTGCCGTTCTGCATCGCGCTATCAACATTTTTTTAACTTCCTAGAATATATGCAAGCTGAATTTTAGAGCAATTGGAGGGGTCAGTCAGCTCATGAGAAACCAGTCTCCACCCAGCTGGTCTAACTGGGTGGACATATTCAGATGACTCCTACTGGAGGGAGTACATTCCATACGCTTCACTGCCCAGCACTGGTGATGACGTAAGCCAAGACAAACAAGCCTAGCGCTAATCAAGCTCCACGGTATGGCATTGCATTGCCAGCCAAACACCATCATGAGTAAAGATTATATAATCCGATCGGATTACCTCGACCCCCTCTTTTTATCCAACATGCATTTGTTATGTGCCGTAATTTCTTAAGCATTGATTTTAACACGTGCCTGAATAAAACAACTACAATAACTTCGAAAACTACATGCTGTCTGTCGTTGCACATTAAGGGTCGGTTGCACCAACATACGATCATCGTCAAATATGGCGCCGGCAGCTGTCATCCCATAGAAACTTGTCAAACTTTCCATACAATCAGATTTTACGAACACCGCTTACGATTACAGACGGTTTGACCACCAGGAAATACAGACCAGCCTAAGTGGGCCCCAATGTTGTGTTCATAAGGTCTCCAGCGGGGCTAAGATGATCGCTTATAAATATGTCGGACGCATAGCATTCGTTCCTTACTGTCACGTATGTAAGTATTGTAAGTGCGAGAGGGACGAACTACCTGAGCTGGATGCGAGGGTGCGCTGTGTTGAGAGACTGACTGTGAACTGCGGCTCTAGCTGTCAAGTCAACACAAATAAGCTTTGATGACTCCATTCGAGTAAGTAGTAACTCAAGTGTCTAGCTTTGCTGCATGCATCAGGTAGGCTATATTGTATGCTTGTTTACCACCGGCATCTTATACAAAAAACAACTTGTAAAACATTCATAAATACCTACGATGCATTTTACAATGCCGAGAGACGAATACAAATTGTCTCCGTGGATAATATGCAATGCATTCCGCCCCTAGTCGGCAAGGCGCCGCGACTTACGTAACAGCGATCGGCGAATCCGAACATTTTCGATTGACCTACTTACCCTCGAATCGCTTATTGCTTTCTTTATTTGCAGTGCCTTTACCATGAGTTTACATGACCGTACTCGCTAGCGCCTGCGTAAAAAATTGTATGGGCAAAAGTACAGTGCCTTTACCATGAGTTTACATGACCGTACTCGCTAGCGACTGCGTAAAAATTTGTGTGGGCACGAATTAGCAAGTGCAACAGAGAGGGAGATATTCGAACTTCGTTCGTTTTCGGTTCGCGGTAGCCCCTCAGGGTCAGGAGTGCTACCGCGAACCACAAACGAAGTTTTCCCTCTCTGTCTCACTTATGTGCAAACTTGCAAGTGCGACAGAGAGGGAAAATTTCGAATGCCGTTCGCGGTAGCACTGCAGATCGCATTTCTCAACCGATTCTCATTTCATGTTAGCAACGTCGCCATAAGTTGAAGGTATATGAAGACAGGTTATACTTACTCAAAGAGAATATAACCACTACGTTCTAGTTATACTTAGTTTAGTTATGCCCTTTTAGACCTGGACTAGTAGGTATTAGACCTTATTGTTTCTTACCTTTTAATCGAGTTATTTATTGACCAAGTTGTATCGAGTTTCCTTACAAATTGACCAGTTTTAATTGCTCCTAAGGTTGGAGTTAACCACGAGTAATTCTCACAGGTTAGTAAAGGTAGGGTCGCTAGGCCAGTTACGCGGTCTGCGTCAGTTTGCGGCCTTCTGAAGAACGAAGTTTTTTCAATTAAAGATATTTACATTTTTACGTGCCCTAAACAAATAGTGAGTCGTATGCGTTTTAATTAATAGTTATTGAATCGGAATAAGTATATTAAAAAAACAAGAAAGCATCCTTTCAGTTCATCAACTCATCCAAGTGGCCGCAAACTGGCAACAGGTCGTAAACCCACCTACCGACCCTAAGTACTCCTTATTCAGCATTCTAAAGTAAGTATCTAACATTGAAGCATTTTATTACTGTAAATAAATCAATGGGCAAATATTTACGCCATTTTCTGTTTGAATTGAATCGTATCTTGACATTTTCTCAATGTTACTATCTAGAACAGGATTATAGCGACCTTATGCCATAAAACTAAAATGTAGTTTTTAGATTTTTCATTTAGAAATATTGTTTCAAACATCACTCGAAATCGACCATTTTCAAGCTAAAAACTTGTTATTTTCGCTTAAATTCTGCTACACACAATAAAATCTAAAAATCGCTGTTACTATCTAAAACATTAATAAAATCATAGTATCCTTTAATAACTTTATTGATATTATCAATAGTTTTCTCATTACTTGAAATCATAACATTTTAAAACTTATAAGGCCTCTTAAAATCGCGTCGGACAGCGGAGCAACGTGATCCACAAAAAATGGTCTCGCCGGAAGACCAGCGCTGGCTTGTGAGTCAGCATTATGCTGAGGCGGGACCATTTCGTGGCAATTTTATTAGTTAATAGTTAATAATTTATTATCTTTTAGTATCTATGCCACGAATAAATTATTTTCATTTTCATTTTCATTTTAAAAGGCGACGAGATAGGCTCAAACGTGAAATCGAGGTGTTTTTGGTGGGTGTTATGATTTATGAACCGTCCACTCCGTCCAGTGGTTCATTCAGCTTGGTTAGGACATGACATGAGTTCAATGGCACTGCAGAGCGCTGACCTCGGGCGATATGGGATGCGGTGGCGCTACCGCGATCAGCAAACGAAGTTTTCCCTCTCTGTCGCACTTGCAAGTTTGCATATAAGTGAGACAGAGAGGGAAAACTTCGTTTGTGGTTCGCGGTAGCCCCTCGGTTTTGCTACCGCGTCTGTCAAACTTCGACACCAGCGGACACGTAGAAAAAGGATCCTGGGGCCCTACCGCGAACAGCAAACGAAGTTTTCCCTCTCTGTCGCACTTGCAAGTTTGCACATAAGTGAGACAGAGAGGGAAAACTTCGTTTGTGGTTCGCGGTAGCCCCTCTGTAGAAGGAGGATTACTGAATGACCAAAAGGGACGGACTTATGATACGCTGATTAAATTGAGATGTATCAGAAGACTGATACGTGACATCTTATAATTAGTCGTGCTGTTTTGGCGCGAAATTTAAATAAGCGCAATCATCGATGACGTGAAACGTTGATAAAAAATACAATAAGGGTGGGTTGCACAAAACCGTCTGTAATCGTAAGCGGTGTTCGTTAAAATCTGCTTGTATGGAAAATTTGACAAGTTTCTATGGGATGACAGCTGCCGGCGCCATATTTGACGATGACCGGCCTGTGATGGTATGTTGGTGCAACCAACCCTAAGTTTATACGCGATGAGGGACTGGAGATGACACATTGTGTCCCGTTCCCACGTATGTTATTGACTATGCTAACATCTCTTTCGCACATCTTTGTATGTGTGTATTGCCACAGAATAAGAACATTGCCGCGGCTCCAGCTCCTTACTTCATGAACGGACACCATTAAAGCATAATAATTTTGAATATCTGAGGACGAAGTTCGACTTAAGGATTATCTTAGATATTTCATTGCAGTTCCGAAGATAGGGATTCCTGTGGGGCTACCGCGAACCACAAACGAAGTTTTCCCTCTCTATCTCACTTATGTGCAAACTTGCAAGTGCGACAGAGAGGGAAAACTTCGTTTGCTGTTCGCGGTGGCACTTCTGGGATTATATTGTCAATGTTACTTCTCAAGTCGTCGAAAACTTGCATGTAAATCGGGCAAATTGTTCATTTGAGTCGCTCAAAACTGCCTCTGCTCCCGTTGAAACCGGCCGCCATCGCCACCGACCGCAGGTCTTATCAATTTATACACAACCGGGCTGGTATTCAAAACTCGTACCAACAACCACCGGCAGCCAGTGCTAGTCTGACTTCAGTGCTCCATGCACTGCTAATGCGATTAGTTTACATACTTGGCCATTCTAATTTTTCATATACATAAATTACAGACACTTTTTTTAATGCAGATTTTGTGTTACCTCACTTCATATTTGTGTATTGTTATTTAGAAAGAGGTTCTATTGCAGTATCACTTCCGATAGTTTTGGGAATTAACGAACCACATGCAGGTAATACCCATAAATCGAGAAACTCAGTGGTCCTTGTCTTGTCTCACGATTTGTATGAAAAAATGGTTTTTATTTTACCACTGTGTTAACCACCTTTTACAGCAATATGTTATTATATAAGTATCACTATCACTACATAGTATAAAACAAAGTCGCTTTCTCTGTCCCTATGTCCCTATATCCCTATGTATGCTTGAATCTTTAAAACTACGCAACGGATTTTGATGCGGTTTTTTTAATAGTCCTTCATTGTGCTTGTCGGATCACGCACAATGAAGGGTTCCGTACCAATACCTACTCATCTACATTTAAAACCACTATCCAATACAATGAAACTGAAAAGGTTGTATCTTCATAGGGAACTCACGGCACTTTCGATTTTTTGTTTGGGCTAGACAGTTCTTCAGTGAAAACTCAAAAACCGTAAAACCTATCTTGTTCAAACCAAAACTCGTTAATAGTAGTTTATGCAACTGATACATAATGAGAGGTCTTAAAACACGAGTGTGGTTTTATGAAACGAGCGACAGCGAGTTTCATAATAGGATCACACGAGTGTTTTAAGGCCTAATTATGTACAGTTGTATACACTACTTTATCTACATCCATACATTAAATCCTCTTTCATGTGTTGAGGCACCATTGCGTTGAAAGTGCAGGAGTTCGAGTTCGTGAGCTTGTTGAAGTCTTTTTGAGCACGAGCCTGTATCGTAATGGACGGAGATGGCCATAACGATACCGTTTTTGATGCTGTTATGGCCATCTCCGCCCCGGACCGGCGCGATATTGTAAAGTTGGTCCTACACTTTTTGAGCACATAAAAGAGGATTTACTGTATGGGTGTAGATAAAAGTATTTATTAATGCTCACTACTTCAATTTTAGACCTTAGTATATCAAGAGGTCAGGGTAATATGGGCCGGGCCGAGCCCAACGCAGCCATGGATGCTTTGTGAATTACTGTTCTGTTATTGCAATTTAAAACCCTATTGTTGTTTATTAGAGTGTACTGTTATTGTTCCAACCTGACACCCAACTGTTGTGCACACAATGGACTCTGACCGCACTTTATTAAAATGATACCTAATAGCTAATAATATACGTACCTACTTAGTGAATGTCATAGCCTAACTCCGTCACCTAGATACCGTTGTTGACATGTTTTGCCTGTCACTTGAAAAATATACTGATATGATCAAGTAACGCTCTTACATTTCATAATTTATTTAATAGTGAATAGCAATAATAATAAAATAACTCAAAAACAATTACGAATATTAACATAGTTTATTAGACAAGAATATTACTAAAAATAACGAATTTCCTGTTTATAGAGAAGCTCCTTTTTCTGTTTCAAACTATATATTAATTTAATTTGGTGTTTTTTACGTAGTGCATATTTTCCTTATAAGTGTAGATATTTGTGAAAACTTTACTGGCTTATGAGATCATAAGCCAGTAAAGTTTTAATACATTAAGGTAGTTACCTTAATGTATTAATTTTATGTGTGATTCATGCTGTTTGTTTTCCCTAATAAAGAAAAAAATGTTTTGCGGTTGGTTCGGACACCTAAATGTGCGGAGACCGACGCGCACTTGGCCGGTTTTTTGTATCAGAGGTGTGGTGTATAAGTTTGGGTGTATCCAAATATGATTTTAAATATACAAACGTCGTCTCTCCTCAAAGATGCGAACCTGGGGGCCGATTTTTGAGTGTCGAACGCTCTACTTTTCACTTGACATCTGTCATTTGTTTATTGTTTTATGTTTATATTTTACATATTGACGATCTTTTTGTGAATTTATTATACTCTCTTTTGACATACATTACAGTAATTCATGTCTTTTTTAAAATTTCATATGCATCAATAATTTGCTCTGAATAATTAGATTCAATTTATGTAATATATACGAGTAACTGACGATTCAAAAGTGCTTGTTGCTAGGCCTATTTGAATAAAGAATATTTTGAGTTTGAGTTTGTTAAATTATCATAATTTTTTGACAGATCTCGAGAGAAAAGTCGAGCGCTCGACACTAAAATCGGCCCCCTGCTGATGATCCTACCAGCTGATGCAGTAGGAGTTTCGCTATGATGCCATTCATTACTAAAATCAATAAATATGTGATATTTATAAGTCTGTATTTCATACTAGACTCCGCAGCTGATAAACAATACCCAGTACAGTTAATACAACTCGCCTTGGGAGCTATTTATAGCCACTCACAATCGGTCGTCCGTACCCTCCGCCGAGGCAGGTACAAAATGGTCCGACTCAAGAAAAAATACCACCTGTTTCCTTACCTTTCTTAACACTACGTGGTCTACCTGTACCGATTATAAGTTTTTTTTTTTAACCTGACTGTGGCTTTATAGGCCGGGCCCAATAAAGCGATAGGAGTGCGCGGTTGGTGGAGAGTAGCCTGGGGAAAATCCAGGGGAAAACCTCCGGCACGACCACGCGTGTGGCTTGG
This sequence comes from Epiblema foenella, assembly GCA_963556455.1. Lineage (NCBI taxonomy): Eukaryota > Metazoa > Arthropoda > Insecta > Lepidoptera > Tortricidae > Epiblema > Epiblema foenella. The sequence continues at coordinate 11,079,326 of OY747119.1, read as the reverse complement.
AACACTGGAATACTCTAAGAGTTTGCGCTCCAGTGAGATTGGTTGAGCGGTTTCAACCGAATCTGAGGTGTGAGTGGAATCGAGCTACTGGGAGTTTTGTCGCTGCGATTATAAGTACCTAAGTTGCTGTATTTATGCGGAGAAGTGGAGTTTTTGATGAAAGACAGTAAACATCTCAACTCTTACAAAAAAAGGGACAACTACCGTTGCTTTTAGGCTATTTCGTCGGGGATAGGGCAATACTGCGTAACTAGCACTGGTAAATAGTGCGTATCTACACAACACCCATAATGTAAAACCGCGTAACTAGCACTGGTAAATAGTGCGTATCTACACAACACCCATAATGTAAAACCGCGTAACTAGCACTGGTAAATAGTGCGTATCTACACAACACCCATAATGTAAAACCGCGTAACTAGCACTGGTAAATAGTGCGTATCTACACAACACCCATAATGTAAAACCGCGTAACTAGCACTGGTAAATACTGCGTATCTACACAACACCCATAATGCAGAACCGCGTAACTAGCACTGGTAAATACTGCGTAACTACATCTACACAACACCCAACTTTACAGGAGAAGCTTAAAACGTTTTTATTAAGGATTTCACGTTCGTTGGCGGGAAATTTTAATTTGGCTACATTTGTTAGATACGCGGTATTAACCAATACCATACGCGGTATTGCACTATCCTCGACGATTTGTAACACATTGTGACCCCAAATTCCCCTATTTAAGAGATTTATATAAGCGAAAAACTGAAAAAGTCAGATTCTTTGCTCCCTCCCCAGTCCCCAAATCTGCTCAGCCATATAAATTGTCAAAACTTTAAAAAATAAGTTTTGACAATTCATATCGTTTTGTGTCACCACGATGCTTAAGTATATAGGGTCATAGGGTCGCTAGGCCAGTTACGGGGCCTGCGTCAGTTTGCGGCCTTCTGAAGAACGAAGTTTTTTCAATTAAAGATATTTACATTTTTGCATGCCCTAAAGACATAGCGAGTTGTATGCGCTTTAATTGATAGCTATTGAATGGGAATATATTTAAAAAGCAAGAAAATATCCTTTCAGTTTATCAACCCAAGTGGCCGCAAACTGGCGCATCAAATTAACAAGCCGTAAACCTACTGTGAAAATTTGAAGACTGTAGCTTCAACCGTTTGTCTGTAAACCTGTGTGATAGACGATGGACGGACGGACGGACGCGTGAGTGACAACACAACAATAGGGTTCCTTTTGGACCCTTCGTTTTATGAATAAGGGGGGAGTATTCCAGTGTTCCAAACCACACGCGTGGTCGTGTCGGAGGTTTTCACCTGGATTTTCCCCATACGACTCTCCAATCGCGCACTCCTATCGCTTTATTAGGCCCGGCCTATAAAGGTTCAAAAGGACCCTTCGGGTACGGAACCCTTCTGCGTGTGTTAGGTGTAGTTTCTGATCGTCGAAACTCCCGCGGATGCTGTGTCGAGACTAGTCAGCGTCCTGCATTTGCCTTTTCTGTCGACGGTGCAGCGCAAACCTTACTTAATAGTCGTGTCAATGGAAACAAACATTGTCTTCTTTTTGGTAATCTGGTCTCATATTTGCCAGATTTTATGTACGAGACCTTGAAGCAAACAACGATCTAGCGTCATGAAGTCGGCCCTTTGACTGAATTCTAAATTGTTTGGGCGACACTCAAGAATCCAGAGGTGAAGTGTGCAAGGCGGATGAAAAGATTAAAAATACAACACAACTTACACAACACAATACTTGTACGCGCTCAGAATGTGTCTTCAATGACAGGTCAGATACAGAATGTAGAGACACATTATAGCCCAATGGTGTACTCTGGCACAATAGGTAACTAAAGGAATCGAAGGCTTTAGAGCGGTGGAATTTCATGTCACTCACCTTTGGAGCGACGCATTGGTCTAAGAAAACAAGGTCTGGGTCTGACAATCGGATTCGTGACACTTATGTCCGCATACCATCGATAGCCTGATGCCGTAGGTCGTGTCACCCACACTACTAAGTACTAACCGATGTACGGGATTAACATACCTGGCGCTGTATATTATTGTATCATGGTCGAACGGGGCAAAAAAGTACTTACCTCCACCCCCTCCACCTTACAGAATACCGCAGCCGCTGCTGGCCATTGGCATGTATATTTGTAACAAACTTGATAGGGACTTTACCGATTTGAAGAATACATATGTCATATTAATTATGAGTCATAACCAGTTCACATCTTGGGTCATACACGGATTTAGGTTCGCGACTTTTCTATGGACGTACCAATTAAAAGTCAGCGTGACCACTTTTAGTAGTTTCCTACTTTTTTGGTAGTTTTGTGGTAATTTTTTCAAGCTTTTAGTAGGAGAAAATAAGTCAGTAGTTTTTAGTAGTTTATAGCAATCCACAATTGGCTACTTGACAATTTTTGAAAATCTGTTTCAATATGTTAAAAATGTTGTAAATTAAACGTTTCAGCTTTTAAGAAAACATGTACTGTTTACTTATTATGAAATCCATACTTTTAGAATTTCATTGAAATTTTCGCGCTAAAACGCGATCCAGTCCATATTTCAATACCACGATAATATTGATACCCCATTATTGTGATAATAATAACCGTGTATCTGACCGCTATGGGAGATCATAGCAATACTGCAAGTTATAAGATTTGTAAGATAGGGATATGATGACCTTGGTTGTCTCGCTCTATCTCGAAGCTGTCCCTTTGCATGATTGAGTGTTTTACTGACATTCTTTCCCTTTCTCACTCACTAACTTACTAGCAAAGGACGAATGCTTGTTCCGAACTACGATATACAAGATTTATACACAAATAATTGCGATTTAAACACAATCAAGCTTGATTTAGTTAGTCTAGTAGTTTCTAGTAGATTATGAAATTCATTTGGTATTTTTTAGTAGTTTTCTGACCACTCTTTTAGTAGGAACGCCGATTATAAAGTGGTCACGCTGTTAAAAGTTAAGGGCTACAAAGCTTAATTTTGGATTGGACCAGTAACCCGCATAAACAGTATCTTCATTTCTATATATCCCTGTAATAAAAACATAGCTATCATGCACATAAGCTGTTAACTAATGACCACAGGAGGGACGACTTTTGTTTTTTCCAGTGTTGCCAGATGGTTACATTTCTTATATTTTTCGTAACTTTTGACCGGCTCGCGTAACATGTAAGTAACTTCTGTTGTAAACGAAATTTTCGTAACTTTGGAGAATAACGAAACTCTATTTAAAGAAAGGTCACAGTTGTATCTAACCGCTACAATTTATAAGCTTCCATACAGAAAAGGTGACAAAAGAACCCACATGGTATGATTTGCCTGTCCGTCTCTTGCAACTATGTATGACATTTGGGATATCCCCCATCAGCCAGACTTAATTTTGTAGCCGAACTCGCCGAATTCTAGCTGTATGTGGCTACTCATTTCTTAAAATCGACCGTTTTGATTGGTAGTTATGAAAAATCCAAAAAATGTAACTTTCGCATCAAAAATGTAACTTTTCAAGAAACGAAACGTAATTTACGTCCCAAGGGCCCTGGCAACACTGGTTTTTTCAACTAAGTATGAGTAGTATGACTCTTAGGTGTTTTTCCATTACGCCTATAGCGATTTCGTAGTTATGTAAGTTAAGCTGACAAAATTAGCTAACATAACATGAATCATGATGGTTAGAGCCTTGGCCGTGACGTAGTGACGTCATAGAGCATGTGACGTCACGTCAGCCGCCTCCACGACCGCTGGTACTCGAGCTACGTGTTGAGGTCAGAGGGCAAACCGAAAACAGTATCTCCTTCTTTGTCGCTCGACTGAGCAAGCGCGACAGAGGAGGGAGATACTTCATTTTCGTCTTGCGTGAGGCCCTCAGAACAGTCAGAATTCGGAATTTCTCTACGACTTGGGGTTCCGTGCCTCTGACACGAATTCATGTAATTTGTATCGTTGATTGCATTATTTCCTTGCCGGAGCGGAATGTTAAGTGAATTCGTACAAAAAGCTTCTTTATGGCTGAGATACGCGTCATACTCGTGATCGGGTGCTGTTTGTGGAGTCCGGTCTGTTCATGCTTGCTAGGACATAGTGACTACGTTAATACTAGTGTCTTTTTATAGGGGATTGACGAGAGACATCATCCTGTTGTGAATTCTTTTTTATTATCAGTGACTTAGAGACCATATACATCTCTAACAATATTAAATTAATTTTAATTTTGACGCTCAGAGACCATGTTAATTTCTGGGATATTATATTAATTTCATTATACTCCTTATTTAATCTTGAGACCTTATACATCTCTAACTTTACTGATGTTGTAATATTTGTAATAGATAACTTTGCAAGTTTATCTTCACTGTATGACAGTAATTTGTACCTATTGTTATAATTGTAAACTCGAAATTATTATTCCTTCTTGAACTGTAAATTAATATTTTGACATGAAAAATGTATTACTTATTATAGTCAGACTTTCTTAAATTGTAAATTAATATTTTGACATGTAAAAGTGCCCTTGTGGCCTATTTGCAGAATAAATGATTGTATTTGTACCTATTTAAATTACTTGAGAGAAGATTCCAAATCCATACCTAACCTAACAGCTTAATTAAAAGAAAGATCTCAACTACTTACCATTTGTTCTGCAGGTAGCTAGCGGACGTGGTCTAGATTATTAGGTCGCAGCGACCTTCAGCGCATCGACCCGCCACTGCTCGTCGCTCGCAAATCACAACAGAAAGTGCAAATCACTATTCAGTTAGGGGGTCCACGTGGGGTCCTATTTCAGGTCCACGACCTTTTACAAAGAGCTCTTTTTTTAACCTGACTGTGGCTTTATAGGCCGGGTCCAATAAAGCGATAGGAGTGCACGGTTGGAGAGTAGCCTGGGGACAATCCAGGGAGAAACCTCCAACACGACTACGTGAGCGGCTTAAACACTGGAATACTCTAAGAGTTTGCGCTCCAGTGAGATGGGTTGAGCGGCTTCAATTAAATCTGAGGGGTGAGTTGAATAGTACTGGGAATTTTGTCGCTTATTCACTAAAACTAGCTTAGCTGAGAAGAAACTCCCAAAGATCTCGTCATCATCATAACGTTATTCCAGTACCTTTACGTCCTGAAGGACGCCCGGGTCTACCTAATCCCAAGGTTTGGCGCAGGCAGTCGTTTTTATGGAAGCGACAGCCATGCATCTGACCTTTCAAACCTGGGGAAAACTAGACCTTATTGGGAATAGGCTTGTCAAGTGAGTGGGCAACTTCACTGTTAGAAGTTACTGCTAAGCCTGGTCCGACCCGTCCAATTCATTAACGTCCAATTCCACGAATGTCCAGTCTGTCTGTTAGGTCCAATTCCCCAAATGCCCATTCCGCGAAGGTCCAATTCTCTAAATGTCCAGTCTCCGTCTAAGCACGGTCCGACCGGTCTAATTCATTAGGTCCAATTCCACGAATGTCCATCAGTCTGTGTGTTAGGCTCAATTCCTCGAATGCCCATTCCGCGAAGGTCCAATTCTCTAAATTTCCAGTCTCCGTCATAGACAGCTTCGTCGCTCAACGCATCAGAGGGACTACAGGCTCAGTATTGCTCAAAAACCAAGTACCGAGTAAGTATTATTATGGCTGGCATACGTTATGTAAACTGAAGAGCAAAAATAATGGGTGCACTTTATATTGAATTTCCTCAGAAAGTGTATTCATTATTAAAGGAAGAGAGTAGTTTGGTTAGGTAAGTTAATATTTTCCAGCCAGACAAATAGCCTACTTCCTTTAATAATGTAATCTTACCTTTTATACACATGTCATTTTATACAAGTTACCATAAAAATAAAAAACTACCAACTGTAGGCTTTATTTACGACACAAGAAGGTTGAGTTTGTTCTTTGGTATAGATACTTAAAATTATTTGTCTTGGCCGAGATTTATCAAATCAGTCCGTTCAAAAAGCGACTTTACTAATCTAGTTAGAAGACTCAAAATCCAATGTCAGTTTCATGAAATGTCGGACATTTTAATATACACGAGTGTTGCACGAGGACCATGTCAACTTTATACTCTTTGGACTTTATTGGACCATGTGTAATACGAACTCGACAAGTCGATTCGATACTGCCTGCCTTGTTCGCAAAGTACTTTACCTAGTACTCGACTGAAAGGACCAATATAATTTGACCCGTAATCATCCAACAAGTATGGGCGATGGGAGGTCAGGTTTACTGTGGCGACTACGTAATACTTTATGAACAATATTAATTATGTTAACTGGTGGAGGGTAAGGGTCGGTTGCACCAACATACGATCACAGGCCGGTCATCGTCAAATATGGCGCCGGCAGCTGTCATCCCACAGAAACTTGTTAAACTTTCCATACAATCAGATTTTAACGAACACCGCATACGATTTCAGACGGTTTGGTGCAACCCACCCTTCCTGGTTTCCTGCCGACAAACTGCTATGCAGTTTGGCAGATATTAGATATCTTCTTAAGTTTAAAAGTAAATTTAATAAATAAAAATAATAATAAAGAGGAATGTGCGTTTCCAATCAACTATGTCTAGTTATATTTTAAGAAAAGTAGACAGTCTTACGTAGGAAGATTGGGGGAGGTGTACGAGAAATGGAGGTGTCCTAAAAAAAACATTGATGTCAAAAGCTTATTATAGGGTTGAGGACTATCTAACAGACCAGAAATGCATGGCCCAAACCAAATACCTAAATAGCGTAAAGAGTCTAATATTTTCATTGTATCTAGTTGACACAGTTCTTGCAGGAAAGCATATCAAACGATTCGACATATTTTGTTTTCTTGTGTTTTACACATTGTAAATACCTATAGTTATTTTTTCCTCGTTTTTCTTTCAATTTTCTTTTGTTGTTTACCACTTACATTTACTTAAGTAGGTTAAGTAGTATCATTGTAATAAGCATATTTTGGAGAAAATGACTGACTGTCGAGTTTCTTTCGGCGTTTCTTCTCGGCAGTTGTCTCATGAGAAACGCTAGTAGTTTTTGACTTGTAAAAGTGCCTTTGCATTATTTCATCATTTATTTCATTTAATGTCTATGTTTAAGTGGAGGTAATAGGGGTCAAAAATTGCCAATAACATTCTTAGTTAATTAATGACGCAAAAACAACAGGCTGGGGCGCGGCGCTGGGTCACTCGGACACTGTTATCTGATAAGACGAATATTCTTAACACGTGGCTCTAATTGTTTTACGTACGTAATATAATACTAGAACATTACCCGATATACCAAATGAGTAGTTTTCAACACCCGAACAATTAGATTTAGGGTGGGTTGCACCAAACCGTCTGTAATCGTATAAGCGGTGTCCGTTAAAATCTGATTGTATGGAAAGTTTGACAAGTTTCTATGGGATGACATTACTCTACAACCTTCAAAATACTTTCGACTATAATTTTGCTAGGTAAGAACGAATTTCTGTGAATTTTGCCGATGTAATTGTTTCCCGCAGTGCGGCACTGATAGCAGCTTGGTTTCAGTTTAGTACCTACCTCACGTTATGTTATACCCTTTAGTCATCGACGCAGTGACAAGGGGGGTCCCCCAGGACAAAGGCACCATTAAAGCTAATTGTACAATAGTAACAATTAGCTAATACTGGTTGCAAAAAATTTCGCGCCTATGTGATAATCCACATCGAAAGGGACCTTATGGCGGCAGGCGCTTACGTTGCAGCTATTCACTATTGTATTGGAACAGCGGCAATAAAGGCGTAAGTGCCGGCCGCCATAAGGTCCCGATACGGTTGGCGTGATATTAAGCTTTGAAGTGATAATTTTTGCTACGGTCAAGTGTGCCCCCCCCCCACCCCTGCCAGCTAAACGGTGGCTACTAGGCATGTGAAAAAAATCATGGTAGTAGTATATACGATGAACTTAAAAGGAAACTGTCACAGCTAAGTAGACATTACCGTAAAGGGCACAAATATGTATACAACACAACATCTCAAAAAAGTACATACATCATCAGTACTAAGATCAGTAAAAACCCTTCTATGGGTCCGTAATTCCGCATATGACCGGTGACGTGATGGACGGGCAACTACGGAACCCTACACTGTGTGTGGCCCGACACGCACTTGGCCGGTTCTTACCCGTATATTCTCGACGTGTAGCTAGCTAGACGACGTCGCAGAGACGTATCGTAGTCACGTCGACTGATAGTGATAATGATACTGTTAACTCACCGATATGATAAAATTGATAAATTGACGCATTACGAGGCGCCTAATAACCTATTAAATGAGTATTTGGAATAGAAGTAGTATGGCTTGATAAAAATAGGATGTTAGTGGGTGAATCAACTTTTAAGTACCACTCGTTGCCGTGGTTACGTCTAGTTGTCCAGGGGACAAAATTCGAATACAATCATGATTTTATGCTATTTAAGTTTATCAAACTTAGATATTTGTGGTACTTATAAGCTATTTCCATAATGGTCCATCTACTAAGCAAGTTAGTAGAACTTAATACAACATTTTTTTGAACAAACTGCGCCACTAGTGTCCCTTGGACAACGGGTCAAGAGCAAATAAATGAAATTAAAATATTTATTTCAGACTCGGCGATCCATATCCGGGGACCGATACCGGTATTTTAAAAAACCCTGAATTAGCCCAATATATTGGATTATTTTTTGCTCTTTACGTAGGGCTGAACCATGTATTTAGGTAACAACGTCGTATTATTAGATTGTCCCAATAAAAACGAAATAATGAACTGGTGACCGTAATAATACCGGTATTTTTCTATGGAGATAATACCGGTATCCGATCCCTGGTTTTATTAGACCATGCCGGCGCGGTAAGGGGGCGTCCATAAATTACGTGAGATGTTTAAGGGGGGAGGGGGTCGAGTCAAATCTCATCTAATCTTACGTTGGAAAGAGTTGGTTCTCGGCAAATATCACGCAATTTTTATTCTGATTGAAACAAAAAAAAAATTATACTATTTTGGTCCATTTAATCCAGATTGTACACGCTTATAAGATTTAATCTTAAGCGTAATCGTAATACGATTAAGATTATTCACTAATTCGTTCGAAAGAGAATAATTTCATTCATACTTCGACGTTAACTCTCAGCAATATTGATTACTAGTCTTAACTAGTCGTAAATAAAAGCACGAAGCAATTTTTTCTTTCTTTTTACAATAACAATCCAACGCGTTTACGTAAGAAACCCACATTTTAAAAAATCTCACGTGAGATTGGGGGTTGGGGGAAGGGGTTGAATAAAATCTCACGACATCTCACCAGGGGGGGAGGGAGGGACAGAAAATTAAAAAAACACACCTCACGTAATTTATGGACGCCCCCTAACAGAAGAGAAGGAAACCGGGCGACAAGCGAGATGCCACAGCGCTCGTGCTAACGTTTAGCTAAGTTCCCGCTATTCCGATCAAGGCCGGCCCTGCGCTTGGGAGTCAAGTACGCGCCCGAAATACCACGTGGGACATTAAAGTTACATAAGGCAAGGCAAGACGCACGCTGGCGGCGCGCCAGCGGCCGTAAGTGGCGCAAGGTCGCCGCGCGTAGGTCAACCGATATTTTAAAATATAACTTATGTAATGACGGGAAAATGGGTGTCGGGACGTCGGGAGTCGATATTATCCCGTTTCGTAATGCTTGGTGCGCGGTTTAAATGCTATTGTTGCTCGCAGCGTGCAATGTGCGTGAAATTCGAAATCCGATGTTCGGAGTACTTATAGGCTTAGGAGTGCTTATTATTTATATATTTATTTTATTTTCTTTATCTTAGGGGCATGTTTTTTATTTTTTCCTGGTGAAGGTCGCGGGAATCCGGTGGAAACGAACGGCACAGGCTCGGTCTAAATGGCGAGCCTTGGGGGAGGCCTATGTTCAGCAGTGGACGTCTTTCGGCTGAAATGATGATGATGATGATGATTTTCTTTATTGGGGAAAAAAACAGATACAGGCCGATGTAATAAATAGGACAAATCAGTATAAATGAAGTATGTACAGTCTGTATCCTAAGACAAACGAAGTTTTCTCTCTCTGTCGCACTTATGTGCAAACTTGCAAGTGGGACAGAGAGAAAATTTCGAATGCCGTTCGCGGTAGAACTCCAGGTCGTCGGTCCACCTGGCGGGGGGTGGTCCCAGAGCAGCGAGTACTGATTACTGATAATAAATGATGATGATGACTCGCTGCTCGCCGGCGGTAGGACCAGCGTACAGTGCTTAACTCTGCCCGGTCCTGTACCTTTACCATGAGTTTACATGACCGTATTCGCTAGCGACTGCGTAAAAATTTGTATGGGCAAAAGTACAGCGCCTCTGGTGGTTACGCAATAGAACTAAGAATCGGCATACTAAATCGTTTACGCAGTCGCTAGCGAGTACGGTCATGCAAACTCATGGTAAAGGCACTGGTTGTTCGGCAATTCATACTGTGACTGCTCAATTAATACCTACAATCAATGTAACTAGTACCCGATCACAATACTACACTATTATGTAACACGGTAATACTATACCTATTCTGTGATACCGGCCGCACCCGCACCAGTATGACGATACAGATATGAATGATATAGATATATTGTAAGTTACAATTTGTAACCGGATAAGCACTTAATGTAACCGTTTTGAGGATTAGACCTTAATCGTCGGCAATAAGGCACATAAAGGTGACTGCGTTATAGCACAGAGGGCCTACTCCGAACTTCTTATCGTACCGTCCCTTTCACTCCCGTCTTATACACTATATGAGTGAAAGGGACGGCACGATACGGAGTTCGGATTTCGAAGTTCGGAGTAGGACCTCTGAGGCTCGCGTGTCAGCAGCATTCCGAGTATTGATAATACTATTTATAATGAGTTTAAAGACAAGAAATTAAAGGTGTTTAAGAACATGTTGATGTGTAACTACTGTGCATTTTACCGCGCGTCATTTGTCGGCGCGGTTTTCCAAAAACTTCTGCGCGAGTTGTCAAGTCTGGGAAGAATAAATAAAGTTACATATTAAGTTGAGATTATAATGTTTCAATCCTAGACTTGAATTGGTTGAATTGATTGGGGCTTGAATTCACAGCAGCACCTAGCCTTCAGAAAACATGTCTTCAGACAATGAACCAAACGAAAAATTCGAACCGGCAGTTTCAAGCCCCATTCAAGAGGTTTCAGGCATCGCATCTAATATTCGAATTCCGCCATTATGGCGTGACAGAATACGCCTTTGGTTTGTGCAATTTGAAGCAATTATTAACCCACTCAAGAAAGGTGACCAAGCAATGTATGAATTTCTAATCGCACAACTCGAACGCCAGGATATCGATGAAATTAGTGACATTCTTTTAAAACCACCGGAAACCAAAAAGTTTGATACTTTGAAAAATCGATTGATTTCCGTCTACGAGGAGTCTACAGATCGTAACTTGTATCGCAGTATACAGATGAATTGGTTATGTAAAAAATATTTTTATAGCGTATTTGAATTTGACATTTGTACATACGCTAGTTTGTAGTTGGTTTGTAGGCACAATCAAAGAGAATATAACCACTACGTTCTAGGCACAATGTTTAGATCAAAAATGTATAACATTAAGACCTGTTTGTAAACCCACTATTGACGAATAAAATATTCAATCAATCAATCAATGATGGTATTTTACCTCATCTAAACTCTGTCAAGAGGAAATTTAAGAAAACTGCACACAGTCATATCGAGATTTGTCTAAAAAAGCGTTGTGTTGCATCCCGTTTTCGAAAGGTCGAGCACGCAAAGCAAGAGACACGCTTATGAAGACATAAGGGAACATACCCAAACTACGTGACCAATTTTTTTTTTGCGTTTTTTACCCCCCCCTGCCCCCCTAGGTGACCAAGCGTAGTATATGCCAAGACCCCCCCCTCCCCCCTAGTTTTCACGTAGTATATTTTATAAAAAAAAAATTGCGGAAAGTTGAAAAAATAATGGCTTTTCTTTGTATTTTCTCATACGGCCCCTAAAAATGTATACTTCGAGAGTGAAAAAAATATATCAAGAAGAAACAGTACATTGCGCACCAAGGGCGGTTAAAAAAGGATTACAATCAAGTGCCTATAAATGTAATTTTGTTAAGTTTATTGGCTTGAGTCTGCCATCCCTTTTTCCGCCCTTCACAATGATTTTGATCATATTTGCGGGGAAAGAAATAAAATCAAAATACAGGAAACACAATGAACTATTTATTAAATTAATTATTAAATGTCTTCAATAAAAACGTTTCCAGAGTCGATCCACTCGGAAACGTTATGTATAACGGGGGCGGTGGTTTCTGAAGAAAGAGGGGTGATGGGGTTAAACCGTGGCGCGTGAGTCCGCTTAAATTAGAATGTTTCTTAAAAGTATTCTACCAGCTACGTGACAAGAAACCGAGTCTCTTTCACGGGGGGCGTAGCTGACCGAATGGAGGCATCCCCTTCTGACTAAAATCATTTTTGACACGCAAATCATTTGAGATGTGTTGAGATAGACGCCAGAGATACCGATGCTGATTACAACTACCACGTCACGTGGGTATGTGTAGAGATAACTCTACGTTCTATTCATAGCTGAGTATTTGCTACACTGCGCGTACGCAGTATTGTACCGTGGCTAAAACGGTATTTTACTGATAGTCAGATAAGCAATTTTTTGTGAAAGGTCAGAAAAGGTCAATGTGGGCTATCGTTTTTGTGCTCATAAGTTGGCGCCACTGTCGAGTAAGGTCCAGCTGTCAAAAATTGTTATTGGTTATTATGGACATGAGAACGAAGTTAATATTTAAATCATCTTCAATACCTTCAAACCGTACTGTAAAAATATCGAACATACCGCATTGAAGCGCAGTCCCGTTTTGTTCGGAAAAAAAAAGAGAAAATAAGTTTCCGAGACACAAAACTGTCTCAAAGCGCTGAAAGTTATTGACCCTTAACTCATATTTGCGATAATCAAGCTCAGGTATTGCAAAATAGTCACCATATTGTTCCAATTAGATATTAACCCGCGTAGCGCAACCACAGAGTGACATTTGACGTTTCTGAGACCCCACGCTACACTAGCGCCTCTAGCGGCGACTTCATACGCGATAGCCCTCATTAAAATGAAGGCCACCATTAGGCGAAGTTGTTTGACAAGTCATAATGTATGAATGTTGCCACAGTATGGTCAGTGCTGTTCATATCGATATTATTTAAGGCCTTACTAGATTTACCGATCTTTTGGCCATTAGGTGCTTGCCGATAATAACGAAACTCGAATAGTAACACTTTACCGGATTATCAACTGTAGGGCCTTTGCCAAAAGTTTAAATTGCTGTGTAAAAGAGATGTGTCGTTACACGCATGGCACAATACACCCGGCGGCGTTTACCTGAATACCTGAATGAATGGTACGAATAGAACACACCTGGTTAGCCATTTTTTTCTATTGGTGCATTCGCAATCTTTTACTTTGGGAGATAGAGTCGATAATCAATTGAATATTTATTTATTTAAACTTTATTGCACAATTAAATGGCGGACTTAATGCCATAAGGCATTCTCTACCAGTCAACCATTGGGCTAAATAGAAACATCTGGTGCAGGCATTTAACTTACAAAAGAGACAAGATTACAAAATACATACAGAATTATACATAAAGAACACACATACAATCAAGGTGGTTACGACTTTTTGTAACGTGGCCATTAGTGTTTTTAGCGGGTATCCAAACAATAGCATTGTTTTCTTTAAGTGAATCAAAAACAAAGACTATACCAGAGATCTGTGGTTACGACTAACCACGGCCTTGTGGGTTCAACCAACTTACTATTACAAACCGATCAACATTAAATATGGCACCCGAAGCTGTCATTCCAAATAAACTGAGGGCATACTTCGAACTTCGTTAACAAACTAAATGTAAAAATCTTGAAATGTCAACATAAGAGCATCTAATACATTATAGACGGTTACGTGCAATATTCTGACGGAAATGAAAAAGTATGAAATTAACTCACATAACTGTATTGAAATAAAATATCTACAATACCATAAGTTTACACAGAAAACACTGAGGCAAGCGCCTGGAATGATATTAAACTTTATACACTTTACAATTGCAGCTTACATCAACTTCAACAGCCCCTTTTGTGAGACACTCACAAGTATGGGATACATGTTAAATAATAAATTAACTAGTGGCGATTACGCTGTGCCGTTGGTCATCGGGTTGCCCTGCGAACAAAAATATCACATTAATAAAGAAGAGGCTGACCGGTACGGCGTAGCGTCGTTGGTGCACACACTACGTATCTTAGGTACCTAGTTATTGCTAGATTTCTTAGTCTGTCATTAGCATTGCATGATTTAGTTTATAGGAAAGAAGTAGGTGTAAGTTCCAAACCTGTAAATGAGAGAGCGCAACACTCGCCAACAAACTGCATATACAGTTTGGCGAGGTAAAGTCATATGCCTACTTGTAAGTTATATTTTTGAGTTAAATAAATAAAAAATATAAAAAACCTAGTACTCTTTGGACGGGAATAATCGATTTCTCTCCCGATAATCGGATCCTAAGATCCGGAAGAAAGACGAATGAAGAGGTTTTGAGTACGGTAGGAGAGAAAAGAAGTTTACTGGAAACAATTAGAAATAGAAGAAGCAGGATGATGGGACACGTGATACGGCACGACAGCTTCTTCTTAAACATCTTAGAGGGCAAAATTGAAGGCAGGAGAGGAAGAGGAAGACATCGACTGACTTACTTTAACCAAGTGAGGGAGGAAGTTGCCGAGTCGTATGGGGAAGTCAAGAAACTGGCAATGAATAGAGAAGAGTGGCGGTTACCCCACCGACAAGAGCGAAGCTCTTAAGTTTTGATGATGATGATGATGAATCGGATCCTATCAGAGGGCCTGAGGGGCTACTGGGAACCGAAAACGAACGAAGTACGAATATCTCCCTCTCTGTCGCACTTGCTAATTCGTGCGGCAGAGGGAGATATTCGAACTTCGTTCGTTTTCAGTTCACGGTAGCCCCTGTGTACTCCGAACTTCGAACTTCGATACGAAGCAGAAATAAAGCTACAGGGTAATTATTTTTCTTATGTAACGGGTTCGATTCCCGGTTCACGGTTTAATTATTATTTAAATATCTGTGACTGCAGTTTAAATTGTTTTTAAAATTAAAATAATGTCTTCTTTCAGTAAAATGTTCCATCTACAATATTCAAGGTACTTTCCCTCCATGTGGAATGGCCGTGGGACACCCTGTATATACACATATATATTATATTGCCCAGACAATGAATGCATACAAGTACAACTACCACAAAAATATGTCCTATAGCCCTTACATCGGCGAATCAAGGTTTTGGTATAACGAGGGTAAGTATTAAACCGACAAATGTTTATGTATCGGTTGTATGATTTTCAATACGCACAAATATTGAAAATGTTCGAACCCGAGATTCGTAGTCTGCCAAACCATTTTGAAATATATTTCGGACGGTCTCGTATTTTAGGAACGAGTTTATTTAAAGTTGGACACACGTACTCGACATGAGAGCTCTCGCCGAACGTAAAATAGAAATTCGTTATAGCGCCGATAACGGCTGAGAGGATTACATGTATTATAATTTTTTCACGTCTACTATTCAGATCGATTGTAGCTATATGTATCTTTCATGTTTATGTGTCAGCGCTCGCGCAGGACGAGATTATTAATTAGCGTAGATCAACCCTCAACTACCCTTTGAGCAAATTTTGTTGTTATTTCATTAGTGGAAACTGTTTTGGCTCATGTATCAGTTCATAAATTTTTATATTATGTATAATTTTTAAGCTGTTTGTTTCCCAATAAAATAAAATAAAAATAAAAAATAAAATAAAACTGTTATGTGGGTATTCTTAGTAATGAATCATGATAAAAAAATAAAAAATATGTATGTATTTTTAAGTAAGGTGAAATTAAGTAGGTAAAATAATTTTACTAACATATTTAGATGGCTGAGTAAAAAGATAAAGAGTGTTTCTTTCGCCAACAAACTGTGATGCAGTTTGGCGAAGTTATAGAGTAAAGGAATGTAAACTTTTTTTGTAAGAAATAAATTAAAAAAAAAGAAAAATATCATAGTTACCCTCACAATGAGGGATCAGTTGCACTTTCATCCGTCATTTGAGGGTAATAATTACCCTGATGTGAATAGCGGCTATGTTCCATTCGGTAGCAAAGTTAAGTAGGGTCTCCTCGGGTCAATCCGAATATCGAGTAATTCCGAAAATATCAATTTCCTGTCTAACTAACCGCTTTTATTGTATCTCATCATCAAAAAAAAATGTTAGATTTATTGTTGATGTTTGGTAGTGCAACAAAATCGCTTAGTTAGACTGGAATTTGTTATGTTCAGAATTACCCGACATTCGCGGACGACCGGTTTAGCCTAGTGGGTAGTGCACCTGCCTGTGAAGCTGACGGTCCTGGGTTCGAACCCCGGTCAGGGCAAATATTTGTGTGATGAGCATGAATATTTGTTTCTGAGTCTTGGATGTTTTCTATGTATTTAAGTATTTATATCTATTAAATATATCGTCGTCTAGTACCCATAACACAAGCCTTCTTGAGCTTACTGTGGGGCTAGTTCGATTTGTGTAAGATTGTCGTCTAATATTTATTTATTTATTATTCGGAATTACCCGAGGACACCTTATATATATATATATATATATATATATATATCTTTCTCGGGAAACTCGGGATCCAATAAATCACCGTCGACGGAAATACATAAACGGTCGGTGTTAATTTATTAGTTGCAGATATTTTAACAGATGATACTTTACTTTAAAACAATTAACTTTAAACAGAAATTAAGAAATCTTTTCATATATATTTTTTTGTTTTCAGGGCCATTCTACTTTTTCATGTACATAATTATCAGACCCTTTTTTTTAAATGTAGATTTCGGGATACTTGGCCCTCACTTCTTATTTTCGTACTGTTATTTAGAAAGAGGTTTAATTGCGGTATCACTTCCGGTAGTTTTGGTAATTAACGAACCACAGCTAATATCCATAAATCGAGTAACTCAGTGGTCCTTTGATGTCTCACCATTTGTATGAAAAAATGGTTTTTACCACTGTGTTACCCACTTTTTACAGCAATATTTTTACCTAAAAATTCCTAGGTTCAGGTACTATTTCGAAATCCTATTTTTGTACACTAATTCAATACATATCATAGATTTTTTTGTAATAGAAAACTGGTCATGAAAAAGTAGAATGATCCTTCATTTTATGAACAAAAAAATAATTGTAATTTCGTCTAAAAATAAATAGCAATCACTCTCTGTCATTTAACTCGTAGTGCTCCAGTGATAGTACGAGGATCCACATTCACATTGTATCGTTGTAGATAAAGCCTTGCAACTCTCGCCGCATTGTAGTTTGCATCGTGACAACACGTTACCATGTTAAAATAATCATCGTCTGTGTAGCGGAAGGCATTTCAAAATAAAATTTATTTGCAAACGACACAATCAGACGGAAAATAACATGTCATTGACAATCAAGTATTTGATTTATCGACGTGAAGTGGCCAGTTACAGTTAAGTGGTACGTAAAAGAGGTACTAGAATCTGTTCAATGAGTTCTCATTTAATAAGTGATTATTAAATGAGAACTTTAATGTGAATTAACAGGGTGTTTTTACCAGGGACCGATACCGGTATTTTTAAAAAACCCTGAATTAGCCCAGTATTTTGGATTATTTTTTGCTCTTTACGTAGGGCTGAATCATGTATTTAGGTAACAACGACGTATTATTAGATTGTCCCACTAAAAACGAAATAATCAACCGGTGACCGTAATAATACCGGTATTTTTTTATGGAGAAAATACCGGTATCCGATCCCTGGTTTTTACGTAGCAAATTTGTTTTTCAGTTTTCTCCAAAAAAACATCGTAAAGTATTTTCATACTTAAATATACTCCAGGAACCGAGTACTAACAGCTGTAAAAATATCTCCAACTAATAATTTAAAGTATTAAATGTTCATATAAACACTGTCAACAATCGAATTCGCGTAATTACAATCAACCAGCCAAATTAGCCTGAAGCCGTTTTTATTTTGCTAGGCTACGTCGTAGGTTTTAGCAAAGCGCCATTGTGTTGAAAGGCTAAAATGCGTTGGCAGACACAAATACATAACAGCTATTATTCAGTCTGGTTTAGCCGTATTAATGCCAACATTGGCGACAGACATTTGCAATAAAATATGTACATAGTTTCGTTTCGCTCCCAAATCGCCCCACAACGCCAGAGTTGGCAGTCGCCGCGCCCGTTCTGGCAGCAAGCGCATCTACACTTGAAATAGACGTAATTATGTCAACTAAGTACACATAAACTCAAAAGAAAACGGGTAATGCTATCAGATACGTACATTATTTACATTTTATGTCTGTTCATGCTTGCAAGGACAGTGACTGCCTTAATACTAGTGTCTTTTTATAGGGGATTGACGAGAGACACCATCCTGTTGTGGATTCGTTTTTATTATCAGTGACTTAGAGACCATATACATCTCTAACAATATTAAATTAGTCTTAATTTTGACGCTCAGAAAGCATGTACATCTCTGGGATATTATATTAATTTCATTATACTCTTTGTTTAATCAGGCTTGGGACCTTATACATCTCTAACTTTACTGATGGTGTAATACATAACTTTTCTCAAAAATGGCCCGCAAAGTGAACATTACTCGCTACATATTGGACGGTAAAGTGTATAGTTTAAGGTCAGATCAAAATTAAAAAATAAAAAACATTGCAGGCCGCCTGGAATGTTACATATAAATTCCTTTATTTGTCGAGTTACAAACTTTTTAAAAAGTGGAAACTGGCATATTAAAGACGGCACAGGTCGTATTCAGCCAATTGAACTCGTATTTTTCTGTTTGTAAACGCGACGTTTTTGTATGTGTCTCAAATAGTTTGCGTTTTTCGATGGGAAAATACATTTGCGATTCTGTTTAAAAAAATAAAAACAGCGGGAAATCTTTAATATTTTCACATTGCGCAACGATATTTAAAGTTATTAAATAAATAATATGAGTTCAAGTGACGAAGAAACGGAGTGTACGCCTGAGGAATTGAGGGATGAAGCGAATTTAGTAATCAATAATTTGTTTCCAGAAAAGTCAAAAGAAAAATATATGAAAACCTACGATAATTTTATGAAGTGGCGAGAAGCAAAGAATGTCTCCAACTTTTCAGAAAGCATATTTTTAGCTTATTTCATTATATAAGGACTGCACTATGTCCAATATGACGTTTAATTTTAAGTAATTAGCGGTATCCTCAGTTTGTACATAATAAAACTTAACTTTAATTTTACTCTTTTTTATTCCCGCATTTTTGAGAAAAGCACTATATTAGCCTCGGCCGGAATGGCAATTGCAGGCTTCGTATTATAATTAAACGGACTCGCAAGCTCGTCCGTTTAAACAAATACTCAGCCTGCAATTGACTCCTTCCCGGCCACGGCAATAATGTACTATTTCAAGTTTAATTTCGTGTCCGTACTTTATCATGAAACAATTTTTCACGAAACTTTTTTCAGGAACGACTTTACCACGAAAAACTTTATCACGAATAGATTTTATCACGAAAAGACTATATCACGAAAACTTTATCACGAAATTTTTTGTTCATTCTTGAAATGTAAATTAATATTTTGACATGAAAAATGTATTATTATAGTCAGACTATCTTAAATTGTAAATTAATATTTTGACATGTAGAAGTGCCCTTGTGTGGCCTAATTGCAGCATAAATGTTTGAATTTTTTATGCAAAAATTGACAGAACTCATATAAGTACGGTCGGTGTACCTCACAGCGAGATTTGTCTAACACCCTCGTACCGTGTCGATATAATGTAATATATAAACCGCCATACTATACACACGAGCAAAAATAACGGGTACACTTTCTATGGAAATCCAATACAAAGTATAACGGTTATTTTTGCTCGCGAGTGTAAATTTCCAACGGGTGAAAGCTTATGTTTGGAGCACCCCAACTGCGGAAGTGCCTACCGCTCAACCAATCTCACTGGAGCGCAAACTCTTAGAGTATTCCAGTGATCCAAACCACACGCGTGGTCGTGCCGGAGGTTTTCCCCTGGATTGTCCCCAGGCTACTCTCCAACCGCGCACTCCTATCGCTTTATTGGGCCCGGCCTATAAAGCCACAGTCAGGTTAAAAAAAAAAAGGAAGTGCCTCGCCACCTAATAGAAGACTGCAGCCATAATAACACCTACTAGATCTTTAGGTGTATCGTCGGAGCACTCGTGGCCCAGCGGCGCCCGCGTGCCGCGTGCGGTATGGTATGCGAGGTTAAGCAACGTCGGCCCAGGTCAGTTCTTGGATGGGTGACCGCTTGAGTGGTTGCTTACTAAGCGCTCCCGTGCTTGTTAAGCCGTTGATCCCGGTCTGTCTATGACAGCATTTTTTTTTTGAACCTGACTGCGGCTTTATAGGCCGGGCCCAATAAAGCGATAGGAGTGCGCGGTTGGAGAGTAGCCTGGGGAAAATCCAGGGGAAAACCTCCGGCACGACCACGCGTGTGGTTTGGAACACTGGAATACTCTAAGAGTTTGCGCTCCAGTGAGATTGGTTGAGCGGTTTCAACCGAATCTGAGGTGTGAGTGGAATCGAGCTACTAGGAGTTTTGTCAGTAGCAGAACTCCCAACAAAACTCCCAGTTTATGACAGCAGTCGTTACTTCAAGTTGAAGGCTTTCGGGCGGCTTGAGAACTTCTAACAGTCAAGTTGCCCGCTCACTTCACAAGGGGGGTCCAAGTTGCACCACGTCCGTAGCGAGTACCCACCGCTGCTACACTACACGTGACCACTGGGAGGTGCTAAAAGTGCAACAAAACTGTCAACCGTATTGTCTTCTAGAAGATCTCACTTTCCGATATCCTCCATAATTGCCGTTCTAATAATAATGCCGTATCAACGGTATTTAATAATTTCGTTTTGTTTCGCGTCTTCACTACATAGTATAAAACAAAGTCGTTTTCTCTGTCCCTATATCCCTATGTATGCTTAAGGGTGGGTTGCACCAAACCGTCTGTAATCGTAAGCGGTGTTCGTTAAAATCTGATTGTATGGAAAGTTTGACAAGTTTCTATGGGATGACAGCTGCCGGCGCCATATTTGACGATAACCGGCCTGTGATCGTATGTTGGTGCAACCGACCCTTAATCTTTAAAACTACGCAACGGATTTTGATGCGGTTTTTAATAGATAGAGTGACTCAAGGGGAAGGTTTATATGTATAATACATGCATCAGCATTGCACCCGTGCGAAGCCGGGCGGGTCGCTAGTAATTTATAGAATAGAATAACATTCATATACGAGCCCCAATGCAAATGAGTACGTCTGGTAGGAAAAAAATGTACTAAACTAACGTTAACCTAAAAATTCTGGGGGACGAAGGTGTTTGGAAGAATTAGCAATATAAAAACAGTATAAGTTATAAATCGTATTTTATTTATTCAATGAAAAAAAAAACGAACTTTCCTTGGTAATAAAAAAAACATTGTTTCACCAATTGTACTAAAATGCAAAAAAGTTCGTCTTTAGTGTTACCGACGCAGATTAGAACGTCTACCACTTGGTGGCGTCTCCTTTTGCATCTAAAACGGCTTTAATTCTGAGCGGCATTGTATCTACCAGCTGTCGACACTCTTCCGGGGTTGTTTCATTCCAAACACAGGTAAGTTTCTCTTTAAGATCAGCTTTTGATCTGGACGGGTCCTTTCGCAACTTCTTCTTCATTTTCCACCACAACGTTTCTATGGGAGACAAGTCCGGGCTGCTGGATGGCCACGACATGGTAGGTATTTTTTTCTTTTTCAGCCACGCCATCGTTGCTTTAGCGGTATGGCATGAGGCACCATCTTGTTGAAAAGTATACGCATTTTTATACTTTAACTTACGTATAGACGGCAGCAAACTCTCTTGTAAGATGCTTTTGTATTTTTCGGCATTGACGGTTCCATCTATAAATTGCAGACAGCCGACACCCTGTGCCGACATGCAGCCCCAAATCATTAAGGAAGCTGGAAACTTTACCTTACGCTTAAGACAATCTTTTTGAAATGCCTCTCCTTTTTCGCGAATGACTTTACTTCGTTCATCGCCTACTGTGACTTCAAATTTAGATTCGTCACTCCATATAATTTTACGCCACTGATCGACGGTCCAATTTCTGTACTTTTTGGCGAATTTCAACCTGTTAGTTTTCTGCCGTTGTGTAAGTAACGGTTTCTCTTTAGCAGTGTAAAAACCGTAGCCCATCCTCTTCATCACTCTCTTGCAAGTATCCACTGAAATGTTTTTTTTAATTGCGTCACGCCATAGTACCGTAAGTTCTCCAGCTCTTGCACGACGATTTTTCTTGATGATCTTCCTCAGAATCCTGTTTTCTGCTTTAGTAGTAATTCGTGGGCGGCCGGATTTCTTTAAACAAGAAATTTTGTCGTGTTTTCGATGATGCTCGATGATAGTTTGGATTGTAGACCTTGGCATAGAAAGGTCCTTGGCAATTTGGTACGTAGATTTGCCTTTATTGTTACTGGAGATTATAATTTTCCGCACTTCTTCAGTCACTGGCTTACCTCGTGCCATCTCGATAGAAAAACGATTTGGAGTAATAAAAAATTAGGCTGAATTTGCCCTTTTATATAGTGGTTTGTCATTTTACATGACAGAGAATATTCCGTATTCAATTTGAAAATAATATTTTATATTACGAACCCTGGTAAACAGGTTTTATTTTAAATAGACGACCTATTTTGCCTTAAATATGAAGCAGACGTAATTATTTGCGTGTGAGATGTAATATTTATAATTAAATTATTTTAAAATAAATAACGAGATGTACACTTTGTACAACTCAAAACTAAGCTAGCTTTAGTGACATTGCGTCTAGTGTATTCCATTAATCATCAAAGTCGATTCGGGTAGAAATACTAGTTTTTGAAAAAAAATACGCATGCAGAATTGCGACTAGACGAGCTATTTTGCATTGGGGCTCGTATTTGTGTAGAAGTTTTTCTCCTCAAAGTCCTCCTAGCATCTTCTATGTTTAGCTTGGTATGTGATACACGTCAAGTCCAAGTTGGCGGCAAGTTCAAGCCGGTGCGAGGTGTTGGCGACGCGCGCTTCCGCGTGAACGCGCGCCGCGTGTAGCTGCCACACGCAGTGTTGCCAGATGGTTACATTTCTTACATTTTTCGTAACTTTTGACCGGCTCGCGTAAAATGTAAGTAACTTCTGTTGTAAACGAAATTTTCGTAACTTTGGAGAATAATGAAACTCTATTTAAAAAAAAGGTCACAGTTGTATCTAACCGCTACAATTTATAAGCTTCCATACAGAAAAGGTGACAAAAGAACCCACATGGTATGATTTGCCTGTCCGTCTCTTGCAACTATGTATGACATTTGAGATATCCCCCATCAGCCCGACTTAATTCTTTGGCCGAACTCGCCGAATTCTAGTTGTATGTGGCTACTCATTTCTTAAAATCGACCGTTTTGATTGGTAATTATGAAAAATACAAAAAAAAGGAACTTTTGCATCAAAAATGTAACTTTTCAAGAAACGAAACGTAATTTACGTCCCAATTGCCCTGGCAACACTGGCTACACGTGCAAGGTGACTATAATCTGAGGGGCTATTACTAACTTCGTATCGTTCCGTCCCTTTCACTCGTAAATGAAATAAATGAACATTATTCTGCAAGTAGGCCGCAAAGGCACTTTTACAAGTCAAAAACTACTAGCGTTTCTCATGAGACCACTGCCGAGAAGAAACGCCGAAAGAAACTCGACAGTCAGTCATTTTCTCCAAAATATGCTTATTACAATGATACTACTTAACCTACTTAAGTAAATGTAAGTGGTAAAAAACAAAAGAGAATTGAAAGAAAAACGAGGAAAAAATAACAATAGGTATTTACAAATTTTACAATGTGTAGTTACACAAGAAAACAAAACATGTCGAATCGTTTGATATGCTTTCCTGCAAGAACTGTGTCAACTAGATACAATGAAAATAGGGTCGGTAGGTGGGTTTACGGCCTGTTAATTTGATGCGCCAGTTTGCGGCCACTTGGATGAGTTGATGAGCTGAAAGGATATTTTCTTGCTTTTTTTAGTATATTCTCATTCAATAGCTACTAATTAAAACGCACACGACTCACTATTTCTTTAGGGCATGTAAAAAGGTAAATATCTTTAAGTGAAAAAACTTCGTTCAGAAGGCCGCAAACTGACGCAGAGGGGCTACCGCGAACCACAAACGAAGTTTTCCCTCTCTGTCTCACTTATATGCAAACTTGCAAGTGCGACAGAGAGGGAAAACTTCGTTTGCTGTCGCGGTAGCGCTCCAGGCCGCGTAACTGGCCTAGCGACCCTATTAGACTGTTTACGCTATTTAGGTATTTGGTATATAACACGAGAGTGAAAGCGACGGCACGATACGAAGTTCGTATTTCGACGTTCGGAATAGAACCTCTGACTACAACGTCGAGTACATTTGCCGGACGCCGGAGATGTTCCTTTTTTTTTTAACCTGACTGTGGCTTTATAAGCCGGGCCCAATAAAGCGATAGGAGTGCGCGGTTGGAGAGTAGCCTAGGGAAAATCCAGCATCAATAGAAATGAAATCTTCATTCAAAACGCAAAACTCTCTTGCACATGGTTTCTTAAAGAGAATGATAAATTCCTTAGTCCAATAAATATGTCTTGAGTTGAATATTCCATGATTTTTTTACGGAAGAATCAAAATTGTTTAGTTCTTTTTTTTTGAACCTGACTGTGGCTTTATAGGCCGGGCCCAATAAAGCGATAGGAGTGCGCGGTTGGAGAGTAGCCTGGGGACAATCCAGGGGAAAACCTCCGGCACGACCACGCGTGTGGTTTGGGACACTGGAATACTCTAAGAGTTTGCGCTCCAGTGAGATTGGTTGAGCGTGTCAACCGAATCTGAGGTGTGAGTGGAATCGAGCTACTGGGAGTTTTGTCGCTGGTTCACTAAACCTAAGTCCAGCTGAGTGAGACCTCACGTGTATTTTTTTCCTATACCTACAAAACCGAGAAATTATAAATCATCATTTCGCACGTCAAAAATAGCAAGTCTATTAAAGTTTTTTGAAATTATGGAGCGCTTGCATGACACATAAGTATACGAAAATAAATAAAAATCAGTCAAAATTTTTAATAGTGAAAAAAATACACATGAGGTTTCGTGGAGGGGGGGGGGGGGGGGGGGGGGCTCCTAGAACCTCATCAATGGGGAAGGAGGGGTCTAAAAGTGTGCCAAAACATCTCACGTGATTTCTGCATAAGCCCTTAGTGAGGACGTCAGGTAATATTAAAAAAATAAAATTGGAATCCAAGGATGTTATTCCCGTCCTCGACCGACGAATGAACAATAGCATTATTTTGTAATGTACCCGGAGATATCCGGCATGGGTAAACAACGGCTTAACATATTAACTAATGATCTTAAAGCAGTTACAACCAACTTGTAAAAAAATAGACTTTAAACACAACACATGTTTACTACGCGCCTATCTATAAATACCGAACACGCGAATATACAGTGAAATAGACCACTCACAACCTTCAAGGAATTTCTACCATCCTTGTGGACGTTAGCGTCGGTTTCCGCTTCAAACGTACAGCGGTTAAGACCTTTTGCGTGTAGAATGTGGGTGGTCTAGATCGTTGACGCATTTAGTTTTCTTATCGGACTGAGGAAGTTTTTCAGAATAACAAAAGTTCAATAGGTTGTATTACTATATCGTTAACCAGGGTTACCAACTCCAATTTCTTTTTACCCCTAGAGCTCAAGTTAAAACCCGTTAAAACTAAACTTTTTTTTGCAAAATCCCCTGATATGAAATAACAAAAATTATGCGTCTCAATTTCTTCAATGTAGTTATACTTCTCTCTTATCTCGCTTGTTCTAATGGTTCGACTTTTTTATGATCATAGATGCACATTGTATAATTTAAACATTTACTAGATGGGAGTAAATGTAACGCAAGATCATGTTCTCTGTAGTGCAAATAGGACCATCATTACGCTTTGCAGCATTGCAATGGATAGTCGATTCCGCAGCTTATTTTTAATAACGTTACATAAAATAAAAGTCCCTAAATATACCCGGGTCATACTTAGTTGAAAAAACAAAAGTCGTCCCTCCTGTGGTCAACAGTTAACGGCTTATGTGCATGTTAGCTATGTTTTTATTACAGGGATTTATAGAAACGGAGACACTGTTTATGCGGGTTACTGGTCCAATCCAAAATTAAGCTTTGTAGCCCTTAACTTTTGGTATGTCCACAGAAAAGACGCGAACCTATATCGGTGTATGACCCACCCCTAAAAATATTGGGCCCCTAAAAAAATCCTATGCTCCTTATTTTCCTCCTAAATTTAGGGGTAATACCCCTAAGTTGGCAACCCTGTTAATGTCATCAAAATTGTTTTGGAACCGTTCTTGGCAAACTGTTTACAAACAAATAAACCAAATTATGAGGATAATTGCAGTGTAAGATGTGTGCTTGCGTCTAGCGGGCAAGGTTATCGGCGTTACTCGTGCAATCGTATTTATTTATTTATTTAAACTTTATTGCACAAAATACACAAATTGTACAAATGGCGGGCTTAATGCCAAATGGCATTTTCTACCAGCCAACCATTGGGCTAAACAGATATTTTATAAAAGGTGCAAAAAAAAAAGAAAAAGAATATGAAAAAGTATATCAAAATATCTAATAAAACATATAAACATAATATATATATATATATATATATACAGGTATACAA
Organism: Epiblema foenella; assembly: GCA_963556455.1. Taxonomy (NCBI): domain Eukaryota; kingdom Metazoa; phylum Arthropoda; class Insecta; order Lepidoptera; family Tortricidae; genus Epiblema; species Epiblema foenella. The sequence continues at coordinate 11,052,393 of OY747119.1, read as the reverse complement.
GATACATACATACAGGATTAGATATAATACTACATATTCAATACATACTATAATTATGATGGATTTTATACGAATTCTTGTTCGTATTGTAAGCAGTTCAGCCACAGAATATTTCAGATTCAGGTTCAGACAGGGTTCGAAAGGATATAGATAATTATCGTGATTTTTATGCTTTGATCATTATCGATTTGATAATAACCTAAAATTGTAAATTCGGCATGAGTTAAAAAAATACGTGCGTGACTTCGAACGTTAATAATTGCGCTCTGTATATGTGTTTTAATGATGTTGTAATGATTAATTAATTATATTTTAAAGGTTAATAAAATCTAGTAAAATATTGTATAGCAACTATTTATTTTGCAGCCTAAAACACCATAATCTTTTATATATTAGGACAGAGAACAGTCTTTATTGGTAAAAATACACTTTACAGGTCATATCATACATCGGAAAATAAATTTAACTAATAAAATAACGTATACTACCCTACCCATAAGTGAAATGATAATTATCGCGATAATTATCAAAGACCATAATTATCTTGATAATTTCGAACCCTGGTTCAGATTCCTTTATTTCTCAATAGTCGTATGGTATGGTTTCAATATACAGAAAACAAAACATAAACACATACTGAGATCGTCAAGGCATTATACAATGGGCAATACCGCACACCAGCACAAAAACGAAGTACATATATAAATTTAGAAATAAAGGAAAAATTGAAAAATTTAGGCACCGAGCAGGATTTGAACCTGCGACCTCCCGGCACTCGCGGCCAGTCGCTCTAGCCAACTGAGCTATATGTGCAACCGCCACTCGGGTTGAAATTCCTCAATCATTCCTTCATTTATACAAACGCCTTAAGGGAGGCGTACAGCGACATCAACCAGAATCATGCTCGGTGCCTAAATTTTTCAATTTTCCTTTATTTCTAAATTTGTAGTTTACGTTAGCAGCGGTACTGCTTAATCACTACATAGTATAAAACAAAGTCGCTTTCTCTGTCCCTATATCCCTATGTATGCTTAAATCTTTAAAACTACGCAACGGATTTTGATGCGGTTTTGTTTAATAGATAGTGATTGAAAAGGAAGGTTTATATGTATAATAACATCCATTAAATAGTGCACCCGTGCGAAGCAGGGGCGGGTCGCTAGTACAAAATAAATGAAATACATATGTATATCTCTATCATTGTCGCGAAATTGTAAACGAATCAATGCTTACGTAGCGCCCTCTAGCGAGCGACTTGTTAAAGTGCTGAGCGTAAGAATGGTTTTAAATAAATAAATAAATATTTGTGGACAATCTTACACAAATCGACCTAGTCCCAAACTAAGCAAAGCTTATGGGTACTAGGCGACGATATATATACTTATATAGATAAATATATACTTAAATACATAGAAAACATCCAAGACTCAGAAACAAATATTCGTGGTCATCACACAAATAAATGCCCTGACCGGGATTCGAACCCAGGATCGTCAGCTTCAGAGGCAGGTGCACTTACCCACTAGGCTAAACCGGTCGGCCGGCAGTTATCGCGTGATAACGACAAGATAAGGCATCTAACATCTGTCACTGTCTATCGAGTGGTATCAGAAAGATCTTTTGGCCCAATTTTACCACTAGGTGCTTGCCAAGAATATCGAAACTCGTAAATAGTAGTGTTTCTCTCAATCTAATACCCATATAATAACACAAGCCTTCTTGAGCTTACTGTGGGGCTAGTTCGATTTGTGTAAGATTGTCCTCTAATATTTATTTATTATATTTACTACTATTTTCGAGTTTCGATATTCTCGGCAAGCACCTAATGGTAAAATTGGGCCAAAAGATCTTTCTGATACCACTCGACCTCGGGCCAGGTATGGTTTGCAGGTTTTCTCCTAGACTAGGTTTAGTGAACCAGCGACAAAACTCCCAGTAGCTCGATTCCACTCACACCTCAGATTCGGTTGAAAGCGCTCAAGCAATCTCACTGGAGCGCAAACTCTTAGAGTATTCCAGTGATCCAAACCACGCGCGTGGTCATGCCGGAGGTTTTCCCCTGGATTTCCCCCATAAAGCGATAGGAGTGCGCGGTTGGAGAGTAGTCTCCAACCGCGCACTCCTATCGCTTTATTGGGCCCGGCCTATAAAGCCACAGTCAGGTTTTTTTTTAAAAAAAAAAAGGTTTCCTCCACCCAGTTGCTTACCCATTTGCGCGCGATCCAGATTAGAGTCTCGTTGGTGAGTCTGGGCCCGATGAGCGGGTTCATCTGCGCCATGTACGCGCACAGCCAGCTGAAACACACGGCGGCCCAGTCAGCACACGGTCACAGTAACTGGATATTCCACTTTAATACTAATATAATAAAGTTTTTTTTTGTTTAAGGAAAAAAGGGGCTTGTCGCCAGGCGAACATACCGCCCCGTAGAGGCAGCAGAATCAACATCAACATTAAACATTTATTCTGTAAGTAGGCCTCACTCAAGGGCTCTTTTACAAGTCAAAAACATAGTTAGTAACTATAGTGAAAGCACACAGCAATAAGTGAACAACACATCAGACGAATAACCTGTGTGTGAGTAATAAATACTATTACATTAGTAACAAAATTGTATACACATACATCATATGCGTTACCGGCGGTAAAGTCGAATACACAATGGAATACGAGTGTCACCTATTATTTGCACCATTGCATTCCAACTCAAATAACTACATATAATTGTCGACACGCACCGATAGATGGCGCTGCAGGTAAGTTAGAACGCGCTATCGTTTAGTCTTCGTAATTTATACAAGTACTTAGAGTGCAGCATATATTTTGTTCGAAGGACCAAATTATGTAACTTTTTGGGCCTGCTCTTATTAATTCCAGTAAGAACGGGTGATAATTTGTTAATAATGTGACGCCTATTCAATACTAATAATCGGGTGATAATTTGTTAATAATGTGACGCCTATTCAATACTAATAATACTATCACAACATATGAAACAACAGAAAAACTTACGAAAATACTTGGAAAACAGCAAACATCAGACTATTTATGCTATTTTAATTTTTTTTAAATATGTACATAAAGATTAAAAAGGGCAAAGTTTAACCGTAGACAATTGCGACATCATTATTAATTTTTACATAAAAACTTCATACCAACTAAGCATAATTTGATTTTATAATAATTACTTTTTAAATTTTACATTCAAACACACACAAGATACAGGAAATGTGTAAAGGCCAGACTGACCTTACATTAATTACCTTGCATTTGGCATTGAAGAAATAGCAATGGCACTTTTTAGCATTCAATACTGGCATTAAGTTTGTAAAAATTGAAGAAAATCTTATAAGAAATGATATTTTTCAGTGATAACTTGGTTGTTTGCAATACTTTGTGAGCTTCTTTAAGTATATAACCACATTTTTACCCCTCGTCACATGACTTAAAAAAACATTCGTTTAAAATTGAACCTTGATACAATGTAATAAGGTCTACAACGATAACTGCCATATATGGCTTCATATGCGGTAACAGGTTAAGTGATGATTATTGTGTAATCTTTTCCTAGAGAAAAGTGTGATAATGTCTACAAGTTAATTTTGTATTAAGCAGTACCGCTGCTAACGCAAACTACAAATTTAGAAACAAGGGAAAGAAAAATTTAGGTACCAAGCAGGATTTGAACCTGCGACCTCCCAGTACTCGCGGTGAGTCGCTCTAGCCAACTGTGCTTTACAAACAAAAAAATAAATTAACTTTTCAACATGATTTGAGACATTAGTGTTGTTAGTGAAGCCCGAGTCTTCTGGTAGATGTCGCTGTATGTCTCCCTTAAGGCATTTGTCCAAATGAAGGAATGGTTGACGAATTTGGGGCCGGGAGGTTGCAGGTTCAAATCCTGCTTGGTGCCTAAATTTTTTAATTTTTCCTTGTTTTGTTTCTAAATTTGTAATGTCTTCAAGTGTTTGTTTACATGATAGGACACGTAAGGATGATAGACTTAGTTTACAGGAGCAGAATGTGTCCCTACTTATTCCAGCTTCCTGACGGTGAAAGTGTAAAAATAAAGTAGTCGGAAATCAAACTTAACATTAGAAATGGAGCCAACACATTAATTACAAAACAATTCAATACAGATAAATAAAATTAATGGAGAGGCCGTTGCCCATCAATGGGATACTCATCAGGCTATTTATTGTACTGTAAGAAAATATTTGTATATAAAAATTAGTTTTAGTTGCATGTATACTCATCTGAAGAATACTTGCATTTATTAGTTAAGCTCTATTCAAACTTCGATTACCTTGGTTTTTACTTAACAAATTTTGTTATTTCCTGCTGATATCATTTGAGTAGGGAGTAAGAGTAATTCATATGCAGTAAAGGGCCTAGAGACAAATCACTAATGATTCTCAATTTCTGGTTTTCAACTTCTAATATTAGAAATATTTTATGGTGAATAAAAATTTTTAATGTTATAAATTCTAATAAAAGTACTTTTAAATAACACTATGAAATGTAAAATAACTGCATAGGGAAGGGTTGTTAGTTAGACAGTGTATGCTTGATACAGTGATATAAACCAATTGGGGCCAGAAACCTCAACAAGGCTAGACTTAGTCACATTTATAATAAATAACATAAGTATACTCACAATAACCAACACGTAGCAGCCGTTAGCATCAACACCACCTGGATAATCCTGAAATATTGTGAAGAAACGTTCTTTAATAGCCCTTTAAGAGCCAAATATACATGAATCATATAGTACAAAGAAACATAAAACTTACCCTCTGTTAGGACCCTTTGGGGCGAAGAATGGGCACACGATACCGACAACACCCCATAGGATGGTGAAAACAGCAATTGGAACCCAAGAAGCACCCATTTTGTGACAGAATTCGAGATAATTCCGTAGTTTTCTCTCGCAAACAAATGTCAGCTGCCCACAGCAAAATGGAGGACGTTCGTAAAGTTGGTAGCACTGTTCGAAGTCATATGACACTTCGTTTTGATACTGCTCATACCTTGCTCATACCAAAAGCAAAGAATTGTTCATAGAACATATTATAAAATCCTTCTTAGAGGAAAACATAATTGTACTTGATGTTTTTAAGAAGAAAAAAAACTGAAAGAAGTTGTTATAATGAGCTTATGATGTAGTTTCGGCTGTCAAAATTAATATTATTTATTATTTAACATTAAAATTCCAAAAACATAAGGAAAGTGAAATGAAAAGACATAAAATTAACGTAGTATCTAATGTTTAGCCCAGTGAATGTAAATAGTTACTACAATTTATTACTTACCTGGATTGGAATTTGCGGAGTCTACACGACACTTCTTGTAGTCACTGCACTTAGTATAATTTACATTGTGTACGTATAATATTTTTACTACGAAAACATACGGTGATAGACCGTTTCATGATATTATATATGTGCATTTACTTCCTATTCTTAATTTAATTTTGAACTATTGTTAGAAGTATTTTTAGTAATTTACCTTATCTATTCATTTTTTCGAATTTAAATTAACTATAAGAATACTTAGATATTTTTTACCTGGTTTCTACGAGTCGGACAAGTCAATAGGTTCGTTGCTCAAATTCTCAGAATGTAAGTTTATAGACGAAAAAAAATTGTGAGCGTTGTCGCTGTCGCTGTCAAATACTGATTTTGAAAATTGTACGTTGATGTTTGTTTCACGTTTGTTTGTATTGTATCAAGTATTTAAGTTTGTACTGTATGTCTTCAAATATTTCATTAATTAATTACACGAAGATTAGGTGTTGAACGATGATTTAGTGTATTATAGCTGCGATTTTATTAGTGGTTTACTAAAATGGACGACTCAAAGCCAAGGAAGTCCGATGCTGCGGCGACGTAAGTAAAGAAAAAGAAACTTATAAAACCAAATGTACTTCGCTGCGTTTGTAAATTAGATTAAGTGTTAATTTATAATGGCACTTCGAAAGGGAAAGGTTCCTCTACCAATGAAATCTGAGGCTCATAGGATGATAGACCAAGAGATTATTGAATGTAAAAATAAATACAACAAAATATAGCGTTTCTGGACGGAGACTATTCTTGTGTTTTCGGGTATCACCCATAATGAAACAAATTATGTAATTGTATTGTTGTTGTTGGAAGAAATCCCTTACAGGGATAAGCTCGCCTTTGTACATATATGTCAACTGTTCTTGTAATTTATGTTATGTTTTACTCATGTGCAATAAAGAATTTTACATACATTTTACATACATACATACATACATATTGTTTAGAAAACATCTAGTAAGAAGAAAGCATCTTGAATGAATCGAAGAGATCAAACATTTATAATTATATTATATGGGTGTAGAGAGCTGACTAAACCAAACCAAACTCAATACTGTGAATCTTGTCTCTGTCTTGTAGTGAAAATTTTACGATTGCCTAATCTAATGGTTCCTAAGGATGCACTTAAGTATAGTTGGTATAGTTTATACTGGCCGATTAAAAAAACAAAACTGTTTTTGTATTGAATCTATAACATCTACCGGAAGAGCTGCGCTGGCTTGTGAGTCAGCATTACGCTGAGGCGGGACCATTAGTTAGTAGTAGAATGGTTGTGTACAGTATATACTATCTTGTCCTGTTATATGTAATGTCACAAATAAATAATAATAATAATAAATATTCTTTAGTGCACCACCAAAAAAAGAATAACATAACATTAAATGGTTACAACAGGCGGTCTGATAGCTTTAAAGCGATCTCTTCCAGACAACTTTTAGGTAGCAGGAAAAAAGATCAGAAAATTTTGAACTGGGCAGGATAAAGGCAAGAAGAGTGAAACAGCATATACGCGTACAACAGAATTAACGGACAATAAAATTTTAACATATCAAAAAATTTTATATGATTTACTGTGTAATTGCCCTAAACATGATACTAAGTACAAAATTCAACACTATCTTCAATGAAGAAAAAATGGGCATACACAGTTGAGGTGTTCAAAACATTTCCCAGGACCAAAATAATATGGGCAGTGAGGGTTTGAAAAATGCTGCGTTAGTCTATATTATAAAGATGTGTGTGTACCTGTGGTCTGCTTTCCTGTTTGCCTTTATCCACTTGGCACAATCTTGGGAATCCTCTTTAGTGATCCAGTTCTCCCACCTGTAGGTGTTCGCGACATCCAGCCATAACTTCTTAGAGAACGAGGTAGACCATTATATCAAAATCTGTCACCAGTACACAGTATGGGGTTTTGGGGATGTACACAGGCCTTTTCCTTTTAATTCTTTATAATACCCAGACAGCTAGTACATTTATTAAGTTAAGGAGTATGTTTACCTTGGCCAAATAATATCACACTTAGATAAAACTAATAAAGGAATAGACAAAAGAACCTAAGATATACCTACAAGCCAGAAATTTAAAGTTGTTGACATATACATAATACCTGTATTAATTTATGAGTGTCAAATTTGGGCACTTACATATAGACACTACCAGAAACTTGCTACTTTTCAAAATTATATGTGATAATCCACATCGAAAGGGACCTTATGGCGGCCGGCACTTACGCCTTTATTGCCGCTGTTCCAATACAATAGTGAATAGGTGTAACGTAAGCGCCTGCCGCCATAAGGTCCCTTTCGATGTGGATTATCACATATGGAACAAAGCATACTAGATATAGTCAGAGTGAAGCTGTCCATAATTAAAGCTAAATCAAAAAATTGGTGAAATAGTAAAGCAACAAAAGTGGCGATGGACAGGGACAGGCCATGATTAGACAAAATCTGGACAAATGGACATAGGAAATTATTGAGTGGAATCCAAGAGGAAATAAAAGGAAAAGAGGTAGATCTAATCTTAGATGATTAGATCACCTTAAAACGATTGGAGGAGGTATTTAGCTCCAAAAGGCAAGGGATCGTGGTAAATGGAAAGCTCTGGAAGAGGCCTTTGTCAAGGAACAAGTGGAGGTCGTTGGTGAAGAACAAGAATATTAGATATAAGATATAAGTAAGCATAGAGGGAAGAAAACTTCAACAATAAACACTGTTTTTATTTTATTTTATCTATGTAGTTGTTTACTCATTTTCCATAATTGTGGATATAAAATATAGTATAAATGGCTCCATCTTAAGTAAGATTGTAAGAGTGTGGGTTATAAAACTCGAAATGGTTTGCATATTGTGTCTGATGTTGTAGGAGGAAGAGGCGATCGTCGATCCTGAAGAGTCAGCGTAGCGTGCGCGCGCCGCTGTCGGAGCTGGAGTTCAACGTGGCCACGCCGCCCGACCAGGCCAAGTCGCGCCGCGTCAGCTTCTCCCGCCGCACCGGCGTCGCGTCAGTACCGTCTCACTACTGTCCCCGCTAGTCCACTGTGGCCACGCCGCCCGACCAGGCCAAGTCGCGCCGCGTCAGCTTCTCCCGCCGCACCGGCGTCGCGTCAGTACCGTCTCACTACTGTCCCCGCTAGTCCACTGTGGCCACGCCGCCCGACCAGGCCAAGTCGCGCCGCGTCAGCTTCTCCCGCCGCACCGGCGTCGCGTCAGTACCGTCTCACTACTGTCCCCGCTAGTCCACTGTGGCCACGCCGCCCGACCAGGCCAAGTCGCGCCGCGTCAGCTTCTCCCGCCGCACCGGCGTCGCGTCAGTACCGTCTCACTACTGTCCCCGCTAGTCCACTGTGGCCACGCCGCCCGACCAGGCCAAGTCGCGCCGCGTCAGCTTCTCCCGCCGCACCGGCGTCGCGTCAGTACCGTCTCACTACTGTCCCCGCTAGTCCACTGTGGCCACGCCGCCCGACCAGGCCAAGTCGCGCCGCGTCAGCTTCTCCCGCCGCACCGGCGTCGCGTCAGTACCGTCTCACTACTGTCCCTGCTAGTCCACTGTGGCCACGCCGCCCGACCAGGCCAAGTCGCGCCGCGTCAGCTTCTCCCGCCGCACCGGCGTCGCGTCAGTACCGTCTCACTACTGTCCCTGCTAGTCCACTGTGGCCACGCCGCCCGACCAGGCCAAGTCGCGCCGCGTCAGCTTCTCCCGCCGCACCGGCGTCGCGTCAGTACCGTCTCACTACTGTCCCCGCTAGTCCACTGTGGCCACGCCGCCCGACCAGGCCAAGTCGCGCCGCGTCAGCTTCTCCCGCCGCACCGGCGTCGCGTCAGTACCGTCTCACTACTGTCCCCGCTAGTCCACTGTGGCCACGCCGCCCGACCAGGCCAAGTCGCGCCGCGTCAGCTTCTCCCGCCGCACCGGCGTCGCGTCAGTACCGTCTCACTACTGTCCCCGCTAGTCCACTGTGGCCACGCCGCCCGACCAGGCCAAGTCGCGCCGCGTCAGCTTCTCTCGCCGCACCGGCGTCGCGTCAGTACCGTCTCACTACTGTCCCCGCTAGTCCACTGTGGCCACGCCGCCCGACCAGGCCAAGTCGCGCCGCGTCAGCTTCTCTCGCCGCACCGGCGTCGCGTCAGTACCGTCTCACTACTGTCCCCGCTAGTCCACTGTGGCCACGCCGCCCGACCAGGCCAAGTCGCGCCGCGTCAGCTTCTCCCGCCGCACCGGCGTCGCGTCAGTACCGTCTCACTACTGTCCCCGCTAGTCCACTGTGGCCACGCCGCCCGACCAGGCCAAGTCGCGCCGCGTCAGCTTCTCCCGCCGCACCGGCGTCGCGTCAGTACCGTCTCACTACTGTCCCTGCTAGTCCACTGTGGCCACGCCGCCCGACCAGGCCAAGTCGCGCCGCGTCAGCTTCTCCCGCCGCACCGGCGTCGCGTCAGTACCGTCTCACTACTGTCCTTGCTAGTCCACTGTGGCCACGCCGCCCGACCAGGCCAAGTCGCGCCGCGTCAGCTTCTCCCGCCGCACCGGCGTCGCGTCAGTACCGTCTCACTACTGTCCCTGCTAGTCCACTGTGGCCACGCCGCCCGACCAGGCCAAGTCGCGCCGCGTCAGCTTCTCTCGCCGCACCGGCGTCGCGTCAGTACCGTCTCACTACTGTCCTTGCTAGTCCACTGTGGCCACGCCGCCCGACCAGGCCAAGTCGCGCCGCGTCAGCTTCTCCCGCCGCACCGGCGTCGCGTCAGTACCGTCTCACTACTGTCCCTGCTAGTCCACTGTGGCCACGCCGCCCGACCAGGCCAAGTCGCGCCGCGTCAGCTTCTCCCGCCGCACCGACGTCGCGTCAGTACCGTCTCACTACTGTCCTTGCTAGTCCACTGTGGCCACGCCGCCCGACCAGGCCAAGTCGCGCCGCGTCAGCTTCTCCCGCCGCACCGGCGTCGCGTCAGTACCGTCTCACTACTGTCCCTGCTAGTCCACTGTGGCCACGCCGCCCGACCAGGCCAAGTCGCGCCGCGTCAGCTTCTCCCGCCGCACCGGCGTCGCGTCAGTACCGTCTCACTACTGTCCCCGCTAGTCCACTGTGGCCACGCCGCCCGACCAGGCCAAGTCGCGCCGCGTCAGCTTCTCCCGCCGCACCGGCGTCGCGTCAGTACCGTCTCACTACTGTCCCTGCTAGTCCACTGTGGCCACGCCGCCCGACCAGGCCAAGTCGCGCCGCGTCAGCTTCTCCCGCCGCACCGGCGTCGCGTCAGTACCGTCTCACTACTGTCCCCGCTAGTCCACTGTGGCCACGCCGCCCGACCAGGCCAAGTCGCGCCGCGTCAGCTTCTCCCGCCGCACCGGCGTCGCGTCAGTACCGTCTCACTACTGTCCCCGCTAGTCCACTGTGGCCACGCCGCCCGACCAGGCCAAGTCGCGCCGCGTCAGTACCGTCTCACTACTGTCCCTGCTAGTCCTCTATGGCCACGCCGCTCGACCAGGCCAAGTCGCGCCGCGTCAGCATCTGACCAGTAGTTCAACCAAGGGTTAAAGATAAATCCGCCGCGTAATTGTTATGTTTTGTCTTTTATTTGATTGTGATCTGTGAGATTGGTCCTAATTCTGTCTTGTGACGGCAGGGAGTTTGAGATCAACGAAGCCACAACCGCCTGGAAGAATGTGTACGAGGAGCACAACAAGTCGCTGGAGTCCTCCGCCAACGAGTCCGGGGTGAAGGTATACAGTTTAAATTGACTCCTATACCTTGTTTTTTTTTTTAAGATTAGAATTGTAACCAACATGTTCGCCCATGTTTCATCATTTCGCGAGGTTAACAGACGATTTAATATTGTAATTGCTTTACTAATTTAAATAATTAATGATGTTTCTAAGATATCATGCCGTATATTTTGCCGTTTCAAGGCTGTTTTTCTTGATATCTCACCTGAGCTCGGAGATGTTTGCTATTCCATTTTCAAATTCACTGTCGTAACGCTTGAATCCATTGGAGTGTATACCTATATTCCCTGTTGCTTCGTCTGCTTGGAATTCGTTTATATCGTACCTCCATACCCCCATTTTACAACCTAAGATTATTCCGGGATAACTATGCTATGTTCATCCCGGGGTCTCAATCTCCATGCCAAATTTCATCTTAAACGGTTCAGCGGTTTAGGCCTGAAGAGGTAACAGACAGACGGTTACTTTCGCATTTGTAATATTAGTATGGAGGTATGGATAGATAGGCTTATCACACAGGCGATGTGATTTATAAGTATTGATGTAGCTGGTAAACGTTAGTTATATTTAATAATCCTGTAACTTTACTTACCAAATATTAGACATAACTAATATTATATTTGCATACCAATTTTGGTTAAACATGTTAACTTACCAATAATTATATTAACAGCTTGTATCTAATGGTAATGTTTAATGCAAATAAAGTTATTCTTATTCTTATTCACTTACTATACCATATGTGATAATCCATATTGAAAGGAACCTTATGGCGGCCGGCACTTACACCTTTGTTGCCGCTGTTCCAATACAATAGTGAATAGCTGCAACGTAAGCGCCTGCCGCCATAAGGTCCCTTTCGATGTGGATTATCACATATATTTGATTTGCAAGGCGGCGCCGCGGCGCGTCGCTCACCTCGGCGGGCGCGCGGCGGACTTCACGGACGACGAGGCGGACGCCGTGGACGCGCGCGAGCGCCGCCGCCGCCGCCGCCGCCGCCGCCGCCGCGCGCCGAGCTCAGCCAGCTCGCGCACACGCACAACACCGTGCAGCTGTTCCGGCTCGACGCCAACCCGGGCCTGCGCGAGCTCACCGACAACCTCCACGTCGACTTCTCCGCGGTGGCGCCCCTCGGCGACGACCTGGACGCGCTCAGGCAGGATCTAGAACACGTAACGCGTCCGGCGAACGTCTCCGAATACAGCATAGATGTCGACTTCAATTCGACACATTTGACTCTCAAAGCGGACGACGACGACATGTCGATCACGGACACGATCCGCAGCCCGACCGTCACCTCCACCGGGACGAGGTCGCAGGTCGACTGGGCGGCGGATAAAGAGAACATCGCCGTCAATCCGTACGTCGCGCCGAAAGCGTCCGACAATTTCGCGGTCAGCGACGACGGTGAGGATATACTCGTGTTCGATGGAAAGAAATGCAAGTTTCAATCGAATTTGGATCTCAGCGATGACGAATTTAAATCGAAGACGGACGTTTATGATGACGCGAGTGACATGTCGGTGACGCAGGCGGTCGCGCGGGTCGTCCTGCCAGCGCGGGACGAAGTTGTTCCACCGGGTCGTGTCGAAAAGACTGTGTACCTAGACAACGACATGACAGTGACAGGAGTCGTGCCGGCACAGATCTTTGCGTGTAAGGTCAATGATGATAAGCCTTCAAAGACGGTGGTTTATGATGACGCGGCTGCTGACATGTCTGTGACGCAGGCGGTAGCGCGGGTCGTACTGCCAGCGCGGGATGAAGTCATCTCGTCGGCTCGTGAGAAGACTGTTTTATTCGACAATGACATGACAGTGACAGGAGTCGTGCCAGCGCAGATCTTTCAGAGTGAGGTCAATGATGATAAACCTTCAAAGACGGTAGTCTATGATGACGCGGCTGCTGACATGTCTGTGACGCAGGCGGTCGCGAGATACTTACAGCCGGAGCGCGATGATGTTATCTCCCGCTCGTGCGCCGATCACAAGACTGTACTTCTAGACGATGACATGGCAATGACGCGAGCAGTGCCAGCAGAGATCTTTCAAAGTGAGAATATCATTTATCACCTTGATAAGAAGCCTTCAAGAACGGTCGTTTATGATGACACGGCAGGGGACATGTCTGTGACGCAAGCAGTGGAACGGGTGTTGCTACCGCAGGATGATGTTGCGCGCTGCGGTATCGGCCAGAAGACTATTCTCAACGACTCCATGGCGATGACGCTAACCGTGCCAGCTGAAATGCTTTTGAGTGAGGATAGACATGAGAGTGTGGCTGAGCCTAACGCCACCCACCGGAAGACTTTTGTCTTTGGCAATGACGATGGTAACATTTCTGTGACGCAGGCAGTTCCTACCAACATTATCAACGCAGAAAAGGTTGTTCTGGACGACGCTGTAGAGATGCCGCTGGGCCTGCCAGAAGAAATCGTGTTGAGTGAGGATAGACATGAAGAAGTGGCAGAGCCTAACGCCACCCGACGGAAGACTGTCGTCTTTGGCGATGAAGATGGTAACATTTCTGTGACGCAGGCCGTTCCTGCCAACATCATAAACGCAGAAAAGACTGTTCTCGATGACGCCCTGGCGATGACGCGAACGCTGCCAGCAGAAATCCTGTCGAGTGAAGATAGATATGAAGAAGTTTCGGAACCTAACGCCACGAGACGGAAAACTGTCGTCTTTGGCAATGATGATGGTAACATTTCTGTGACGCAGGCGGTTCCTGCCAACATCATAAACGCAGAAAAGACTGTTCTCGATGACGCCCTGGCGATGACACGAACACTGCCAGCAGAAATCCTGTTGAGTGAAGATAGATGTGAAGAAGTTTCCGAGCCTGCCGTCACCCGACGGAAAACTCTCGTCTTTGACGATGGTAACATGTCTGTGACGCAGGCCGTTCCTACAAGCATAATCAACGCAAAAAACACTGTTCTTGATGACGCCATTGCGATGACACGAGCCCTGCGAGCAGAATCCCCGATGAGTGAAGATAGACATGAAGGAATGGCAGAGCCTAACGCCGCGCGACGGAAGACGGTCGTCATTGGCAATGAAGCTGGTAACATTTCTGTGACGCAGCCTATTTCTGCCGACGTCGTCAACTCGCAAGTGACACAGCCCGAACCTAAGGAAAGAACCATTAGTGCAGATTCTATACTAGATGTGTTACTCGACATGTCTCAGGCTTCGGTGGAGGAGCTCGCGATAGAGTACGTGCCAAAAGCCACTGCTAGCAACATGACGGTTACCGAGGCTTTGCACGCCAGTAATACCACTTTAACGAACGGTGCGCCTCAGTCGGAGAGTTGTATAATAGTCCGCAGTGATCAGGAGGTCAATGATGAGGAAAATGTCTCAAAGCCAGCCAACCAGCCGGAGTATAACCCAGAGCGCCCGGCGATAGAAGGCTCGCTTCTACCTATAGAGTACAAGAAGGAAGACGGTATCGTCTGCAAACTGCAACACAAGCTTGGCGCACTGAAAGAACTCATCCATTTGAAAGAGAAAACCTCACCTAAAAGAAGCCCTAAATCCATAACTTACTCGAACACTACTGAAGCAGATAAGAATACTTCTATAGCGCCTCCTGAGAGTCCCCTGGATTTAGAAAATCGGTCACAAATAAATACAGATTTGAAGTCTGCAAGTCTGGAACACGAGGTGTTGGAGCCAGAACAGAACAAGACGCTAATGGTTAATTTGAGCTCTAGGGCATCTATGCAAGACGGGGAAAGTTCTCCAATTCAGTTAAAGAACGAGTCTTTGATTTCAAGCCACGATTGTGAGGAGGAAAATTCTGAGTCTGAGAAAGAGCAGTCGCAATGGACGGGCCAGGCCGATGACACCCGCGCGATCCTGGACGCGATCTCCGACTTCACCGAAACGCGTCGATCCGGAGTTACCGAGCAGAAACCCGCCGGCGCCAACAAGTCCCGGCGGAGCTCCGCACCCGACAGGAAGTCCATGGTCATCTCCCGCGAAGATATGCTCAGAGAGATCGCGATGGCGCAGGCCATGATGAAGACAGAGATGCAGCAGACCGAAGCGGAGATAACCGAAGTTAGTTCTGACGAGCACGACACTCCGCCCCGGCTGAGCGGCGAGGTCGTCAAGACCTTACGTTTCGAAGACGACGAGTCTATACTGGAGCCCCGCGTGTTACATAAACCGGCGGCGGCCAGGTTTCCCCCGCGCCGCGCCTCCACCGTCATCCCGACATACGACGTGAGCGAACACGTCAAGGAGCTAGTGCACGACCTCATCAAGCCGATGGCGGACGTGTCGCAGTGCATGCCCAAGTTCTTGCGTGATCCTGAGCGCGGCATACAAATCGACACTCTCGAGTCGAGCCAGATAGATCTGATCCCCTCAACACCCGTATTACTCGAGCCTCGGACACCGCTCGTGCGCTCGCCGGACCATCAGCATTCCTACATTGATCTAAGCCCGTCGAGACCGGTGGTGATCGAGCCCCGCCGCCGCTCGTGCCTCCGCTCCAGCGATCCCATCCCACACGAACCAAAAACTCCTCCACGCAAGCCGACAGCAGAGCCGGCCGTCATAGTCTTCGACCACCTCAACCCCCTGAACAACGTTCTGCTCCCGCTAGTGGACGAAACGGCCGTCCACAGATACAACCCGCGCCACTCGAACCAGAGTCTCAGCCCGTCTATAGACAGTCAGGCGGTTCAGACGGACACGTCACAGCCCAAATCGCGGGGCGTGGACTGTGGAATGGTGATGGTGACCCCGATGGTTGATAGAGGCGTCGCGAGCGAACGGAGCATGCGCGACACGGAAGCGAACACTTCTATAGTGATGAAGGGGAATAGAGAGCTCCTAGCGGCCAGTTCGTCTCTAACGCTGGTGGACGACGCTCTGGCTCGCGGCGGGTTTGAGGCGCCGGGCCCGGGCGCGGGGCGGAGGCGCTCGCCGGTGCGCGTCCTGTTCCGGCTGGACGACGCGTCCTCGGTGAAGCTGGACTCGGAGCTCACGTCCAGCAACGCGTCCGACAGGGCCCACAAGCGGGCGCACGTCGCGGGTAAAGGACTCGAGGTAATCATTCATTTTGTTGATTTTTTACACGGTTTCCCAAATAGAATAGAATAGAAGAGAATAAATGAACTTTATTCTGCAATGAGCCGCAAAGGCACTTTTACAAGTCAAAAACTACTAGCGTTTCTCATGAGACCACTGCCGAGAAGAAACGCCGAAAGAAACTCGGCGGTCAGTCATTTTCTCCAAAATATGCTTTCCTGCAAGAACTGTGTCAACTAGATACAATGAAAATATTAGACTCTTTACGCTATTTAGGTATTTGGTTTGGGCCATGCATTTCTGTCTGTTAGAAAATAGAAAATCTTTATTGTATCATGTTACATAGATGGTATTGAATGTTGGGTGGTGTCAGGTTTCAACGGTTACTCATTTCGAGTGTACAATATTTAGTTAAAACTAAGGAAAACAAAAACTATTTTACTAAACATACTTATACACTACTAGCGACCCGCCCCGGCTTCGCAAGGGTGCAATGCTGATGCATGTATTATACATATAAACCTTCCCCTTGAGTCACTCTATCTATTAAAAAAAACCGCATCAAAATCCGTTGCGTAGTTTTAAAGATTTAAGCATACATAGGGATATAGGGACAGAGAAAGCGACTTTGTTTTATACTATGTAGTGATAAGGAGCGCTCGTGGCCCAGCGGCGCCTGCGTACCGCGTGCGATATGCGAGGTTAAGCAACGTCGGCCCAGGTCAGTTCTTTAATGGGTGACCGCTTTGAGTGGTTATTAACTGAGCGCTCCCGTGCTTTGAAAGGCACGTTAAGCCGTTGATCCCGGCTGCTGTCTATGATAGCAGTCGTTAAGCCAAGTTAGAGGTCTTCGGGCGGCTCGAGAACTTCTAACAGTCAAGTTGCCCACTCACTTGACAAGCCTAATTCCAATAAGGTCTGGTTTCCACTCGGGTTGGAAGGTCAGATGGCAGTCGCTTCTGTAAAAACTAGTGCCTACGCCAAGTCTTGGGATTAGGTAGCGGGCCCCGATCATCCTTCAGGATAACGCTAGAAGGATGATGACTTATACATTATAATCTTTTTTTTTTAAGACGAAAATTCATGTATGTATGTATGGGAGATTCTTCTCAACGCTTTAACCGAGTTAGATGTGTGAGGTAACATAGGATATGTGATGTATGAAATAAATATGAAATATATATAATATGAAAAAAATAAAAACAATATGGCGGAGTTGGCGGACTATGTATTCCACTTCGTGTGTTTCTGAAGTAAAACATTTTTTTTTTCGATCTTATCAAGTGTTAACTAAAACGATAAAAACAAGTTTCAAAATAAAGAACTAACGAAAAACTCTTTTGTTTACAGTCAGACCTACACACCATACCTAAATATTAGGTCCCCCAACTGCAAATCAAAATATAGTTCAAATATATCTGTAGTTGTCAGTTCCAAAAATCAAAATCAAACATTTATTCTGCAAATAGGCCACAAGGGCACTTTTACATGTCAAAATATTAATTTACAGTTCAAGAAAGAGTAATAATTTCGAGTTTACAATTATAACAAAATTAATATCATACAGTGAAGATAAACTTGCAAAGTTATCTATTACAAAATATTACAACATCAGTAAAGTTAGAGATGTATAAGGTCTCAAGATTAAACAAGGATTATAATGAAATTAATATAATATCCCAGAGATACATGGTGTCTGAGCGTCAAAATTAAAATTAATTTAATATTGTTAGAGATGTATATGGTCTCTAAGTCACTGATAATAAAAACGAATCTACAACAGAGTGATGTCTCTCGTCAATCCCCTATAAAAAGACACTAGTATTCAAAATCAAAATCAAAATCAAAACATTTATTCTGCAAATAGGCCTCAAGGGCACTTTTACAAGTCAAAATCTATTTAGGTACATCAAATAAAAATAATACAATAATCAAAGTATCATTAATTAAATGGAGTGTTACATGTCAAAAATAAGAATAAGAAACTAATAACAATTGAGATTTGTTAGAGATGTATAAGGTCTCTAAGCGTCAAGATAAAAGGTAATAAAGTAAGTACACTAATCATAATAAAATATGTTGAGCTATATCTATAACACGTCAACATGAAAATAATAAAATCTATTCAATAAATATCCTCAGAGATGTATAAGGTCTCTGAGCGTCAGTCTAAAAATAAAATCAAAAGAGAACAGAGCGAAGTCTCTCATCATGTCAATTCCACTGAACACTAGTACGAAGTTACTAGTCCTTGCAAACATGAACAGACCGGACCCCACAAACGGCACCCGTTCACGAGTATGACGCGTATCTCAGCCATCGCCTCCCTCGACCATATGTTAGGGAAGGTTGCGACCCGATCAACGACGCCACCGTAAGCAAAGACCTTTAGGCGAGCATGACATATTCAAGCTGCAGGACATTTATAATCAAAGTAGTACTTAATAATAAAATATCGAATTCAATGAGATACCTCATGATGTGCTCAAATGTATATGAAATGATTTTAGAACAGTAAAAATCCAGACTAAAATTGTAATTATACATGTCTACATTATAAACCATTACTAATTCTAGTAAATTAGACAACTGGCTTAAAAGCTTCTTGATCGTTTAAAAAATCATTGACGGAATAATACGCCTTGCTTACCAAGTGACTTTTAACGTGACACTTAAATCTGTTGAAGGGCAAATTCACTACATCCATGGGTATTTTATTATAAAAGCGTATACAATTCCCCACGAAGGACGTGCTAACTTTACGGAGACGACAGGCTGCCACTGCGAGCTTGTTTTTACTTCTTGTGTTGTAGTCGTGGACTTCGCTGTTAAGTTTGAATTCATGGAGATTTTTCCGTACATACATAATGTTCTCAAAAATGTATTGAGAAGCTACAGTGAGAATGTTTGCCTCTTTGAATTTTTCTCTTAAGGAAGCACGAGCTCCTAGTTCATAAATAGAACGAACTGCTCGTTTTTGTAGTACGAAGATAGTCTGGATATCCGCCGCTTTCCCCCACAGCAGGATTCCATATGACATAACACTGTGGAAGTAACTGTAGTACACCAATTTTGCTGTCTCGACGTTTGTCAGCTGCCTGATTCGCCTCACTGCATAGGCTGCGGAGCTAAGTTTTCCTGCTAATGTGGCTATATGTGCATGCCATTGAAGTTTTGAATCTAAGGTTATTCTATTAACGTAGTCATTATTGCGTAGTCATTAATGCTATTACGTAGTCACTATGTCCTTACAAGCATGAACAGACCGGACTTCACGAACAGGGCGCTGCCGCGAACAGCAAACGAAGTTCTCCCTCTCTGTCGCACTTGGAAGTTTGCATATAAGTGAGACAGAGAGGGAAAACTTCGTTTGTGGTTCGCGGTAGCCCCTCAGCACCCGATCACGAGTATGACGCGTATCTCGGCCAGCCAAATAAAACGAAGTAAAAATTTCAGATGACACCTAAACCCGCCATCAAAGTCCAAAGGGTGTCGACCGGCTCGAAGGTCGTCCGGCGGCGCCGCAGCCTCTCCCCCTCCGCCCGCGCCCCCGCCTCCCCCTCCCCCTCCCCGGCGAAGTGCGAGGGGCGCGGCGGCTCCACGGCGTCGGCGGCGGCGGCCGCGGCGGCGGACGCATCGGCGGGGCTGAGCGGTACGTCTGCCACAGTGCTAATCATTCCCATAGCTCACCTCAGATTCGGTTGAAACCGCTCAACCAATCTCACTGGAGCGCAAACTCTTAAAGTATTCCAGTGTTCCAACCCACACGCGTGGTCGTGTCGGATGTTTTCCCGAGGCTACTCTCCAACCGCGCACTCCTATCGCTTTATTGGGCCCGGCCTATAAAGCCACAGTCAGGTTCAAAAAAAAAATCCCATAGCTATTGCCCGCGACTCCGTCCGCGTAGAACAAGTTCGTCGCGCTAGTTTTATTGCTATTCATTTTTATCAGGCGCTTATTACATTTTTAGAATAAAGGAAAAATTAAAAAATTTAGGCACCGAGCAGGATTCGAATCTGCGACCTCCCGGCACTCGCGGCCAGTCGCTCTAGCCAACTGAGCTATAGGTGCAATCGCTACCCAGTCCCAAATACAAAGGAAGGAAGGTGCTTAATACGAAGGAACGGTTGATGAATTTGGGACTCGGTAGCGATATCCTATCGCTATGTAAATACTTAAATTATTTAGTGCTAATGCTCTTCTTTGAGGACGAAATAAACTTTTCACATCTGCTATTCAGTAAAAAATCATTTTTGACCTCGAATGAGCGATAAAATTCGTACTTGTCTTCCCTCATTTGAGGGCAACAATGATTCTTTTCCTTATAGACGGTGTGAAAAGCAGTAATGTGCTCCTCAATAGCAAAATTATTTCCGAAACGCTTGAATCTCTCGCTACGTTTAAGATTCTACCTTAGAATCCCTCGCTAAGTTCAGGATTCTATTGTAGAATCTTTCGCTTCACTCAAGATTCAATGTACCACCCTCGCCGAAAATATATAATTTTATATCTCTTATACTCTGAAAGTGGGTCATTGCTCATTTAGGTGGAGTGCTGAAAGTGGTAATTTTCTGCTTTAAAGCAGAAGAGTATTAAAAAGAAAAAAAAACGTAGTGTGTAGTTAGACCCCAGTCTCACTGGCACTACGTTTTTTTTTCTTTTTTTTTAGCAGTGGCAGTGGCTGGGAAAACCCGTACAAACATAAGTACGATTAATTCTTAATTTAAAAAAAATACAGTATGGTCCATACGTGGTAAGTCGTTAATAATTATAAGAAATAAAAGAGGACCAAGACTGCTGCCTTGTCCTATGCCTGATGTCACTGTATAGGGAGCAGAATGGGCTTTCCGATAAATTACATACTGTGTTCATCCGTAGAAATAATCCGCAAAAAAAATTAAAAGCTTTGACAATGAACAAAAATTTTACCATTCAATTAGTCTGTTTTACAACAATAGATGAAGGAATTACGTTGAACCGAATAATTCGGCCGAATATTCGGTTCGGCAACAGCTGGACCTAATATTCGGCCGAATGTTCGTATTCGGTCAAACCCATATTCGGCGCATCTCTG
This sequence comes from Epiblema foenella, assembly GCA_963556455.1. Lineage (NCBI taxonomy): Eukaryota > Metazoa > Arthropoda > Insecta > Lepidoptera > Tortricidae > Epiblema > Epiblema foenella. The sequence continues at coordinate 11,031,207 of OY747119.1, read as the reverse complement.
CAATGTACAGTAGTACCCAACTGATAAGGCGCGTCGTGAATCTTCGTTCGCACAGAAAAGAAAGTATCGCTCCGAAGATTAATGAAAGAATGCTTAAAACTTACAATTAACCTTAGATCACTACTATAAGGTTCATAATACACTGTTCATAATGCGCGTGCACTCGATCAGAAGTATGGCGGCTGACTAACATGCCACGCGGCGCGCGCTAACATGGCGGCAGCTGCGGACCAATAGCGGTGCAGGAAAAAGAAGCGCGGTGCGTGGAGCGTGCCTATTATTTATTATTTATTTAATTCACAAGAACGGTTATACCAATTACACTTATGTCTTAAGTATATTTACATTTCATCTTATACTAAAAAAATTGTCACATACTATTCATTCATTCATTCTCGCAGTAAGAGAGGCACCTAGTCGCGAGCCTATTGGTCAATAGCATTTTCCGCGCTTTAAAATTTCATCTTCTGCGCAGGTACATCGGTAAGCCATATCAGTTGGGTACTACTGTACTATTGTATTTGTAGCTTCGACGATGGAGGCGCTGCCGAGTAGCTCCGGCTCTGTGTCCACGGTGGCGGCGCTGCCGAGCAGCTCGGGCTCCGTGTCCACGGTGGCGGCGCTGTGGGCGTGCGCGCGCTCGGCGGGCGCGGGCGCGGGGGCGGGCGCGGGCGCGGGGGCGGCGGCGGAGCGCGCGGACTGGCGGCCCGAGCTGCTGCACGAGCCGAGCTCGAAGAACCTGGCCAGCGAGCAGGACCCCGGCGTTAACGTCGTGGCTAAGATTGACGTGCTGCCGTTCATGGGGTGAGTAGTTTTTGCTCTTTTTATAGGTAACTTACTAGGCCGGTTTTTGTTTATTGGTCAAATTGGTTTGGAATTCTCGGCCGGCGTTTGTGTTTCCGAGCTCATATAACCTAGACCTTTTTAAGGCACGAGTGAATAGGCACCTTCTGGGTGAGCTCGCTTCATCGTCGGCCTCATCTTTGCCCCCTGGCTAGATGCTGGCCAAGAGCGATCCCATTTTTAATAATAAAAAAAAAAAAAAAAATTAAAGTTACCGATAGAATATTCTTGATTCAATAAAAAAGTAATTATATGGCAACTATATATATACGTAAACGCAATTTCACGACAAAAACGATATATTACCCTTTTTTCAGTACATCGGAATGCGAGTGGGAGTCCCGCGCGGCGGACACGTGGTCCTTCCGGCTGCTGCGCTCGCGGCTGCGGCTGCTGGTCAAGCTGGAGCACCGCGCGTGCAACACCACGCGCGCCACCGTGCGCGCCGACACGCCCGTGCGGCTCGTGCTCGTGCAGCACGCGCGCCGGGACAGCGGTGAGTCACACGGCGACCCTGTCAGTCGCTGGGGTATTTAGATGCGCCACCCCAGCTCGGGGCTCGGAGACATGATTAGTTCGGCCCAGCTGCATCGTTAGCCGCTACACCGTTCCCTACCTCTGTGCAGACGACGACCCGGTGGCGTCGCTGTGCCTGTGCCTGGCGGCGGCGGCGCTGCAGCGGCTGGCGGCGCGCGGCGCGGCGCGCGCGGGCGCCGTGCCGGGGCTGCTGCGGCGCTGCGCGGCCGTGGCGCGCGTGGCGCTGCGCTGGGGCCGCGCCATGCGCGCCGCGCGCGCCGGGCTCGCCTTCGACCTCAAGGAGGACGGCTCGCTGTCCCTCAAGGTGCGTCCCTGTGCCCGGCCCGCGGGGCGCCGTGCCGGGGCTGCTGCGGCGCTGCGCGGCCGTGGCGCGCGTGGCGCTGCGCTGGGGCCGCGCCATGCGCGCCGCGCGCGCCGGGCTCGCCTTCGACCTCAAGGAGGACGGCTCGCTGTCCCTCAAGGTGCGTCCCTGTGCCCGGCCCGCGGGGCGCCGTGCCGGGGCTGCTGCGGCGCTGCGCGGCCGTGGCGCGCGTGGCGCTGCGCTGGGGCCGCGCCATGCGCGCCGCGCGCGCCGGGCTCGCCTTCGACCTCAAGGAGGACGGCTCGCTGTCCCTCAAGGTGCGTCCCTGTGTCCCGGCCCGCGGGGCGCCGTGCCGGGGCTGCTGCGGCGCTGCGCGGCCGTGGCGCGCGTGGCGCTGCGCTGGGGCCGCGCCATGCGCGCCGCGCGCGCCGGGCTCGCCTTCGACCTCAAGGAGGACGGCTCGCTGTCCCTCAAGGTGCGTCCCTGTGTCCCGGCCCGCGGGGCGCCGTGCCGGGGCTGCTGCGGCGCTGCGCGGCCGTGGCGCGCGTGGCGCTGCGCTGGGGCCGCGCCATGCGCGCCGCGCGCGCCGGGCTCGCCTTCGACCTCAAGGAGGACGGCTCGCTGTCCCTCAAGGTGCGTCCCTGTGTCCCGGCCCGCGGGGCGCCGTGCCGGGGCTGCTGCGGCGCTGCGCGGCCGTGGCGCGCGTGGCGCTGCGCTGGGGCCGCGCCATGCGCGCCGCGCGCGCCGGGCTCGCCTTCGACCTCAAGGAGGACGGCTCGCTGTCCCTCAAGGTGCGTCCCTGTGTCCCGGCCCGCGGGGCGCCGTGCCGGGGCTGCTGCGGCGCTGCGCGGCCGTGGCGCGCGTGGCGCTGCGCTGGGGCCGCGCCATGCGCGCCGCGCGCGCCGGGCTCGCCTTCGACCTCAAGGAGGACGGCTCGCTGTCCCTCAAGGTGCGTCCCTGTGTCCCGGCCCGCGGGGCGCCGTGCCGGGGCTGCTGCGGCGCTGCGCGGCCGTGGCGCGCGTGGCGCTGCGCTGGGGCCGCGCCATGCGCGCCGCGCGCGCCGGGCTCGCCTTCGACCTCAAGGAGGACGGCTCGCTGTCCCTCAAGGTGCGTCCCTGTGTCCCGGCCCGCGGGGCGCCGTGCCGGGGCTGCTGCGGCGCTGCGCGGCCGTGGCGCGCGTGGCGCTGCGCTGGGGCCGCGCCATGCGCGCCGCGCGCGCCGGGCTCGCCTTCGACCTCAAGGAGGACGGCGCGCTGTCCCTCAAGGTGCGTCCCTGTGCCCGGCCCGCGGGGCGCCGTGCCGGGGCTGCTGCGGCGCTGCGCGGCCGTGGCGCGCGTGGCGCTGCGCTGGGGCCGCGCCATGCGCGCCGCGCGCGCCGGGCTCGCCTTCGACCTCAAGGAGGACGGCTCGCTGTCCCTCAAGGTGCGTCCCTGTGTCCCGGCCCGCGGGGCGCCGTGCCGGGGCTGCTGCGGCGCTGCGCGGCCGTGGCGCGCGTGGCGCTGCGCTGGGGCCGCGCCATGCGCGCCGCGCGCGCCGGGCTCGCCTTCGACCTCAAGGAGGACGGCTCGCTGTCCCTCAAGGTGCGTCCCTGTGTCCCGGCCCGCGGGGCGCCGTGCCGGGGCTGCTGCGGCGCTGCGCGGCCGTGGCGCGCGTGGCGCTGCGCTGGGGCCGCGCCATGCGCGCCGCGCGCGCCGGGCTCGCCTTCGACCTCAAGGAGGACGGCTCGCTGTCCCTCAAGGTGCGTCCCTGTGTCCCGGCCCGCGGGGCGCCGTGCCGGGGCTGCTGCGGCGCTGCGCGGCCGTGGCGCGCGTGGCGCTGCGCTGGGGCCGCGCCATGCGCGCCGGGCTCGCCTTCGACCTCAAGGAGGACGGCTCGCTGTCCCTCAAGGTGCGTCCCTGTGTCCCGGCCCGCGGGGCGCCGTGCCGGGGCTGCTGCGGCGCTGCGCGGCCGTGGCGCGCGTGGCGCTGCGCTGGGGCCGCGCCATGCGCGCCGCGCGCGCCGGGCTCGCCTTCGACCTCAAGGAGGACGGCTCGCTGTCCCTCAAGGTGCGTCCCTGTGTCCCGGCCCGCGGGGCGCCGTGCCGAGGCTGCTGCGGCGCTGCGCGGCCGTGGCGCGCGTGGCGCTGCGCTGGGGCCGCGCCATGCGCGCCGCGCGCGCCGGGCTCGCCTTCGACCTCAAGGAGGACGGCTCGCTGTCCCTCAAGGTGCGTCCCTGTGTCCCGGCCCGCGGGGCGCCGTGCCGGGGCTGCTGCGGCGCTGCGCGGCCGTGGCGCGCGTGGCGCTGCGCTGGGGCCGCGCCATGCGCGCCGCGCGCGCCGGGCTCGCCTTCGACCTCAAGGAGGACGGCGAGCTGTCCCTCAAGGTGCGTCCCTGTGCCCGGCCCGCGGGGCGCCGTGCCGGGGCTGCTGCGGCGCTGCGCGGCCGTGGCGCGCGTGGCGCTGCGCTGGGGCCGCGCCATGCGCGCCGCGCGCGCCGGGCTCGCCTTCGACCTCAAGGAGGACGGCTCGCTGTCCCTCAAGGTGCGTCCCTGTGTCCCGGCCCGCGGGGCGCCGTGCCGGGGCTGCTGCGGCGCTGCGCGGCCGTGGCGCGCGTGGCGCTGCGCTGGGGCCGCGCCATGCGCGCCGCGCGCGCCGGGCTCGCCTTCGACCTCAAGGAGGACGGCTCGCTGTCCCTCAAGGTGCGTCCCTGTGTCCCGGCCCGCGGAGCGCCGTGCCGGGGCTGCTGCGGCGCTGCGCGGCCGTGGCGCGCGTGGCGCTGCGCTGGGGCCGCGCCATGCGCGCCGCGCGCGCCGGGCTCGCCTTCGACCTCAAGGAGGACGGCGAGCTGTCCCTCAAGGTGCGTCCCTGTGCCCGGCCCGCGGGGCGCCGTGCCGGGGCTGCTGCGGCGCTGCGCGGCCGTGGCGCGCGTGGCGCTGCGCTGGGGCCGCGCCATGCGCGCCGCGCGCGCCGGGCTCGCCTTCGACCACAAGGAGGACGGCTCGCTGTCCCTCAAGGTGCGTCCCTGTGTCCCGGCCCGCGGGGCGCCGTGCCGGGGCTGCTGCGGCGCTGCGCGGCCGTGGCGCGCGTGGCGCTGCGCTGGGGCCGCGCCATGCGCGCCGCGCGCGCCGGGCTCGCCTTCGACCTCAAGGAGGACGGCGAGCTGTCCCTCAAGGTGACATTACTGTGTCCCGGCTCGCGTGGCGACCACAGAATTGGAGTCAAAGTGGATTAAAAAATAAGTTCGCTAAGTTTCGCCTCACTGAAGGAATCGAACCATTAAATACATCAATATCCAGATCTCTTGATAGGGTATTTAGATTACGGCTAGCGCGACACAAAGATCTATTTTGCCGATAATTGAACGTAGTACATTTGAGTGTCCTAAAGGATAACTTAGTGTAGGGTGTGCGTTGAATCAAACCGTCTATATTGTAATCGTAAAAGTTTCGCCGTGAAATTGAAATTGTCGCGTGACTGAAGCTAGTGTGGTGTGGTGCAGGTGGCGAACATCCCGCTGCGCTCGGTGTGGGAGGTGACGCTGCGCGTGGAGCTCGCGGACGCGGGCCGCGGCGCGCCCTGGCCCCGCGCGGCGAGTCCGCGGGTCACCCGCGTCGTGGCCGCCTGGGCGCCGCCGCCCCACGAGCTGCAGCAGCTGCTGGAGACTGTGCCCGAGGACTGGGGACACGTGCCCCGGACTGTCTGGTGAGTGCCCCGCCCGGCCCCGCGCGGCGGGACCGAGGGTCGCCCGCGTCGTGGCGGCCGGGGCGTGCTTCTCTCTAAAGTTCATATTCAATCCTTTCAGGATAACTAGTTTTTGCTCGCAACTTCGTCCACGTTTACATCCACTCTTTATTTTATCCCTTCCCGGGATGGTTTTTAGGGATAAAAAGTATCCTATACAGGTTATAAACTCGTTGGATACCAAGTTTGATCATAATCGGTTCAGCCATTTTTGCGTGATTGAGTAACGAACATCACACACCCAAACATCTAAACATTTTTATATTACCGTCGACGTTTTACATTTGACGACCAGTGTAGGCATGGCGACAAGTGCCACAGATAATAACACAAACAGGAAACACTTAATCTTAATACTACGTTTAATCTAGAATATCAATAGTACCAACTTAATGATTTAGGTATCTATTGTTGGACTCTCCAACACACAACACCTGTATTCTGTCACCTCTTGAAGCCTGATTACTTGAATACTAACCGACGATGTTTTTTTTCAGGAAAATATTCAAGTACTTGAAAAACAAGAGGCCAGAAGACGACCTGCTAACCGCATAGCGGTGTCACTCGTGTTGCTGAGATTCAGTTGTCATGCAGGCATTGCTTTCAGTTTACCACTGACATCCTCGTTTTTCAATGCATATTCTACTTTAAGACTAATATAATAGAGTTTATGTTATACATGCACACTGTCTGAAAGTCGTATAGTAATCACACGTCGGTAACTACAGAGCGTTTGCCGTTAGAAGTCACTTTCAAAAACACCAAATAAGAAAATCGAAATTTGTCGAAAAAGCATCAATTTCTTAATGAATTGGCGAAAAAAGTAACTCGAAAGAATAAATAGTTACTTAGTGTACACTTACATAAATAGTTACTGTACACTTAGTGTAAGCTTGGAGTCCATTTTCCCAGCCGATTGTAAATAAAAAAAAAGCCTTATTGTGCGGATCTTATTATGATTAGAATAACTGGATTGTTTTCTTGTCTGCCAGTGGCCACAGAGTATAGGCTTTTTCTGGTTTGTAACGAAACTGCAAGTTACATTTTTAAAATGGAATTTGATTTTTTTTTATGTTTGCGGGAATCGGGTTACATTTCGCGGTTTTAATTGCATTAGTTTGCTTCAATAAACCGTACCTTTCTAGGCTACATACAATATATGTTTCGGATATGTATTATTGTAACTGGCTACACTGAGGCCCTAAGGCCTAGTTTTATAAAGATCCGTTAGACCAAATGTCAGATCAAATTTCAGTAACTCAGTAGATTTTTTGAGATATCAAACCGGCATAAGGTCTAACGGATCTTTACAAAACCAAGCCTAAGGTCGGGTTTTATAAAGATCCGTTAGACCAAATGTCACATCAAATTTCAGTAATTCAGTACATTTTTTGAGATATCAAACCGACATAAGGTCTAACGGATCTTTATAAAACCGAGCCTTAAACTAGTTTATACATGTAAAATTGGAATTTGTTGGTTAATTGGGCCACTGAAATTAAAAATTATAATTATCAAACTAATCTATAGACGATTTATACCCAAATGAGACTGAATATAAAATAAATATGATACTAACCGCTAGGGAGTAGAGTTGTAGTAATTAAAAGCCATGTTATCTAGAAATCCTTACAATTTAAAGAAAACTGTTTAGTACACACATTTCTCACACAAATACAGAAATAACGAAATTAATTAAGCATGGGATCGCGCATAGTGACAATTTCTCAGAAATCGTTGAGACAGCGCCATCTACCAAGAAGACTCGGAGTTCTTTAAAGCAACGGCTTTAAAGAACTCCGAGTCTTCTTGGTAGATGGCGCTGTATGGCTCCCTCTTAAGAGGGAACTGGCTAAGCCGTGGCCTCCCGGCGGAAAAAATAAACAATAGCATTATTTTTTAATGAGCATCCCCGGCACCGGTAGACGACGGGTTAAGGAGAGTTGTAAAATGGTTACTGCTGTACATGACAGGGTTCGATCGGATACAATCACAAGTCACTAAGGAACAAATACCTACTTAAAATAAAGCTTGTATATCAGCATCGTTTCAGTACTGAGATACGAGGTTTCGAAGAGTAGTGGCAGATTTGATATTTTCGCTTGTCATCCGACGATATATGAATGACAATTGTCATCGATGATCATCAAAATAATTGTCAAAGATTTGTTTAAACGGGTCTAACGCGATATGTATGTATGTATGTAAAATTCTTTATTGTACATGAGTAAAACATAACATAAATTACAAGAACAGTTGACATATATGTACAAAGGCGAGCTAATCCCTGTAAGGGATTTCTTCCAGCTAACCTTTGAGCAATTGAGTTGAGATTAAGATTATACATATTACGATATTTATGTATTTACAATACAATACAATACAAATACTCTTTATTGCACACCTCACATAATAAAATACCACATAAAAAACAAAAACATAGATACAGGGAGACAGAGGCAGAACAACAGGCGATCTTATCGCTAAAGAGCGATCTCTTCCAGACAACCTTTGGGTAGTGGAGAAATGAAATGTAAAGCTGAAAAGTAGGTGGTGCATAAACTACCTACCTACCTACCTACCTATTACCTACCTACCTACCTATTACCTACCTACCTACCTATTACCTACCTACCTACCTACCTATTACCTACCTACCTACCTATTACCTACCTACCTACCTATTACCTACCTACCTACCTATTACCTACCTACCTATTACCTACCTACCTACCTATTACCTACCTACCTACCTACCTATTTACCTTTGTTACCGACGTTACGACACGGGTTGCACCGGTCTTGGCTCACGTTAGACCCGTTTAAACAAATCTAAGTGTGTTTACAAAGCACGAGAGTTCAAAATGTTATAAAATAATTATCGTTTCTTATTCTATCGTTTTGATAATAAGAGAGTGTATCATTGGAATTCATACATGTATTACGTAATATTTACCCACCACCTATATAAAGCTATAATTATAAATGAGTAATAGTACATTACTTACCAAGGGTGGTAAAACAAAGAATCTCAGATCGCAGGTATTTGACGTTCGAGCCGAAGGCAAGGGCGATAAATATATCTGAGGCTTTCTTTGTTACCGCCCGTGGCAAGTACAACATTTTATGTCACCCCCTGGCCAGGTAGTGGGATTTTCCGCGCACGAAGCGTGCGGTAAATGTATCTTTATGGCCAGGTGTGACATAATAGTGCATTAGTTACCTAGGGCGGTAAAGATCGCAGATATTTGACCCGAGCCGAAAGCAAGTGAGACAAACATACGATCGGAGGGTTTCTTTGCCACTTTCTGGTTAGGAGTGACATAAATTAACTTTATCTACACCCATACAGTAAATCCTCTTATATGTGCTCAAAAAGTGTAGGTAAGGACCAACTTTACAATATCGCGCCGGTCCGGGGCGGAGATGGCCATAACAGTATCTAAAACGGTATCGTTATGGCCATCTCCGCCCATTACGATACAGGCTCGTGCTCAAAAAGACTTCAACGAGCTCACGAACTCGAACTCCTGCACTTTCAACGCAATGGTGCCTCAACACATGAAAGAGGATTTAATGTATGGATGTAGATAAAGTAGTGTATACAACTGTACATAATGATGCCTTAAAATACTCGTGTGAACCTATTATGAAACTCGCTGCCGCTCGTTTCATAAAACCACACTCGTGTTTTAAGACCTCTCATTATGTATCAGTTGCATAAACTACTATTATAATTTCGAACCCTGAGGGCCTACTCCGAACTGCCTATCGTGCTGTCCCTTTCACTCATATAGTGTATAACACGAGAGTGAAAGGGATGGCGTGATACGAAGTGCCCTCTGCTTACATGAACACTCCTAGGCAACTGCATATGATTGTATGCGCGTGTTTGGTGCTGGTCGCGCGCCGTTTACCGCCCCGCCTGCCCATGACCGTCGCCTTAGGTACTACGGCTATAAACTAGGAAACATAATATGTTGTACTTTCCATTGTGTTTTGTGTTCGATCTGTTATTTGTATCTACATATATAGTGTTGAATTTTGATAAGAGAAATATATTGTGTGAACAGAATTGTTTTTTTTTTTAATTTTGGGTGCCAAACGTACGTCAGGTCTGGTGATACGCAGACACCGCAGTCCATAGACGCTTGTCCGAAGCGATGTCAACCCTTTATCGACGGACTTTGACGACCGCTTTAGCCTAGTTGGTAGTGACCCTGCCTTCGAAGCTGGAGGTCCCGGGTTCGAATCCCGGTCAGGGCATTTATTTGTGTGATGAACACGAATATTTGTTCCTGAGTCTTGGATGTTTTCTATGTGTTTAAGTATATATTTATCTATATAAGTATGTATATCGTCGCCTAGTACCCATAGTACAAGCTTTGCTTAGTTTGGGACCAGGTTGATATGTGTAAGATTGTCCACAAATATTATTATTATTATTATATCGCTCGACATGTTTCTCGCCAATACGTGGTCCATAGTCATGAGAACCAGTCGCAATGGCAGCGCGTCTTGCTCGCGCCCTGCCCGCTCGGCTGCTCTGTCAAGCGATATTCGAGCTTAAAGACGTGACCGTCAGTGACCCGTTTACTGATCAATATGAGATACGAGAGGAGCGCTCGTTATAAAACTTTTTTACTGTGAAGGCCTAGGTTTAGGTTCTAGTTTATATACAAATACAAACATTTATTCTGCAAATAGGCCACAAGGGCACTTTTACATGTCAAAATATTAATTTACAATTTAAGAAAGTCTGACTATAATAAGTAATACATTTTTCATGTCGAAATATTAATTTAAAGTTCAAGAAGGAATAATAATTTCGAGTTTACAATTATGCCAAAATTAAAGTCATACAATGAAGATAAACTTCCAAAGTTATCTATAACAAATATTACAACATCAGTAAAGTTAGAGATGTATAAGGTCTCAAGATTAAACAAGGAGTATAATGAAATTAATATAATATCCCAGAGGTGTACATGGTCTCTGAGCGTCAAAATTAAAATTAATTTAATATTGTTAGAGATGTAAATGGTCTCTAAGTCACTGATAATAAAAACGAATCCACAACAGGATGATGTCTCTCGTCAACCCCCTATAAAAAGACTAGTATTAACGTAGTCACTATGTTCTAGCAAGCATGAACAGACCGGACTCCACAAACAGCACCCGATCACGAGTATGACGCGTATCTCAGCCATCGCCTCCCTCGACCATCTGTTAGGGAAGGTGGCGACCCGATCAACGACGCCACCGTAGGCAAAGCCCTTAAAGCGAGCATGACATATTCAAGCTGGCGGACATTGATAATAACAAAGTTAAGGCGACACACTATAAATCATGCGTATACGTATAGGTATTAAGTACAAAGCATAACTCAAATGATAAAGATTTCTACTTAATCACTTTAATCAGTCGAAATTTCCTTATTTGTTTTATTTTTAAATTAAGTACTTACCCGTTTCTCTCACATGTTCCGAGAACTTATAAATTATAAATAGGTAATGGGAAACCCAGGTTGTCCAAACTTGGGTCAACGTTGCACGTTGTCCGATAACACGATATAATTTAAGTTGGCGATCGCTCCAAACACGGCTAAGTACACACTCGATCGCGCATCAGTCAAGTACTAAGTACATACTTAGCTTAGAACTTATTACATTAAATTTTTAAATACCCTTTCGTGATGAGACTAAAGTTAGCAACTTTGTGGTTGTTATTGGCTGGACTGTCTCTGGCGGCTGCAAGTAAGTGCATTGGACCATTTTTAATACGTGTATTTAAAAAATGATTTTTTTTTATTTTATTTTTTTTATACAACGCCGGTGACAAACTAGCGTACGGTCCACCTGTGCCTTTAGCATGAGTTTACATGACCGTACTCACTAGCGACTGCGTACAAATTTGTATGGTCAAAAGTACAGCGCCTCTGGCGGTTACGCAATAGAACTAAGAATCGGCATACTAAATCGTTTACGCAGTCGCTAGCGAGTACGGTCATGCAAACTCATGGTAAAGGCACTGATGGTAAGCGGCCGCCGCAGCCTATAGACGCCCGCAACTCCAAAGGAGTCACAGAAGCAGAAGTATATTTAAAAATAACAGTTTCACTAAATTTGGTGTTATTTTCGGGAAAAGAAAATCGGTCTAAACTTCCAACAGGGTCTGCCCCTAATTTTTCCCCCGGGTAGTTTCGGCGGCAGTTGTTTTCATAAAACTAGTGCCTACGCCAAATCTGATGAGCGTGCCAAAGAGAAATCAGATTTCAGATTCTCTTTTTCACATTAGTTTTTCTAGGCATACCTTTTTCAGACCAGTGTCCAGTTATTAAACAAGCATCTATGTGATATTGATCCCTTTCACAAGTTATTTACTGAAATCGCGAAGCGTTTGGTTGACGTAACTGGTGAGGGAAGAGCTGGCGACTTCCTCGCACAACGTATCATCATTGCGATACAGTGAGGAAATACCGCCAGTATCCTCGGTACAATGCCCCAACGGCCTGTCTTAGATTTAAGTTAGTTTTAATATTGTTTAACTTATTGTTATTTAACTATTATTATCGCTTGTAAATTCTATACCTACTTAGTCTAAAATTACTAGTTAAACGTTAGTTGTTTTAGTTCAGCAGTTAAAGTTACATTTAAAATTGTCGACTGAAATATTAAAACTGTAATTTGTTCAATAGTTTAAACTTTGCTTTTATTAACACGTTCGTTAGTTAAACAAAAATTACTGTAGTTAACACTATATAAAATAATGAACCTCCAGGTCTACCTACTGTTTATTTTTATATAGGTACATTTCATGTACTGTAAATTTGGGTGACTTTATGTGACTGTTTGTGTTCTAAATAAATAATATAATAATAATAATAATTTATCCGATTATTGCAGGATCAAAATGGCCGTTCGAAGACGGTAAGTTTTTTAATTTTTATGCTCGGCGGTAGGGTGGTCGGAAGCTGGCCGCAATACCGCGCTGAGGGGCTACCGCGAACCGAAAACGAACGAAGTTCGAATATCTCCCTCTCTGCCGCACGGAATAACAAGTGCGACAGAGAGGGAGATATTCGAACTTCGTTCGTTTTCGTTTCCCGGTAGCAACGCTGAGCGCTGACGCGCTGATGTACTGATGCGCTGGGGAGCTACCGCGAACAGCAAACGAAGTTTTCCCTCTCTGTCGCACTTAAGTCCGAACGTGCAAGTGCGACAGACAGCGAATACTTCGTTTGCTGTTTACGGTAGCGCCCCTGAGCGAGATACGCGCCAGCCTTTCTAGTCATCCGTCGCGAGTCGCGTCCACGAGGCGCTTCGCTAGCTCCTGTGCCTTTACCATGAGTTTACATGAACGTACTCGCTAGCGACTGCGTAAAAAATTGTGTGGGCAAAAGCACAGCGCCTCTCCGGTTACGCAATAGAACTAGGAATCGGCATACTAAATCGTTTACGCAGTCGCTAGAGAGTACGGTCATGCAAACTCATGGTAAAGGCACAGGTCCCCACGCCCCTAACGTTTAAGTTTCTAAATTAATTCATTGCACCTTTGCAGATAATGAAGATGATCTATGGCCATCGTTCGAAAACCGTAAGTTTTTTTCGCTTTAAACTGAATATTTATAATTTAGTCATACACTTAGAGTATAAATATTTCTAAAGAGATCCTATACGCGGCCCACCAAGAGTGACGGAAAAGGTCTTATGCAGATAAATTGAGAATTGGTTTAAAATGGCTGCCGGTTTACCATAAATTACTTCCTTAACTTGGGCGGGTAATCGCTTGTGTGACGTATTTGGGCACAACTTGTCATATAAAATAAGTTGTGGTCGCCAAAAAAAAGCGAAACTGTGACAGGGACAAATAATGATATGCAACCCTCTGTCGCTCTTATTCAAAAATGTATATGACTGTCTCGCTCGGTTGTAGTATTATTATTTGCGTGTCGCGTCTGGTAAGTCTGTGAGTCATACATTTCCATCTTGAATGTTTCCTCTTTTAAAACTCAACCTACATTACCTATGGCACTGAAATGAAATATGCTATCCAACGACGTTTTTTAAAAAACAAAATTGTGTATTTTACGTGCCGGGGAGGTATCTTAAAAGAAAATAAAACGGCCAAGTGCGAGTCGGACTCGCGCACAAAGGGTTCCGTACCATTACCATTATCTATAAAAACGGCAAAAAAATTACGTATGTTTTATGGGTCCCCCCTTAAATATTTATTTTATTCTGTTTTTTAATATTTGTTGTTGTAGCGGCAACAGAAAATACATCATCTGTGGAACTTTCAACTGTCTAACTATCACGGTTCGTGAGATACAGCCTGGTGACAGACGGAAAGACAGACAGACGGACGCACAGCGGAATCTTAGTAATAGGGTCCCGTTTATGGTATGTAAAGAAAGAAAGAAAGAAAAAACATTTATGTCGCCTCCACAAGGCGCTTCACCAGCTTCTTGAAAACAAGTACTATGAGCACCCCTTGACCCTAAAGCGGCAATTACACTTCGTCGTTCGCCGCATGCGGTCGCCGAATTCATTTTAAACTACTTAGGCCAACAAACGTCGCCCTCACATTAAGCGTTGGCAGTTGTCGATCGCCGAATGCAGCCGACTAACGTGTTCTTTACACTTTTGCGGTCGCCGCATGCTGCATGCGGCGAAAGACGAAGTGTATTTAATTGCCGTTTAAGCTCCAGCGGGCAGCAGGGCGATCAACGGGGCGGCGCGATCATAAATATAGGCTTGAATGAACGCGATTCCATTATTCTCGCGCCACCCCGCTACCCGCTGGCGTCGAGCGCGGCCTAACATTTAAGTTTCAAAATTAATTCTTTGCGCTTTCGCAGATCCCTGGCGATCCCGCGGAGGCAGTAAGTTTTTCTCGCTTTTAACTTAATATTTACGGTTTAATCAAAAATATTTTTTCCCATACTTACGGCTAATAGTAATAATAATAATCCGCTCAGCACGATATCAAGCTTATTGGCTACAATAGTCCTGTCCGTGATCACAGATCGAACCCAATAGAGCGTGGCACGACCGTTCTCGAGTTTTTACTTATAGCTAATAGTAATAATAATAATCCGCTCAGCACTCTGCTGAAGGATTTGGGGATAGGCTGCCAGCTGTGGAGAGGGGGTAAGGTCATTTCTGATCCGGGTCATTGACAGATTTAGGTTCGCGTCTTTTCGGTGGACATATCAGAAGTTAAGGGCCACAATGATTAATTCTGGATTGGTCTAGTAACTCGCATAAACGGTGTTTCCGTAAATATAAATCCATAAGATATTAATGTGCACACACAAACAAACAAACAACCTCTCACCCTAAACGCATATACCTTCTCCGTTCCGTCGTGGGTAAAAATATAACTTACGTGTACATATGCGGTTAACTATTAGGGTCAGTTGCACCAACATACGATCACAGGCCGGCAGTGTAACTGGTTATATTACTGAGGGCGGACTAAGTCCTGGGGTATTCTTCGTTTAAGTCTTCGCGCTCCTTTGTGGTCGTCCATTAAGGACTGGCCCGAATAAAGAGATGATAATATTTTTTTTATATCGGAGCACGTACAGTGCCTTTACCATGAGTTTACATGAACGTACTCGCTAGCGACTGCGTAAAAATTTGTAGGGGGTAAAGTACAGCGCCTCTGGCGGTTACGCAATAGAACTAAGAATCGGCATACTAAATCGTTTACGCAGTCGCTAGCGAGTACGGTCATGCAAACTCATGGTAAACGCACAGGACTCCATAAGCTAAAGGGGACCGCGAAAAATATTTAGACCTTAGGTAAACCATCGAATGGGGTATGGAATGGAGTCTCGTTGTATAGCGCTGGTGGAGTAGAAAAGCATATACTGTTTTATGTTTTAAAAAAATATGGAAAACAAAAGAATGAGAAGGCCTACGGTTTTTTATACAATTTCGTTACTTTTTGTTGTTATTAAATTCGACGTACAAATGAAGTACGCATTTGTTCTACAGGTGACGATTGGGACAAAGACCCCTTTAGACATCACCCAGGTGACGATTGGGACAAAGACCCCTTTAAATATCACCCAGGTGAGGATGAGGACAAAGACTCCGGGAGCTGGGAGGTTATACCCGGAAGGAAAAAAGAGATGACAACAGGTACCTATTTCATTTAGTTATTTAGTTTAAACAAAAATGGATTTAAAATATTTTTCTGGAATATGTAATTATTTATTTAAATAAGTTTATAATATTTTTTTGTAAGCATTTATTTATTTTCATAAAAAGGATTTTTTAAATTCATTTTTGATGTACGTATCAGCAAGTGAACTGAGCTTTGGTAGACCTTATCTTTTTGCAATATTTAAATGAACTGTTTATTTATATGACAATTTGCGTGTATGTATGTCTTTGGCGTGACGTGAGACAATACCATATCGTATGGTTCGAGCTCTCGTCTCGTCCCACAAACGAACGAGAACTGAGACACCAGCGCGCTGCTGCGTCTCCTACAGCACCGAATATAACAATTATTATCGGACATTTTTACCAGTTCCTTTTTGACGCATGGTGTTATAATGTACACCACATACGCATTACATATCGAAACAATGAATAAAATCAAGTGGGTTGATATTAAAGCTTCATGAGTAGTTACAAAATTGTAATACCCGTTTTAGAGGAGCAATTATTAATTTGACGACCGCTTTAGCCTAGTTGGTAGTGACCCTGCCTTCGAAGCTGGAGGTCCCGGGTTCGAATCCCTGTCAGGGCATGTATTTGTGTGATGAACACGAATATTTGTTCTTGAGTCTTGGATGTTTTCTATGTATTTAAGTATCTATTTATCTATATAAGTATGTATATCGTCACTTGGTACCCATAGTACAAGCTTTGCTTAGTTTGGGACTAGGTTGATTTGTGTAAGATTGTCCAAAAATATTTATTTTATATTTATTTATAATTAAATGAATGTATATTTTCTTCTATCACTGATACGTAGTAATTTATGATAATACTACTGCGACCTCAACGGTCAACCCCGACAAGCCGGACTCTTGCGTCCTAATTGTCGTGCAGAGGTGGCCAACTGCCCTGGCCATAGCCAGTTTGTCTACATTTTCTAATAGGTTTATTTATTTATTTATATTAGGAGAACCAACAGCAGTACAAACAATGTAACAACATGCATATTAACAGCAGAGCCAATTACAGGATCTCACAGATAGCGCTAGAGTGTATATTATACAGAACTAAATTAATTATTTAGATTAACTTTAGGTACGGCTATTTTTTTCTAGTACCACCGCGGACTGCGACAACAACATCAACTACAACGCCAAATGCAACAACAACATCAACTACAACGCCAAATGCAACAACAACATCAACTACAACGCCAAATGCAACAACAACATCAACTACAACGCCAAATGCAACAACAACATCAACTACAACGCCAAATGCAACAACAACAGGTATACATCGGGACAACAAACTTACGGACTGCCTGATGGCAAGCAGGTGACGTTTCCTTTATATAGACGCTTGCTAAATGCAGAAGTAACACAAGCGCGTTGCCTTCCCTTTGTCAACATTAGGATTCGTTGTATTGACACCTATCGTTCGCCTGTCATTATGACATGAGATTGAAAGTGCCAAGTATCCAGGCGCGGATACAGGGGGGGGGGGGGGGGGGGCAACAGGGGCATTTGCCCCCCCCTGAAGCCTATGTCCTGACGTAGGAAATATGTTCTGACAATAAAGACAGTTATCAAAAGTCAGTTTCATTTTCGGAAAGTTCGAAAGTGCCCCCCCCCTGAACAAAATCCTGGATCCGCGCCTGCAAGTATCGGGTCAGTGTCCAGCACTGGGACGTTTATTACGTCTTCTATCCAATATCAAGTTAATCTTCAGTCGTTTATGCGTAAATCAGTTACAAAACATCCTGTTATTTGTTTTATATCTGTATTACTTTTATTTATTGAGGTGTGCAATAGGGAGTATTTGTATTGTTGTAATGGGGGCTATCGCGTATGAATTCCCCGCTAGAGGCGCTAGTGTAGCGTGGGGTCCCCGAAATATCAAATGTCACTCTTTGTGGTTGCGGTACGCGGATTAATATCTAATTGGAAAAATATGGTGCCTGTTTTTCAATACCTGCTATGCTAGCACAACTTGCTGACAAATCGTATCTCGCGCGACTCAGCGATTCCTGTCTCGCTCGAACTGTGCGGGTTTGAAAGAGGAGGGTAGATTTTTCTCTACTCGCGTCGCGTCGCAGCGGTAGTTGTGCTAGCCCCCCTGAGCTTCATTATGGCAAATATGAGTTACGGGTCAATGACTGTCAGTACTTTGAGACAGTTTTGTCTTTCGGAAACTTATTTCCGTCTTTTTTCCGAACAAAACGGGCCTGCGCTACAATGCGGGATGTTCGATATTTTTACGGTACGGTTTTGAGGTTTTAAACATGATTTAAATGCAAACTTCGTTCTCATGCCCATAATAACCAGTAATAATTTTTGACAGCTGAACCTTACTCGACAGTGGCGCCAACTGGTGAGCACAAAAACGATAGCCCTTATTTGGTTATCTTGGTTTGCAATACGGTCGTTTCTATTTTATTCTAACATCCATTCTAATAAACATTAGCCCGATAGCACGATAACACAATGACAGCTTTTATGGTCACGTTTTACCGTCAAATTAAACGGATAGGGTGAAAACTTACGTGAATGATATAATATTCATTCCAGACCGTTATTGTGGAAATTCCGAACTAATTGTCAATATTTTATTTATTTATTTTATTTTTTATTTGGGGCATCAACAGCAATACAATACAAAAATACCATACTTAAAGAACTAAAACAACAGCCAATGACAGATGTCCACAGAAATACTATTGACAAAACCAACTTAGTGGTAACAAAAAAAAAGAAATAATGAATCATTAAGTATACAAAAAGTGTGTGAGTGGGGATGCGTGGGTGATAATGTGTATTGTTTGAGAGTGTTTGTTTAGTTACGTACCTATATGTGTGTGTGCGTGACAGTAAGCGACAATTGGAGAAGTGGATATAAATACATACTATGCTTCGTTACCGCTATGCGTTAATAATGACCTAATACGATTTTTTAACGTTGTTTTGGTGTAGTCAAACAAGTCGACATTGCTAAATTGCTTATTATACTGCTTAAATTAAATTGCTTATTATTCTTCAAATTGTTTCCTATTTTATATGAGTTTCCGAGTGACCTACATAAGTTTATGTTCATGACAATTACCGTGTAGCATATGACGTAAAAAAATTACATACCTGGCTGTAACTGAAACAATAAAACTAAATTTTCGTAACTTGTCATTCCCAATCATCGCCGAGAGATGGCGCTGCGCGTGAGTTAGATGGCGCTATCGTTAGTTTGCCAGAGTTTCACTGCTACTGGCCGGAGTAACATAAAAAGCAAATACCTAAATCGCTATATGTAAATTTTTGTATGCTAGATTGAGTTAACTCGATTTATAGCATTTTAATATTCGTACATATGCTATTCAGTGTTGCCATTTGGTTCCGTTTGTTCCGTTTTTCGCACGGAATAATAAAAACTAGTGGAAATGGTAAGGGGGCGTGCCGCGCTGCCATAAATATGCGGACACCCGCAGCACGGCCCCAGTGCGCAGCTTTCGCTTGGTCGGAATAAACGTGTCGATGCTCTTGAAAAAATACGCTAAACCGCATGAAAAATGCCGTATTGCGCTGTGTTGGAGTGCAAAAACGATAGCCGGAGAAATAATGTTGCCAATGGTGGTGTTTCATACCATCGGTAAGTCTTATTTTATTTTATTTTCAATAATATCTGATATTCCATTTAAGGGCATTTTAAGCATACAGACACCAAACAAAAATAAACTTTATTACCAAGCTTATAGAGTTCATTTTGCACCATACGTCAAAGTATGCCGATTCTAGAATGTTCGCTACTCAATTAGTGCGAGGGTGGTGTCGATAAGTTATCGATATTTGGTGTAAGTTATCCATCATAGAGAATTAATCGATTGAACTATAATTCAATGTTTTTGTAGGGTTTTAAACTTACACCAAATATCGATAACTTATCGATACTTACTTCGAAAGGTACCTAAGGTTACTTTTAAAGTAAATTGATGTAATTCATTGTAACTAGTGTACGGTGATTAAACAATGTATCTGTATTTCAGTGTTATTGAATATTTGTACTGTTTGATTTGTTGATTTATTAAACAAATAAATGCAAACTCCTATGACGATTGTTTTTCTCAGTGAAATTCATCCCTTATGTCTGAGTGATTAGTGCCTCTGTATTTAATAACACAATATCTGGGCGACTGAGCTTCGCTCGGCGTTTTACCGGGCATGAGACCCAGCTAGATCGATTTTTGGTCCCCGAAAACCCCTACATACCAAATTTCATCAAAATTGTTGGAGTCGTTTCCGACATCCCGGAAATATGAATATTGGTTTATGATATATGTTATTGATAATAAGTTATGAACAATTGTAAATACAAGAATTGCTCGTTTAAAGATATAATAAAATACCTAATAAGATATATGTATATATATATATATATACAAAAATCATATATATATATATATATATATATATATATAAGAATTGCTCGTTAAAATTTATAAAATAAATAAAAGTCAGAAATAGATTGACAAAAGTAACATTTTTAAAAACGAATGAAATAAAATAAATAAAAAAGCCCTTATCTACACCCATATAGTAAATCCTCTTTAATAAGTTCAAAAACCATAGATAAGACCCCGCATTATGGGGTCCCGGAGCTGGGCACGCGCAAAATAATAACACGAAATAGAATGTTATAATGCAACCATTAGGTTACAGCTCCGCGGCCGCCGCGGCGCGCGGGCCGGGCTGGCGACGCAAACACGGCGACCGCCGGCGAGACGTGCCCACATTAAACACATGAAAGAGGATTTAATATATGGATGTAGATAAAGTAGTGTATGCAACTGTACATAATTAGGCATTAAAACACTCGTGTGACCTTATTATGAAACTCGCCTTCGGCTCGTTTCATAAAACACACTCGTGTTTTAATTACCCTCATTATGTACCAGTTAGATAAACTACTATTATTCTATAACCTTAACATTACAATACATAAAACTAAATTACATTACTATATTAGGTAAACGCCTCTGCTGCGTAGGCCTCCCCCATATTCTTCCATAGCCTTCTATCTCTGGCCTTTTTCATCCATTCTGGCCCGGCCCTTTTTGAGAATACGTCGATTTAAAGCCGAATATGCGGGTCCAACTCGCACTTGGCCTGTTTTTTATATTCTTGTTATGTGTTCATGTATAGTAAATAAAAGCTAAACCTATCTTATTATTTATTGAATGCTATTAGATAACTACCTGCTACTAGATAATACTCAAAGGTTTTAAGTTCATCTTAAATAAAAATATTTTTGAATATTATAATATCGATAACATGAAAATTAAGTTAAGCACATCACTACTAGTACTCTATCGGCAAGTAGCTAAACTAAGTTATGCCGTCTTATTGCGCTTGACTTAGCAGTTTAGCTACTGCACGCTAGATGGCAGAACTTTGAAGGCGCAATCGAATTTCAATCATTTCGCATTAACTTAAAGTTTAAATTAAGTGTAAGCTACGTTGTTCATAAGAGTTTTTGAAAATAACTATTACGACAAATCACTTTCAAGATTTCAATGTGTTTAGCATTACGATAGTGTGAGTTTTGGCGACATCGGATCTCAACCAAATGGCGACTTATGCCAGTTCCACTAGTTTTTATTATTCCGTGGTTTTTCGGAACTTCTGGCAACCCCGCGGAACTTGGACGGAACTTTCGATTTTAGGACAATTTTCGAAACTTTTAAGGTCCCGGCATTAATATATTTAATAACACACTCTAAAAATGTAATAAAGACTCATTTTTCTGTTAAAACTAAATAATCATGTTTTATGTTCCTATCACAAAAATACAGCTGATCCAAACCGGCCAATCACGCGAGCATAAACACGAAGCTTAAGAGCCGTGGTCGTGGCCGCTCATTGGTCGAACGTCGAACGGGTCAGGGGCGCTACCGCGACAGCAAACGAAGTTTTCCCTCTCTGTCGCAGTTGCAAATTGCCCTATTTATAAGTATTTCGTGATTTAGAAAAAAATGGAACTTTTCAACCTAAAATGGAACTTTTCTGGAATGGCGACGAAACTTTTAGGTGAAGTAACCTGGCAACACTGATGCTATTTTAAGGACTGCAAAAACAATCTTGCAACCTTAAACTGCTGATTTGCACCAACCCGAGTTTTGATGTTTAGTAATTTATGAGCTGTGCTACTCATATTTTTTTAATTCAATCATTATTTGTTGAAGCGATTAAATAGAGATGTTTACTCAAAATTTATTGGTATCTAAATTATTATCCAAAAGAAAGAAGACAAAACTATGCCAAATGGTGAAAATATTTGAAAAAATAACGAAGCTACAACCTTTACAATGTTGTTAATAAGAGTGAGAAAGCGCTACAAATCAGTGACGTCACTGACCTAAAGCGAATTATTCGGTTCAGCTGCCGAATATTTTGTGTCTGAGTGGCAGTGGGCAGGGCACATTGCTCGCAGGACTGACGGTCGATGGGGCCAGAAACTGCTTGAGTGGCGTCCACGCACCGGAAGACGAGCTGTCGGTAGGCCTCCGACAAGGTGGAGTCATGACCTGGTGAAGGTCGCGGGAATCCGGTGGAAACGACCGGCACAGGACCGGTCTAAATGGCGAGCCTTGGGGGAGGCCTATGTTCAGCAGTGGACGTCTTTCGGCTGAAATGATGATGATGAGATAGATTTTGACTTGTAAAAGTGCCCTTGAGGCCTATATGCAGAATATGTGTTTTGATTTTGATTTTTGTGACTTGTGCAGAGCGGGCGGGGTCGCCGGCGCCGGCCGAGTACGAATACTACGAGGAGGCCCAGGGCTCCCTGAAGCTGCACCCCGCCGCCGACTGGCGCACGGCGCGCCTCACCTGCTTCAGGGAAGGTAACTACCCCTCATGTACAGTCACAAACTGGATAATATAATTACCCCTGGATGGGGTTGTAAGAATTGTAGGTTACCCTGGACGGGTAGGTAGTTTAGGTAAGTTTTCCCAGGATGGATAATATTTTAACGGAGGTAAATTGTAGTTTCCCTTGGTTCGGGATTTGGTTTATCCAGTGTGCGGCTGCACAGACTGCGTATAGTTAAGAGGTGGGCTTATGCAAGGGAGCCTAACATCCTACGTCCCTAAGTCCCTAACCTATCCTCAACTTACGACACGACCTTTACATAACAGGGATATCTGTTACCACGAGACCTAAGGCAACAGATGGATTCCTACGGGGAGGAATAGGGTTAGCGGAGGGTGATATTTCTCACAGCCGATCAAGCAGGCTCACTTGATCGATTGATGTCTTGAAGGTGTCTTCAAGACATCAATCGATCTGTGTGTCTTGTGCGGAATCTTCAGATAACTTATTCTAGGTCGATGTCGCAATCGTAGGCGCCTTAGAGGCGCGTGATTCTGTTCTCTGAACACCTCACATTCATTATTTATTTATTCAGAAAACAAACAGCGATACGAAATGTATAATACATAATACATAGCATATACTATATTCTAATTAACACCGTAGTACGACTAATTACAGGTGTCCCTTGATTATATAACTGCTTGTGTTACGTAACAGACAATCGAACGCACTACAAAATTGAGTGATTTAAAGACATACTTAATGACATTGTGAGTTAACCGTTTAATAAAATATAGATTTAAAGACTTATTTGGGCCAATTTTTATCTCTGAAGCTTAACAAGGGAAAAATATGAAATTATTGCATTAATTATATTTTACTGGAAAAATATAACTATAGCTCTATCTAGTTTTTCTTTTTTATCATCAAAAACATTTCTATACAAAGTTTGTAATTTTATCACCGTTGCATGTATTTTTGTTTTATGAATTCCTACGCGATTATGCTGAAAGTACCTTCTTTCAAATAAAGAAAAAAAATTGAAATCGGTTCACGTGTTAAATAATTATCTTGAAAAACCATCATACATACTAAGGTATTCAGTCGCTCAAATTTGTAACAACATCCGCCGATAGATGGCGCTGTGCCTATGCTGTTCAATTTCTACACCATGTTGTTGAGATTTTCCTGAATTAATAGTGTTAATTGGAACCGGTACACATCTGTGTACGGAACCCTCGTAGTATATTTTATTCTGTTTCCAGGGGCTGAGCTGGCGTCCCCGGAGACGCCGGGACTGCTGGCGGCCATGGGCACGGCGCTGCTCGCGAGCGCGGCGGCGCCCGAGGAGGCCTACACCGGCGTCAACGACCTCTACTCCCGGGGATTTTTCACCTCGTTGCGCGGTAACTGCCGCACTTGCAAATATTTTCTCACCTTAATATCATCATCATCATCATCATCATTTCAGCCGAAAGGCGTCCACTGCTGAACATAGGCCTCCCCCAAGGTTCGCCATTTAGATCGGTCATGTGCCGTTCGTTTCCACCGGATTCCCGCGACCTTCACCAGATCATCATTCCACCTTGTCGGAGGCCTACCGACAGCTCGTCTTCCAGTGCGTGGACGCCACTCAAGCAGTTTCTGGCCCCATCGACCGTCAGTCCTGCGAGCAATATGCCCTGCCCACTGCCACTTAAGTCTCGCAATTTTGAAGGCTATGTCGGTGACCCCGTCCAATATTCCGCAATGTCTCGAGACGAAAGTCTTTGATCAGTGTGTGTTGCCAGTGATGACATATGGTACGGAAACGTGGTCGCTCACCATGGGCCTTATAAGAAGGCTCAAAGTCACTCAGAGGGCAATGGAGAGGGCTATGCTGGGAGTATCTCTGCGCGATCGCATCAGAAATGAGGCCATCCGTAGCAGAACCAAAGTAACGGATATAGCCTTTCGAATCGCTAAACTTAAGTGGCAGTGGGCGGGGCACATTGCACTAGGAACCGATGGCCGTTGGGGCCGGAAGGTTCTCGAGTGGCGACCACGGACCGGAAGGCGCAGCGTGAGTAGGGCCCCCCACAAGGTGGACTGATGGCCTGGTACTTAAAGGTCGCGGGAGTCCGCTGGATGCGGGTGGCGCAGGACCGGTCATTATGGCACTCTTTGGGGGAGGCCTATGTCGAGCAGTGGACGTCTCTCGGCTGATATGATGATGATGATGATGACAGTCGAGTCAGTCGGGAGGAGTTTCAATAAAATTGCAGCAGCGACACTGTACGCGTCATTTCTATCCTCACCATTTAGATGGTTGGCAGTCCAAAACTGTGCGTTTCTCATGAAATTTCCTGCCTCGCACAACCAAACTATGGAATGAACTGTCGCCTGCGGTATTTCCGGACCGATATGACCTTCAAACCTTCAAGAAAAGAGCATATTCCCTTCTGAAAGGCCGGCAACGCACTTGCGACTCCTCTGGTGTTGCAGGTGTTTATGGGCGACGGTAATTGTTTACTATCAGGCGATCCGTCTGCTCGTTTGCCCCCTATAACATAAAAAAAAAAACTGTAGTTGGGTCGTGCTAATATTTACCAAGCCATGTTTATAAAGCTTAGATTTTACCGGTAGATGCTAAAATTAACCGTAAATCATTTCTTACAGTTATTTATATAGTAATGTGTAGGAGAGAGAATCGCCACAAAGTCAGTCTCTTACGGGGTCGCTTTTCAGTTTATGTAATTTTATGAATGTGTCGTGACTTAACCTACAATATAAATCCTGCAACATAAAGTTTAATTTTAATTGTCATTATTTTGGAAGATCCCCGTCAAGATAATCGTACATCTGGGATGAAATGTCATTGCTTGTTTTATTCTGAATGCGCCAACAGCCATTTTTATTTTGTTGCACGTCATGACTGTCTGCAGTTTCACGGGCCACCATACAGAAACATTTTGGCCCGCATTTGTTGCAGGCACCTCACTGTGGGACATGCCGTCGCGTTGGGCGGCGGACGGGGCCCCCGGGGGTGTGGGGCCGGGGGCGGGCGCGGGCGCGGAGGCGAGCGCGGGGTCGGGGGCAGGCGCTGGCTCGGGCGCGGGCGCGGGGGCGGGCGCGGGCACCGGGGCGGGCGCGGGCGCGGGGGCGAGCTGCGCGGTGCTGCGGCGCGACGGACAGCTGCGCGCGCGCTCGTGCGGCGCCGAGCGCGCGTTCCTCTGCTACAAGGGCAGGAAGCCCGGCCCCGAGACGGAATGCGGGACCAATCCCGGTAAGGGTACATTTCTAATCATAAACAAAAAAGTGTCTACGTTCCGCTTGTGGCCTAAAACCATCCGAACCATGCGAGCCTTACTTTATTGAATTAAAAATATTAACATTCCCCTGTTTATACATATTTGAAATAGCCACGTATGTTAAGTCCAATGAAAACCAATTCTCTGTTTTTAATAGTGCACAACAGAGACATAGAATCGCAAGTAACTAATCAAAAACAGCCTTGCGTGAAAAAAGCGTATTTGGCATGGCACTCAAACTATATATAGTTCAAGAAATATTTATTAGAATTTTTGGCTCAAAATGGATCTACACTGAGAAATAATATTTAGATTGTAAGCCTGATATTTATTAAATCTCCTCTAATAATTAAATTAAATATTGACTAACCTTTAACTTAACTTTTAACATTTGTAATTTTAATTGTAGTATAATTTGCATGCCCAGTAGCAGGCATGAGGCAGAATACACTGAATACTATCATTATCAACATCCGCTTGACTGTTCTAGCAAATAAATTACTTTTGACTTTTGAAATATATGAGCGATATTTATTTATTTACTGAATGGACAAAAAACCTGCTCACAAAAGTTCTCCAGAATCGGTTGAAAATGCGGCCTCTTTTTGGTATAACTTGTATACTTAAGTGAAACCATAACAGATACGAAACTGTGTCCTGTAACACAGGGTCCCCTAGCTCAGGACGCAGGGTCGTGATACATCTAATGTAATACTCCAAGAGAACAATAAACTATTTTCATTTTCCTTTTTCTTTATACGAAAGCATTTCTACCCGCCGAATCATCAGTGATGTGTTCATGGCTGCGGTTTTCTGTAAGGTAGAGAAGGTAGAAGGTAGAAGTACTTCCCCAGTTGAGCTGCTAAGATTAAAATTGCATGCATCATAATTAGTAAGTAATAAATGGGGTACACGTCCCAGTGATTGACGCCTCAATACCCAACAGTTGACGCCTGTTTCTCACCTCTATTACTGTGACATAAGATTGAAAGTGGTTGAGGTATTGGGTGAGTGTTGAGCACTGTGACATTTACCTTATTACAGCGACCGCATGAATACTATAACTACATACTTAGATATAATGACACAAGTGTATCAAGAGCATTCTAACTGCCAACAAACTGTTACGCAGTTTGGCAGTGTAATTAATTTTGTGTAAATTGATGTGTCTTTATGAAATAAACGATTAATAATAATAATGCTCTAAATATGAACGAGATGACGTTCCCCTGAGTCTGGTCAATTCGAACCATATGTATTGAACAGTTGATGTTTTCCCCAGACTACAGGTTTTCCTCGGCAACAGGGAGTTGCTACAAACTGCACCAGACCCCCGCGCCCTGGGGCTCCGCCTACGCGGCCTGCCGCCGCGAGGGCGCGACCCTCCTCGTGCTCAGCAGCGAGAACGAGGCCCTCTATATGAGGGAAGGGCTCAGGAAGCACGCCCCGCCCATCGATCGGATCCACGTGGGGGCCACGCGCTGGGAGGATGGCGTGTGGATGACCGTGCAAGGTGTGCTCACTTATAAATATTAGACCTCACCTCCTCACCCTATTCGTCCCGGTACCGCCGCACACCGGGTAGAGACTAGAGTCAGTCCGACCCAGGTCGGGCCTAGCCGAGTTTCTTGCTGGACTCTTCTCGTAGCTCTTCAGTAGCTCGATTCCACTCACACCTCAGATTCGGTTGAAACCGCTCAACCAATCTCACTGGAACTCTTAGAGTATTCCAGTATTCCAAACCACACGCGTGGTCGTGCCGGGGGTTTTCCCCAGATTACTCTCCAACCGCGCACTCCTACCGCTTTATTGGGCCCGGCCTATAAAGCCACAGTCAGGTTCAAAAAAAAAAACCCCACCTCCTCGTGCTCAACAGCGAGAATGAGGCCCTATTCATGCGGGGGGTGGCCAACAAGAGGGCCGCAAATATCTGAATGAACTTCTTCTACGTTATGACAACCAAAGAGTATGTATGGGTCATTGTCAGTTGTAAAAACAAAAGTTGTCCACCCGCTGGTCAATAGCTAACGGCTTATGCACATGTGAGTTATGTTTTTATTACATGGATTTATAGTTACGGAAACACTGTCCACCGAAAAGACGCACCTAAATATGACAATGACCCACATAATCCTAGATAAGAGTGTGTATGACTGGTAACACATAATAAGTATATGACAACTAAGTCATAACTAACATTGTCAGTTCCCTCGAGCAGGACACATTAACCGCGGAGCGTCTAAAAAGTTACACGCATCAATTCTTGTCATAAATCAAGGTGTTATTTACACTCCTGTGAGGTGTTTTTTTTTTTTATTATCAAAAAAGCATATACCTAACAGTTACAACCTTTTAATTACTCGCCAAACTGCCATAACAGTTTGTTGGCGAGATCGCGCTCATTTAACTAATGTTAGGTACGTACTATGCTATTATGAACTAAACTTAAACACTAAATGTGACAATACCTAAACATTTAACTGTAATATTTTTTTAAGTTTTTAAAAAATATTATAGTTAAATGTTACTGTAATGTTAAGATTAGTAGAATATGAAATTGAATATAATTTTATTTACTGCAATCGCGAAGCGTCTGGTGATGCGACTGGTGAGGGAAGAGCTGGCGACTTCCTCGCACAACGTATCAGCGTTGCGATACAGCGAGGAAATGCCGCCAGCATCCTCGGTACAATGCCCCAAGGGCCTGTTTTAGATAAGTTAGTTGTAATATTATTTAAGTTATTGTTATTTAACTATTATTACCGCCTGTAAATCAATGAATGTTAAAAAGCTTTTAGCTTAGGTATACATATACAGGGCGTCCCACGGCTATGCCACATGGAGGGAAAGTACCTTAAATATTGTAGATGGAACATTTTACTGAAAGAAGACATTATTTGAATTTAAAAAACAATTTAAACTGAATTCACAGATATTTAAATAATTTTGTGGTTGAACCGGGAATCGAACCCTTTACACGTGATCAATTGATTAATTTTGTATTAAAAATGTTAAAATTCATGGTCTTCCTTTTATTTCTGATACTATGTTATTTAGCAAAAAATAATCCATATGATGAAGCCTTTCAATTGGTATGATAAAGCTACAGGGTAATTATTTTTCTTGTGTAACGGGTTCGATTCCCGGTTCACGGTTTAATTATTATTTAAATATCTGGGAATGCAGTTTAAATTGTTTTTAAAATTAAAATAATGTCTTCTTTCAGTAAAATGTTCCATCTACAATATTCAAGGTACTTTCCCTCCATGTGGCATAGCCGTGGGACAACCTGTATATGTAATAAACAGTTTAAATTTTTTTTTACGCTGTCTCAAATCGAACGAAATTCTAGGTATCTAATACCCATTATAGAAACGAATGTTTGTTTGTGTGCAGGTGAAACCCTGTCGCAGGCGGGCTTCGACAGGTGGAGCGAGAGGGAAGACGCCGGTCCGCGGTCGTGCGCGGGCGCGCGGGTGGAGCGCGGGGGCGGGGGCGGCGGCGGCGAGCTGCGCCTGCGCGGCGGCGCCTGCGCCGAGCCGCTGCCCTTTTTGTGCGAGAAGAAACCGTACCTATAGATAATACTTAGGTATCCTGCTTCATTTATCCACGCAGCAGGCAGAACTTTTAGATATAATGTTGTTTTTGTAATTCTTTTTATTTGTTCTTTACTGTAGTTGTAGTTTTATATAAATTAATATATTTATTGTTACATTATTGGATTCGATGAGTTTTTAACAAAGCCTCAAATACCCCGACTGACAACCGCTGTCAGTTCGCGCGGGAAACGGTAGATTTGACAGTTGGTTCTAAGATTGGTTGGTTCTAAGATAAGGCGCGTATAATGTTGCTCTGTGTCCATAAATTGTTAATTTAATGCAGATTCTTTGTATATTTGTAGAAACAGCGATTACATTTTGTTATTTATCGATTTTATGTCTTTCATTGCTAAAAATATAATTTTCTGAATAACAAAAATATATACAGGATGTAACAAAACTAGTGAGGATCCGTTTAAGATTCGGTATCGTGTTTTGATTAGGAAAAAGTAAAAGATTTTTTTTGACGCGAAAAAAATTTTTTTTCTTTGGGGCAGGCTTCGTTCAATTCAGTCAACTGTCCATACATAATGGAGACCACCCGGCAGAGCCGTTACCTTCCTGTTTTTATACATTTTTATTAAAAATAATTATTCTTTTAATAAACCATGTTAAAGATTAATTCGGGTATTTTGTTTCACAACTTATGACGAGAATGATCACGAGAAAAACTGAAAATCTGTCACTTCTGGTCTCGATTCGATAAAAGTCTAAAAATGACAAATCCTTCGACTTCGACTATACGAGTAGCTAGTGAGGGGTGAAGTTGAAGTGTGCTGTCAGACAAGTTTTAGAACTTACTTGCAAACGCCTGATACTACTCCTAGGCAGCGATTTTGCGGTATGTTTGGTGCATAGTTATCACAGCGTTACTTACTAAATTTCAGACGTGTAGATCGAACTGTTAGCTATAACTTAACATTAAAAAAAAACGTCACAATGGCAATTTTTTTATAAAAATGATGGTAAGTGGTTACGGTCGCCTGATAAACGCTTGCAACACCAGCGGCGTTACTTGCGCCGTAAGATACCAGATTCAGATTCATTTATTCACAACTAGCGACAGTAGCGACCCGCCCCGGCTTCGCACGGGTGTAATGCTGATGCATGTATTATACATATAAACCTTCCCCTTGAGTCACTCTATCTATTAAAAAAACCGCATCAAAATCCGTTGCGTAGATTTAAGCATACATAGGGATATAGGGACTAGGGACATAGGTACAGAGAAAGCGACTTTGTTTTATACTATGTAGTGATATAAGATTACAATATAAATTACATGTCAATTTACAAGAATCTATTGTGATCGTCAATAAAATTAAATAAAACAAAATAAATTAAAAAACAATGAATAAAATAGCAATTAAATAATACAATGAGTATGATAAAATTCACCTGAGAGGATCGTCATGTAATACAACTCAATACAATGCAATAAAGTCAGAATTAAGATTAAAATTATATTTATGCTATATCAAAAAATTCGCTTACAGAATACAGTGGATTTTTCAGTAGAAAGTTTCTCAGCCGACATCTGAATGTTGTTTCCGAGGTCTGTGTGCGTATTTCAGCGGGTAGACGTTCATAGTAAGTAGGACCAATGACACGCGGGTTTTTACTGCAAGTGCCATGCGACGAGGGACTGTCCTTAATTGCCCTGTAGAACGAATAGTCTTACCTGCGACCTCAACACGCCTAAACATGGGTAAGTTTCGTCTGACAAACATTAGAATTTCAAATAAGTATGTACCTTTACACGCCTTTTTTGAAGAATCCCATTCTGTAGCCCTTTGGGAATACCTCAGCAGGAAGTTCCTACCACAACCTAGAAGTGTTCTCAGTATAAAGTGCTGTCCGAGAACGCAATGGCTCCATGTGTTGGGATTAGGTATACAATATATAAACTAGCACAATTTGAAATTAAATTATTATATTACCATAAAATTTACGACACTTGTTTAATGTAATCCGGACTAAACTAGGTTTTATCATGGGCGAGCGGCGCCAGCGCAGATCTCGATGACGGGCTGCGTGCTGAGCGGCGAGCCGAGCGCGCGCATCGCCTCGAACGTGCGCGACGGGACCACCTGCAACCGCCGAATGTCTGTGTCTTTACCATGAGTTTGCATGACCGTACTCGCTAGCGACTGCCTAAACGATTTAGTATGCCGATTCTTAGTTTTCTTGCGTAACCGCCAGAGGCGCTGTACTTGTTGCCCATACAATTTTTACGCAATCGCTAGCGAGTACGGTCATATAAACTCATGGTAAAGGCACTGATGTATCAAACGATGGCGGTCGAGCTTATAAATGAAAGCTGAGATTCAGAATTATTTAAAACTTTTTGAATGGCAAATATAATACTTCAAATGTGTCAAACGTCACTTAATTCCCGTGTCAATGGAGACAAACATTGCTTGATCCTTTACGGGTCAGAGGGGCTACCGTGAACCACAAACGAAGTTTTCCCTCTCTGTCTCACTTATATGCAAACTTGCAAGTGCGACAGAGAGGGAAAACTTCATTTGCTGTTCGCGGTAGTGCCCTAGAAGCAGGATACAGCAAATCGTATCATAGTACGACCGGAGACAAGTAAATTATATAGACTGCCAATATCTAGACGTTGTGGAGTGCCTTTAAAATAAATAGCCTGCTGCAGCTAGCTCCACTATGGAGAGGTCTCTGTACCATTAATTTCGTTTGACACTTAGACCTCTGCTTAACACATTAGCGCCATCTATGAATACAACAAGAAATATCCTAATAGATGGCGCCAATGTGTTAAGCAGAGGTCTATGTGTCATACGAAATGATTGATACAGCGACCTCTTTATAGTGACACTAGCTACAGTAGGCTCATTATTTTAAAGGTACGCCACAACGTATAGATATTGTATGTATGTATGTATGTATGTAAGCACTTTATTGTACACAATAACAGGTTAAAACAATATACATGTCACATAAGATTAGAGTACAAAGGCGAACTTATCCCTATGAGGGATCTCTTCCAGCTAACCTTTGAGGGATTGAGTGTATAGTGGGAGAATGAGATAGACAAACTTACACAGTGTACTAAAACTTTCAATAAGGAAACTTATAGCTAAAACCAAAACCAAATAAATATATAACAACTATAACATATAATAAATACATATTATAAATATATACGTATTTAAATAAATATACATAAATAAATATATATAGTATTCAACCAAATCACAAGTTGTTGGAGAGCCACAATTTCTTCAAATTGCTCTTGAGTGAGGCGACAGACTGGGACTGTCTTATTGACAAGGGCAACTCGTTCCACAACTTCACAGCGCGTACCGTGAAAGATCTAGAGTATGTTCGCGTCTTATTAGACGGTAGAGCAAGAGTAAGGTTGGCGCTGGACCTCAGACGATGACCACTGCCATCAGCCATGTATCTAAATCTCTCAGAAAGGTATGGAGGGGCAGCAGGATTAAAAAGTGTGTTGAACAGTAACGACAGAATATGCACATCTCTCCGCCGGCGGATTGGCAACCACTGAAGCTGAGACCGAAAGTAGGAGATGTGATCATACTTGCGTAGACCGAAAATGTACCTGATACATACGTTTTGCAGGCGTTCAAGCTTGTCAAGCAGCTCTTCCCTGAGATCAAGGAACGCGATATCCCCATAGTCCAGAAGAGGAAGGAGAAGAGACTGAGTAAGAGTCCGCTTAGTATGCAGAGGAAGGAAATTCTGTAGACGCCTTAGTGAGTGGAGAGATCCAAATATTTTTTGACTCACTTCGGAAATATGAGGAGTCCAAGAAAGCGTCTGATCCATGGTGATGCCCAAATTCCTAACAGTAGAGGACAGAGGAATAGAGATTCCATCAAAAAGGATATCAGGCACCACCACATCTGAGAGCTTACTTATATAGTAAGGACTACCAATAACAATTGCCTGCGATTTCTTTGCATTCACTTTTAATCCGAATTTGAACGCCCAGCAACGAATGGAATCCAAATCATTGTTGACTTGCGCAATTAGTGGGCATAAATCGTCTATACTCGCCGCTGCATAAATCTGTAGGTCATCCGCGTATAAATGATATGAAGATGCAAGAGATTGGGTGATACTGTTTATAAAAATAGAAAAAAGCAGTGGAGAAAGCACTCCCCCCTGTGGGACGTCTGCTGTGTAAGATATTGGCAGTCTATATAATTTACATTTTTCTGGTACAACGCTACTTCCATAACATACTCGACGGAACATTTAAATATCATAAATCTTATTTTTGGTTATGTTATCGTATAGTTTTAACTGAACTATGTAGTGCGAACATTTTATTTTGTTACCCAAGTATCAGTTATTGTTTTGTCATATTATACACAGTACAACACCACGAGGATTTTTTTAAATTTGCCGCTTTTTTCTAGTCTCATCTTTCGTTATCCAGACTATGTATTATACTCATCACTAGACACCGTTATTTTGCCGCACAGAAATTGTTTTTCAGTAGAGCGTGAATGTTTTTCTATCGACCTTCTTGATATCGATGTTTATATAATAATGCAATTGAATTTTCGCCGTTTAAGTCTATGCTCCATTTTAATGAAAACTTTTTGTATTACCATTACCAGCAGCTTTTAAAAAGCAATTGTTATTTGAAATTGTGTGGGGCTGGTCAGTGCGTCCTTCGCATGTATATGCTGCAGGATTTACAGTTGCCGCCCAATGTGGAACTTGTCAGCACGAAAATCGCTATATAACCCATAGTTACACTGACCATGTACAATTGTGTAAAGTTTATTGTAATTATTGTGGAAAAACTATGATAAATCCTAACTAACACCCTAGACCTTTATTTCTTCATTTATTATTATATATATTTTTATACAAAAGTATTAAGTAGTACCTAGTGACACATCTTTGTTATCAGTGACATACAGTATCGACATTTAGATAGTCGATAAAAAAAACATTCACGCTCTACTAAAAAACAATTTCTGTGCGACAAGATCTACTCATCACCCTTCTAGCGTTAACCTAGTACAGTTGTATCCTGAAGGATGGGGTCTCTGGGTCCACTACCTAATCCCAAGTTAGGCACTAATTTATACGGAAGCGAATGCGTCTGACCTTCCAGCCCAAGGGGAATATTGGGCGTCATAGCGGACCCCGGGCATCTCAGTGCCTTTACCATGAGTTTGCATGACCGTACTCGCTAGCGACTGCGTAGACGATTTAGTATGCCGATTCTTAGTTCTATTGCGTAACCCTCAGAGGCGCTGTACTTTTGCCCATACAATTTTTGCGCAGTTGCTAGCGAGTACGGTCATGTAAACTCATGGTAAAGGCACTGAGCACTGTCAGGAAGCACTTGGAGGAAGATGAAGTAAAATCGAACAAGTGCCAAGATTACTAATCGTGCGTACCCGACCGAAGACCACGCTGCGAAGGTCAAACTGTGGCAGCGGCTTGAAGGTGATGCTGAACACGCCGGTCACCTCGTCGTCGGGAGACACCTGCATGCTCAGCAGACCTGGCCGCGGACACAATACAATCAATCACTACTACCATTCATCGTTTATTTATTTAATCGTATGACAATGAGGGCTATCGCGCATGAATTCGCCGCTAGAGGCGCTAGTGTAGCGTGGGGTCTCTTAAACGTCAAATGTCACTTTTGTGGTTGCGCTACGCGGGTTAATATCTAATTGGAACAATATGGTGACTATTTTGCAATACCTGAGCTTGATTATGGCAAATATGAGTTACGGGTGACAGTGTTTTGAGACAGTTTTATCATTCGGAAACTTATTTCCTCCTTTTTTCCGAACAAAATGGGACTGCGCTACAATGCGGGATGTTCGATATTGTTACGGTACGATTTTAAGGTATTAAACATATGATTTAAATGTAAACTTCGTTCTCATGCCCATAATAACAAATAACAATTTTTGACAGCTGGACCTTACTCGACAGTGGCGCCAACTGGTGAGCACAAAAACGATAGCCCTCATTACATAATTATAGAGCACAATCAGAGTACATCTTTGAGGTTGTTAAGCCAGGCTTTGTCAGGTGTCAAGGTGTCCAAGTCTTCAGCAGGTTCAGAGTAAGAGTGGAGGGAGAGCACTGGACGATGTACTCGGTGATTTGAACTATCCATCATCAATCACTATTGCCCACTGCTGGGCACGGGTCTCTTCTCAAGGCTGTAGTTCTGACGCTGGTTTAGTACGACAAATGACAACTGAATCACGGTATCATAGTGTTTACTTACACCAAATCCATGTTCTCCCGGCGAATAAAACTTGTGTGTGTAAGTAAACATTACGTTCAAATAGTCATTGTAGAGGACAGAACCCACCTCTAGATCATGTACCTAGCACGTAAGGCCAATAAGGGCCACATTAGTATCAATAAAGATAAACACAATAGGGCTAGGTAGATTTAAGAGCGTTCATGTTATTTAAGTTGAAATATTTAAGTGAATCAATGTTATTTACGTATTTGGTAGTCATTCGCCCTATGGGAATGAACGTAAGCGAACTTACTAGCGAGTTACCTTATTTCTTACGCGATACTGCGTAATAGTTGCAGTGGAAGATTCCATTGCATATGGCGCAATAATAATGAAGATTGCGCAAGAAAGTGAAAATATCGATCCATGACTGATATTTTCACTATCAAAATGCCACGTATCGTGAAATAGCTCACGAACGGCTGGTCCTGGAGGCATGAGATCTCTCTCATACCTAGTAGGCGCTCCCGCGCATATAGTAAGCCCTGTGTTGTAATCAGGCACGCGACGTTGACCGCGTGGCGCATCTCGCCAAATAATAATATTCAGTGAAAGTAGTTTTTGCGCAGCATCAACTGCTCTCAGGACCAGCGCAGATCGAATCATGCCCTAAGTTAGCGAGTCTCGTATGGACGAGTCGAATAGCGACTCGTCAAGATTGACACGAGACGAGTAAGGCTATCTGCAGCCTCAGGAGATCGAGTGAAGCTCGATCTCAGTAAACCACGGTATATATACTAGGGGCGTGGTCTGAACCTGCTCGGCATTTAACCGTAAGAGACATGGCTCTCTCCACGGGCCAACTGGGCCGAATATAAGAGAGGGTTGCTCATTCACTTCATTCAGTACCAGAGGAACACTACGACAAGCAGCTAGGAACCCAAAGAAGAAAAGTGAATAAGGAACCCCGCTCGCATCAGTACTCAGCATAGGAAGTCTAGAAGTTAATGCCTAGATTTAGCTAAATTCGTTATAAATAAGTCAAATCGTGTCGTACAGTGTTTATTTTGCTAGATAACTTAGGCTAAGGATCGTACCTGTGATATTTAATATAAAACCGCATTATATCCGAATTATTTCTTATTATTTCAAACAAACATAAAATTTACTTAACTGCGTAGCAGAACATTCTATTAGAGTCAGTGAGTCTTCAGTGTTTCAACAGATAGTAGAGTCAGTAGCTACCTTTGTCCATACAGTCCACTATTTGTAGGTATTGACGCGTGCCATAAGCGAGGTTGGCACGGGTCAACCATCAGGATCATAGAGCATAGGCCGGGTCGCCTATATTTTTGGTCCTTAGCGAACCGGATCTGTTGGGATGCTGTGACGTCGTAAACAATAGAATCAGTGCCGAACATACGCGAAGTGCGCAGTTAGTGAACAGTGACGTAATACAACCAGGTATTGCGTAATATTGCGTAATCCGAATATTCGCGCGAGAATATTCTGGAACGCTACGCCACTAAAGGGTGTCGTGACTTTGGTGCGTAGTAGCGATCGGTCTGCGAGTTGCAATTAAGGGCGTCGGGCCTTAAGGTGCAGCAAGTGTTAACATCAGTGAACGGATTTATTCTTAACTACTCGTTAACGGCGTCGGGACTTAGCGAGCAGTGGTGTTAACTTTCGCGATCGTGTTTTGTTTGTTTGAAACTGCGTATTAAGGCAACGGGGCTTAATGCGTAGTAGTGTTAATTTAATTAGCGGATTTGTTTTTATTTGGAACTGCGTATTAAGGGCGTCGGGACCTAATACGTAGTAGTGTTAAATTAACTTTCGGATATTATTTTATTTTCGTGACTGCGTTGTTAGCATCGGGTTGCAACACGTATTGTTTTTAGTTTCACGAGCGGTTTTATTTTGTTTTGAAAGTGCGCGCTTAGTACCACGGGCGGTCTAAGCCGTAACTATTTTTGTTTTAAATATTAAATTCGATCCTTTTTATCTAGCATAGTGACTTTAGGTTAGTGTGATTATTGAACTATTAAACCGTTGTTAATTGAGTTGTGTACTCATTGTTTGTGAACGTTCGTGTGCGTAACTCGCGGTACGAGTCGAGTCGCGTAAATCAGCTGATCAGCTGATCGAACTTGAACACGGTTTAGAATCACACGTGCGTATACCTATCGTCGGTTGGTACTGAATCGGTTAGGTCGTACGTAGCGAGCGGAGTAGAGCGGATGAAAGTGCCCGCGTATCGGAGAACACGATCCAGATCCTCCCCTTCTGCGCGCGTCATGTATGTGACGAGGTCACAAACGTCGGACCGCGACCAGGAGGAGAGACGCATAGCCTTCCTGAGGGAAGGCGCCGAGGCCGCGCGGCAGCGAATGGCTGCTGGCGCCGCCGCTGGCGACCCAGCTGGCACCGCGGGTGTGGACGCTGGCGCCGACTACATGGCCCGAGGGGCATTCTCCAAACAGGCGGCGAGGCAGCAAGTGGCTGCTGGCGCCGCCCCTGGCGACCCAGCTGGCACCGTTGGTGTGGACGCTGGCGCCATCACTACGGCCCGAGGGGCCGTCTCCGAACGGTCCAGGTTCCCCCTATCGGCGGTCCTAGCACACAAGGTGCATCAGGAGCGACTTGCTGACCAGCAGGGACCATCGGACAGGAGAAGAGTGAAGAACGCTGGCGCTGCCGCTGGCGCCGCTGGCGCCGATGGCACCGCTGGCCTTACCGCTAGCACTGCCACTGGCGCCGACGGCGCACGGGCTGGCAACGCTAGCAATGCTGCTGGCACCATCACCGGTGCCCAAGGGGCGCTCTCCGAACCACCCAGGTTTTCTGCAATTTTAGAGAACGAGCGACAAGTTGCAGAGCAGAGGCCCAAGAAATCAGCAAAAGTGAGTAGGCACCCAGCTGGTGCCAGGGTCGGAGTGACGACCTTGGTACATGAGCAGCCACCACGGTCACCGAGTATCCATGAACAGGGGAGATGGCGCCGCGAGCAGGGCGGCCGCCTACGGAAGAGGGAGCGACAGCCGGACGACAACGCGCTGGACCGAACACACGTCGTCGATCCGCAACGGGCTGAGCACCATCCAGCGACGAGTGGCGACGCGACATCGAGGAATGTCGCTTTCGTGGACCTCGTCCAATCCACCCCATACAGATCTCCCGGACCGGCAAGCATGACTTCGCGCCGGAGCAGTCGAGCAGAGGGTCGCCGACTGCAAGCCGAAGTCGAGGCTGCAGAACAGCTGGCGCATCTACGGCGCCAAGAGCTGGCGATCGAAACCGACCTAGTGAACAGGCGGTTACAGGCGAGAATAGCCCAAATAAACTCGGAGAGTTCCGGTGGTAGCGACCGAGTCGCTCGATGGGTGGACGAGTCCGCGGAGCGACACGACGAGGAAGATCGTCGAGAGCTACGGACCCGGGACAACCGATCAGTCGCCTCGTACGAACATGAATCAGCCCCAGCTCGCATTGGAGAGACGCCGAGGCGTCCAATCGAGCGGAGCCAGGAGAAGCTGGAGCGCGGGGCGACGAGCGCCGTTGAGTCAGTAGCTACCTTTGTCCATACAGTCCACTATTTGTAGGTATTGACGCGTGCCATAAGCGAGGTTGGCACGGGTCAACCATCAGGATCATAGAGCATAGGCCGGGTCGCCTATAGTCATCATCATCAAAACTTAAGAGCTTCGCTCTTGTCGGTGGAGTAACCGCGTTCAAATAGTAGCCCCCTCAAATTGCTGTGCCCTTGCAGGGCGTCACATGTGTCTATACTTATATTGTAATTGCACCTGCTGATGTATGAATGTGATATGCAATAAACGTTTGATATTTGAAAATAAACAATGGTTGGGATCCCAGGGGCCAGTAGGCGACGGGTACCAGTAGAAATAACTCCTAGGAGTTGCTTGATCATTTTAATTTGGGTGTCGTGTGTCCTATTTAAAAATGTTGGTCAGGAGTCTTATTTATTTTTAGCCAGGAGACTTTATTTACGGGGATGAGTGGTGATGCGATGAGGCTCAGGATTAA
Source organism: Epiblema foenella (assembly GCA_963556455.1). Lineage (NCBI taxonomy): Eukaryota > Metazoa > Arthropoda > Insecta > Lepidoptera > Tortricidae > Epiblema > Epiblema foenella. The sequence goes on along the minus strand of OY747119.1, from coordinate 10,991,607 downwards.
CATGATGCTTTTTGAGACGCGCTAGTCATGGTCTAAATCAGATAACCAAGGAGTTAGATATAGATATATTAATTGCAAGATTCCTTCTGTGAGGCGAGGCATGGAGGCGGCGTATTTTCGCTGAGTGCTTTGTAGCATACGCCATATATTCATTTAATATTCGTCATTTACAATTTAATTTATTCAAGTTTAACATTAGTTTAGAGTGGGCTTGGATTGCTTGTTTTTTTCTTTTTTCTATTTTAACATTCTTGTTCCAATAATGTTTGTAATTGTGTACGAGTGCGCACTTTAGTTCAGTATATACACTCTAGCGCTATCTGTGAGATCCTGTAATTGGCTCTGCTGTAAATACGCATGTTGTTACATTGTTTGTACTGCTGTTGGTTCTCCTAATATAAATAAATAAATGATGCGTGAGGGTCTCACCGGGTGCGCTGTGCGGGAAGTGGAAGTTCTCTGGCGGGAAGGCGCAGGACTTGCACGCGTCGGCGCCGCCGCTCCAGAACAGCCCGGGCACCTTCCTGCCGCCACACATGTAAAGGTTAGACGACAGTTGCTGGCGCCAGTCTCGCTGGATGCCTACGCTAGGGTCCCTAGTGTAGCCTTGTAAATTTTCGTGCCAGTAGTAAGTAGTTACCAGCGCTGAAACTACACGTGAGCGAGCAGCGAGCCAATGAGCGTGATCATGTTCAAATCTCGCGCGTCGCGCGCTGCCCACTAGAGTCCATACCTCGGCCTCACAGACAATTCAGGCAAATAAAACCTCGTCTAATAAAACATCCCAAAATTTGTGCGATAGTGGCTAACAGTAACAAGTTTACGACTTTCCTGATGCGCAATAACGCAGCGGCAGCGGTACATATTGGCATTAGTCCATAGACTTACTGTTCTACTAAAAGAAGACGGCTCAGTCTTTAATCATTTATTTATTTAAGAGATATGCTACAAGTTTCACACAGTACTGGCGTCTAAAACAGCAGCCAAACCTACTAGTTAACCTGCAAGAAATAAAAGGCACAACTAACTAAATTCATTTAATAATTACAACTGAATTTGTACATATAGTGAACGAGTCAAGAAGGCTAGCGCTGCCGGGACGTGGAGGGGCGGTTGTTGGGCGGCTGCTCGCTGAACTGGTTGACGGCGAGGCAGTACTTCTCCGAGTGGTGGGTGCGCGAGACCTGACCGAGTAGCTACCTCAGCGGTGGTGAGGAGGCTAGCGCTGTCGGGACGTGGAGGGGCGGTTGTTGGGCGGCTGCTCGCTGAACTGGTTGACGGCGAGGCAGTACTTCTCCGAGTGGTGGGTGCGCGAGACCTGACCGAGTAGCTACCTCAGCGGTGGTGAGGAGGCTAGCGCTGTCGGGACGTGGAGGGGCGGTTGTTGGGCGGCTGCTCGCTGAACTGGTTGACGGCGAGGCAGTACTTCTCCGAGTGGTGGGTGCGCGAGACCTGACCGAGTAGCTACCTCAGCGGTGGTGAGGAGGCTAGCGCTGTCGGGACGTGGAGGGGCGGTTGTTGGGCGGCTGCTCGCTGAACTGGTTGACGGCGAGGCAGTACTTCTCCGAGTGGTGGGTGCGCGAGACCTGACCGAGTAGCTACCTCAGCGGTGGTGAGGAGGCTAGCGCTGTCGGGACGTGGAGGGGCGGTTGTTGGGCGGCTGCTCGCTGAACTGGTTGACGGCGAGGCAGTACTTCTCCGAGTGGTGGGTGCGCGAGACCTGACCGAGTAGCTACCTCAGCGGTGGTGAGGAGGCTAGCGCTGTCGGGACGTGGAGGGGCGGTTGTTGGGCGGCTGCTCGCTGAACTGGTTGACGGCGAGGCAGTACTTCTCCGAGTGGTAGGTGCGCGAGATCTGGCCGAGCAGCGGGCTGCCGTGCGGGCTCGACAGCCACAGCGCCGCGCTGTTGGCCGGCCCCACCATGCCCACGAAGGCGGCCAGCATGCGCGTGTTCAGCAGGCCCCGTTGGATCTAACAAACGAAACGCTCAGATAAAACGACCATTCTCAATACTTACCAAACCATCTGTGGGTAATCGTAAGCGGTGTTCATTAACATCTGATTGTATCTAAAGTTGGACAAGTTTGTATGAGATGACAGCCTTCAGCGCCATATCTAACGTTGATCGGTCTGTAATCGTAACATTCGTAACTTGATGTAACCTGCCCTTTGAACTTGTACTTGTTATTGTTGTAACTTTACTTTGAGCTGAACGTCACTCAGTAACTTTGAATGAAGTTGGTACAACCCGTTCGCTTCGAGTTGGCCGCTCCCGGGTGGGTCTCGTGACGTGGTTTACCTCCCCGCTCGGCGCTGAGCGGGGTGTGGTACGGCCACCTACCGGGACGGGAAAGAACTACTTACTCAAAGCGAATAGTAGACATAGGTAGTAAGTGACAAGACAGGCAATGCGGTGGAATACCTGGCACAGGAACACACCTGCGTCCCTGAAGAATTTTTCTAATTGAAGAATATCTGTAGCAATATTGCAACTGCACTTTGCAGCAAGCGGACCCCAATGTCTTCCAGTGGGGCTAGCATAACTTGCTGACAAATCGTATCTCGCGCGACTCAGCGATTCCTATCTCGCTCGAACTGTGTCGGTTAGAAAGAGGAGGGTAGATTTTTCTCTACTCGCGTCGCGTCGCAGCGGTAGTTGTGCTAGCCCCCCAGGATACAGATAGCTATGCACATCTCGCTGCAGTTAATTCTAGACAGGTGCCTAATTGCCACACTCGTGTCCCCGAGTAGCTCTTCCAACTGAAGGCCATGTGTAGCAATATTGCCACTGCACTTGAAGCAATCGGAACCCAGTTACTTCTAGGTGTATGCAAATCTCGCTTTGACCTGCGGCTGTTCCAGCAGCGCCTGCAGTATGGCGCCGTCCGGCAGCCCGTCCACCAGCTCGCAGACGGAGGCGCCGCGCTCGCCCAGCAGCCAGGCGGCGGCGGCCGGCACGGCGCCGCCCGTGCGGCGCAGCGCGCGCTCCGCCGCCGCCTCCGCCCAGCCCAGCTCGCGCAGCGCGCCCAGCGCCTCCGCGCCCGGCGGCGGCGCCAGCGACAGCCGCCACGCGCGGAACTCGTCCAGGAACCTAAGGAGCCACGCCACTCTCAAACCTGTCGTCTTTATAAAACGTGCTCTTGCATACTGATGGAACTTGCTTGACCAAATAGGGCACTGGCGTACGACGTTAATTTTAAAGAGAGCAGCAGAACAATTGCAAGATAAGCACAATTCCCCGTTATGGTTATGGTACAATACAATACAAATATTCTTTATTGGTCATCAAACGGAATACATTGTAACTGTATCACACATTACAAATAGTAACCTAGGGTGGGGAAGACTGCTAGTCTACGTCTAATATTTTACAGAAGTTTAAGATTGTTAAGCCAACCTGTTACAAGTAGTTAGTTCTCTTTCTCTAATTGTCTCAGTCATGACTCCAGTCGTGACCAACTCTGATTAGAGGTCTGGGCGCACTTGACTTTGGCTATGATTTACCAACAAGTGTTTAAGTCTATTACGAGCCACAAATCGCAATCTAAATGAGTCTGTTGACCAACTCTGAAAGCGTGTATTTCGTAAAAGTGTTACAGAAGGGGCACCTCTGCAGATGCGCGGCGCGGCGGTAGGCGTCGCCGGCGGGCGCGTCGGGCGCCAGCGCCGGCTCCGCCTCCTCCGTTTCCGACATGCGCTGCGCGATCTCCTCGGGCGTGATCACCTGCAATTCACAGAAGCTCCATCTACTGATCGCCAGCAGGTCTTCACAGGAGTTACCCTAAAGTGCAATTAGTGCAATGCTGATAAAGTTTTACTACTTACAGTAAAAGGTTCAGCAATCGGCGTGCTTTATTCCTAGACCACTCCGTAAGTGGTATTACGTGATCTAGTAGCTAGTACCGCAAGTCTGAGCTACCGATTGCCAGAGAAACAACACGACACCGCGACAATGAGCGGGTAGCGGAGTAATTAGTTAAATAGTGTGTGAACTGTCTTCATCCGTATTCAAATAATATTATACCAGTTTGTGTTTAGGTCCGCTTGCTTTCCAGAAGCCTTTTGGCTTTACCTCGCCGTCCCGGCTGTCTGTGGACGGATGCGTACCATCCATACTTAGGGTCACCGCGATCATTATCATCACTGGCCTGACAGATGTTTGTTAAATGCATTAATATTTAAGTTTTAGCAATTGCCCGAGGTAGTTAACTGAGATGTGTTTCCGAAAAAAAATGGTTAATTATTATTTAAACTTTCTGCACCTGCGTTCTCAGTCTTGCCAACAATTTTTACTGCTTGGGAAATTGACCCATTAATAAGAAATCCAACCGACAGAACAGAACGATATTTGTCCGCATTAGCAGTGCGTTACGCGTTACCTCGACGACGGGGCGCGCGGCGGGGCGCGGCGCCTGCAGCGCGGCGCGCAGCTGCGCCAGCGCGCGCTCGTAGTGCGGGCCCGCCGCCGCCAGCCGCGCGCCCGCCTCCACCAGGCTGATCAGGATCTGTATGCAACATTACATACTGTGGAAAACTATCTGGACCACTAATCGCTGCTCAAGATATGGAAAAACTATATCACCAAAACGTGGTCAGGGAATTAGTCTAATCCCAACAAGGGCAACAAGACTCGCTTGGAACACCAGTAGCTTTCACAAAATTATAGTTCCTACAGAGTTAGATCTAGCTTGTTCCTCTTGCCGGTTCGGCTAACTCAGCTCTGGCCAAAGCTCAGCTATCGCGCTAGGTACGGAAGACCGCGTGCTACAAGCACGTATCCAGACTTTTGGTTCGGGGGGGGGACAAACATTGAAACAACCATGTGAAAATGATGAATGTTATTGAAAGAACACGCAAGCGAATAAATAAACAGACGGCTAAAAACGTTTTCGGAGGGGGTATAAATCCCAACTTTCCCCCCCTCTGGATACGTGCCTGACGTGCTATACGGCAAGCGCGTGCGAGCGGCATGTCATGACTAGCAGTCAAACATCGGTTTTGTTAGACAGAAACCCTTCTGTAGATACGTAAATAATAATTAATTATTCTGTGATTAGGCGTAAAAGCGGACCGAAGAGAACGCTACGAGGATTATGACCTTGCGCAGCTCATGCGAGAGCTCGTTAGTGGCGAGCAGCGCCTGCAGGTTGGGCTGTCGCGGCGCGGCGCGCGGCGGCGGCAGCGCGGCGGTGGCGGCGGCCACGGCGGCCGGCGCGGGCGCGCGCACCGCGCCCAGGTCCAGCGGGCCCGCCATCGGCACGCGCAGCTCCACTAGCAGCAGCTCCTCCTGGAAGCAGCTGTGGCATCAGGGGCGGCCTTGGGGGCCATCCATAAAGTATGTCACACGTTAAGGGGGCGGGAGGGGGTCGACGAAGTGTGACATTGTGTGACAAGGGGAGGGAGGGGTCCCACCTTTTGTGACATCACATTTCAAAATCCAAAACATCTAATGAGTTAAAATGCCAAATATGGACTATTAACGAAAAACTTACAAGTGCATATACAAATAGAGTTGGAAAAACTCTATTTGTATACGCATAAGGTTTAAATTGTGTGTTGGCGATAATTTATTGTTATGTTATTTTTTTCAAATGTTTGAGTTGATGTTGGTTAGTAGTTAATTTCGGAATATGTGACGTCACACTATGGGGGGGTCTCACAAATGTGACCAACTGTGGCAAGGACGGGGGAGGGGTCAAAAAATCACAAAACTAGTGTGACATACTTTGTGGATGACCCCTTGGGGGAAAACCCCGCGCAACATCCCAAATAAGGGCCTCGCAAAGATTTGATGCACCGCGGCTGCTTGGAGCCGCGCAATGTCAAAGGCCGCCACTGATCACAACTGGGTTATTGTCCGATTTAGGTTCGCGTCTTTTCGGTGGACATATCAAAAGTTAAGGGCCACAAAGCTTAATTTTGGATTGGTCTACTAACCCGCATAAACGGTGTATCCTTAACTATAAATCCATGTAATAAAACATAACTTATATGTACACTAGCGACCCGCACCGGTGCACTATTTAATGGATGTTATTATACATATAAACCTTCCTCTTCAATCACTCTATCTATTTAAAAAAACCGCATCAAAATCCGTTGCGTAGTTTTAAAGATTTAAGCGTACATAGGGATATAGGGAATAGGGACAGAGAAAGCGACTTTGTTTTATACAATGTAGTGATAAGCCGTTAACTATTGTCCACCGAGTGGACAACATTTGTTTTTACAACTGACAATGACCCAACTCATGGAATGCAGCAGCCGATAATATGGACAAAAGGGCAATGGAGACAAGTTGCGGTTGCACTAAAGGAAAGCTGACTGGTTCGAAGGGTTGGCAAACGATATTCGGCGGGTTAAAATAGCGTAGACGTCTCTAGAGTTTAGCTTACAGTCGCCGCACGCACACGGTAGAGAATGGATGCCTAGTCGGTAACTCCTAGTGGAGTGGTTCACCTGCGGCTGCAGCTGCTCCTGCGCCAGCGTGAGGAAGTCGTGCAGCGTGACGGTGTCGGTGACGCGCACCAGCTTGTAGCGCGCCGCGCCCGCCTCGCCGCCCGGGTAGAAGCTGTCGATGGCTCTGCAACACTCAGCAGTGTTAGAGCTTGGCCACACAGCGCGACATAGCCTTCAAAATTGCGAGACTTAAGTGGCAGTGGGCAGGGCACATTGCTCGCAGGACTAACGGTCGATGGGGCCAGAAACTGCTTGAGTGGCGTCCACGCGCCGGAAGACGAGCTGTCGGTAGGCCTCCAACAAGGTGGAGTGATGACCTGGTGAAGGTCGCGGGAATCTGGTGGAAACGAACGGCACAGGACCAGTCTAAATGGCGAGCCTTGGGGGAGGTCTATGTTCAGCAGTGGACGTCTTTCGGCTGAAATGATGATGATGATGATGACGACACAGCGCGACGCGATGAGCACCGGCACGCGCGGTGACAGGTTAGGCTGGAAACGGTGTTCGACTGACGGCCAGCGCGTATGGTCGGTCGGCCGTACCTAGCTATCACTGTATAAAGTATAGCGTTCATACTGATGATGACCGTCAGCGCGTATGGTTTGCGGCCATATAAAACATGCCCGAACGGCCATATGCAAGGAACGATACCGGTATTTTCAAAAAACCCTGAATTAGCCCAATATTTTGGATAATTTTTTGCTCTTTACGTAGGGCTGAATCATGTACCAACGTCGTATTATTAGATTGTCCCATTAAAAACGAAATAATGAACCGGTGACCGTAAATATACCGGTATTTTCTATGGAGAAAATACCGGTATCCGATCCCTGGCCATATGCGGTCGAGTACTGTTTCCAGCCTTAGATTCAGATTCAGATTTATTTATTTCATAGATGTAAATTACAATATAAATAGCGACGCCCCACAGGCCGCACGATGCGAGTGGGACTACATCGTACAATACATTCCGGCGCGCAGCGTGTTCGTTGCGCGGCGTACCGCATGCGTCGCCTTCGATACGCAATTATACACAGAGAAGAGAGCACTGTAAACGGGGCGGTTTGAAAGTGTTCGCATCGAATGCTCAACCTGGGGCGCTACCGCGAACAGCAAACGTAGTTTTCCCTCTCTGTCGCACTTACGTCCGAACGTGCACGTGCGACAGAGAGCAAAAACTTCGTTTGCTGTTTGCGGTAGCGCCCCTGCACGCGCTTACAATTAAAACGCTTCACTCGTGTCGTGCAGCTAGTATAGTACAGCACCAGAAACAATTACAGAAAAATAACAAAATAGCTGTAGAAATGTTGCAATTTTAGATAGGGAAAACTATTGGAAATGACTCACCGATTTTTGAGCTCTTCGACGAGGGTATCCTCGGGGTAGTAGGCGCTGAGAGTCTGTCCCTCCGGCCCGATCACCTTCAGCAGGAGCTCGCCCCCCGCCCCCGCCTCCGGCACCAACATCACCACACTTCACCGAACCACTTCGCTGTGACACTTCACTGAACCACTTCACTGTATCACTTCACCATACAACTCCGTCTCACTTAGCGTAATTGATTATTTTGTTCGTTAAAAGATTTAGAAACAGTTTAAAATCACTTATTTATAGAAATGCAGGAAACACCTATAAAAATATTGACTTTGACATAATGATGTCATTTGGAATAACTGACAATATTTTAATTTAATAGTAACGGTCGCGAAGGCCGTGGTTAAAAAGATTTTATACCTTTAGGGTCGGTTGCACCAACATACGATCACAGTCCGGTCATCGTCAAATATGGCACCGGCAGCTGTCATCCCATACAAACTTGTCAAACTTTCCATACAATCAGATTTTAACGAACACCGCTTACGATTACATACGGTTTGGTGCAACTCGCCCTAAGTATCGTATCGCAGTTATGTACTACGGCCACACAGTTTAAACTACCGCGTCCGGTTAGGCCACTTTGGTTCGCTTTACATCAGGCAAGAGGGGTGTATGCTTGTTTACCACCATCGTCAATCGTAACGTAATATAAGTGCTAATATTGTATTGTGTTTACAAGTAGTAAGATTAGTAGTATAAAGTAAAGTTCTGACCTATGGAAGTGACACCCGACGTAGAAAGGCAGCAGTGCTGTGAACATGGCGGCGGTGCGCGGGCACGCCTCCGAGAACAGCTCCAATTTCAGGGAACCCAGCGCCGCGCCGTTGCGGATACGGAGCGAAAGCGACACCCTGCACATATGGATAAGAAAGAAAAACGTAATAATTTCCATTAGAATGAATTGAAATAACGTAATAAGAGTTTAGCGTCAAGATATATCTACGTTATCTCACTCAACACAAAGCGCCATGCGAAAATTTTGGCGCCAGTTTATAGAATTTCTGAGTAGCGCCATCTATTGCCGAGTAGTCAATTTAACTGAAATAACGTGTTGATAAAAGCGCCATCTGCCAGCTACACTATGCACCGACAATAAACGTATGTGTGTTTGTGGTTCGTATGTTACTCACTAGAGGACACTAGAAAAAAATAATTACCTAAGAATTTTAGTTATAATCACTAGCTATAGATGGCGTAAATATCAATTAATTCTATTTTGACAAACGCGCCATCTCTTGGCAAGTAGCTGTACTACGTAGAGGCTACAGTATGAGTATGTCACCACTAGAGGGCACTTTCTATAAAACTACCTGCATAAGAATTTTAGTTACAATCACTAACTTTAGATGGCGTTAATATCAATTTGATTTTATTTTGACTAAAGCGCCATCTTTTGGCAAGTAGCTATACTACGTAGTGCCTACTGTGTAAGTAAGTTTCTAAAAGTTTATTAAGTGCTCACTAGAGGGAAGCCTTATCAAAATTAGTTAGATGGCACTCTTCATTTAGTGACGTATGCACGGCGTAATTCGTAATTTTAGGGTAACATTTCCTCAGGGAGACAATTTCGAATCTGTGCACATCAGCGATTCAGTTCCCTGGTGTCAGTATCGATACAGCTATGAACTTTGGTGAATGTGCAAAATACCTGGTCCTTTTAACCCCTGGCGGTGCATCGAACGCTGGGTCCAGGACTGGCACTGGCGGAGCGAGCAGCCACGGGCCCCGCCGCTGGCGCTCGTGCACAATCTTCGCCCACCAGCTGTCCAGATCTGCGGTCCGAGTCAACCGGCATTTCTGCGCAAACAAAAATCAAGATATTTCTAGCTTTTACCAACGGTTCCTACGCCTGGCAACTGTTCACTCAAGAAAATGAAACCCGGAGCCACGACCTGCTAGATAAACGATTTAAGTTTTGATCTCATAGTAGGCTACACGCAACAGTAAATAAACTACCTTTCCAGTGATGCTTTTTTTTTCGGCTATTTCTAGACTAATTCAGTTTGTCTTAATGTTTCTAAATGTTGTGAAGAAAGGTTTCTAAGCATTGCTTAATACCTACATTGCATTGCTAACATTGCATTGCTTTCATTGCTCAGGTATACAAAAACTGGCCGCATGGTACCTGGCTCGGCACGTGTAGGTGTGGCTACTGACCGCGGCGGTGAGGCGGCGGTACAGGCGGCGGTTCTCGGCGTGCGTGGCCGCGCTGAACTCCACGCGCGTCGCGTGGTACTGGCGGCTGCCCGGCGGCAGCTCGCGCCACGAGCAGTCTACGCGACCCTGTGGACGTGGAGCATAATTATATTTAAGATAATTATATTTTAATTAATTGTATATTAATTTAAATACGTATATATTTATAATATGTATTTATTATATGTTTAGTTGTTATATATTTATTTAGGTTTGGTTTTAGCTATAAGTTTCCTTATTGAAAAGTTTTAGTACACTGTGTAAGTTTGTCTATCTCATTCTTCCACTTTCCACTCAATCAAGGAAGAGATCCCTCATAGGGATAAGTTCGCCTTTATACTCTAATCTTTTGTGACATGTATATTGTTTTGACCTGTTATTGTGCACAATAAATGCTTACATACATTTGTATACATTTATGGTGTAACACGGCAAAACCTTCGCGGTGCGTTCGCTGGCGCACTGGCCGGTGAGAAAGAAAAAAGTACACATTTTTCACGGCCGTGTTTTGTTTTGTTTGATGAAAATTTTTACTTGGAGCGTGCTATTTCTTGAAAACTGTTCTAATACTTATTTAAATAAACTTGAGTTGTAACTTGAAGAATAGCGATCCACTATTTCTAAATTCACCTATAAATATTGTATATAGTTCATATTAATCATACAAGGGCTGCCACTTACGCAGCCCTTTCTACTTGGATACGTTACTACCGATTTCATTGGGTGCCAGCAATGTACATACTTTCGTCGGCGCTGTCTCGACGCTAGCTGCCGATGCCGTACAGCCTTTGAAATTACCGTATATCTACACAACTAAGCGGAAACTCACAGACCACCTTCCAGTTGACAGACTTCAACATAACACTTACAGGCCAGTGACTTGTGTTTTCTTATGCCGCCGTACTGACTGAACTAGTTAAGTTAACCCATTTTTGTATACATACCTTTTTTATTATATTATATTGTACATTATAGTTCTGATTAGTTTTATTTATAACCCGCCGGCTAGCCAAGCTACAATGGACCTTATTTCAATGGTATAAGGTAAAGAAATGTGTAGATATTAACAGTATTTTAGGGTAAGAGTTGGTGTAAGCATCCTGTCGACTGACCCTGGTGAAGTGGTTGTTCCTGATGCGGCGGAGTAGCTCCATGTTCTCCCGCTGCAGGCGCAGCGCGCGCGCCGCGCCGCGCCGGACCAGCGGCGGCGGCTGCCGCAGCGCCGGCGCCGACGCGTCCACCGCGCAGCGCACGTGCGCGAACTAGATGTGGACACAATACATACTTCCATAACTGGCACAAATTCAAACAATTTATACAAAAATGTTAACAATTGTATCGTTTTGGAAAGCTTATGAATTGGAGAACTTATTTGAGCAGTTTTTACGCCAAGTATCATACATTTTTTTTTGGGTAATTCTCTTTGATCGAGACGACTTGGAGAAAAAAAGTCAAAACTTCTGACTTCATCACCTTTTATTTCAAAGTTTTTGGAAATTTTGGACACAAATTTTGATTTCAAGTGATCGTCTTATTCATAGGCTATCAGAAAAATGTTTTATTGTCATCCAAATGGCAGTACTTTAGTCACAATCACCAGTTTAAGGCTACAAGGCGGATTTTAAAAAAAAAATCTAAAAACTCGAATAACTCGGAAACCAGCGAGTTTGGACCCCTGGTTGACTGGGCCTAAATTGTTGCAAATTAGCTCTAGTATAACCCCTTTCAAGGAATAGGTTGAATTACCAGTCACCCTGTATACGGGTTACTCAATGGAATCAATAACCCTTTAACCGCCCGACACCAAAAAGCATTCCGCCATGTTCTCTCGTCATTTATAAATCGAGTATAATACCTAGATGTCATTTACATATCACTTTGTCGGGTATATCGGACGGTGGCGGTTAAATTAAATAAGTCTAAATTTTTGATCAGTCTCAAACGCCTTAGTTAAAAGTAGATAGTAACATCTAAGTTACAGAATTTTGTATAATCCTATGCTTGCCATTTAATTTTCAGCTTCTATTAAAATTCAAGTATTTTTTTAGTCGTAAACTATGTACAAAAAAACCAATTCAAGCATTTCAAGCTTTTTTGTGACATCAGACGATGACGATGACGATGATGAGAGACATCATGTTCTGGATTAGTTTTGATTATCAGTGACTCTTAGAGACCATATACATTAGTATTAATTTTGAGAGCTCTGAGACCATGTACATTTCTAATGAAGTTAGAATAGAAACTATTCATGGCATTTTGACGCTCTCTTTTTTTTGAACCTGACTGTGGCTTTATAAGCCGGGCCCAATAAAGCGATAGGAGTGCGCGGTTGAATAGTCTGGGCAAAAACCAAGGGAAAACCTCCGACACGACCACGCGTGTGGTTTGGAATACTGGAATACTCTAAAGAGTTTGCGCTCCAGTGAGATTGGTTGAGCGGTTTCAACCGAATCTGAGGTGTGAGTGGAATCGAGCTACTGGGAGTTTTGTCGCTGGTTCACTAAACCTAGCCTAGCTGAGAAGAGTCCAGCAAGAAACTCGGCTAGGCCCGACCTGGGTCGGACTAACTCTACCCGGTGTGCGGTGGTACCGGGACGAATAGGGACTACATGTGTCAGTGTTGTCGCGATCGCGCGGTGGACGTCCCCGCCGGCGGGAATGGCTAAGTGTACGCGTCGTGTGGACGCTGAGATTTAAATTTGTACATACCTTTGACGATCGCTTTAGCCTTCTATTTAAGTACTCCTAGTACCCATAGTACATACAAGCTTTACAAGCTTTTGCTTAGTTTGGGACTGGGTCAGATTTAGGTTCGCGTCTTTTCGGTGGACATATCAAAAGTTAAGGGCCACAAAGCTTAATTGGTCTAGTAACCCGCATAAACGGTGTTTCCATAACTATAAATCCATGTAATAAAAACATAATTTACATGTACATAAGCCGTTACCTATTGACCACCGGGTGGACAACTTTTGTTTTTGCGACTAGGTCGATTTGTGTAAGATTGTCCACAAATATTTATTTATTTATTATCCCTTGGAAATATCCAAGGGATAATAAATAAATAAATAAACCTAATTAATAAACCTAATAAGGTTTATTAATTTCATTATACTCTTTCAGACCGAGACCTCGACTACCTCAAGTCACTTTCACTGTATGACATTAATTTTCTTATATTTGTGATCTCGAAATGATTATTCTTTCTTAAATCGTAAATTAATATTTTGACATGTAAAAGTGCCCTTCTCTATTTGGAGAATAAATGTTTGATTTTGATTTTGTCGCGCACGCTGTGACCACCACACAGCAGCTTGTCGAGCACATATTATCTGTAAAGGTGCAGCCACACTTACCTTGTCCACGGGTGGCCTCCTCTTGGTCCGGCGCAGCAGCTGCGCGATCTCGAGCGGCGCGGGCGGCGGCGAGCGCAGCGACTCGTGAGACTGCACCTTCTTCAGCAGTGTGTCTAGTTTCATACTGTCTCTAATGTGTCTATCACTTTACAACCGCCGTTTGTGTACCCGCTAGTCGGGTCGCTATTCTAAAGATTGTTGGTTGAAAGTTAAAGAAACTGATACCAGTTGGTGCGTGTATAGTTCGAAAAGATTACAAACAATAATAAAAAATATTATGCACTGAAATTTACGCGACGGCATGCCAAAATCTATGCGGCTAAGATACGAGAATGATCTCGTTTATTATCTACATTAGAGTAGGAACTTGTAGTAGACACGATTTTTGCCGCTCGGCAGAGAAAACGCGAGCGGAGGGCCTGCGCCTGCCCCGCATATTCTGCTGTATCTAGTGTAACAAGTTACGGAAAAAAAATGATCATAGCTTTCCTACGTGACCTAGAAGGGGGTATAAATACTTATATTTTTATATTACCTACATCTTCATGATTAAAGTAGGTATAGACGACCGCTTTAGCCTAGTTGGTAGTGACCCTGCCTTCGAAGCTGGAGGTCCCGGGTTCGAATCCCGGTCAGGGCATTTATTTGTGTGATGAACACGAATATTTGTTCCTGGGTCTTGGATGTTTTCTATGTATTTAAGTATATATTTATCTATATAAGTAGGTATGTATATCGTCGCCTAGTACCCATAGTACAAGCTTTGCTTAGTTTGGGACTAAGTTGATTTGTGTAAGATTGTCCACAAATATTTATTTATCTATGTAATCGTTTTTAGGGTTCCGTACCAAAATGGTAAATAAGAGACCCTTATGGTTTCAATTTGTCTGTCTGTAAATATCTCAAGAACTACTTATGCTATCGATTTAAAATTTGGAACAGTTTTTTGACAGCCAATAGGTGGTTCAAAATTTGAAAGTGAATATATCAAGTGGGGTGTCATATGAAAGGGCTTGAGTTGCACGTTCTGAAACATTTTTTTTACAGTGTCATTTTCGATTTATGAATAAAAATGTAAAAAAAATATTTTTGAGCGCCAACGACATCTAAAGTTGTCACGAGGTGTCATGTCCCCAGCACCAGCGACACCTAAAGTTGTCAGTGCGTAAAATGTCAAAGCAACCTACATGCTATCAAATAAGGTCTAACTTAGTTCCTCCGCAAAACGAGTTTGGCGTGTGTGACACATGGGGATTAGCACTATGTATGGTTTCTTTAAGCAGACTGCCAGACGTTATTTTGACAACGCTCCCCATCATAGGAATCCGTTAGTTAGGAAGGCTGTCGACTACGTTCCCACCCCTCCCCCCTCTGTCGTTACTCGGCGATCACTGATTAGGGGCCGCACGGTCCGGCGTCCTAGGCACACACTTACGGACCCGGACGACGTAATCACAGCGTCCAACGAAAGATGGAACGCTGCGCTTACGGCGTCCAACTCTGACACGACGCGTACACTTAGGCATTCCCGCCGGCGGGGACGTCCACCGCGCGATCGCGACAACACTGACACATATAGTCCCTATTCGTCCCGGTACCGCCGCACACCGGGTAGAATCAGTCCGACCCAGGTCGGGCCTAGCTGAGTTTCTTGCTGGACTCTTCTCAGCTAGGCTAGGTTTAGTGAACCAGCGACAAAACTCCCAGTAGCTCGATTCCACTCACACCTCAGATTCGGTTGAAACCGCTCAACCAATCTCACCGGAGCGCAAACTCTTAGCTTAGAGTATTCCAGTGTTCCAAACCACACGCGTGGTCGTGCCGGAGGTTTTCCCCTGGATTTTCCCCAGGCTACTCTCCAACCGCGCACTCCTATCGCTTTATTGGGCTCGGCCTATAAAGCCACAGTCAGGTTCAAAGACGCGTAAAAGGAATAAAAGTTAGGGAGACAGGAATAGGAAATGATAATCAAACGAAAAGAAAATTTGGAAGAGATTAAAGGGATTGGGATAGCAAAAATACTTATTTATAGATAATTATAGACTTATAATTTAACAGTGGCGGAGCGTCCATACAACTCGATTCCCACCGGCTTGCCTAATTTTCAGCCAATCCAGTTCTTTTACTACGGCTCATGAAGAATAAGAGAGGAAATTAATTTCGGGTTCCCTAAAAATATTTTTGACGCGCCGCCACTGTAATTTAATATCATATTTTGTTAGGAATACTACTAAAACTTTTTAGACATCATAAGATGTAGTATATCGTAAACATGTTATGGGTAGGAAAAGTAATAAGCAATGTCTCAAGACTAGCAAAGAAGTCAGAACGGTCATACAATGAACAGCTAAAAATTACATAGTTTAAATCCCCATACTCCCCACAAGAGCATTGGCGATCTGAGACAATATTCATTCTGTGCAAATGAGCCGGGGTACAAACGTGTCCCAGACGCACAGAGCTACACAGCATAGAGGTAACAGACTTCGAAAATACTAACTTGCTAAACCCAGGCTTGACCGGAATTGACTTCTGAATTTGTCTAGCCCGTGTGTCACACACACGCCAAACTCGTTTTGCGGAGGAGCGAACTTAGACCTTATTTGAACCTAATCGTGATCATTTATCACAATTGAGTACTTACCATCTAAATTCATCCATTTTGAGGTAGTCTCATCCGTATATATATTACCTATGATTTTATTCATTATATGTATACCTTTCCTGTATAGTATGTTGTGTTGCGTTCCGTGGATCACGTACGGTGCTGTCTGAAAACCAGCGCTGCAGGTGTCTAACACCTTGGCACAATGCTGAAGCAGCAACCGATTCACTGCCGCGAAGACTCACTTTATAATAATATGTCAATATACTGAGTTTATTCTGTTTGTAAAGATGTGTCTTTTCGTGCAGTGAATAAATGCTTTCTTTATTTTCTTTCTTTCATTTTATACGCCTCAATCTGACGGCTTTTACTAGGAAAAAATATAACTTGTTAGCGTCCCACCACGCTAACTCTGCATTGAAATAATTTGGCAACACTACCTCAAACGTCACATTTTCATACAAATATGACGTATAATGCAGTGTTGCCAAATTATTCCTTGCAGAGTCAGCGTGGTCGGACTCTAAAGCATATCGTAACAATCAAAAAACATATTAGTTCCAAAAAATATTTATTGAAATATAATATTGTATTACAGTTAAAACTATAAAAGGGTCATTGTCAGTTGTAAAAACAAAAGTTGTCCACTCGGTGGTCAATAGTTAACGGCTTACATATAAGTTAATTATATTTTCATTACATGGATTTAAAGTTAGGTACGGACCCACCGTTTGTGCGGGTTACTAGACCAATCCAAAATTAAGCTTTGTGGCCCTTAACTTTTGATATGTCCACCGAAAAGACGCGAACCTAAATCTGACAATCACCCAAAAATATAAAGCGTGTCGCAGTTGAAACAGTGTTCAATGTAAGACCACCGACCAACAAAACACTCACAGAATGCCTTTGGTTCAGAGAAAGTAAAGAATTTCCTTCCAAAAATTACGCAGCGATGACAGGGAAGTTAGTTTACACTCGTCCTCTATCTGTATCGAGTCATTACTGGCATCACAATTCATGTCATAAATATAATAGAGAGATCATAATTCACATCTACATAGAATAATCATCGTATCGCCGCCTCACGGGTGCTTGAATTTAGTTAAATTTTGTGCACATCTGTATTTAAGAAATCGTTTATTTGGGTGGATCAACTATTCTTTGTTGCTCGTTACCATGGTTACGTCTCCTCAGTCACTCTTTAAAACCGTGATTTTATAGCGTTTAACAGGGTGACCACTATTTACTACAACCAAAATTCCCTGACTTTTCCCAGTTTTCCAGGCATTTTTTCAAGTTTTTCCCTGACCATAATCTTAAATGTAATAAATATAAAATATATAATTTGAATACGTTTCAGAATTATCTGCTGGTAAATTACAATTTATAAATACAATGAAATAATACAAAAACGGAAATAATAAGAAGTAGTATCTGAATAGCTCAGTTGGTAAGAGCGAAAGCATTTTTAGACAGTCGTGGGTTCACTCAATAATCATATTTTTGGAGAAAATGACTGACTAGAGTTTGACTTGCAAAAGTGCCACTGCGTCCTACTCGCAGAATAAAGTTCATTTATTTCATTTACATAAAGAGACATTTTCCCTGACCTCCAATAAATTTCCCTGACAATTCCCTGACTTTTCCGTGACTAACGAAATTCCCTGACTTTTCCCGGTTTTCCCGGTTTTCCAGAAAGTGGCCACCCTGGTTTAAATCTATCAAACATGAGTTTTAGCGATGAGCTTAAATCCATTTGGACATGGATCATCTCTTGAGCATTCTTGAAGTCCATATTATAAACATTTATCTAAGAAACTCGGACACTGATGTCTCCTGACGGGACAAAATAACAACAAGAAAAAGTTGATTGACCCATTTACATACGTGAGAGGGCGACATTATAATTAACAATGCACTTATGTAAGAAAATACATTAAAAACAATCACTGGAATGCGACTAGTAATTAGACTATAAAAATAAAAATTTAATCTAGTAATACATGTGTCATTTGGTTACGTGTAAAAATTTTTTTTTTTGGTTTAGTAAATTTTTTTATATTAAGAATTTTACCTACACCCATATAGTAAATCCACTACCCGTCGTCTACCGGTCCCTGGGATCTAAGGGACCATAACATCGCCTGGAGACGACGGCTTAATGTGCTCAAAAAGCATACGTAAGGACCAGCTTTAGGTACAATATCGCGCCGACCCGGGGCGGAGATGGCCGTAATAGCATCGAAAATAGTATCGTTATGGGCGGAGAAGGCCAGGCTCGTGCTCACAAAAGACTTCAACGGGCTCACGTTCGACCTAACTACACTTGCAACGCAATGGTTCCTGAACACATGAAAGTGGATTAAATACACGGATGTAGATAAAGTAGTGTATGCAACTGTACATAATTAAGCCCTAAAACACTCGTGTGACCTTATTATGAAACTCGCTTTCGGCTCGTTTCATAAAACTACACTCTTTTTTTAATGCCACTCATTATGTAGCAGTTACATAAACTACTATTACAACTACTTGCAATTTTTATTGAATTTCAAGCTCCTAAGTTACATACAAATAATGTGCGTCACACGATCTTATGTGGTTTGAATATACAAACAGTATACAAAACTTGTGTTGCTCCTGGCATTGCCGGCCATAACTTCGAGTTTTAATACAATACATTTATTATAAAAATCACTTTATAATTTACTTTATGTCACACCTGGCCATAAAGTGGCAATTACCGCACGCTCCGCGCGCGAAAAATCCCACTTCCTGGCCAGGGGGTGACGTAAAATTTTGTACTTACCTCGGGCGGTAATTAAGAAAGCCTCAGATCGCATAATTATCGCCCTTGCCTTCGGCTCGGGCGTCAAATACCTGCGATCTGAGACATTCTTTGTTTTACCGCCTTTGGTAAGTAATGTACTATTAACAAATACTTAATAAGTCATGACGTGTTTCCATTTAACTATGACGACATATTTAAGGTGTTTACACACACATTCAATAAAACGCCGCAAGAGCAGACCGTCTCTCCCCAGTGGTTCAGGCTGCACCCTCTATAACATGTAAAACCCAACTAGAATCATGATCGTTAGTCTAATTGCGGACTTTCATAACTGCCGTTATGATCATAAAGCGGCGTTCTCAGGGCCGTCTTTAACCAAATTGAGGCCCTGGGCACATTAGGGTAAAGACCCTTTGACAGATCACTATTTTGTTAGAATAGACAAAGAAAGTAGCTAAACAAGATTCTAACATTTATTTTTATTGACCGAGAGACGAAGGTCTCTGCTTCAGCTTCGATAAAAATGCTTTCTATGTCCCATTTTCCGGATTTCCGGTTGTTCTCCTGTACGTGTCGTATGATATGATCCACAAAAGTAACACTTTTAGTATTCACAGGTCAATGTTATGATTCTGTCAAAAACTTCATTTTTGTAGGTCATTATCGTTTGATTTTTTGAACTAAATATTTTTTCGATAATAAATATTGGTTATCGTTTGGTGATCTGGCAGGAACTAGGGGGCCCTATCGATCGCGGGGCCCTGAGCACTTGCCCAGAGAGCCCAATGGGAAAGATGGCCCTGGGCGTTCTCATGAGCAACCTATATTCAGTAGTGTTCAGCTAGAGGTCAGGTTTGGTCAGGGTTTACAGGGCAGGGTGTGGGGAGGAGGCGTTACCAGTTCCTCTCGCTGTGTACACGCTGTTCCGAGGTTACTGGCGGACGCGCGTGGCCAGCGCGGTGTGCGGGCGCGGCACGGCGGAGGCGGGCGCGGGCGCGGTAGCGGGAGCGGGGGCGGGCGCGGGCGCGGGGGCGGGAGCGGGCGCGGGCGCGCGGCGCGCGTTCACGGACGCGTACGACAGGTAGCGGCACGACAGGTCGGGCGGCTCCATCTGTCACCACCGAACAACATACTTCACTCTAAGTTTCCAGATTTTGGTTTGTTCTCCTCTACACGACACATTTCTTTACTAAATGAAAATTTGTGAGCAGGTTCGATAGTTATATAGATATTTTTTTGTCAGTTTCTGGAAAATTTCATTAAAAAAACACTCGCCAGCTGTACAGGTCACAGAGCCACTAGTGTGAGCGGGACAGGTGACCAGCATGTGTACTCACGTGCTTGTGCTGCCTGGCCGGCGGCGGCGCGCTCATGTTGTTGCCGGTGTAGGCCACGCACCGCACCTGCCACTCGCCAGCGGTACAGGTCACAGCCACTAGTGTGAGCGGGACAGGTGACCAGCATGTGTACTCACGTGCTTGTGCTGCCTGGCCGGCGGCGGCGCGCTCATGTTGTTGCCGGTGTAGGCCACGCACCGCACCTGCCACTCGCCAGCGGTACAGGTCACAGCCACTAGTGTGAGCGGGACAGGTGACCAGCATGTGTACTCACGTGCTTGTGCTGCCTGGCCGGCGGCGGCGCGCTCATGTTGTTGCCGGTGTAGGCCACGCACCGCACCTGCCACTCGCCAGCGGTACAGGTCACAGCCACTAGTGTGAGCGGGACAGGTGACCAGCATGTGTACTCACGTGCTTGTGCTGCCTGGCCGGCGGCGGCGCGCTCATGTTGTTGCCGGTGTAGGCCACGCACCGCACCTGCCACTCGCCAGCGGTACAGGTCACAGCCACTAGTGTGAGCGGGACAGGTGACCAGCATGTGTACTCACGTGCTTGTGCTGCCTGGCCGGCGGCGGCGCGCTCATGTTGTTGCCGGTGTAGGCCACGCACCGCACCTGCCACTCGCCAGCGGTACAGGTCACAGCCACTAGTGTGAGCGGGACAGGTGACCAGCATGTGTACTCACGTGCTTGTGCTGCCTGGCCGGCGGCGGCGCGCTCATGTTGTTG
Source organism: Epiblema foenella (assembly GCA_963556455.1). Classification (NCBI taxonomy): domain Eukaryota; kingdom Metazoa; phylum Arthropoda; class Insecta; order Lepidoptera; family Tortricidae; genus Epiblema; species Epiblema foenella. Next base: position 10,970,755 of record OY747119.1, on the reverse strand, counting down.
CCGGTGTAGGCCACGCACCGCACCTGCCACTCGCCAGCGGTACAGGTCACAGCCACTAGTGTGAGCGGGACAGGTGACCAGCATGTGTACTCACGTGCTTGTGCTGCCTGGCCGGCGGCGGCGCGCTCATGTTGTTGCCGGTGTAGGCCACGCACCGCACCTGCCACTCGCCAGCGGTACAGGTCACAGCCATTAGTGTGAGCGGGACAGGTGACCAGCATGTGTACTCACGTGCTTGTGCTGCCTGGCCGGCGGCGGCGCGCTCATGTTGTTGCCGGTGTAGGCCACGCACCGCACCTGCCACTCGCCAGCGGTACAGGTCACAGCCACTAGTGTGAGCGGGACAGGTGACCAGCATGTGTACTCACGTGCTTGTGCTGCCTGGCCGGCGGCGGCGCGCTCATGTTGTTGCCGGTGTAGGCCACGCACCGCACCTGCCACTCGCCAGCGGTACAGGTCACAGCCACTAGTGTGAGCGGGACAGGTGACCAGCATGTGTACTCACGTGCTTGTGCTGCCTGGCCGGCGGCGGCGCGCTCATGTTGTTGCCGGTGTAGGCCACGCACCGCACCTGCCACTCGCCAGCGGTACAGGTCACAGCCACTAGTGTGAGCGGGACAGGTGACCAGCATGTGTACTCACGTGCTTGTGCTGCCTGGCCGGCGGCGGCGCGCTCATGTTGTTGCCGGTGTAGGCCACGCACCGCACCTGCCACTCGCCAGCGGTACAGGTCACAGCCACTAGTGTGAGCGGGACAGGTGACCAGCATGTGTACTCACGTGCTTGTGCTGCCTGGCCGGCGGCGGCGCGCTCATGTTGTTGCCGGTGTAGGCCACGCACCGCACCTGCCACTCGCCAGCGGTACAGGTCACAGCCACTAGTGTGAGCGGGACAGGTGACCAGCACGTGTGTACTCACGTGCTTGTGCTGCCTGGCCGGCGGCGGCGCGCTCATGTTGTTGCCGGTGTAGGCCACGCACCGCACCTGCCACTCGCCAGCGGTACAGGTCACAGCCACTAGTGTGAGCGGGACAGGTGACCAGCACGTGTGTACTCACGTGCTTGTGCTGCCTGGCCGGCGGCGGCGCGCTCATGTTGTTGCCGGTGTAGGCCACGCACCGCACCTGCCACTCGCCAGCGGTACAGGTCACAGCCACTAGTGTGAGCGGGACAGGTGACCAGCACGTGTGTACTCACGTGCTTGTGCTGCCTGGCCGGCGGCGGCGCGCTCATGTTGTTGCCGGTGTAGGCCACGCACCGCACCTGCCACTCGCCAGCGGTACAGGTCACAGCCACTAGTGTGAGCGGGACAGGTGACCAGCACGTGTGTACTCACGTGCTTGTGCTGCCTGGCCGGCGGCGGCGCGCTCATGTTGTTGCCGGTGTAGGCCACGCACCGCACCTGCCACTCGCCAGCGGTACAGGTCACAGCCACTAGTGTGAGCGGGACAGGTGACCAGCACGTGTGTACTCACGTGCTTGTGCTGCCTGGCCGGCGGCGGCGCGCTCATGTTGTTGCCGGTGTAGGCCACGCACCGCACCTGCCACTCGCCAGCGGTACAGGTCACAGCCACTAGTGTGAGCGGGACAGGTGACCAGCACGTGTGTACTCACGTGCTTGTGCTGCCTGGCCGGCGGCGGCGCGCTCATGTTGTTGCCGGTGTAGGCCACGCACCGCACCTGCCACTCGCCAGCGGTACAGGTCACAGCCACTAGTGTGAGCGGGACAGGTGACCAGCACGTGTGTACTCACGTGCTTGTGCTGCCTGGCCGGCGGCGGCGCGCTCATGTTGTTGCCGGTGTAGGCCACGCACCGCACCTGCCACTCGCCAGCGGTACAGGTCACAGCCACTAGTGTGAGCGGGACAGGTGACCAGCACGTGTGTACTCACGTGCTTGTGCTGCCTGGCCGGCGGCGGCGCGCTCATGTTGTTGCCGGTGTAGGCCACGCACCGCACCTGCCACTCGCCAGCGGTACAGGTCACAGCCACTAGTGTGAGCGGGACAGGTGACCAGCACGTGTGTACTCACGTGCTTGTGCTGCCTGGCCGGCGGCGGCGCGCTCATGTTGTTGCCGGTGTAGGCCACGCACCGCACCTGCCACTCGCCCAGTTGCTCGTTCCAGTGCACGTACTGCTCGATCAGCGCCTACACACAAATAACACATTGCAGCACAAGGGCGTAATAGTACATTGTTTAACGAGGGGCGTAAGTGGAATATTGCGAACAAGAGTCTATCAGAAGCCCGACGCCGAAGGCGAAGCACTTTTGATAACTCGAGCATGCAATATTCTTACGCCCGTGTTATACACAATGTTTTTTATCACATTTGCGAGGAAATAAATAACTACACAAGACAGAAAAATCTATGTTTCATACAACCGCACCAATCAAAAATTTACGAAATTGATCGACTTCCAGATCAGCGAAAGTGGAGCGCGCAGCTGCAATATTTCAACCAATTACAGAGCAATACAGTATTCTTGTGGCGGGTCGCATGGCCAACTAGATTTTTTCAACCAATCATAGAGTATGGTTTGTATGTATTCTTGTGGCTCGCGGGCAACCAGATTTCGAAACCAATCAGATCACACACAAACGAATATTTCCCAAGGTAAGTAATGAAAATATATTTCCCGTGGGAGGGCATATAGTCCCTATTCGTCCCGGTACCGCCGCATACCGGGTAGAGTCAGGAGAGAGTTTGGAGCGCAAACTTAGAGTTTCCAGTGTTTTAAACCGCCCGCGTGGTCGTGTCGGAGGTTTTCCCCTGGTTTTTCCTCAGCCCATAAAGCCACAGACGCGGCGGCGTACCTGGTACTCCCTGGGTATGTAGGAGTCGAGCACGAGGTCGGCGAGCTGGATCTCGCGGCGCAGCGCGCGCACGGAGTCGAGGATGCCCTCCATCTCGCGCTGCTGCTCGCGCTGCTGGTCCGCCAGCTCCGCCTGCCACACCACACGTACCTGGTACTCCCTGGGTATGTAGGAGTCGAGCACGAGGTCGGCGAGCTGGATCTCGCGGCGCAGCGCGCGCACGGAGTCGAGGATGCCCTCCATCTCGCGCTGCTGCTCGCGCTGCTGGTCCGCCAGCTCCGCCTGCCACACCACACGTACCTGGTACTCCCTGGGTATGTAGGAGTCGAGCACGAGGTCGGCGAGCTGGATCTCGCGGCGCAGCGCGCGCACGGAGTCGAGGATGCCCTCCATCTCGCGCTGCTGCTCGCGCTGCTGGTCCGCCAGCTCCGCCTGCCATACATCACACCACACACTGTGTCAACCCGTCTCCTAGCGTACTAACACTTAACAGCGGCATACCGGGTAGAGTCAGTCCGACCCAGGTCGGGCCTAGCTGAGTTTCTTGCTGGACTCTTCTCAGCTAGGCTAGGTTTAGTGAACCAGCGACAAAACTCCCAGTAGCTCGATTCCACTCACACCTCAGATTCGGTTGAAACCGCTCAACCAATCTCACTGGAGCGCAAACTCTTAGAGAATTCCAGTGTTCCAAACCACACGCGTGGTCGTGTCGGAGGTTTTCCCCTGGATTTTCCCCAGGCTACTCTCCAACCGCGCACTCCTATCGCTTTATTGGGCCCGGCCTATAAAGCCACAGTCAGGTTCAAAAAAAAAACTTAACAGCGACTACAACACAAGAAGTAAAAACAAGCTCGCAGTGGCAGCCTGTCGTCTCCGTAAAGTTAGCACGTCGTTCGTGGGGAGCTGTATACCCTTTTATAATAAAATACTCATGGATGTAGGGAATTTACCCTTCAACAGATTTAAGTGTCACGTTAAAAGTCACTTGGTAAGCAAGGCGTATTATTAGGCCGCGCGCGCGCACCTTGGCGGAGTTGAGCAGCTGCACGGCGCGCTTGAGCTTGCGCGTCTTGGCCGCGTTCTCCTCCTGCAGCGACGAGTAGCGCTCCTCCAGGTCCAGCCGCTCGGCCTGCGTCAATATCAAATATGTTACGATATCTTTTACATTCAAATTGGACTAGTATCTCTCGTGCGAGCTGTGAGTAATCGGTATTTTTTTGTAAGCTTTTTATTTATATAGGCAACAAACGGTCAAGGTAAAAACATTTGAGCGATAGACCTAGAGTGCCATAAATTAGAATTTACTACTGTTTAACGTGCTATGCGAATTACTTTGGCATCGGTTCATTGTCACCGTCGCTTGACACCGTACTCCAAGAGAAAAATAAATAAAATGTATCTCACTTGGATCTTCATTTGCGCCTATCTACTAGAGAGCTGAGGATGGGCAAACGACCTCTGTAATTTATCACGATGCGTAGTTCTACGAATAATTAGCACCAGTACCTAAAGAAACAAGAACGGTAAAGTTGCAGGTGTACAGCACTCCCCCACACAGCTGCTCCAGCAGCCGCTCCTTGTCCAGCAGGCTCTCTCCAGCACACACGGTACCTCCTTCTTCTGCAGGTCCTCCTGCAGCCGCAGCTCGATGAGGCGGCGCTGCTCCAGCAGCCGCTCCTTGTCCAGCAGGCTCTCTCCAGCACACACGGTACCTCCTTCTTCTGCAGGTCCTCCTGCAGCCGCAGCTCGATGAGGCGGCGCTGCTCCAGCAGCCGCTCCTTGTCCAGCAGGTTCTCTCCAGCACACACGGTACCTCCTTCTTCTGCAGGTCCTCCTGCAGCCGCAGCTCGATGAGGCGGCGCTGCTCCAGCAGCCGCTCCTTGTCCAGCAGGTTCTCTCCAGCACACACGGTACCTCCTTCTTCTGCAGGTCCTCCTGCAGCCGCAGCTCGATGAGGCGGCGCTGCTCCAGCCCGCGCGCGGCCTGCTCCAGCAGCCGCTCCTTGTCCAGCAGGCTCTCTCCAGCACACACGGTACCTCCTTCTTCTGCAGGTCCTCCTGCAGCCGCAGCTCGATGAGGCGGCGCTGCTCCAGCAGCCGCTCCTTGTCCAGCAGGTTCTCTCCAGCACACACGGTACCTCCTTCTTCTGCAGGTCCTCCTGCAGCCGCAGCTCGATGAGGCGGCGCTGCTCCAGCAGCCGCTCCTTGTCCAGCAGGCTCTCTCCAGCACACACGGTACCTCCTTCTTCTGCAGGTCCTCCTGCAGCCGCAGCTCGATGAGGCGGCGCTGCTCCAGCAGCCGCTCCTTGTCCAGCAGGCTCTCTCCAGCACACACGGTACCTCCTTCTTCTGCAGGTCCTCCTGCAGCCGCAGCTCGATGAGGCGGCGCTGCTCCAGCAGCCGCTCCTTGTCCAGCAGGCTCTCTCCAGCACACACGGTACCTCCTTCTTCTGCAGGTCCTCCTGCAGCCGCAGCTCGATGAGGCGGCGCTGCTCCAGCAGCCGCTCCTTGTCCAGCAGGCTCTCTCCAGCACACACGGTACCTCCTTCTTCTGCAGGTCCTCCTGCAGCCGCAGCTCGATGAGGCGGCGCTGCTCCAGCAGCCGCTCCTTGTCCAGCAGGCTCTCTCCAGCACACACGGTACCTCCTTCTTCTGCAGGTCCTCCTGCAGCCGCAGCTCGATGAGGCGGCGCTGCTCCAGCTCGCGCGCGGCCTGCTCCAGCAGCCGGCGCTGTGCGTCCGCCTTGTCCAGCAGGTTCTCGCCTCCGACGAGGACCTTGGACTCGAGCCGCTGCAGCTTGTCCTTCAGCTCCTCCTGCTGTTTCCTATGAACACAATGCAATGTTAACGTCAAGAAGTTCTTAAATACCTAAGCTCGGTAATTATAGAAGACGGCACAATAACCGACATACAGAGGGCAATATCTGTGTGAAATAAGTGGCGGGAACTAACAGCGATCTTATGCGACGAAATAAATGCCCGTACGGACAAAAGGCGTGGTTTATAAAACCGCTGACTAACCCGTCCTCCTGTACGGTAGTGAAACGTGAGCCACAAAGAAGATGCAGGAGCAAAAGTTTGGTAGGTACCACTGAAATGCGTATGCTCCGTTGGGCGGGAGGAGTCACCCTTAAAGACAGCTTATTAGCGATAAGACCGAGTGAAACGAAAATCTCTGCTTCAGTTTCGACAAAAATACTTTCGTGTCCGGCGGAATTCCGTTTATCCTCCTGCTCTACAGGTCGCATTTCTCAACCGATTCTCGTGAAATTTTGTGAGCAGGTTCGATAATTTTATAGTCGTTTTTATGTCGAGTCAGTTTTTGGAAATTAAAGAAATAGTGTTTTTTTATGGTTTGTCTTCCTCTACATGTCGCATTTATCAAACGATTCTCGTGAAATTTGTGAGCATTATCGGTATATATATATATAGATTTTTGTCGAATCACTTTTTGTAAATTTGTAGACATTTTCTTTAACAATTGTTTTTAAAAAACGCGTAGTCTACAGTTCACAGAGCCACTAGTTTTAATCCTGGGTTCTTTTGTGTACTATTTTTTAGTGACCAATAAATAATATTTGTATTGTATTGTATAAGCTCGTAACGAACATATAGGCATACAGTTTCAAAGTAGCAGTAATCACGGAAAAACTCTCGGAACCCAGGCTAAGGCGGTATGGACATGTTATGCGAAGACTCAATAACCGCGTAGTGAAGAGGTGCCTCTCAATGAATTTACAAAAGAAAAGAAGAAGGAAGAGGCAGACCACAAACAACCTGGTTGAAGAATGTCCCGAGGCAGATCACAACCTGATTGATGAATGTCCAGAGGCAGACCACAAACAACCTGGTTGATGAATGTCCAGAGGCAGACCTCAAACAACCTGGTTGATAGATGTCCAGAGGCAGACCACAAACAACCTGGTTGATGAATGTCCAGAGGCAGACCTCAAACAACCTGGTTGATAGATGTCCAGAGGCAGACCACAAACAACCTGGTTGATGAATGTCCAGAGGCAGACCTCAAACAACCTGGTTGATAGATGTCCAGAGGCAGACCACAAACAACCTGGTTGATGAATGTCCAGAGGCAGACCACAAACAACCTGGTTGATGAATGTCCAGAGGCAGACCTCAAACAACCTGGTTGATAGATGTCCAGAGGCAGACCACAAACAACCTGGTTGATGAATGTCCAGAGGCAGACCACAAACAACCTGGTTGATGGATGTCCAGAGGCAGACCACAAACAACCTGGTTGATGAATGTCCAGAGGTAGGCCACAAACAACCTGGTTGATGAATGTCCAGAGGCAGACCACAAACAACCTGGTTGATGGATGTCCAGAGGCAGACCACAAACAACCTGGTTGATGAATGTCCAGAGGTAGGCCACAAACAACCTGGTTGATGAATGTCCAGAGGCAGACCACAAACAACCTGGTTGATGGATGTCCAGAGGCAGACCACAAACAACCTGGTTGATGGATGTCCAGAGGCAGATCACAACCTGATTGATGAATGTCCAGAGGCAGACCACAAACAACCTGGTTGATGAATGTCCAGAGGCAGACCACAAACAACCTGGTTGATGGATGTCCAGAGGCAGACCACAAACAACCTGGTTGATGAATGTCCAGAGGTAGGCCACAAACAACCTGGTTGATGAATGTCCAGAGGCAGACCACAAACAACCTGGTTGATGAATGTCCAGAGGCAGACCACAAACAACCTGGTTGATGGATGTCCAGAGGCAGACCACAAACAACCTGGTTGATGAATGTCCAGAGGTAGGCCACAAACAACCTGGTTGATGAATGTCCAGAGGCAGACCACAAACAACCTGGTTGATGGATGTCCAGAGGCAGACCACAAACAACCTGGTTGATGGATGTCCAGAGGCAGATCACAACCTGATTGATGAATGTCCAGAGGCAGACCACAAACAACCTGGTTGATGAATGTCCAGAGGCAGACCACAAACAACCTGGTTGATGGATGTCCAGAGGCAGACCACAAACAACCTGGTTGATGAATGTCCAGAGGTAGGCCACAAACAACCTGGTTGATGAATGTCCAGAGGCAGACCACAAACAACCTGGTTGATGGATGTCCAGAGGCAGACCACAAACAACCTGGTTGATGGATGTCCAGAGGCAGACCACAAACAACCTGGTTGATGGATGTCCAGAGGCAGACCACAAACAACCTGGTTGATGAATGTCCAGAGGCAGACCACAAACAACCTGGTTGATGAATGTCCAGAGGCAGACCACAAACAACCTGGTTGATGGATGTCCAGAGGCAGACCACAAACAACCTGGTTGATGGATGTCCAGAGGCAGACCACAAACAACCTGGTTGATGGATGTCCAGAGGCAGACCACAAACAACCTGGTTGATGAATGTCCAGAGGTAGGCCACAAACAACCTGGTTGATGAATGTCCAGAGGCAGACCACAAACAACCTGGTTGATGAATGTCCAGAGGCAGACCACAAACAACCTGGTTGATGGATGTCCAGAGGCAGACCACAAACAACCTGGTTGATGAATGTCCAGAGGTAGGCCACAAACAACCTGGTTGATGAATGTCCAGAGGCAGACCACAAACAACCTGGTTGATGGATGTCCAGAGGCAGACCACAAACAACCTGGTTGATGGATGTCCAGAGGCAGATCACAACCTGATTGATGAATGTCCAGAGGCAGACCACAAACAACCTGGTTGATGAATGTCCAGAGGCAGACCACAAACAACCTGGTTGATGGATGTCCAGAGGCAGACCACAAACAACCTGGTTGATGAATGTCCAGAGGTAGGCCACAAACAACCTGGTTGATGAATGTCCAGAGGCAGACCACAAACAACCTGGTTGATGGATGTCCAGAGGCAGACCACAAACAACCTGGTTGATGGATGTCCAGAGGCAGACCACAAACAACCTGGTTGATGGATGTCCAGAGGCAGACCACAAACAACCTGGTTGATGAATGTCCAGAGGCAGACCACAAACAACCTGGTTGATGAATGTCCAGAGGCAGACCACAAACAACCTGGTTGATGGATGTCCAGAGGCAGACCACAAACAACCTGGTTGATGGATGTCCAGAGGCAGACCACAAACAACCTGGTTGATGAATGTCCAGAGGTAGGCCACAAACAACCTGGTTGATGAATGTCCAGAGGCAGACCACAAACAACCTGGTTGATGGATGTCCAGAGGCAGACCACAAACAACCTGGTTGATGAATGTCCAGAGGCAGACCACAAACAACCTGGTTGATGGATGTCCAGAGGCAGACCACAAACAACCTGGTTGATGAATGTCCAGAGGTAGGCCACAAACAACCTGGTTGATGAATGTCCAGAGGCAGACCTCAAACAACCTGGTTGATGAATTTCCAGAGGTAGAACACAAACAACCTGGTTGATGGATGTCCAGAGGGATATGAAAGAGTCAGGTCTGTCAGTTGACGATGCTTGCCGGGGAAGATCGTGTACTATACAAAATGTTAAATGTGTGAGTGTGACAATAAATGATTCTGATTCTGATTCTGATGGCGCCTCGAGATCAGGAAAGCCGACCCCGAGTAACGGGAACAGGCGAGGAAGAAGAACAAGAAGTCTTCTTTTATTAGTTAATTTCCCATAACTGATAAATCGTGACCGGGTTCTATTTAAAGACTGGTGAAATAGTGCTGAAAATAAACAATCAAGAAGAAAATGAATTCCTTACTTGGTTCGCTGCAATTCAGCCTTTTTCTCTTCCAGCACTTTTCTCGCCTGGTTCGCTTTTTCTCGGTTCAGCTTCTCCTGCAAATAGTGAAGATATATTTTACATAATATACACACACAGTTAAACCACCTAAATCCAAATAAAGTAATTTACTGTTTCACATTTCAAGATCTCTAGAATATGTACCGAAATGTCCGGAACTCATAAGAAGAAATATACATTATTAAATACCTCCAGCTCTACCTATGTAGAGTACCCTGGGAGTTTCTCTGCGTGATCGGATCAGAAATAAGGCCAGTCGTAGCAGAACCAAAGTAACCGATATAGCCTTTCGAATCGCTAAACTTAAGTGGCAGTGGGCGGCGCACATTGCACGTAGAACCGATAGCCGTTGGGGCCGGAAGGTTCTCGAGTGGCGACCACGGACCGGAAGGTGGACTGATGGCCTGGTAAAGGTCGCGGGAGTCCGCTGGATGCGGGTGGCTCAGGACCGGTCATTGTGGCACTCTCTGGGGGAGGCCTATGTCCAGCAGTGGACGTCTTTCGGCTGATATGATGATGATGATGAGATCTACCTATTCCAGTGTAAATGTGCGCGCGAGTAACGTACCTTCTCCTCCCTCCGGCGCCGGCGCAGCTCCTTGCGCTGGTCGGGGCGCAGCGCGTCCAGCTCCGACTCCGTGAGCGTGTCGTCGCTGAGCGAGCCCTCGCCCTCGCCCTCGCTCACCGAGCCCTCCTCCTCTTCCTCCTCCAGCTCTGTGCGACCGAGTCAATATTGTTAAGGATGGCGATTACGCAATTCATTCCCATTCCCATCTCGTCCACATTTAATCTATCATTTCATTACCGACACCGTTCCTAATTATTTATTGTTTTTATTTTCATTGATCTATTACCTAATATTCTACATTCAGCTTTGTCCTTCACTTCTTTGTATGACGTAGCATTTATTTTATGTTTTATTTGCTCCATGTACGTCATTCTAGGTCTTCCCCTTTTCCTTTTTCCCTCTATCTTTCCTTCTATTATTGTTCTGATCCATTCGTCATGGCGTATGAGATGTCCTATCATTTTTCCTCTTCTGTTTTCTATTATTTTCAATAAAGTCCTCTTCTCTTTAACTAAGTTTAAAGCTGAATGTAGAATAAGCTGGCAATTACTCCACCGACAAGAGCCAAGCTCTTAAATATTATGATGATTACCTAATATTGCGTGTTAATCACACAAAACACAATGACATCGAATGTGGTTAAGTCTACAGTGAGTTTCATCAGTGAATATTATGTATATTGAGATTGGAATTGAGATGACTTGGAAATATGACTCAAATTTTACTGAAGTCTATTGAGGCTATTACCGTAACATTTTTTCAGTTCGTAGCTACAGCTAACAGTATCACCACCACAATAAAACGTTGCTTACTTACCATTTTCATTCTCTTCCAATTGTTTCTTGAGTTGATCAATCTCTTGTTGGAACCTGTAACAAATAATTCATTAGAATCCTGGTGTAGCATCAGTGGCGGATTTACACTTTTGCCGCCACTAGGCTATTCAAATTTTGCCGCCCCTATTGACCTCTACTGCAATTCGATACCCTAGTTTTTGCCGCTTTGGTATCAAAGGGCCTACTCCGAACTTCGAAATCCGAACTTCGTAACGTGCCGTCCCTTTCATTCTCGTCCCTTTCACTATATGAGTGAAAGGGACGGCACGATACGAAGTTCAGATTTCGAAGTTCGGAGTAGGCCCTCAGGTCCCATTTTCAATGAAAGCGGAACATCGCCCTGGTGTTGTGGGTTTTGGCAGTAAGTGGCTGAATGGGGTGTCAAAAACTCGTCTCGACGAAGGCTTCAAAACAGAAAAAAAAATTGAAATCTCGAAAACATTTTTGAAAAATCAGTAATAAGTGAGCAATGCGGTCATCTGTCGCCCGATTTCAGTCAGGAAAAAAAACATATTTCAAAAATGACTTACTTCTGATACCGAAAAAAAGGCCTAGAAATTACTGCGATATATTTAAAAAAATATTGGAGGTGCCATGCCGATCACTGATGGGTTATTCAGAAGATGTACTTTTCTGCTCGACTAAAACTCTTTTTCGAAAATCGGTAAAATGTGAAAAATGCGGTCGTTTTTCGCCCGGTTTCGGGCAGAAGAAAAATATAATTCAAAAATAAAATTGAGATACTGAAAAAATAAAAAATAAACTGGTCAAATGCGTTTCGGATCACGGACAATGAGGGGTTCCGTACCGACACCTACTAGTCCACATTTAAAACCACTTGCTAATACATTGAATAAAAAAAAACCGGCCAAGTGCGTGTCGGATCACACGCGCAGTTGTGCATAGTTGTAGGACATATGTCTGTATAAAGTCTTGTTTTGTGTCTTTTATAGAATAAACCATTTTTCTTTCTTTTTTTCACAATGAAGGGTTCCGTACCAACACCTACTAGTCTACATTTATAACCACTATCCAATACATTGAATCTAAAAAGGTCGTATCTTCCAAAATTAAAAATATTTTTTCGTAATTTCACATCATTTTTACACGACGGCCCAAAAAAAGGAGTGTAATGTTTGCAGGGTTCATGTCTGTATGTATGTGAGATTCTTTGTTACATAGGATGTGACGTCGCAATAAAAACAATATGGCGGACTATTTATCTATATTTTGTGTGTTCTGACCAAAAATTTAAAACATGATTTTACGGCAACGATACTTTAAAATGAAAATCAAAAATTGCGAAATAAAATAATAATTAAAATTTAAAAACATGACTGCAGTGGATAAAAGAACCAAAAAGGAAAAAAAATCAAAATAAAGAATTTCCAAACTATGAAGTTTAAACCGAAAAAAATTGAGGTGGTGTGCATTAATAAATACTTTCAAAGACTTTTGGTTTGAACAAAATAGGTTTTACGGTTTATGAGTTTTCACTTAAAAACTGACTTGCCCAAACTAAACACGCCTTAAAAAATTTAAATTAAGTACTGAATTATTTTAAAATTTATCATAATGTGGTATGTAGATTTTTATAGGCATAGGTATTAAAAACTTGGTAGTAGAATGACCATATAGATCCTGTTATAACACTTACTAGGCTTCAAAATAATGTTTTAGTCAATTTAAACACTTTGAAGCCTACCTACAACCTACAAGCGTAAGCCAATGTTTGGGTAACTGTGCTCCAGAATGAAAAATGTTTCAAAACTAGCCATTTTACCCCGTTGTCAAATATTCTGCTACATACAAATTTTGCGTATGTACTACAATTGCTGTTTTACAGAGTTAAGAACAGACAAAGTACATTTTAAACATATTTTCTATCAAATGGGAATAGATTACTTTTGGTTATAACGCTATAAAACCAAATAAACAGTTGGGGCATAGTTATCCAATGGGGAGCAAAGGAACCTCAATTTACGGTATACATATTTAAGTGGTGAAAGATATTACACGTTGATTGAATTGTGTGAGCGGACATAAGTAGTAACATTTAGATTTTTTTTGTACGACAAAAAAAAACGGAGCAAATTTGCCGCCCCCTAAAATCTGCCGCCCTAGGCTCCAGCCTACTCAGCCTATTGGTAAATCCGCCACTGTGTAGCATACTTTCATAATCTGAGTGCTAGAATAGAAATTATACACAGAATTTTTTTAGGCATATATTTTCAAGAGCCACACTTCATATCAAAAAAATCAAAATCAAAATCAAAACATTTATTCTGCAAATAGGCCGCAAGGGCACTTTTACAAGTCAAAATCTATCTAGGTACATCAAATAAAAATAATACAATAATCAAAGTATCATTAATTAAATGTAGTGTTACATGTCAAAAATAAGAATAAGAAACTAATAACAATCGAGATTTGTTAGAGATATATAAGGTCTCTAAGCGTCAAGATAAAAGGTAATAAAGTAAGTACACTAATCATAATAAAATATTTTGAGCTATATCTATAACACGTCAACATGAAAATAATAAAATCTAATAAATAAATATCCTCAGAGATGTATAAGGTCTCTGAGCGTCAGTCTAAAAAATAAAATCAAATGAGAACAATGAAGTCTCTCATCATGTCAATTCCACTGAACACTAGTACGAAGTTACTAGTCCTTGCAAACATGAACAGACCGGACCCCACAAACAGCACCCGTTCACGAGTATGACGCGTATCATCATACATGCTCAACAGCGGGCCAAGCTGAAATTGAGTTACCACGTTATGAGCAAGCACCAAGAGATCACTTCAAATCCTGCCTCATGCCATCACCGAGGATTGTGGTAATTTCCATGTGTCTCATGAATAAAGTAATCTAAAACAAATAAATGAATCGTCGAATCAGAGGGACTACTCCGAACTTCGAAATCCGAACCTCGTATCGTGTCGTCCCTTACGCTCATACAGTGAATAACACGAGAGTGAAAGGGACAGACCTGTGTCATCATCAAGCCATGAGCTGTCGGGAAATAGCGTGTGTCTTGTAGTACAGTGATACCTGGTGAGCAGCGCGTCGCCCGGCTCGCTGTTGACGTGCGCCTTGTTCTCGATGTTCTTGTAGTGCAATAATACCTGGTGAGCAGCGCGTCGCCCGGCTCGCTATTGACGTGCGTCTTGTTCTCGATGTTCTTGTAGTACAGTGATACCTGGTGAGCAGCGCGTCGCCCGGCTCGCTGTTGACGTGCGCCTTGTTCTCGATGTTCTTGTAGTGCAATAATACCTGGTGAGCAGCGCGTCGCCCGGCTCGCTATTGACGTGCGTCTTGTTCTCGATGTTCTTGTAGTACAGTGATACCTGGTGAGCAGCGCGTCGCCCGGCTCGCTGTTGACGTGCGCCTTGTTCTCGATGTTCTTGTAGTGCAATAATACCTGGTGAGCAGCGCGTCGCCCGGCTCGCTATTGACGTGCGTCTTGTTCTCGATGTTCTTGTAGTACAGTGATACCTGGTGAGCAGCGTGTCGCCCGGCTCGCTGTTGACGTGCGCCTTGTTCTCGATGTTCTTGTAGTACAGTGATACCTGGTGAGCAGCGCGTCGCCCGGCTCGCTGTTGACGTGCGCCTTGTTCTCGATGTTCTTGTAGTACAGTGATACCTGGTGAGCAGCGCGTCGCCCGGCTCGCTGTTGACGTGCGTCTTGTTCTCGATGTTCTTGTAGTACAGTGATACCTGGTGAGCAGCGCGTCGCCCGGCTCGCTATTGACGTGCGTCTTGTTCTCGATGTTCTTGTAGTACAGTGATACCTGGTGAGCAGCGCGTCGCCCGGCTCGCTGTTGACGTGCGCCTTGTTCTCGATGTTCTTGTAGTACAGTGATACCTGGTGAGCAGCGCGTCGCCCGGCTCGCTGTTGACGTGCGCCTTGTTCTCGATGTTCTTGTAGTACAGTGATACCTGGTGAGCAGCGCGTCGCCCGGCTCGCTGTTGACGTGCGTCTTGTTCTCGATGTTCTTGTAGTACAGTGATACCTGGTGAGCAGCGCGTCGCCCGGCTCGCTGTTGACGTGCGTCTTGTTCTCGATGTTCTTGTAGTACAGTGATACCTGGTGAGCAGCGCGTCGCCCGGCTCGCTGTTGACGTGCGTCTTGTTCTCGATGTTCTTGTAGTACAGTGATACCTGGTGAGCAGCGCGTCGCCCGGCTCGCTGTTGACGTGCGCCTTGTTCTCGATGTTCTTGTAGTACAGTGATACCTGGTGAGCAGCGCGTCGCCCGGCTCGCTGTTGACGTGCGTCTTGTTCTCGATGTTCTTGGCGCGGTTCGCGTACCGCAGCGTGCTGATCGTCTCCACGTAGTTGCTCTCCGCCGGACCGATCGTCGCGATCTGACAACAACACTCTATGTATACTAATGTTTACTTAATAGGCCATCCAAATCTTAAGTGTTATATCCGATTAGAACCGTGGTTACTGCAGTGCCTAGCTCTTATCAGTGCGTTTGTAAAAGAAAATCAATTACATTTGAGTTTAATGTAAATGTGAAACTCAAAGTATCCGTGCTGTATACAGTACCATGACGGTTTTGGAGTTGCCGCCGAGCGAGTCCTGCAGCAGCCGGGTCAGCTTGGAGTTGCGGTAGGGGATGTGCGTGGACTTGCCGTCCACCAGCGCGGAGATCACGTTGCCGAGCACGGAGAGCGACTGGTTGATCTTCGTCGCCTCCTTCAGCCGAGTGCCGGTCGCCTGCGTCTTGCTCTGCCGCTCCGAACCCTGGGAATAGACGGCGATTATAAAATCGTCGGTAAAACTTTATGTGTGTGTGTTTCTTTTGACGCTCGGCGATTAAAGGGTTAATTGCACATTAAGGCAACCCTTCGTACTCTTAAAGCCTTGAGCATAAACATTAATTTCTCATAAAAGTCATCTCATCATCATATCAGCCGAAAGACGTCCACTGCTGGACATAGGCCTCCCCCAAAGAGTGCCACAATGACCGGTCCTGCACCACCCGCATCCAGCTGAGTCCCGCGACCTTTACCAGGTGTTCAGTCCACCTTGTGCGGGCCTACACACGCTGCGCCTTCCGGTCCGTGGTCGCCACTCGAGAACCTTCCGGCCCCAACGGCCATCAGTTCTACGTGCAATGTGCCCCGCCCACTGCCACTTAGTTTAGTGATTCGAAAGGCTATGTCGGTTACTTTGGTTCTGCTACGGATGGCCGCATTTCTGATGCGATCACGCAGAGAAACTCCCAGCATAGCCCTCTCCATTGGCCTCTGAGTAGCTCATCAATCTGATCTGTAAAGTCATTTATTTGATCGCATTTCCCGAACAGCTGGAAGAATTTAAAATATTTTAGTTTCTGTGTAAAATACAAGGGTTTGGAGCGCGGTGGCGAAGAAATGCTCCTCTGGTGGTCTCAACACTCAGCCTTGAAAAACTGACGAAGAAGAAGTCAAAGCTTTGTGGCCTTTTTTGCCGCTGAATGTGGTATGTACAAATTTTGTATGAAAAGACAATCACCGCAAGATCGACAAGGTGCAGCTTCCCCATCTTGACGTGCGTCTTGTTGTCCGTCCCTTTCTTGCTGCTCTCAACGGTGATGGAGAAGATGGCGTGCGAGCGAGACGACTCTGTGTTCATCGCGGTGGCGCCGATGTGCCGGTTCTTGTTGCCGACCGCCATGATCTTCTCGAGCTCGTCCGCGTTGTGCACCACGTAGCCTGCATGGGAGAGGATGGATGTACATTTATTCAAGCGTCATGCGTGAACAATGCTGTATAGCCAGCATAGTAGAGGTTGGTCATACAACTTCTGCAGTAAGAAGAAAAACAAGGTGTGTTTTCAGACAGGTAAGTTTAAGTAGACCCGAAAGACCTTTTCTATAATCTGACGACTTTAACGTGATGCAAGCTTGTTGAGTAATATTGACCATATGTGCAAGGTATCCCCCCATGTTTTAACACGTCGTCTACCGGTCCCTGGGATCCCAGGGCTCGTTACAAAAAAATGCCATTGTTAATTTTTTTCGCCGGGAGACGACGAAATCCCAAAATCGCCTCTTGGGCTCCCCTACCCTAACTTTATGTTCAATCGCTGTTTCAATGATAATCCGGGATTATTTACGAATGTTATGTTGCACTATGATGTGTGGCGAGGATGACGAGACAATGGAACATTTATTGTGTGTGTCACGCCTTTGCCAGACGGAGAATGAATGACTTTGGCAATGGTTATCCTGAACCAAAGGAATTCAGAGTACTCCCGCTGAGCCCCATCATGGTCATCGGTTTGTGGAAATGTTGGAGAACAGCTTGGAGTAGGCATAAAGAAGGGGGCAATTGCACAATAGATCCCATTGGATCGAAGTGCATCCGCAAGGGCCCTCACTCGGATAAGATAAGATCAGATATGTTGCACTATGCTTTATAGATGGAAAGATACTTAAATTAACTTATATGTGCAATAACGCAAATAGACTGAGGGTAAGTATGATCACAGGCATTTCGCCCATTGATGGCTTTGTCCCGGTTGACAGATTTGTTGACGGTCTACGATCACCGTCAACAAATCTGTCAACCGTACGTAGACTGTAAAACCTCCGTGCAGCGACTGACCGGTGAGGTCCTTGACGAAGACGCCGATGTCGGGGCGCTCCTTGACCTCGAGGCTCTGGTGCGGGTTGTTCCCGAGCAGGTCGCGCACCTCCTCGTTGTAGATCTCCAGGTACGTCACGCACACCAGGAACCTGTACACAAACGGTCATTAACGTCACCAAATTCCTAATTCTATAGATATAGGAGCAGTGTTAATGACCTGGTTCAGATGTGGCGTTTTATGCACAAGTAGACTCACGCGTTTCAATTCGCGATGGCGAGGTATTATTCGCAAATATTACGCGTCCACTCGCGCGTAAATCTCCTCATCTGAACCAGGCCCTAGGTGTTTTTACTCTTCCATATAAGTCATGTATCATGTTATAATGGGTTAGTCTGTAAGAAGAGTTTGACGAGTAAACATGTAATCATCAATCGTATTTTATTATAAATACACCGATCCCTACACGGCGACCCTGCCAGGATGGCTCTGAGCGGAGGATTCCAGGATCATAAGCTGAATGCCTCAACCGTACCGGTACCGGTCAGACTGTTCGCGAAGTTGATGCTGTAATACCCCCTAATGGCTTTTCTAGTGTTGTACTCACTTCTCATCGTCTTTAGCGTTCGCTATGTGGCTGAACGAGTTGGGTGGATCCCGCGCAGCTAGTAGCTCGGGCGATGCCCGTCTGTCCGTAGGCGAAGAAGGTACCGTTGTAGCCCTTACTAATGGCTTCTCTAGTGTTGTACTCACTTCTCATCGTCCTTAGCGTTCGCTATGTGGCTGAAGATGTGCGCGAACGAGTTAGGTATGATCCCGCGCAGCTCGGGCGCGGCGGTGGCGCCGGCCATCGTGTAGGTCTTGCCGGTGCCCGTCTGTCCGTACGCGAAGATGGTCCCGTTGTAGCCCTTCAGCACTTGCTCCACGATGGGGCTTGCTGTTTGCACGTAGATGTCCATCTGGAATGTAAGAGATGACATTTTTATATCGGCGTTGTATCTCCAGCGATGCTCGGACCACGAACCCGTCCTCTCATCATCATCATCATCATTCAGCCGGAAGACATCCACTGCTGGATATAGGCCTCCCCCAAGGAGCACCACAGCACACGGTCGTGAGCCACCCGCATCCAGCGACTCCCTGCTACCTTGACCAAGTTATCAGTCCACCTAGTGGGAGGCCGTCCAACACTTCGTCTTCCCGTGCGAGGCCGCCACTCGAGAACCTTTCTTCCCCAACGGTTATCGGTTCTACGAGCAATGTGGCCCGCAATTTATTGCGTCAAAAAAAATATCTTCTACTTTTCCTAATCAGAACACGATACCGAATAAGTAAACCTTAAACGGATCCTCACTAGTTTTGTTACACCCTATATAATAGTTATATACCCTTCTTGGTATCCTATCTAGGATACCCTTATTTATAACTATTCCAAAATTCAACCCTTCTTCGCAGATGCCTAGAACATGTTTTTATTTTATTTTCTGTGATAGGTGGTTCAAAATTTGAAAGTCTAGGGAATATGTCATATGAAAGGGCTTGAGTTACACATTGTGAATATTTTTATTTATTTATTTCATAAATTCCTACGCGATTATGCTGAAAGTACCTTCTTTCAAATAAAGAAAAGAAATCGGTTCACCTGATAAGGAATTACTTGAAAAACCACCATGCATACTAAGTTACCCAGTCGCCACAATTTATAACAAAATTCGCCGATAGATGGCGCTGTACCCATGGCGTTCAATGAGGGCTATCGTTTTTGTGCTCACCAGTTGGAGTCACTGTCAAATTTTTTTATTGGTTATTATGGGCATGAGAACGAAGTTTACGTTTAAATCATATTTAATACCTTAAAACCGTACTGTAAAAATATGCAACATCCCGCATTGTAGCACAGTCCTGTTTTGTTAGGACAAAACTGTCTCAAAGGATTGGCAGTCATTGACCCGTAACTCATATTTGCCATAATCAAGCTCAGGTTTTGAAAAATAGTCACCATATTGTTCCAATTACATATTAACCCGCGTAGCGCAACCACAAAGAGTGACATTTGACATTTCGGAGACCTCGCGCTACACTAGCGCCTCTAGCGGTGAATTCATACGCGATAGCCCCCATTGCTACACCATGTTTAGATTCTGTAGGGAACCCTCGGTGCACGAGTCGGACTCGTACTTGACTAGTTTTTTACGTCAGCAATCCTTTGAAATATCAGCACAGATAACTGACAATTGTGAACCTTATTGAAATACGGTCTAATAATTGTCAGTACTGTGATGCTATTAATATTGAATTATATCGGGTTCGCATCGCAAGTCGTCATTGTGTGTCTCGTAGGTACTATCCGGCTATTCAACGAGCCCTAGAGATTCATCATAAATCCATTAACATTCACTATAATGTCGGTTGGTAGGTTACTAGGTACATACCTACCTACAATCAGTTTTTCTAAATGTCTTTTAGACTACTTGCTCTTTAGATGTTGTTTTGTTCGAGGAGAGGTTGGTTCTGTTAATCATATATTTTTTAACTGCCCGCGTAACTCCGCCTCCTTTAATCTCTATGCCGTGCTGCCTAAACTAAAAATTCCCCTTCCTACTAATGTGACTTCCCTAATTTGCTTAACTGATAATAAGAAACTATTTCGCCTTCTTGCCAAGTTTGTGGAGAAGAATAACATTAGACTCTAACTCAAATCGTCTTTAATATTGATTTGTGAGGCTCTGCGCTGCACTTACCGTAGACGTTAGGACTGCGTGTATTTGTATATTTTAACCGAGGTGTCAGGGTGTAGTTGTATGTTTGTGTTGTCCGTTTGTTCGCAGATCGTGAGCAGCTTTCGATCTACTTGATACTGGCAAATTTGTGCCAACCCTGTTGGCCAGAACGCCATAAATAGAAGAGAAGAAGAAATTGTTTTGTTCCCCGTTGTGAATAAGGTCGGCAGAGCTCCCGGGGATGCGTGTTGAGAGTGGGGGATAATATGCATACAGGGTGGAACAAAACTAGTGAGTATCAGTTAAAGGACGTCGGTATCGTGTTCTGGTTAGGAAAAAGTAGATAAAAAAATTTTTGACGCGAAAAAAAATTTTTTTTCTATGGGGCAGGTCGTCCAAGTCAACCAAATGTCCATATAAAGGCCAAAAATTTATTCAAAATCAAAAAATCGAAATCAAACATTTATTCTGCAAATAGGCCACAAGGGCACTTTTACATAGACATAGACATAGACATAGAAATATTTTATTTAACATCACAAGGCATGACATAACATGTCAAAATATTAATTTACAATTTAAGAAAGTCTGACTATAATAAGTAATACATTTTTCATGTCAGAATATTAATTTACAGTTCAAGAAGGAATAATAATTTCGAGTTTACAATTATAACAAAATTAATGTCATACAGTGAAGATAAACTTGCAAAGTTATCTATTACAAATATTACAACATCAGTAAAGTTAGAGATGTATAAGGTCTCAAGATTAAACAAGGAGTATAATGAAATTAATATAATATCCCAGAGATGTACATGGTCTCTGAGCGTCAAAATTAGAATTAATTTAATATTGTTAGAGATGTATATGGTCTCTAAGTCACTGATAATAAAAACGAATCCACAACAGGATGATGTCTCTCGTCAGTCCCCTATAAAAAGACACTAGTATTAACGTAGTCACTATATGCATACAGAGTGGAACAAAACTAGTGAGTATCAGTTAAAGGACATCGGTATCGTGTTCTGGTTAGGAAAAAGTAGGTAAAAAAAATTTTTGACGCGAAAAATATTTTTTTTCTATGGGGCTGGTCCTCCAAGTCAGCCAACTGTCCATACAAAGGCCAAAAATTTATTCAAAATCAAAAAATCGAAATCAAACATTTATTCTGCAAATAGGCCACAAGGGCACTTTTACATGTCAAAATATTAATTTACAATTTAAGAAAGTATGACTATAATAAGTAATACATTTTTCATGTCAAAATATTAATTTACAGTTCAAGAAGGAATAATAATTTCGAGTTTACAATTATAACAAAATTAATTTCATCCAGTGAAGATAAACTTACAAAGTTATCTATTACAAATATTACAACATCAGTAAAGTTAGAGATGTATAAGGTCCCAAGATTAAACTAGAAGTATAAAGAAATTAATATAATATCCCGAGATGTACATGGTCTCTGAGCGTCATAATTAGAATTAATTTAATATTGTTAGAGATGTATATGGTCTCTAAGTCACTGGTAATAAAAACGAATCCACAACATGATGATGTGTCTCGTCAGTCCCCTATAAAAAGACACTAGTATTAACGTAGTCACTATGTCCTAGCAAGCATGAACAGACCGCACTCCACAAAGGCAATTTTTTTTGACACATAGTGTAAAAAAAAAATTTCTTCTACTTTTTCCTAATCAGAACACGATACCGAATACGCCCTTAAACGGATCCTCACTAGATTTGTTACCTACTGTATGTATCTATTGGCTGTCAACACAACTCATATTGAAGTCGATGAAGAGTTAGCCACGCGCTTGTCATTCTTGTTGATCATTTGAACACCAATGACGCCTTTAGTAGCCAGCTCTCGAGACTGGCACTTGTCCCACCGCCGGCGCGCAGCGAGTACTCTCATAGTAGTAATTCTACTCGTTTTCTCGCTCAAGCGAGTAGAATTACTATGAGATTACTCGCTAATCGCCGGCGGTGGGACCAGTGCCTAAAGCCCTTACAATTACAAATGTCGGGGTGTACAATGTCAATGCAACATACGTGCTAAGGTATTTCTAACAGCACAGCAGACTGTTGCGTGACGCACGAAGGAGGCATGTTTTAATGTTGACGTTAGTATTCATACACTATGCTAGTTGCTATGCATACACATATACATAACACTGCACTCCTATAGGTACTTAATAGGTATATGTACAAGAACCGAAGCATGTCAAACGATCAAAAGCAAAAGATCGACCATAGTGCTTATAAACTTTGGAATATTTTTCTTCGTGTAGTTTTGTCAGAATTTAGTCTTAGTTTCGCTACTAGTGGTAGTAGTTATGATGTAACCTGTATTATTATTTAATACTCGCCGAAAGACCAGCGCTGGCTCCTGCCCGAGTCAGCATTATGCATTCATTTCGTGACAAACATATACTTAGCATGTATATATTTTGCCTTTTGTTGAAATACTTTGTATGGTTTGTAGCGCTCACGAACAAATTATTTTCTTTATTTGTAACTAGCGACCCGCCCCGGCTTCGCACGGGTGCACTATTTAATGGATGTTATTATACATATAAACCATCCTCTTCAATCACTCTATCTATTAAAAAAAACCGCATCAAAATCCGTTGCGTAGTTTTAAAGATTTAAGCATACATAGGGATAAAGGGACAGAGAAAGCGACTGTGTTTTATACTATGTAGTGATGATGGAAAAAGACGCCCAATAATATCTGACATGACGTTACTATTATATTTGTCTATAGCATGTGAGATTAGATCCTTTTGAGCGCCTTGTCAAATTCTAAAATATGTCTCTTTGTAATCCCACGGAGCATTTTACTGAATGAAGACATTATTTGAATTTAAAAAACATTGTAAATTGCATTCACAGATATTTAAATATTTTTATGGTTGAACCGGGAATGAGAATATCTGTGTATATAATATTAATTTTGAGTTTCGTTAGTTGTTAGTTGCACCGCCAACAAATCTTTCTGCTTCGCCTTAAGGTTGACTGGTAGAGAATGCCATACGGCATTAAGTCCGCCTTTTGTACGATAAGGTTTCTTTTGTGCAATAAAGATTAAATAAATAATAAATAAATAAATGCAGTTTAAATTGTTTTTAAAATTAAAATAATGTCTTCTTTCAGTAAAATGTTCCATCTACAATATTCAAGGTACTTTCCCTCCATATGGCATAGCCGTGGGACACCCTGTATATACGTCTGTACATGGCTCACAGTTGGCTGTAGTTGCCAAAGCATATATCGAAGCAGACAAGCTGGACACAATAATCATCTGAACACACCCACACTGTCACCACCCTTATGGGTGAGGCGATCGTTGGCCAGGATTGTTGAGTAGGTACTTACTATCATTTTGCGATAGACAAAAGTGATTCAGAGGCAGAAATGCGATTTATTTGAAATACTTCTATTTAAAATGCAAATACAAAATGCAAAATACCTATTTTGTATTTTGCATTTAAATACCTTTTAGTAAAAAACATTTTGTATTTTATTTGAAATACCTTTCGAGATGTATTTTGCATTTTTAATATTCATTTCAAAATGCAAAATACTTTGTGATTAAGTTTAGCCAACATTACCAGTCAAACAAAATGAAATTAACGAATGACGCTTGTATTGCCGAATTTGACCGATAGAGGCGCCTGCTAGCCATGCGTGCCCTTTTTTTCTTGTTTGGTCAGAGTGCGTGCCATGTCTGACGAAAACGACGAACATTATCGACGAACGACGATAATTATATGACCAAAATGTCATGCATAAGGTGCCATTCGGCTCGGCATTGTATCTCTATTCTATTTCTCATGATAAATACCTAAAATAAATAAAAATATAATTCGATTTGGTCAAAAGGTATTTTATTTTGAAAATACCTATTTTGCATTTAGTATTTGAAATACAAAACGCAAAACTATATGGTATTTTGCATTTGAAATAGTAAATCTGAAAAGTATTTTGCATTTTGTATTTAAATACTTTTTTAAAACCATTTTGTACATCTCTGTTCAGAGGGCCCAGTGCCTTTACTGCAGCGTGAGCGTGATCCACAAAAATGGTCTCGCCGGAAGACCAGCGCTGGCTTGTGAGTCAGCATTATGCTGAGGCGGGACAATTTCGTGGCAATTTTATTAGTTAATAGATAAAAATAAATTGGGGGAGGCCTATGTTCAGCAGTGGACGTCTTTCGGCTGAAATGATGATGATAATGAGATAAAAATGTATTATCTTGTAGTATCTATGTCACGAATAAATTATTTTCATTTCATTTACCATGAGTTTACATGACCGTACTCGCTAGCGACTGCGTAAAAAAATGTATGGGCAAAAGTACAGCGCCTCTGGCGGTTACGCAATTGAGCAAGAATCGGCATACTAAATCGTTTACGCAGTCGCTAGCGAGTACGGTATGCAAACTCATGGTAAAGGCACAGTTTCATGAAGCTCCCAACTCCCAAATTTGGAAAAATTAACTTAACCAGTAGCGACTGGCCTTTTGAGTAATGTAATGTAGCCAGTTTAGAATTGTGAAACTTTAACTTGTACCTTCGCGCGCCAGAAGGCCTCTTTCCGGAATACATAATGAGGATTGAGGGCTGCCGCGGACCGAAAACAAAGTACCCTAATAAACCGGGGTTGCTTTCAAACTGAGGGGCGACTTTAAAAATGCAGTTTTTATGCCGTCTTTTAGTTTTATTTGGTTAACCTGGGGCCATTGCTATACCTCCGTAAATTTCCTATTTACTAAACTGAATCAGACTAGAAAACTTATTGATGCGTATATAAGATTATTTCCCTTTTTTGTTCGCATGTGTGGTTACGTTAGTGCGTAACATTAGTACCTATTAGTTAAGTATCATCACTACCTGTGAGTTCCTATAATTGGCTCTCTGTATCTACTCTATTGTTTAACTAGCGACCCGCCCCGGCTTCGCACGGGTGCAATGCTGATGCATGTATTATACATATAAACCTTCCCCTTGAGTCACTCTATCTATTAAAAAAATCCGTTGCGTAGTTTTAAAGATTTAAGCATACATAGGGATAGAGAAAGCGACTTTGTTTTATACTATGTAGTGATGTAATATCATACCTGTTGGATCTCCAAATAAATGTTTCAAATACATATATCAAAGTGGCCCCGCTTCTTCCTAGTCACCCCCAGTTTAGGGTATCTCCCTCTCTGTCGCTCGAGTTTGCTACTGAACAGTTCGCTTTGGGTTAGCGATAGGGCCTTTGGAATAGCCTGACCTTAGGTCTCATTGGCTTTGGCATTCGTGCTCTACAGGTCTCCTACACGCCCTCACATTGTGCATGCCAGACGGGAAGGTGGGGTAGGTAAGGTTGTCACTAAAAAAAGATTATTGTAAACATCTTTATTTTCCCAAACAAGTATTCTCTTTATATTGCTATGACGGTGACAAACAAGAAACAAATGTTAAATGGTAAAGCGATTACATTGCGCGTTGCCGACCCTGTTTTGGAACCTGTAGTGTACGTCTACAGTGCCTTTACCATGAGTTTGCATTGCATGACCGTACTCGCTAGCGACTGCGTAAACTATTTAATGTGCCGATTCTTAATTCTATTGCGTAACCGCCAGATGCGCTGTACTTTTGTCCATACAAAATTTACGCAGTCGCTAGCGAGTACGTTCATGTAAACTCATGCTAAAGGCACAGAGTTGGCCAGCATCTTGTCTTCTGTTAATCATACTTTAGGGAAAACTAATATTACCTAAACCATTGCTAAAACGTTGGCTCTATACTTCGACTCTCACAGTAGCATACTCCTTTATCGGTTTCGACTTTCGATATATATGAACTCCTTAGAATCAGTTAATACATCAGATATGGACATTATCTCGATGCAGTAGAGTTTACAACGATAATATTCGTTGGAAATAGGCGTATAATCATTAATTCCTGCCTATTTATTTTATTAATAATATTATGAACAGTCTAAATAATTACGTATACATATAATAATATTAATAATTTAAAAAAAACGTAATAAAAGCATAGCTATGGCGTAGTTAAATCGAAATTTCAGTTGCGCAACGCCATCTAGTGACACTGGTTAGTACATCTTTATAATGTTCTTCTCAAGTAGTAGTCATTTACGCAGCAGACAAAGCACTTGTCTCTTTCAGGTTTCAGGCTTAAATCAGAGACGTCAAGTGTGGCTGTTTTGCGGCCACGCCCGTAACTTCGCTGCAGTAACTGTGTGTAGATGTTTATGCTTCGGCTGAAGTAGCGACGGCGTATTTAGCGCTGACGCCACGTGCGGGCGGGGTCAGATACCAACTCGCGTTCTAGTTAATCTCCATGGCCTCGCCTAGCTATCTAGGCCAGTAGGACGGTCCAACTGGGTCGCCGCCGTCTTCGTCCCCCCCGCGCGCGGGCCGCAAGCAAGAGCGGGACGGCCGAACAAAGAGATGCTAGTGGTATCGATTTGGGCGCGGATGCACGTTATGATGAATTTAGTCTTTTGTTTCTGAAATGTAACAAAACAAGGCGGTGCTGGATGTACCGAGCTGGTTGGAGATCTCTCCCAGTGCACAACGCACTTACTACTTGGATAACTACGTAGTACTTATTTTATTGCGGTGATTAAATACCTATTGAAATCATGCACATTCCTATCGTAACATTTTGGTCAACCTTCCGACCAACTATTTGGTAGGTAAAGAAAGCAAAATTATGTTTAAATCATTCCTTCAGACTGAAAAGGTGAGCTCACGGCCTTCGCTTTTGCGTTTCGATTCTCTAGCCAAGCGAAGTCCGGAGGCAATGATTACGTCACAACTGACATCACCTTATTAAGTCAATAGATTACTTGCAGCGCTCTTTATCTCTGTCCATCCATTATCATTTATGCGTGCGGTGGAGAGAGATGTATAGTTGTATAGGGGCCGCAGCCATGATCGATGGATTCAGGTTATGCAATTGGGTCATGCTTCTGTGAGGAAGTAGGGGTCACAAAGAATATCGACCACTGAAAGCAATCTTTTATTAGGGTTCCGTACCCGAAGGGTCCAGAACCCTATTGTTGTCATTCACGCGTTCGTCGTCTGTCACACAGGTTTTACAGCCAATGTTGGAGCTAGTCTTCAAAATTTCACAGTATATACATCTTGATGACCCAAAGCTATACATGTGTATTGTCGTTTATAATCATCTCCCGGAGGAACTAAAGCTGCTGGAGGGAAACGCCTTTAAACAGTTTAAACGCAGTCAACAAACTGGCTTTTAGAGCATTGTTTTTACAGCGTAAAGGCGTATCTCGAACACCAGCATTAGAATTAGTAATATTTAGTTATATAATTGTTATTATTTTATTGTGCCTCTTTGACTGTGATATGCCTATTATGTTAATTTTACTAGTATTTCAATTTGATTTATTTCAATTATTTTTATTTTTATTCTTTTGACATTTTAATGGACTGTAACTTTTGACATTTTATGTATTTGCACGCTTGCATGGAGGCTAGATGCACGAAACAAAATGTATTGTAACATCCCTATACCTACTGTCTATGCAAATAAATAATTCCTGATTCTGATTCAATTTGTCAAAAAATATTTTTAAATATTTTAAGGGGGATCCCATACAGCTAAATTGGGGCGTGAAAACCTTTTTTTTGACCTAACCCATCGATCGAGTACGTTATCGTTGTTTAGAGCTCATTGAGCAGATAAATAGCAATTTATTTATTTAAAAAAATATATATATTGAAAAACCATGGAGTCACGCCAAACAAAGCCACCAAAGCCAGCATTTTTTACAAAATTTTGTTCCGAAGTTATTGTTACCTTCCCTTTGTCCTATAAACTTGAAATTTCGTGATAATGTTTATTATTACGCATTATTTACAAAAAAAAAAATAAAAAACAATACAATACAATACAAATACTCTTTATTGCACACCTCACATAATAAAATAGTACATAAAAAAACAAAGATACAGGGAGACAGAGGCAGAACAACAGGCGTTCTTATCGCTAAAGAAACCAATATTGATAAATCAGATTTTTCCTAAAATTTCTTTATTCTTCCTATTAAACAACATAGTTTTGTGGTTGGTTCGGAACCCTAAATGTGCGGAGCCCGACACTCACTTGGCCGGTTTTTTTTTGGAAGATCTCAGTGGAGAACGGTTTGTGAAGACTCACCACAATGCGTTTGATGTCATAACGCATATTGGTCTGTCTCGAAAGTCACTTTCACGGTTTATGCTTATACCTCTGTCCTTTTTTAATTGTGGATGCATACTTAAGAGGCCTTATAAGTTTAAAAAAAAATGATTTCAAATTATGACAAAAGTATGGATAATACCAATAAAGTGATTAATGGATACGATGATTTTATTGAAGTTTTAGATAGTAACATAGCCAATTTTTCATTTAATTGTGTGTAGTACAATTTAAGCGGAAAAATGCAGTTTTTAGCTTGAAAATGGCCGAATTAGAGTGATGTTTCAAACGATATTTCTTAATGAAACCTCCAAAAAAATACATTTTAAATTTGTGACATTCGGTCGCAATCGTCCTGTTCTAGATAGTAACATTGAGAAAACGTCAAGATACGTGTCAATTCATACAGAAAATGGCCTAAATAGATAGCGTTTTTTGACTCTTAAACGTGTAAGAAAAACGTAACTCATAAATCAATTTGAATATACCTATGTATATATGAGAGTAGGCACGAGCATATCAGACAATCCGACAAGCCTTCAGAGCTGACAATCCGATCCCATTTGCATATGTATCTATGGACTTCATTTCGATAACAAAGCCCATATTACAAATACCCATGAACATTACAGTCAACATTTTTCTAAACAATAAAGTGTTGTAATCTACTGAAAAACAATGTGTAAATGGTAAGCAGTATTATACGTTTCCAACTATGACATGAAACTTGCATTTTAGGTTGCATTCGTTTGTCATATCTATCTACGTTCTTCAGAGCGGAAATAAACGGGGCTTCGTCCACTTGCTGAAGAAAAGTACAAAACGATTTTCGGTTCATAATGAAAATGAAAATGAAAAAATGAAAATATATTTATTGGGTATCAATACATCGGCTTATGGTGTATATACTAGAGTAGGTACATAGAGTGCACTTATTACTAGATAAGCCTAGGAACGGTGTCCTGTGCCCTAAACTAGGTAAACCTGTCTTATAGGGAACAGGCGAATTCCGATGCTCATTTAGAGATCGCTACTTCGCTACATTGATCTTCAAGCAGGGTAATAGATAGTAGTAACAACCTGGATAGATGTATTGCATTGAATAAACAATAGATGAGTATGCTTAATATATTAACCTATGTTTACTTTGTCCTAGCTTAGTTACACAATTATATATTTTTTTCTTATATCTTATTTTATAATCTCGGTATAGTTAGATTATATATTATCTAACGCTATTTACAATTTTACGGTAACGTCAGATATATTAAGAGTTAAACATTTTATTACAATGATTATTACGTATCTCTCCTTAGGGATATCACGGCACAATGTCCGGTCCTTTTGGAAGGCGTTCATGGGGATACTGATCCAACACAAAGAGGCCCCTTTGAAATACGAAGTGTTGGGATGTGTACACCTAGCGGGTACTATCTCTGCCTGCACTATTTAGGAGAAACAGCCAGACACAGCACCCGCCACGTGCAAGGGCTATTGCGAAAAGAGGGGAAACTACACCGGTTTTATGGGCAGGAACTTGAGGGACTGGTTGCAGGGATATTGATGAGACAACGGGACGCCTGCCATATGAAATGTCTCATCTCGATAATCTATTATTATTCTGCGGTCAGTAAATTCGTACATATAAAGTTTTAGAAAAACAGTTGAATATCTAATTTCGTAACATAAATATGCCAAGGTTTATTTGAACCTTATTTCAGACCTTATTTGGTTGACATCCGAACATCGATAACATTTCAGCTAATTTCGGTGCTATCTGCTTATCATTTATTTCAGTCTAACGATAAAACGTTTTAGTAGGTCAAACGAAACTTTAAAAAACTAGTAGCAGATAATCGGGCCGGGCCGTGCGCGTGCGGCGGCGCCGCTCCTGCGGAAACTAGGCCATGGTGGCAGTGTTGGATTGGAGCGAATCCATTTCACACCACATGCAAGTACAACGTTCTAGCACTTTACTGCTTGTATATAAGGTTGAAAAGTGTATAGATATTTAAGATGCTAAGTACACGTTACAGCCCTGGCTTACTGGAACAAATTAGTACGTAACTAGTAGCAGGTTTATACATGTATATAGAAAAAAAGACTATTCTGTTCTGAAAAGGTAAAGACAATGAAGCTAATTTTAAAGCTGTGAAGTGTATTTATATTCAACGATGCAGCAGAGGGTAATTGTGTGAAATTTCGAACAGCGCAGCGTCAATGTATCAACAGGGATTTCACCTTCAAGAAATAGCAGCGGGTATGCGCTAATGTGCGCCCGTAACATTACGCAATTATGAAGCCGGTGTATCTTGGTAAATATTTCGTAGAATCATGTGTCTGTTCAGACAAATTCGTTCCTAATTCTCTTTGATCCACGCCACGAGCGACCCTTCGTCGGGAGTATTTCGATTGGAACGAAGTCATGATTTTCTATTAGCTCAATCCCTAACCAACCTGTTTTAGCCATTTGGGTATGGAACACGGTCTAAGAAAACCAATCTGACAATCCGGATCGTGACACCGCAATACGTCACTGTCGACGACACTCACACTTACGTCCGCATACCAACGATAGGTTGATGCTGGCTGATGGCGTAGGTCGTGTCACCCACACTACTAACCGATGTACCGGATTGCCCACCTGGCGCAGTATATTACAGTAGGCGCTCGATAATCCGGCGCTCGCCAATCCGGCACGCTCGGTAGTCCGGCACTTTGGGACTCAGATAGCCCGCTCTATAATCAAGCATTTTACACAGCTGAACGCCGGACTACTGAGCGGTTGGGTTGAATTGTTCAAGTAGTTTTTGTGTTTATGTTAAGTACTTAATTTTATTTTTATAATAAATTCACCTAACCATAATAAAATCGTCTTTTACTGTGGATCCATTTTACTTCCTATACAAATTCGACAACCACTAATGCCGAAGTGACAGGTAGAAATAACGAATTTTAGCTAAAACAGGTTTGATGAACGTTTATGAATAAGACCTTTATCTTTGGTGGAAGTGGAACATATCACAGATTACCGATGGTCATATTTCATAATTTGGCTAGATTTATATCCACATTAGTTGTAGATTGTAGATCTACGCTACGAGAAGCCCTACAAATATATCTCATGTGATGATACGAGAAATTATTGATTGTTTTAAAATAGTTCTGAGTCATAGCACATATTTTTCTATTTATTTGTATTAGGTATCTACAAAAATTGCATTATATTTTGCATGTGAATATTTTTAGGGGTTTCCTAGCTCAGGCACGTGTTATTTATTATCATCCATTTGTAGTTCCTAATATTGTATAACATGTTTATTAATAAATTATTATTCTCTATATTTATTTTCCTTCTTAGGCTAGGTTTTTATATTTTTATAAAAAGTAAAATATAAAAATATACTTACAAAACATAAAAATATAAAATCCTAACCTAGGGTGCCGCCGGCAGCGAGGCGGGGCCTAAGCTACCGGTGGTGTCGGGCGACAGAGAGAGGAACCTCCTGACTATCCGCGCTGTGTCCAGGAGTACCGCCGCGCTGTATCTGACCCTTGACCTAGTCATCTAGCGATAGCGAGTCTCTTGAGATGTTGGTTGGCATAAATTATAATTATTATTGTGCCGTGGTGGTGGAGCCGCAGATGTTATGTCAGGCACCTCCTTCGCCAAACCGTACAGCGGAATCACATCTCTCAGATATTTTGAGCAGCCCAACTGGAGAAGACCGCAGATTTAATAACCCCCGTCTTTAGGTGTCGTTCCTGGTGGTGAGAGGCCCCTGAGCTCCCGAGGATGCTGTATTGGGCTTGGGAGTAGTAAGGAAGACTGGAGCCATACAAAGATGTGCGAAAGAGATTCAAGCATAGACACCAACACACGTGGGAACGAGATACAATGTGTCATCTCCTCTCCCTCATCGCGTATTATTTGTCACCGGTGTCACCGAAACGTCATCAATGTATTCTTACATTGGCTTAATTTAAATTTGGCGTCGATATATATACAGCACGACTAATTATAAGTCAGAATTTGCTACATCCATATCATTCTTCTGATACATCTCAATTTAGTCAGTCTATCATAAATCTGTGCCCCTTGATTCACTAATTCTCATTCTATGTAATTATCTTTCATCTTTCTAAGTTGAATTCTATAAGAAGTTGTCAACATCACTACATAGTATGAAACAGTCGCTTTCTCTGTCCCTATATCCTATGTATGCTTAAATCTTTAAAACTACGCAACGGATTTTAATGCGGTTTTATTAATAGATAGAGTGATTGAAGAGGAAGGTTTATAAGTATAATAACATCCATTAAATAGTGCACCCGTGCGAAGCCGGGGCGGGTCGCTAGTAAATCAATAAACCTTAGAAACGTTCTGGATACTTCTCTGGAGTCGACAGCTCATCAGGCCGCATGCTATGTTTGCTACCATCCTGGTTAAATATTTATAAATGTAGCTAACAGTAGTTTACGTTTGTTATCGAAGTAGGTACCACCTGCCGCGTTAGACGGCATTGGCGGTGTCCTCGGCAGCTTCCGCGTCGGCAACCTTGCGCCGCTATGTGTTCGTGACTTCGCTGACATACCTAGTACTCGCGACCAGCTGTTGCTTAGCCGTAGCCTGCATGACCATAATATGGTCTACAGATTTACCATCATATTCATACAACTTAACGAACATCTGCTAACGAAAATGTGTTTAGTCTCAATCTCACAAACACAAGTGTCAAAATAAGGATAAAGAAAAACGAACTTTACATGCAATTTAACTACTTCACTACATAGTATAAAACAAAGTCGCTTTCTCTGTCCCTATATCCCTATTCCCTATGTATGCTTAAATCTTTAAAACTACGCAACGGATTTTGATGCGGTTTGTTTTTAATAGATAGAGTGACTCAAGGAGAAGGTTTATATGTATAATACATGCATCAGCATTGCACCCGTGCGAAGCCGGGGCGGGTCGCTAGTTTATTGATATAATTCATAGGAAAAAAAATGTAAAGGTAAGCGTGTAACTTTTTATCGCCTTAGAGAAATAATTGTATTTAAATTATTTTACGCGCGGGCTTCATTATCGCTCTATCATACAAACTTCCACCCCATCTTACGCCCATCCTGGAATGAGATCTCAAACTATTACCATGCCAGATTTCATCTAAATTCATTCAAAGTTTTAAACGTTAAAAGGTACCAGAATGACATTACTTTCTCATTTATAATGATAGACTATGAGTATTACAATGGATTATGGGTTTTGTTGGTGCTACTCGTGGTTGCATACCCATATAGGAAATAAGTAAAACTTGAAACTGTTTCGAAAGCTCTGCTATAGTATTGTCTATTTTCAATAATTTGTTGAGGATCGATAAGAGAGCCGACTACATTATTTTTTATATATTTCAAAATCATATTTTGCCGCACAATCGTATCATTTTCTGAATCTCTAATCTAAATTCATTAGTTTAATAGGATTTATAATATATTTAGATATAAACTGTAGTTTAATATCTCTGTATTTAGTCTTCTTTCTGTGTATTGTTTTTGTATTTCGCCAAATCATTGTGACTAAATTACTATAGAAGAGCGGGACTTCCTGACACAGGTATTGTATACTTACTAGGAAGTCCCAACCTTTATATTATTGGTGTAACCTTTATGGTGAATAAATGCTATTTATTTTATTTTATTATTTTATTTTAAAAGCAACTTGCTTCCTCTCAAGCTAGCTGTTCTTTTGCACCCAAGCTAGCTTTTTTTTGAGAAGAGTTCACAACCTTTACCTATTCAATATGGTGTCACCACTCACCATCATCGTGACACATCAGATAAAGTACCCGTGTGCTAGCCGCACCCAATGCCTTCCCTGCCATCTCTCATTGGTTTTCAGTTTTGGTTACTAGACAGTTGTCTATATGTTGTGTATAACATAGGTTTTAATACCTAGAAGGGGGCCTTACACCCGTCTAGGTAAGTACATAAACGCCTCTATTGAATAATGGAGATAAGAGATAATGCGTAGCGCAAGACGGCCTTGGCGAGTACGCTCATGGCCGCACGGCACAAAATGGCGCCCGCTTGTACTATCGTCAAATATATGTCTACACTTTTGCACCGTATTCGCTTGTAATAAGGCGATGAATGTATAAATATTTATGACGCAGATTGCGCGGCACCAATGGAGTTGAGTCCTTTCGGTGGTAGTTGTTGCTACGAACGCGGTTATAATTGAGTACCAAACTAATCACTGAGGTTGCGCGTGCCAACGGTTCACATTTAACGGTAAATAACCTTGTGGATGTCGCGTGGAAATTCGGCGGCGCTGCCGACTTTTAGCGTTGGAGTTTAGTATTTATTTATACTACTAATGAATATTAGAAAGACTTAGTGCCAAGCTAGGCCGTTTGTGTGCTAGACAGGCACTGGAGAGGTGGTGATAAACATAATACTCACATAGCATAAGTATATGTCGTTTGTAATTTAAGTAAGTAGATTTAACTGAGCTAAGTCTACCAGTCAAGGCTAGACAGCGGTACATTATATTTGACATGTATAAATTAATTATTAATGGCTATTCACTGACATTTATAATAATTAACAACAATTTGTTCACACTGTATCTAATAATGATTGTACTAAGATAATGTTACTTTATATATATTGTGCAAAATTGTAATGTGACATGTAATATTTAACAAGATTATCAATAAAGAGTATGAGTATGAGTACTCACAAGATTGCATTGTTGTTCCCGAGTTGTACATTAGAAAGAAAGACTAATCATAAGAGGAATAATCTTATCATTAACACTGAAAGGCCACATTGAAGGATGTCAAAGCGCCATGCAGTTTATTCGATAATCAGCCGCCAGATCAGTTAATTAGGTAAATAAAATAAAAGTTAAATACTTTATTACGAGGTTGGAAATAGGTCGGTCCAGGAAACTGGGGCGCAGCCCCTCGTGGCCCCGCCCCCGGCCTCCGGGCTGCGGCATAACGACTGCACTTGGACAAATAAAATGTGCTTGCAAAATGTGGAAGGGAAATCATGGAATCGTGAACACGTATACACAACATACATAAGATTTAGATAACTTATACAGGTTATACATGTTACTATAATAAGAAATAAATACATGCATAAGTAAACATTAATACTCGCAGTATCATAAATATCATAATTCATATTATATTAGAACTATGTGAAGGCCACATTATTTATTACTTCCTGTGGTAGCAATCAATACATGTAAAGATCACCTAATTTAAACTTTTAGACGTTAATTTTATCAATTTAACCAACATTACGGAACAATATCGTTATTGACAGCCAGGCGGCGCGAGGCGAAAAGTCTAATTAACGAATTACAAATTGAATACAGATATAAAATGAAATACAATTCAATTAGTTTTTTTACATAAATTTACACTAACGCGAGACATATTTATACTTAACACAGTTGAAACTCACTTGGAAAGTGAGTTTCAACCGTTGTTCTCTTATTAAATTATTTTTTTGTTTAATAGGTACTAAACCTCCAGGCTGTCAAGTTAAATAAAAATGGTATATTTCAATTTCACAAGAGCTTATACA
Organism: Epiblema foenella; assembly: GCA_963556455.1. Taxonomy (NCBI): domain Eukaryota; kingdom Metazoa; phylum Arthropoda; class Insecta; order Lepidoptera; family Tortricidae; genus Epiblema; species Epiblema foenella. Next base: position 10,934,618 of record OY747119.1, on the reverse strand, counting down.
TTTCTTACCATTTATATTTATGACACGAGATGTATGAAGCTTACTACGCCGATGGCCTTATAAATCCCATACCTCTTGTGTGCTGTTTGGGATAGAGGAGAATAAATGGAAAGGTACACTGCCTAAGAAAACATATCATCAATTCATCATTACTCTGCAATATACATGCACGCTGGGCTAGCATAACTGATTGCCATGTCGTGAGTGGCGCGACACCATCGCCCATTTCTCTCGCAGTAAGTCAGTTGTGCTGACCCAGCAAACCTCTCTCGGACTACAGCCCACACGCCTTGTGCGTTCCGTGTTAACATGTAAAAATATATAACCAGAGCTAAGTTGCGTTTCCATACTATTGGAACTTAGCTTGACAGATTCGTAGAAAACTGGTTTAGCTTTGACTAAACAAAATAACACGTAAAGTCCTTATAAGTATAGTGTTGTTCTCGGCGCGTTAGACGCAACATTCCCGACGCAAGCAGTTACGCCTTGCGGCCGACATCGGCGCAAGATGCGTTCGGAACGTTGCATCAATACTGTGGCTCGCAGTCATACACAGCCAGAAGACAAACGAAATAGCGTGTCTGCCAGACTTCAGCGGATTATATACTTAAAGATCAAATACAAGAAACGTGCTAGTTGAGAATCAAGTCAACGAATATTTAATGTGGTCGCAATGATTGATTAGTATCCACTGTGCTTGTGCTTGACCCTTGTATAAACTGTGTCATGACGTGACTCATGAGTTAAGAAACATATTTATACTATTATAAACATACACATTTGACAAACAAACATTCGTTATTACATTAGGTAACTGGAGAGCTTATTACACCTTCCTTTTGAAACTGAAGAGCACGGTCATTCAAGCATCTCAACTTCCTTCAACGTATTGCTCTCTCGTTATTGGCTAAATTAAAACAAGTGTAATAAGCCCTTTGCACATCTCATTCGGTACGAAGTTGAGATCATTTGTTCATAGCAGAACTCTGGTCTCAGCAGGTAAATATGGAGATTTAGGTTGCAAGTAGATCTGAAAAATCAATTGCAGTTGAACTGATATTATTTCATTTTATCATTTTTTTTCATTTATAAGTAATGTACAGAGTGGATTTTTCGTTATGCGGTTCGACTGGCCCCTACACTAGGCTAAGCCTGTCCCGTAGGTAGCCAATTCAAAAATGGATTAACAATATGTGCGCGAGAAGTCAGAAAAGATGACAATACAATATAATTATTATTACTAACAATTTCCAGCAACACTCATTTTATGCACCTGATTGGAGCGGTCACGGCATCATGGCTGCCTTCATGGCCCCGAGCGCCGCGCGGGAGAATTGGAAACATACTATAGTTTTGTATTAGATCGCGTATTGCGTGCCAGCCTCACTATCAGATCAACTTGCAATCGTTGACACGCCATCCTTTCATGGACAAACTGCGCTGCAGAAAAACCTACGTCTACATAAAATATCTCATTTACTCATACCTGTTTAGTATAACATAGTGATTGATGATCATATTTTAAGGTGGTAATTTCACTTTTACCGCCATGATCGACGACCGGTTTAGCCTAGTGGGTAGTGCACCTGCCTGTGAAGCTGACGGTCCTGGGTTCGAATCCCGGTCAGGGCAAATATTTGTGTGATGAGCATGAATATTTGTTTCCGAGTCTTGGATGTTTTCTATGTATTTAAGTATTTATATCTATAAAATATATCGTCGTCTAGTACCCATAACACAAGAATTGTTGAGTTTACTGTGGGGCTAGTTCGATTTGTGTAAGATCGCCTCTAATATTATGATCGTTAATTAATGTACCTATTTCTCAAGATTTCTAACATTCACACATTCTTCTGTTAGCGTATTCCGTAGTTGCTATGGCTCTAACAGTAAAGTATGTATACAATATTACATTATATTTGCATTTAACTAGAATCACTGATAATCGCCAAGTGACTTACATGTGCACACGGTGATTATATGCGTTTTATCGGTAAATAATCTATGGTATAATAGTAAATAATAAGCCAACATAACACACTGACAGTTCTACAGGAAAGTTTATCGGAATACCTACAGACACCGATCATATTACAAGCTTAGTAACGAATCGATACCGGAATATCGTATATATGATTATACAACACAACGCATAGTTATTACCAAGAAAAACAAACATGGAAGTCGGTTTCTATTTTTATGCAGCAACAACATATCCAAGACTAATTCGACATTATGAATGCCATAAAGAAAATTGAACTGATGATTGAAAGGCTATCGGAAAAACCACTATATGTTCACTAGCTAGAGCTAGACTAATGAAATCCTGATTTTTAACAACCGACACCGAACTTTTTTAAATAATGTATTGAAAAAGGCAGACTGATTTGCAGACGTTAACTTTCAAGATGAGATGACGTAAGTTCCGAAACGCTACGCTAGCGAGACAAATGTAAAAAGGCTTTTAAGACCTCATCATAAGGCTTGTAACACTCAATTGTCAGTAGTACCGCTGACGTACTTTTTGCAGTTTGCAGCAGGTTCGATATCATGACTGCAGCGTCATGAGTCATGACGCGACGACGTGTCATGGCGACACGACACGACATCGTCTGCTGCTGCTGCGTCTCGTCGGTTACAAACTAGCACCTTTAAAATACAACGTTGCCATATTTTAAAGGTGCTAGTAGAGGTATAGATAGCTATACCTCTAGGAATTTATTTCAAGTCTAAGACGCATAAACCGTTGCGAATTAAGGAACTAGTTTTCCTTGTTTGTATCTAAGTTTCGGTGAACGAAAAAAATCTCTTGATTCGCCGCCATGCAGCTGCGAATGAAGAATGTTTATTTTTCGTTCACAATCAGTTGCGTATACAGCCGGAGTGGTCATATAATTTAAGCGACGTATGTAACGGCTATGCCACATGGAGGGAATACCTTGAATATTGTAGATGGAGCATTTTACTGAAAGAAGACATTATTTGAATTTAAAAAACAATTTAAACTGCATTCACAGATATTCAAATATTTTTATGGTTGAACCGGGAATCGAACCCGTTACACGAGACAATTTCACATCAAATGTTAAAATTCATGGTCTTGTATTTCTGACACTATGATATTTAGCAAACAATAATCCTTATGTTGAAGTCTTTCGATCGGTATGATAAAGCTACAGGATAATTATTTTTCTCGTGTAACGGGTTCGATTCCCCGGTTTAAACATAAAATTATTTAAATATCTGTGAATGCAGTTTAGATCGATTTTTAAATTCAAATAATGTCTTCTTTCAGTCAAATGTTCCATCTACAATATTCAAGGTACTTTCCCTCCATGTGGCATAGCCGTGGGACACCCAGTATAAGGGGCACAATATTTACCCTACATTAGATTTTAAGTTATTATTCTTATCCAGTATTTTAGGAATACGGATACGGTCACTTGAGAATAAGCGCATGCGCAGTACCTACCTATGGTGCAAGTATTTGGGTTATAATAACAAAGAAGCTGCTTCAAGTGACTCACAATGGCCGGACGGGACGGGGCTAGGAAGTTGTAGTGTTATGTTATGACGCCATATCGTTAATTAAGTAATTCTGATGACATCAATAATGCTATAAACATATTTGTTTTTTTACCTACTTCCTACTATAATTCAAGCTTGATCGTCGAAACTATAAGAAGAGAAACATACGAGTAATGCCATAATATTTACAGATGCCATAGTTATAAATGAAATGAAACAAATGAACTTTATTCTGCAAGTAAGCCGCAATGTCACTTTTTCAAGTCAAAAACTACTAGCGTTTCTCATGAGTCTACACTATTTTTACTGAATAAGGATGATGGCTCGTGTTACAATTTATAACATAGTGTAGCTATATGTATAGAAAACCATCAAGTTATCACAATAAATTAGACATCTTGAATTAATTAAAATCATAAAAGATATGAAGACCATGAAGATTCGCAAAAACGTTGTTTTGTAAATTGAAAGTTATCAATATAGTTGTAGTGTTTCAATAAAAAAGAAATTGTAAGGCAACTGTGCACATAAAAGCAATATTTCAAGAGAAAAACGGTATTTTTCCCTTTTTTCCATACAATGGTAGTAAGAGGCCACGCAGGCATGACGTCACGCTTGCGTGTGCATTAGTATGGAGTGTTTACAGTGCTGTATTTTGCCTCTTATTTTCCTCTGTTGTCTTGCTCTAATTGTAGTCGGTCCCATACAAACATTTGATCGCCTCTAAAAACTGGTTCAAATGGCAGGAAATTTGTATCTGTATGTAAGCTCTAGTTTAACTTTTTAATTAATAATAATAAGACGTTTATTCAATGATTGTATACATTTACAGGTAACCAAGACAGGTACAATAAAACAAAGTATACAAAAACAATTGAAAGGGTAGGTGGCTCAGCTTCTGTTTGTACCAAGAGACCACTAAAGACTCTTGTCTACAGACGCTGTAAAAACCCTGCCCCTGCCTTGTGCGCTGCCACTGAAGCCTCTATAGAAAATGTGTCGCTCAGCGACGCACGCGACAAATAAATAATTGTATTGTCGCGTCGGCTGGAACACGGCCAAGGCGGGCGACGAATATAACGCACCTATTCATACGACAACTATGCGAGGGGAATTTCTACAATCACTAAATTCAAGAAAAAACTTAGCGATTTCACCTACTGGAGCAGTCTGGGGTCTCATAGTTAAGTTACGGTATTCAGTGCCTTTACCATGAGTTTACATGACCGTACTCGCTAGCGACTGCGTAAAAAAATGTATGGGCAAAAGTACAGCGCCTCTGGCGGTTACGCAATAGAACTAAGAATCGGCATACTAAATCGTTTACGCAGTCGCTAGCGAGTACGGTCATGCAAACTCATGGTAAAGGCACAGGGGCGGTTGCTAGGCAAGATAGAGCAATAGAAAAGGACCCTGATTGTATGCTTCAACGCCCTAATGCGCCCTAAACTGCCCAATGCCGTCCATCCTCAGTTACTGCCGTGATCATCTTGAGATTCTCTTGTAACCCCATCATTTATTCACTAGTTTTAGAAGCTACAGCCACTGAATCTTCATTGAACTGACTGAATTTAGAGGCGACAATCAACCGAAACAAAATTTCGTATCTCTTTCGAATTTCAGTGCAGGTACTGTTACCAATTAGACTGGATTGCACCAAACCGTCTATAATCGTAAGCGGTGTTCGTTAAAATCTGATTGTATGGAAAGTTTGACAAGTTTCTATGGGACAGCTGCCGGCTCCATATTGGACGATGACCGGCCTGTGATCGTATGTTGGTGCAACCGACATATACTCAAGAATTTGAGCGTAGGCATCACTTTTTGCAAAGAACTTGTTAACTTCAAATGGAAAGAAGCTTCGATCTTACTGGAATTATGCTAAAAATCACAAAACATCGAGGCAAAATGAAGATGCTCCTCTGTGGTAATAACTATTGCATTGTGTTGCTCTCCAATGGCGTCGTAACCTTGTGGGACACATCGCGTGACAACACAAGAAGTGCAAATCAGCGTCATGTGCAATAAACCTTATGTATATAACTCAACAATGATAAGTAGTAGGTATAACGCTACAACAGATTGAGGAAAAACATTTCAAAAAACATGGAAACATGTGATAAGTTTGCACCATGGTATTTCCTTGTGCAAAATTGGAAGGCAGTCTCCTTTTGCTTATGAAATTTAGAAAACTCATACTAATATTAAAACTTGAAGTGTTTTTGTTTAACTTTTCACAATTGGTACGAATGTATGTATTATAGAAATTTATAAAGGGTTGTGACTCCTTCGGAGTTTAAGCTTGTTTGCCACCGGCGTTGTATAAAAAAAAAATCATTCCATACAGGAATGAAACAAGGTGGTGGTTCTACACGGAGTTGTGAATAACTAATTAATATTCAAAGATTTTGTAATGTCTTTCCTAAAACTTTAATCTATGCTTCATCGCAGCAGATGAGGAGACCCGTTGTGTGTGACAGCACCCACCCACCATTCGACAAGACTGATGCATGGACAGCAACAGTCGAGCCAAATGACGGACGGGTAGTGCCACGGTCCGATCTTGCTGCCGGCTGCAGTTGCTAAGTAGTAGGAAACTTGTTCAGTACCAGCCAAAAGTATACTTTGTGGTGAAAACTGATAAAAGCTTCAGTATGATTATGTGATTAGAAATTCTTGTTCGAAAATTAAAATATTTACAAATAAGTAATAAAATTATGTTTTATATCTGGTGATCACAATCTGGAAATTAATTTTACAAAAACAAAACTTATGCAATTTAAGCCCTATCAGAAACGTAACCTACATGTAGATTATCAATTTCAAAATACAAAATTAGAATGCGTAAAATCCTTCCCGCTATTGGGCATACACATTGATACAACAATAAATTGGAAAGAACACGTAAATGCAATATCTATAAAGCTGAGCCGATTCACATATGCCCTATACGAGCTAAAAAAGAGCACCGATGTTAAAACAGCCATTTGTGCCTACTATGCTTACGCAAATGCTTGGCTACAGTACGGCATAGTATTGTGGGGAAATAGTTCTGATTCAACGAAATTATTCATACTCCAGAAGCGATGCATCAGAATTATTACGAACATTGATCATATGACAAGCTGCAAAAAACACTTCATCAAGCACAATATCCTAACTCTACCATCAATGTATATCTTGGAAGCAAGCATATTTGTTAAAAACAACATTTCCCTTTTCCCACAGTACAATCGTCCGTCACATCTACGTCCCAATAGTAGACTAGCCCGACCTAATTCAAAAATGCAAATGATACACTCCGGTCCATTTGCTATGTCAGTTAACATATTTAATAAAATCCCGAAGACACTACAAGACGAAACTAACAAACATAGATTTAAAACACAATTAAAACGGCACCTGGTCAATAAAGCATACTATTCCGTCAAAGAGTTCTTAAATGAATAAGTAAGTAAGACTCAGATAAACATATATATAAATACTTTATTTTGTATAAAAAATTATGCCTAAGTTTTTAGTATGTACCAACCTAGTCTTAGTTGCGTTGCTATACCCTCACAGGGTTCATGTTGATACTATATATGTTTTTTATTACGATCACAATGTACACATGAAAAGCAATAAACCATTTGAATTTGAATTTGAATTTGAATTTGAATTTGGCCAGTATCTAGATTCTGTAAAGTATTAAGAATCTTAAATAAACCTTAAAAATAATCGATTAAGGTGCTAAAAAAAATGAAGGCCTAAGTTGAAGGCCTTTTGACAGCAATATTAAGACATAAATAAATACATAAACTAATAATAGTTGTATTGTTTAAATATAATACTATCAAGAAGGCATTATGTCAATTATTCTTATGTATTGGCCATAATGGTGATATATTTAGTTCAATATTAATTAAATCGACTCATTTGTCCTAGAATTTGTGGACAATGTTGTTGGTTTCACACTGTAATTTTACAACTTCTTCACTTAAAGCATGTAACCTTGAGTGTAACTGTTTTGTCCTTAATAAATTAAAAAAAAAAAGTGTAAAAAGCTTAGTCCAAGATTCTTATTGGAAAGTGAAAACCTATCTCATACACTTTGATGTAATGCCGAACGAAAGTGAGAGGCCGGGGTATTCAGAGCATGGTAGGAAAGTTAACATAAATGTGGTTTGCAATTGACAGAAGTGTGTCAAATGTGCGTGATAAGCCGCTATCAGTTAGAAACACACTGATAGGCTATCCACTACAGAGGACCTTGTTAGATAAGTACATTGAATTACATACTAGAATACTATGAGGTGATTCATTGTAAAATGATATAATCATTTAGATTAATAATGCATTGTCACCAGATTCAAATGTATATCCCCCTAAGACCCCGCGTCCTATATAAAGGACAAAATATGGTCAATGGAAAATAAGTTAAATTTTGAAGTGATAGAGTTGCATTTGTTTGGTTTGATTGATTTGATATAAAATAAAATTCAAATTTGTAATCGGAACTGTTAGGTTCAAATTCGATTGTATTTTTATTTGTATGGTGGGTCTCTGGAGGATATGTAAAGAATATGTGTTTTCGTTAATCAGATTTCCTAATTGAGTGATGAACACTAAATAAGAATCATGTTAATAGTAACCAAAATTCCTTAGTTGAATGCTGCTAAATAAGAATAAGTCTCAATAAATTCCAACAAGACAAGAAAGTCTAATTGAAATGGAGGCCGTCGGCGGAGCCCTAACGTACCTGGCTGGTGTTCCAGTCGAAGACTGCGTCGTAGGCATAGACGCGCGGGGGCTCGGGCGGCACGGCGTTGGCGCGCGTCACGGCCACGGTGCCGTGCACGGGGTCCACGGACACGCAGCCCGGCGCGCCCTCGAGCCGCTCCCGCGCGTCCACGGGCCGCACCCGCACCACCACCCGCACGTTCTCCACCGTCGCCGGTGCATCCCCATCCTGCCAACAGACAAGCTCTCAGACACGTCCGCCTCGCGCCGACACCCGCCGACATGTAACCGACGTTGTGAATCAATCGCCAGTGCGCAGTTACTATGTCGTAAACGCCTACAATAATGAGTGACCCTGAGACGCAAAATACGTTATGACTCACTTCTAGAACGGCTATAATTATTATTATTGTTAATAGAGTCCTTATAATAAGATACGGATTTGCAAAAAAAAAACGTACCCCATTATCCCCATGTGGTTTTCGCGAATGAAAGGAAACTAGTTATGAAATCATCGTGACATGAGTTCCGGAAATCACATGATAGGTAGCAGACGGTTATACTTACGGGCATTTTCGACGACTCTGCCTCGACGAGAACGCGAATATAATAAAATCGGTTTGCACAAAGCCGCGCAACGCGTACGTTTGTCGGATATTAGGTAAAAATCAATACTCACGACCTAGTTTTTCAGGGTTTCCTATTTCCTTTTGAAATGAAATCGTAATGACAAGACGTTTTCGGGTCATGTTGCCAGATAAGATAGAAAAAAAAAATGATCCCCGGTAAACTAGCAGATTCTTATAAGAGAATGTTAGTAAAAACCAATAAGATTAAAAACATATGTTTATGTATAAAACTGTACCCATTATTCTATTAAATAATTTTATAATTTGGGATGAAATTGATAGGAAACACAACATTTCACTTCAATGATAAGGCAACATTAACATACCGGAAGTTACTACTTTATTTCAAGCCGCTCGTATACAGGGCTCGTAAAACATAGAACATACAAGTCTCCACGAAATTCAAAACTATTAATGATTAAATAGAGCTACATAACACAAAACATCAACAATTTGTGTAATAAATCAGTTATTTCGTACGAATTAGTAAATTGTTCAAGTCTCTGATGCACAGAAAAGGCGTGAATAGTATCAGGCAGATTGCAGTATTTTGTGCTCTTGTATGTCCATACCTTTAACAATTGGGTTTTTTATAGGGCGAGACAAAAAATGTACTAGTTATTATTGAACAATTTTTAGTGTTCAAAATTTAAACAATTGTCATATAATATTATACTCTTTACTCTAAACGAATAAGTTATTATTTATTTTCCAGTCTGGAATTCCAGTCTTGTAGTTGTGTCGTGTTGTGTGCCTTCTAAAATACTTCTGAAAAATGACCTGTCAAAGTAGATGTTTATTTTTGTTCACTAAAGTTGGATAAAATTCTAGCTTTTAATGGCTTATGCGCCTCACCGTATAGATGTGAAATTATTCGTTCGTCGGGTCCTTTAATTAAATGCCAAAGTAATGTCCTCCGAAGCGGCGGCGACTCCGCCGCACCCTGCCCATATTGCGGATGTTGACGTCGACGAACCGACCAAGGGAGATGGGTCCGAGCGCGACCTGACGACTGATTCCGGGCTGGAAACCAAGTGCTCGGAATCTACAGAAGATGTACTGTCATCCGAATCAGCCGGTGAGGGCGTAAAGGCCAAAGATAACGGTGAACAGGATGATACAGAAGTGGTGGTGGAAGATGGTAACACCCGAGCCCTGTCTCCGCTACCGTCCTCTGGGGCCAGCTCGCCCGGCGCCAACACCTTCGACAACGTGTCGAACCTCGACGAGTTCTCAGCCAGCCAGCAGGATGGGGTCACTTTAAATAATTCCAGTGAGGAACTCGTATCTCTCAGTCACAAACTATCAGTCTCATCTCAAAATATGGACAATTTAGATAGCGAAATGTCATCCCCAAACAATGTTAATGTCTCTGATGATTGTATAAACAAACAACAAACATATCTTGACACAAATAAGACTTTGGCCACATCAACTCTAAGTCTGACTGACACAATAGACACTAATGTTACTATAAGCAAGTCCCCTTACAGTCGCAGCGCGGAAAACATATCAGTTGACATTAAAATGGAGCAAAACCAAGACAAGGATGTAATACTGTCTCAGTTTAAAAATCAAAAGAGTAAAGCTAGCGCTACACAAGTGATAGCTCCAGATCCGCAGGCAAATTCAAACCTAGATGTACGGTACACAAGACTACCTAAGGAGCTACTGTCTCAAGACCTGGGTAGCATTGTCAAAAATGTCCATGGAATATTCTCTTCAGTAAGTGGAAGCCTGAAGAGTGCATACACACACAGAACGGGACATATACCGTATATGAAAGCAGCAAAACCAATGCCGAATGGTAAAGTAATGAATGATATCTTTGAAGATGAACAAGGTGATGAGAAGATTACAAATGGACTAGAAAATAAAACTGAACCAATAGCAAATGACATAGTAAATGAGACTTTAACTCAAACAAATTTGGAACAAGGTGATGCTAAGGGTGATGTGCTGAGGCTGCAAGTGGAGTCACTGGAGCGAGTTCTAGCAGAGCAAAGGAGAGAGAACACAGCGCTGAGGGAGAGAGTGAAGCAGCAAGCTGACGAACTGCAGGAGAGAGATCAGACTTTTAGAGAGCTGGAGACTAAAATGGATTTGGTGAGTTGTAGATTTTAATGATATAATTCAATTAGTATTGGGTACTTTCCTCATGTCCATTTGTTTCCTCATATTTACAACAGACTATATAAAATTACTCTAACTATATATGGGTCAATTTCAACAGTGCACATTTTTTTTATTATTCCGGGGTAATTCTTTGTTTGGGGGTTGTTTGGGTTTTTTTAATAACAAAAGACACTTCAGACTGTATAATGAAAATCTTAAAAGTTAAAAGTCAAAGTGTTTATTTGTAAAAACATAGGTGATGTTATGACAGTGTTGGAAAGATATAAATATGTTATACTATTTTTTGCCCATGGGCGTACAAAAACTTATTAGAAACTTACAACTAATTAAAGACAAGAGACAAGCAAAATTAATGAATTTTGTAATCAAACAAATAATCAGTTACATACTAAGATTACATGTCAGAAAATCTGTGATTGAATAGAAACAGTGATTAGTGATTAATTAATAAGGTTGATATTTTCTTTTTAAATGTGTGCATTGGAAGTAATTTTCATTCCATGGGCAGCTTATTATAAATCTTACTTGCTAAACAGAACACACTCTTACGCGGTCTTCTAATGGAGATTTTGATATCTTAAATAGTTTTTGAGATAACGGAAAGGGAAAATGAAACTCTTAACGGAATCATAAATATGTACTAGGATGATAATAACAATCCACATGAATGACAATAAAAGCTCACGAAATGATAAATACGGACCAGAATGATAAAAACAGTAGGCGGTAATGATATGTTGTCCATGTGGAATTAAAAATAATTCTAAATTTGTTATCATTCTGGTGTTATTTTTATTCCAGTGGGTATTAAAGCCATTTTACTACACTGGAAACACGGGATGAATACTGCGGAATGAACTCGTGCAACCATATGCCCAGTGAATAAGAGTCAAATTAGTATATATCTTTTTAGATTATAATTTTATGTTATTCTTTAGATGTCGAAACGCGTGGAGCATGCGGAACGCGAGAAAGACGCCGCGGTGATGCGGTACGCGGGTGCCGAGCGCGGCGCGATCGAGGCGCGGCGCTGCGCCGAGCAGGCCGCGCTGCGGGAGCGCGCCGCCAGCGCCGAGGCCGAGCTGGCCGCGGGCAAGCTGCGGGCGGCCAGGGAGGACAAGCAGCGCATCTGCCAGCTCTATGACGACAAGGTAATGTGTGATCGAGGCGCGGCGCTGCGCCGAGCAGGCCGCGCTGCGGGAGCGCGCCGCCAGCGCCGAGGCCGAGCTGGCCGCGGGCAAGCTGCGGGCGGCCAGGGAGGACAAGCAGCGCATCTGTCAGCTCTACGATGACAAGGTAATGTGTGATCGAGGCGCGGCGCTGCGCCGAGCAGGCCGCGCTGCGGGAGCGCGCCGCCAGCGCCGAGGCCGAGCTGGCCGCGGGCAAGCTGCGGGCGGCCAGGGAGGACAAGCAGCGCATCTGTCAGCTCTATGATGACAAGGTAATGTGTGATCGAGGCGCGGCGCTGCGCCGAGCAGGCCGCGCTCCGGGAGCGCGCCGCCGGCGCCGAGGCCGAGCTGGCCGCGGGCAAGCTGCGGGCGGCCAGGGAGGACAAGCAGCGCATCTGTCAGCTCTACGATGACAAGGTAATGTGTGATCGAGGCGCGGCGCTGCGCCGAGCAGGCCGCGCTGCGGGAGCGCGCCGCCAGCGCCGAGGCCGAGCTGGCCGCGGGCAAGCTGCGGGCGGCCAGGGAGGACAAGCAGCGCATCTGTCAGCTCTATGATGACAAGGTAATGTGTGATCGAGGCGCGGCGCTGCGCCGAGCAGGCCGCGCTCCGGGAGCGCGCCGCCGGCGCCGAGGCCGAGCTGGCCGCGGGCAAGCTGCGGGCGGCCAGGGAGGACAAGCAGCGCATCTGTCAGCTCTACGATGACAAGGTAATGTGTGATCGAGGCGCGGCGCTGCGCCGAGCAGGCCGCGCTCCGGGAGCGCGCCGCCGGCGCCGAGGCCGAGCTGGCCGCGGGCAAGCTGCGGGCGGCCAGGGAGGACAAGCAGCGCATCTGTCAGCTCTACGATGACAAGGTAATGTGTGATCGAGGCGCGGCGCTGCGCCGAGCAGGCCGCGCTGCGGGAGCGCGCCGCCAGCGCCGAGGCCGAGCTGGCCGCGGGCAAGCTGCGGGCGGCCAGGGAGGACAAGCAGCGCATCTGCCAGCTCTATGATGACAAGGTAATGTGTGATCGAGGCGCGGCGCTGCGGCGAGCAGGCCGCGCTGCGGGAGCGCGCCGCCAGCGCCGAGGCCGAGCTGGCCGCGGGCAAGCTGCGGGCGGCCAGGGAGGACAAGCAGCGCATCTGCCAGCTCTATGATGACAAGGTAATGTGTGATCGAGGCGCGGCGCTGCGGCGAGCAGGCCGCGCTGCGGGAGCGCGCCGCCAGCGCCGAGGCCGAGCTGGCCGCGGGCAAGCTGCGGGCGGCCAGGGAGGACAAGCAGCGCATCTGCCAGCTCTATGACGACAAGGTAATGTGTGATCGAGGCGCGGCGCTGCGCCGAGCAGGCCGCGCTCCGGGAGCGCGCCGCCAGCGCCGAGGCCGAGCTGGCCGCGGGCAAGCTGCGGGCGGCCAGGGAGGACAAGCAGCGCATCTGCCAGCTCTATGACGACAAGGTAATGTGTGCTTTTGAGGCATGTCGCGCTCCGAATTACCGAAGCTGAGTATATGACAAGCGCGTTAGCCCAACGGCAGTAAGATCACCGTTATACACAGTGTGTCACCGCGTTATTTATACTAGTTTTTTCAAAAGCAACCGTGGATTTCGTTTCTGAATCCCGTGGAGAAACTGGGTATTATTTGGGACACATTGCGATTTGTCTATTGTATGAATCTGTCCAGTGCCACGAGCTGTCTACGAGCGAGCGCGAGCTGGCGAAGCTTCGCGAGGAGCTCAAGGAGCTGGAGGGCCGGCTGAAGTGGACGCAGAGCAAGCTGCGGATGGAGATGGACGCCTACAAGGTAAACATGTGCCCACCATCCACCGGTACATATTACATGGCGACCCTGCCAGGATATTGTTCTATTGGAAAGCTTTATTTAAATATTTTATGTCACTCTTGTCCATAAAGCGGCAATTGGGAACCTTAAGTTTTTTGGGGTAGTCCACATTATATTTTTTATTGGTAGTAGACTTATTATAGAGTTCAAAATTTGCCGGTATTTGTATTATGTATCGTTTTAAGAAATATTTTGATTGAATTGAATCTTATCTCTAACATACCACACGTTTGCATTAATATGATCGTGCCTTGGTCTTCCGAGAAACAAAAAAAATTACAACTCGACAGCTGTCACTCACAAAAACACTCGCGAGGTCTAAAGCTCATAAAGTCACCAGTGTACTATTGTACAACCTGACGAGTTCGCAGGGAAAACGCGGACAAGACTTCAGGTGTGAACTCTAGTCCATTATCAACTTCATCTTCGAATTTCATTCCTTTGGACAATCGCGTCCGCATTCACCTCGTCTTTTCTATCACCGCTACTATATGTGAAAATCCATTGTTTCCCAGGACGGCGCAGAGAAGGTAGAGAAGCTAACAGCGCAAGTAGCGGAGCTGGAGGCGGCCGCCGCTGGCGCCTGCGACTCGCAGCAAGCGAGCAAGCTGGGTGAGCACCACATACTGTACCGTAAGACAAGAAAGTGGGCTACCACTTTTGAACCTGTCCCGTGCGCCATTAATTAGATTTATGATGATTCTTTTCGTTTGTAATGTTCAGAAGCGGAGTTGAAAGAGAGCCAAGCGGCTCTGATCCTGTGCCGGCACGAGCGCGACGCGCTGGAGCGGCGGCTGGCGGCCGCCGAGCGCCAGCTCGAGGAGACTGTGCGGCAGCGGGACCGCGCGCGGGCGGGCGCGGCGGCCGACCGGGCCGAGGTGAGGCAGAGCCGGGGGCGCCGCTCCTGCGAACTATGAGTCGGAAGCCACCGGTGGTTTGCGAGTAAATTTTGGACAATCCTGTATTCATACATAGTACGTTCATTCACTAACACCCAAGAAGTGAGTCGACGAGTTTTGAGGGCGTTTTGAGCGCTCGGGATTTTATGCTGTACTTTGAATTCATTGTTGTCTTTTGTGTTGTTCTAATTGTACTTGTTCTATATAAACATTTGTTCCTCTTTAAAAACTGGTTCTAATGGTATCACATTCTTTATTCTCGGCTGTGGTCAGGTGGAGCGACTGCGGGAGCACAACGCGCGGCTGGAGCAGGAGGCGGCGGAGCTGGCGGCGCTGCGCGCGCAGGCCGCGCTCGCGGACTCGCTCGGCGCGCAGCTGCAGAGGTACACGCGCCCCCCCCGCAGGAGCGCCGGGGCCGGCGTCGCTGCGCGCGCAGGCCGCGCTCGCGGACTCGCTCGGCGCGCAGCTGCAGAGGTACACGCGCCCCCCCCCGCAGGAGCGCCGGGGCCGGCGTCGCTGCGCGCGCAGGCCGCGCTCGCGGACTCGCTCGGCGCGCAGCTGCAGAGGTACACGCGCCCCCCCCGCAGGAGCGCCGGGGCCGGCGGCGCTGCGCGCGCAGGCCGCGCTCGCGGACTCGCTCGGCGCGCAGCTGCAGAGGTACACGCGCCCCCCCCGCAGGAGCGCCGGGGCCGGCGGCGCTGCGCGCGCAGGCCGCGCTCGCGGACTCGCTCGGCGCGCAGCTGCAGAGGTACACGCGCCCCCCCCGCAGGAGCGCCGGGGCCGGCGGCGCTGCGCGCGCAGGCCGCGCTCGCGGACTCGCTCGGCGCGCAGCTGCAGAGGTACACGCGCCCCCCCCGCAGGAGCGCCGGGGCCGGCGGCGCTGCGCGCGCAGGCCGCGCTCGCGGACTCGCTCGGCGCGCAGCTGCAGAGGTACACGCGCCCCCCCCGCAGGAGCGCCGGGGCCGGCGGCGCTGCGCGCGCAGGCCGCGCTCGCGGACTCGCTCGGCGCGCAGCTGCAGAGGTACACGCGCCCCCCCCGCAGGAGCGCCGGGGCCGGCGGCGCTGCGCGCGCAGGCCGCGCTCGCGGACTCGCTCGGCGCGCAGCTGCAGAGGTACACGCGCCCCCCCCCGCAGGAGCGCCGGGGCCGGCGGCGCTGCGCGCGCAGGCCGCGCTCGCGGACTCGCTCGGCGCGCAGCTGCAGAGGTACACGCGCCCCCCCCGCAGGAGCGCCGGGGCCGGCGGCGCTGCGCGCGCAGGCCGCGCTCGCGGACTCGCTCGGCGCGCAGCTGCAGAGGTACACGCGCCCCCCCCGCAGGAGCGCCGGGGCCGGCGTCGCTGCGCGCGCAGGCCGCGCTCGCGGACTCGCTCGGCGCGCAGCTGCAGAGGTACACGCGCCCCCCCCGCAGGAGCGCCGGGGCCGGCGGCGCTGCGCGCGCAGGCCGCGCTCGCGGACTCGCTCGGCGCGCAGCTGCAGAGGTACACGCGCCCCCCCCGCAGGAGCGCCGGGGCCGGCGTCGCTGCGCGCGCAGGCCGCGCTCGCGGACTCGCTCGGCGCGCAGCTGCAGAGGTACACGCGCCCCCCCCGCAGGAGCGCCGGGGCCGGCGGCGCTGCGCGCGCAGGCCGCGCTCGCGGACTCGCTCGGCGCGCAGCTGCAGAGGTACACGCGCCCCCCCCGCAGGAGCGCCGGGGCCGGCGGCGCTGCGCGCGCAGGCCGCGCTCGCGGACTCGCTCGGCGCGCAGCTGCAGAGGTACACGCGCCCCCCCCGCAGGAGCGCCGGGGCCGGCGGCGCTGCGCGCGCAGGCCGCGCTCGCGGACTCGCTCGGCGCGCAGCTGCAGAGGTACACGCGCCCCCCCCGCAGGAGCGCCGGGGCCGGCGGCGCTGCGCGCGCAGGCCGCGCTCGCGGACTCGCTCGGCGCGCAGCTGCAGAGGTACACGCGCCCCCTCCGCAGGAGCGCCGGGGCCGGCGGCGCTGCGCGCGCAGGCCGCGCTCGCGGACTCGCTCGGCGCGCAGCTGCAGAGGTACACGCGCCCCCTCCGCAGGAGCGCCGGGGCCGGCGGCGCTGCGCGCGCAGGCCGCGCTCGCGGACTCGCTCGGCGCGCAGCTGCAGAGGTACACGCGCCCCCCCCGCAGGAGCGCCGGGGCCGGCGGCGCTGCGCGCGCAGGCCGCGCTCGCGGACTCGCTCGGCGCGCAGCTGCAGAGGTACACGCGCCCCCCCCGCAGGAGCGCCGGGGCCGGCGGCGCTGCGCGCGCAGGCCGCGCTCGCGGACTCGCTCGGCGCGCAGCTGCAGAGGTACACGCGCCCCCTCCGCAGGAGCGGCGGCACTTTAAGTTGTTCTGACAGAAGAAGAATTTGTTACTTTCTATCGAGTGGTATCAGAAATGTTTATAGAGGAGCTCGTATTGATCTAACGTTAATGTTCACTGAAAGAGTTATAATTAAGCCTGTCACAAACTGGCGCGGCCTGCGGTGCCGGCTGACCGTTCTTGCGGTAACGGAGGTTAGGGCAAAAAATTCAACCGACCGGCCGAGACAGCCACGCTTCCACCGCGTCAAGGCCGCGTGTGTCTGAATCATTACTACGATTATCGTAGTACACAATTTGCCCGCGCCATGTTGTAACGTGCCTCCTGTGGTGCAGGGAGGCGGAGCGCGCGGCGGCGGCCGAGGAGGCGCTGGCCCGCGAGCGCGCGCGCGCCGCCACGTGCGCGCGGCGCGAGGCGGCCGCGCTGCAGCACGCCGCGCGCCTCACCGCGCAGCACGTGGCCGCGCAGCAGCAGCGCCAGCACACCGAGCACCAGGTACACGAGGGGGGGCTCGCGGGGACCGAGGAGGCGGCCGCGCTGCAGCACGCCGCGCGCCTCACCGCGCAGCACGTGGCCGCGCAGCAGCAGCGCCAGCACACCGAGCACCAGGTACACGAGGGGGGGCTCGCGGGGACCGAGGAGGCGGCCGCGCTGCAGCACGCCGCGCGCCTCACCGCGCAGCACGTGGCCGCGCAGCAGCAGCGCCAGCACACCGAGCACCAGGTACACGAGGGGGGGCTCGCGGGGACCGAGGAGGCGGCCGCGCTGCAGCACGCCGCGCGCCTCACCGCGCAGCACGTGGCCGCGCAGCAGCAGCGCCAGCACACCGAGCACCAGGTACACGAGGGGGGGCTCGCGGGGACCGAGGAGGCGGCCGCGCTGCAGCACGCCGCGCGCCTCACCGCGCAGCACGTGGCCGCGCAGCAGCAGCGCCAGCACACCGAGCACCAGGTACACGAGGGGGGGCTCGCGGGGACCGAGGAGGCGGCCGCGCTGCAGCACGCCGCGCGCCTCACCGCGCAGCACGTGGCCGCGCAGCAGCAGCGCCAGCACACCGAGCACCAGGTACACGAGGGGGGGCTCGCGGGGACCGAGGAGGCGGCCGCGCTGCAGCACGCCGCGCGCCTCACCGCGCAGCACGTGGCCGCGCAGCAGCAGCGCCAGCACACCGAGCACCAGGTACACGAGGGGGGGCTCGCGGGGACCGAGGAGGCGGCCGCGCTGCAGCACGCCGCGCGCCTCACCGCGCAGCACGTGGCCGCGCAGCAGCAGCGCCAGCACACCGAGCACCAGGTACACGAGGGGGGGCTCGCGGGGACCGAGGAGGCGGCCGCGCTGCAGCACGCCGCGCGCCTCACCGCGCAGCACGTGGCCGCGCAGCAGCAGCGCCAGCACACCGAGCACCAGGTACACGAGGGGGGGCTCGCGGGGACCGAGGAGGCGGCCGCGCTGCAGCACGCCGCGCGCCTCACCGCGCAGCACGTGGCCGCGCAGCAGCAGCGCCAGCACACCGAGCACCAGGTACACGAGGGGGGGCTCGCGGGGACCGAGGAGGCGGCCGCGCTGCAGCACGCCGCGCGCCTCACCGCGCAGCACGTGGCCGCGCAGCAGCAGCGCCAGCACACCGAGCACCAGGTACACGAGGGGGGGCTCGCGGGGACCGAGGAGGCGGCCGCGCTGCAGCACGCCGCGCGCCTCACCGCGCAGCACGTGGCCGCGCAGCAGCAGCGCCAGCACACCGAGCACCAGGTACACGAGGGGGGGCTCGCGGGGACCGAGGAGGCGGCCGCGCTGCAGCACGCCGCGCGCCTCACCGCGCAGCACGTGGCCGCGCAGCAGCAGCGCCAGCACACCGAGCACCAGGTACACGAGGGGGGGCTCGCGGGGACCGAGGAGGCGGCCGCGCTGCAGCACGCCGCGCGCCTCACCGCGCAGCACGTGGCCGCGCAGCAGCAGCGCCAGCACACCGAGCACCAGGTACACGAGGGGGGGCTCGCGGGGACCGAGGAGGCGCGCCTCACCGCGCTGCAGCACGCCGCGCGCCTCACCGCGCAGCACGTGGCCGCGCAGCAGCAGCGCCAGCACACCGAGCACCAGGTACACGAGGGGGGGCTCGCGGGGACCGAGGAGGCGGCCGCGCTGCAGCACGCCGCGCGCCTCACCGCGCAGCACGTGGCCGCGCAGCAGCAGCGCCAGCACACCGAGCACCAGGTACACGAGGGGGGGCTCGCGGGGACCGAGGAGGCGCGCCTCACCGCGCTGCAGCACGCCGCGCGCCTCACCGCGCAGCACGTGGCCGCGCAGCAGCAGCGCCAGCACACCGAGCACCAGGTACACGAGGGGGGGCTCGCGGGGACCGAGGAGGCGGCCGCGCTGCAGCACGCCGCGCGCCTCACCGCGCAGCACGTGGCCGCGCAGCAGCAGCGCCAGCACACCGAGCACCAGGTACACGAGGGGGGGCTCGCGGGGACCGAGGAGGCGCGCCTCACCGCGCTGCAGCACGCCGCGCGCCTCACCGCGCAGCACGTGGCCGCGCAGCAGCAGCGCCAGCACACCGAGCACCAGGTACACGAGGGGGGGCTCGCGGGGACCGAGGAGGCGGCCGCGCTGCAGCACGCCGCGCGCCTCACCGCGCAGCACGTGGCCGCGCAGCAGCAGCGCCAGCACACCGAGCACCAGGTACACGAGGGGGGGCTCGCGGGGACCGAGGAGGCGCGCCTCACCGCGCTGCAGCACGCCGCGCGCCTCACCGCGCAGCACGTGGCCGCGCAGCAGCAGCGCCAGCACACCGAGCACCAGGTACACGAGGGGGGGCTCGCGGGGACCGAGGAGGCGGCCGCGCTGCAGCACGCCGCGCGCCTCACCGCGCAGCACGTGGCCGCGCAGCAGCAGCGCCAGCACACCGAGCACCAGGTACACGAGGGGGGGCTCGCGGGGACCGAGGAGGCGGCCGCGCTGCAGCACGCCGCGCGCCTCACCGCGCAGCACGTGGCCGCGCAGCAGCAGCGCCAGCACACCGAGCACCAGGTACACGAGGGGGGGCTCGCGGGGACCGAGGAGGCGGCCGCGCTGCAGCACGCCGCGCGCCTCACCGCGCAGCACGTGGCCGCGCAGCAGCAGCGCCAGCACACCGAGCACCAGGTACACGAGGGGGGGCTCGCGGGGACCGAGGAGGCGGCCGCGCTGCAGCACGCCGCGCGCCTCACCGCGCAGCACGTGGCCGCGCAGCAGCAGCGCCAGCACACCGAGCACCAGGTACACGAGGGGGGGCTCGCGGGGACCGAGGAGGCGGCCGCGCTGCAGCACGCCGCGCGCCTCACCGCGCAGCACGTGGCCGCGCAGCAGCAGCGCCAGCACACCGAGCACCAGGTACACGAGGGGGGGCTCGCGGGGACCGAGGAGGCGGCCGCGCTGCAGCACGCCGCGCGCCTCACCGCGCAGCACGTGGCCGCGCAGCAGCAGCGCCAGCACACCGAGCACCAGGTACACGAGGGGGGGCTCGCGGGGACCGAGGAGGCGGCCGCGCTGCAGCACGCCGCGCGCCTCACCGCGCAGCACGTGGCCGCGCAGCAGCAGCGCCAGCACACCGAGCACCAGGTACACGAGGGGGGGCTCGCGGGGACCGAGGAGGCGGCCGCGCTGCAGCACGCCGCGCGCCTCACCGCGCAGCACGTGGCCGCGCAGCAGCAGCGCCAGCACACCGAGCACCAGGTACACGAGGGGGGGCTCGCGGGGACCGAGGAGGCGGCCGCGCTGCAGCACGCCGCGCGCCTCACCGCGCAGCACGTGGCCGCGCAGCAGCAGCGCCAGCACACCGAGCACCAGGTACACGAGGGGGGGCTCGCGGGGACCGAGGAGGCGGCCGCGCTGCAGCACGCCGCGCGCCTCACCGCGCAGCACGTGGCCGCGCAGCAGCAGCGCCAGCACACCGAGCACCAGGTACACGAGGGGGGCTCGCGGGGACCGAGGAGGCGGCCGCGCTGCAGCACGCCGCGCGCCTCACCGCGCAGCACGTGGCCGCGCAGCAGCAGCGCCAGCACACCGAGCACCAGGTACACGAGGGTGGACTTGCAGTGACCGACACTTGTTAGCTACTGATCCTTGGCTGCTCCAATGTTGCCGACCCCTGAGTGACTCGAACTAGACTGATATTAAGAGCCCTTATGAGTTAAAAAACGCTCATCTATTTAGGCCATTTTCTATTTGAACTTACACGTATTTTGACATTTTCTCATTGTTACTATCTAGAACAGGACTATTACTGCCTAATGTCATAAATTTTGAAAGTATTTTTTGGATTTTTCACTAAGAAATATCGTTTCAAACATGACTCCGGAACCACCATTTTGAAACTAATGACGGCTTTTTCCGCTTAAATTCTACTACGCACAATAAAATCAAAAAATTACTGTGTTACTATCTAAAACTTTTATGCAGTCATCGTATCCTTTAGTCACTTTATTGGTATTATCAATATTTTTCTCATAATTTGAAATCAAAATATTTTAAAACGTATTAGGCCTCTTTAAATACTGTAATATCCTCCAGGCGCAGGCGCTGGCGGCAGACAACGCGGCGCTGCGCGAGCGCGTGGCGGACTTGGAAGCAGAAGTCGCTAAACTGAGGGGAGCGCTCGCGGAGGAGGCGGAGCGGAGGAACAAGGAGAGCCGCGTGCTAGCCAGGAAGGTACTCTTGTGTGGCTTCAGACCTTGCCTTACCTTTTGATAAGATGAGATTAGGGTCAAATCCAATCCCCCATACTTTAATTATCAACAAAATCACCATTAGATTTCATTTATCTTGTTGCTATTTGTATTTGTGAGTTTCTGAAATTTGCTCATACTTCTATTTTTTACACCACTCACACCGTTATTACGCACTCATTTGGTTACCAATCAAAGATGGCGACAAGACGGCTCTTAAGGAATTCGAATCGAACAACCGTTAGCTAATTTCTGTTGGGTACAGCGCCATCTAGTTGTCCACAAACACGATATCGTCCTAAACATCTATTTAAGGTGCTAATATGTTAAGCAAAGCTGTTGAATCTCCTAGAATAAATAAAAAAAATAAAAATTAGTAGGGGTTTTAATTGTATCATATTTTGAGTAGATAAGTAGGTCAATAGATTTTGGAGCTATTGTGACGGGGTGTTGAGACTGTACACAGTAAGGGTCGGTTGCATCAACATACGATCACAGGTCGGTCATCGTCAGATATGGCGCCGGCAGCTGTCCTCCCATAGAAACTTGTCAAACTTTTCGTACAATCAGATTTTAACGAACACCGCTTACAATTACAGACGGTTTGGTACAACCCACCCTAAGTTTCCCTCTTCAGAGATCAATTAAAGTATACAAGAAGTGGCTGTGCAGTAGTGCATCCAAAACATACACTAAGAGTGGGTTGCATCAAACCGTCTGTAATCGTAAGCGGTGTTCGTTTTTATCTGATTGTATGGAAAGTTTGACAAGTTTCTATGGGGTGACAGCTGCCGGCGCCATATTTGATGATGATCGACCTGTGATCGTATGTTGGTGCAGTCGGGCCTAAGGGTTCAGGTGCGGTTCGACGCCATTGATAGATCGTGGCAAAATCTTGTAGTGGACGGAAGAACTTTGATATACTTTGGATTTATGTTTCGTCCCGTAATTTGGCTTTTAAACAGTTTGACGTTATTATTCATAAAATAATTACATTTTTTAGGATCATAGATTAGGATTTCTCATTGATCTACGCTGTAGTTTAGCATTTCTTTGTTAATTGTATTTTTAGGTCTCTTTTTATTTAAAAAGTTTCTTAGGGATCTTACATTTAGTTTGTATATTAACTAAAAATGTTGCTAAATATGATATTTGTTAACAGTCGTTAGTGATTTAGTTACATGTAATTAGTGAAAAATATAGGAAACTGTAGGTGTTGTTATATTGCTATTATATAGCTATTAGCTAATTACCGTGTATATATTTATAAGATCACTTCTCCTTATTAGAAGAAAAGACAAATAAAATCAATGTGTTGCTCTGTAACCAAAGATTTATTACGTCAGCTATGTTTGACTATTCTACTATATAAACAACTAAATATCTCACTATACCTACCTGTAACCAAAGAAACGACATTAATTGTTAGTTTGTCCATCAGTAAATTAATCCTCTATACAATATTTCATTTAAGTTAAATGTTTTTCCTTGCGCCATATGTGACAGCATATTTTAAAATGACATCGCTGTCGGAGCCGCGCGCAGCTTAATCATAGGTTGAATAAAATAAGATTAAATACTGTTTACATATTTAAGACTGTTTCTAAAAAAAAGTGATTGAGAGTTGATTGTGCGCAGGTGGCGGAGCTGCAGGAGGAGGTGGCGGAGGCGGCCAAGCGGCTGGAGTGGGAGAAGGGGGAGAACGGCGTGCTCAAGAAGAAGCACGCCAGCCACGTCAAGGTAGCTCCCTGCGCAGACTGAGACCGGCTACGGCCAGGTGCGTGTCATATCCTGGCAGGGTCGCCATGTACTATTAGTACAGGATGGTGGGTGCAGGATATGAGACGTGAGGCAAACTCAGTGTTGCTGGTAGTAGAGTCTTTTATTAATATCGGACCTAACTATATATACACTTTAGGTTGCGCTGAAGCAATATGCGTTTATGTCGCAGTAAACTATTGTTACTGCTAAACATCAAAGTGTAGTTTCATTTTCCGAGCGTTTTCTCCAGAATTTTATTATATACATTGTAATTAAAGTTCTGCTCTTGTTAATGAATCGTTTTGGGCATTTCTTGTCATTTATTATTTAGAATTCAATACTTAATCTAAACCACCACAGTGACACTGACAACAGTGACAACCTATGATTAAAATTATTGCGAGTGTGAGAAATTAGTTCCAATGAAATGTCGCAACATGGCGCACGGTCACATGTACATTTCTGGTCGGGCTTTAACTCTTCTAATGCTGCTGTTTTGAGAAAATAAATTGACATTCTGATATATATTCTATGTTGTATGTGTATGTGTGTGTTCTATGTCCATTTGAGATGTAGGCGTGTAAGTAAAAAGGTGAAAGTGAATTCCATAACAAACGTGACGGTTTGTGTGAAATCAGGAGCTGAACCGCGAGCTGCAGCGCGCGCTGAAGCGCGTGGAGCAGCTGGAGGCCAAGCAGCCGCCCACGCAGCCCTCCACGCGCGCAGGTAACGCTCACCCCGCTCCCTCCACGCGCGCAGGTAACGCTCACCCCGCTCCCTCCACGCGCGCAAGTAACGCTCACTCCGCTCCCTCCACGCGCGCCGGTAACGCTCACCCCGCTCCACCACGCGCGCAGGTACCCCACTCCGCTCCCTCCACGCGCGCAGGTACCCCACCCCGCTCCCTCCACGCGCGCAGGTACCCCACCCCGCTCCCTCCACGCGCGCAGGTACCCCACCCCGCTCCCTCCACGCGCGCAGGTACCCCACCCCGCTCCCTCCACGCGCGCAGGTACCCCACCCCGCTCCCTCCACGCGCGCAGGTACCCCACCCCGCTCCCTCCACGCGCGCAGGTACCCCACCCCGCTCCCTCCACGCGCGCAGGTACCCCACCCCGCTCCCTCCACGCGCGCAGGTAACGCTCACCCCGCTCCCTCCACGCGCGCAGGTAACGCTCACCCCGCTCCCTCCACGCGCGCAGGTAACGCTCACCCCGCTCCCTCCACGCGCGCAAGTAACGCTCACTCCGCTCCCTCCACGCGCGCCGGTAACGCTCACCCCGCTCCACCACGCGCGCAGGTACCCCACTCCGCTCCCTCCACGCGCGCAGGTACCCCACCCCGCTCCCTCCACGCGCGCAGGTACCCCACCCCGCTCCCTCCACGCGCGCAGGTACCCCACCCCGCTCCCTCCACGCGCGCAGGTACCCCACCCCGCTCCCTCCACGCGCGCAGGTACCCCACCCCGCTCCCTCCACGCGCGCAGGTACCCCACCCCGCTCCCTCCACGCGCGCAGGTACCCCACCCCGCTCCCTCCACGCGCGCAGGTACCCCACCCCGCTCCCTCCACGCGCGCAGGTAACGCTCACCCCGCTCCCTCCACGCGCGCAAGTAACGCTCACCCCGCTCCCTCCACGCGCGCAAGTAACGCTCACTCCGCTCCCTCCACGCGCGCCGGTAACGCTCACCCCGCTCCACCACGCGCGCAGGTACCCCACTCCGCTCCCTCCACGCGCGCAGGTACCCCACCCCGCTCCCTCCACGCGCGCAGGTACCCCACCCCGCTCCCTCCACGCGCGCAGGTACCCCACCCCGCTCCCTCCACGCGCGCAGGTAACGCTCACCCCGCTCCCTCCACGCGCGCAAGTAACGCTCACCCCGCTCCCTCCACGCGCGCAAGTAACGCTCACTCCGCTCCCTCCACGCGCGCCGGTAACGCTCACCCCGCTCCACCACGCGCGCAGGTACCCCACTCCGCTCCCTCCACGCGCGCAGGTACCCCACCCCGCTCCCTCCACGCGCGCAGGTACCCCACCCCGCTCCCTCCACGCGCGCAGGTACCCCACCCCGCTCCCTCCACGCGCGCAGGTACCCCACCCCGCTCCCTCCACGCGCGCAGGTACCGCTCACCCCGCTCTATATATTCATGCTCATCACACAAATAAATGCCCTGAGGGGTAGAACGAAGTTCGAATATATGTCTCTCTGTCGCACGAATTAGCAAGTGCGACAGAGAGATATATATTTAGTTGGCCCTCTGACCGGGATTCGAACCCGCGACCTCCAGCTTCGTAGGCAGGGTCACTACCACTAGGGTAAAGCGGTCGTCGATACAAAGTAAAGTGGTCGGTTGCGCACGCGCAGGGTCGGTGACGTCGCTGAGCAGCGGCGAGAGCGCGGCCGCCGACGAGCGCCTGCCCGGGCCCGACGCGCTGCCCGACATACAGGTACGTGTATTTAAAATAAATATTGTTTTTTATTTTTTTTATTTATTTAGAAACAAACGGTCTTAAAAAACATAAGTAACTTAGCTGTGGCTATGTGAGTAATAACATACTAGACCTATAGTCTCATACATTACAATACAATTACAATTAGATATTTATGTTATTTTTAATTCTAAAATATGACCGGCATCATATTAATAAATAAATAAATATTAGAGGACAATCTTACATAAATCGAACTAGCCCCACAGTAAGCTCAAGAAGGCTTGTGTTATGGGTACTAGACGACGATATATTTAATAGATATAAATACTTAAATACATAGAAAACATCCAAGACTCAGAAACAAATATTCATGCTCATCACACAAATATTTGCCCTGGCCGGGATTCGAACCCAGGACCGTCAGCTTCACAGGCAGGTGCACTACCCACTAGGCTAAACCGGTCGTCATTACGTCACGTACTTATGTACACTGTGCACACCGCACATCTGTACCTCTAGTATAAGTGTTTTCGGTTGCACCAACACACGATCACGGGCCGGTCATCGTCAAATATGGCGCCGGCAGCTGTTATCACATAGAAACTTGTCAAACTTTCCATACAATCAGATTTTAACGAACACGTTTGTGTTTAGTCTCAATTTGTATGAGAACGCGAGGAGCGCCTCTTGTGGCCTTTGGTGGTAACTAATTTTTGCCATACAAATTGGGATTAAGGGTGGGTTGCACCAAACCACCTGTAATGTAAGCGGTGTTCGTTAAAATCTGATTGTATGGAAAGTTTGACAAGTTTCTATGGGGTGACAGCTGCGGGCGCCATATTTGACGATGACCGGCCTGTGATCGTATGTTGGTGCAACCGAGCCTAAATGCGAACGCGTTCGGTTGTGTTTTTTTTCGAAAAAACTTATACTAGAGGTACTAACGTTAAGGCGAGACCGAATAATAACCGAATATTCAGCGCATCCATAATCTTGTCAGAGTTCCCAAGGCATTATTCAATATTTTGTTGGGTTATTGTGTTTTTTGTTTTTTTTTTCAGTCTGCAGTGTTTTTTGTGTAATGTAATACAGCATAGCTAACGAACACTGAAATCGCTCTTTACTAATTCACACGCAGGCGTGACGTCACGTACACTGTTGTGTGGAAGAAAAGAAAATTGTCGTTTTTGTCGTGAAATATTGCGTTGATGTACATAATTGCCGTAGAATTTCTTATTTATTGAAACATGAGAATGCTATTGATAACTTTCAATTCACATTAGGCCAATAAACAAAATGTTTTTGCGAATGTTTCCCCCATTTATTTTTATGATTGTTATTAATTTGTCTAGTTTACTATTTACTGTGAGAATTTGATGGTTTCCTAATTTATATCCGTATAACCACACTGTGTTATAATTTGTATCATGAGCCATCATCCCTATCATATCTTTGTGTTATTCTGTGCCGGACCGGGACTGTAGGGGCAGTCGGCACGTTCGATAGCTCGAGAGAATGAGAGGGATTGATCGTCTTGAAGAGAAAACACTGACTCTAAATAAAACTATATTTGACACTAGAATTAAATTAAATGGAATTACTTTAAAAAATACTAATTTAAACAGACTTTCACTATTAAAACTTCTTCCCAGTAGCACGTGGTCGTTCCGGCGTCTCGAAGCAGTAAGCGATGATTCAATGAGTGAGAGAATGGCTCGGCGCTGTGAGCGCCGTTATTATATTCGCGCTTGATTGTCCGCACTTTGATCGTATGTGATCGCGGTGTGTGGGCGAAGTGTGGGCCAATCAGCGTGCGGGACGAACACGTGCTGTACATTATTAAGTATGCGATGGTGTAGCCGGTTACATATTATATAAATGTTCCTAATTTCGGCTTATTTCGCATATTATGCCTGAAGGGCATTTTTACCTACCTATTTATTTTATTGTGCCTGAAGGGCGTTTCACCTAAGTAGGTCAATAAATGTAGGCAAAGGGGGAATTATTTAATATTATGCTACTGATAATTTATACAATTATAATGTATCCTAGGCATAAACTTATACTACGTCCGATGTCTATTTAATATTATGTTGCTAATAATCTATACAATTATAATGTATCTTAGGTATAAACTTATACTACGTCCGGCACATATTCCATCACATTGTTTGAAAAAACAACAAACTTGGACCGTACTTCCCGCGCCTCGGCGATAATGTACTATGTAGTATGAAGTGTAATTTATCATTCCACGCTGCCAGGAGTCGCCACAGAACACAACGGTAAGAACGATATTGAAACAGACGTTTTTGATTCCAGATTAAAAACCCGAATATTTTCAATAAGTTACTGAATAAGGTGTGCATTGCAAAGTTGTTTATTTTGTAGTTTGAAAAATATAGTTTGTTGTAATTAGCAAGTAGGCATTAGTGTCACCTCTAATAGATACTTAAATGAGGAGCAATGACTGTAATACATATTTAAGTGAGGAAGATAAATCATGCGAGTTTCAGTAATTTGTGGTAATCCATATTGAAAGGGACCTTATGGCGGCCGGCACTTACGCCTTTATTGCCGCTGTTCCAATACAATAGGGAATAGGTGCAACGTAAGCGCCTGCCGCCATAAGGTCCCTTTCGATGTGGATTATCACATTTGATGACACTGTAGCGACCGTACGTATGTACTTGAGATAACACCAAAGGTAAATACTAAAACAGCAACACGCACTCATAAGAATGAAGGAAAGAAATATTTATTTGGTACAAATTGTTTATACATACTAGTAAATTATAAATAGGTACTTATTTAGTACCAAAATGGGTGCCGCTCAGCATAGTATCACGAAAATCGTGACACTATGCTGATTTTCAGGGCAACCAGAAAACAACATAAAATTATAAAACAGTAAACATGAGAGAGCTGTCCTTAACATACAACATGACGTTGATAATGTTGGAAATGTGTAGCCATACAAAATAATATTTTGTACATGCACATACAAGCTAAATAGTTGATTATAATACTGAACTTACATGAAGCTAACTATACACTATGAAACATAACACGGAACATATGCTTAGGTATTAGCAATTTGCTTTCCTGTTAAATATCTTTTGAAATTGTGTTTGAAGGAGGCAATAGACCTACACGCTCATACACAGACACGCGACATACATTCCAACACACAAACACATCCTCCTCACCTATATATAAACGTAGAGTAGAATTTAAAGTGAGTCTTAGTTCGGCACTCTCGAGAGTTTTATTTGCACCTTATATATAACCGAACTTGTAAGTAGCAAATTATTTAACGTATATAGTATTTGTAATATTTGAACTCATTAAATTACTCTACTCATATTCTTCTAAAATGCAAAAAAGAATACAAAATTGTACACGATTGAACGTAAATTGGAATACTATCAGCGCAATGGCATTTTTTGTAATCATTATTTCGATTTCATTAGTTAGTTTTTAGTTTAGCCTGTTTTCCTGAAAGTCTGACTCCATATTTTTAAAGTTCAAAAATTGAAAATTGAAATCGGTTTATCTGATAAAGAATTGTTCTTGAAAAACTACCATACATACAAAGTTATTCAGACGCACAAATTTATATCAAAAGTCGCCGATAGATGGCGCTGTACCCATGGCGTCCAATTTCCACACCATGTTGTTGAGATTTTCCTGATTTAATAGGGTTGGAACCGGTACACATCTGTATACGGAACCCTCGGTGCGCTACGTGGGTTGCACCAAACCGTCTGTAATCGTAAGCGGTGTTCGTTAAAATCTGATTGTATGGGAAAGTTTGACAAGTTTGTATGGGATGACAGCTGCCGGCGCCGTATTTGACGGTGACCGGCCTATGATCGTATGTCGGTGCCACCGAGCCTAAGTCGTACATGCGCATGCGCAGGCGCGGGAGCCGGACCGGCAGGCGCTGGTGGAGCGCATCGTGTCGCTGCAGCGCGCGGCGGCGCGGCGCGCGGAGCGCTGCGAGTTCCTGGAGGAGCACGCGCGCCAGCTGACGGACGAACTGCGCGGAAAGGTAGGCGCGCATCTATCCATACTTGTGTACTAATATTATAAACTAGCGACCCGCCCCGACTTCGCACGGGTGCAATGCTGATGCATGTATTATACATATAAACCTTCCCCTTCAGTCACTCTATCTATTAAAAAAAACCCCATCAAAATCCGTTGCGTAGTTTTAAAGATTTAAACATACATAGGGATATAGGGATAGAGAAAGCGATTTTATTTTATACTATGTAGTGATGCGACAGTGTCTATCTGTCTGTGTTTTAACTCTTGACGCTTAAACCGCTGAACCGATTGAGATGAAATTTGGTATGGAGATAGATTGAGTCCTGGGGAAGAACATAGGATATTTTTGGAACAGTCATAAAGAAAGGTATTCTAGATGCATAGACCATGTTTTTTTTTTCTGTGAAAAATAACAGATAGTAAGTGGTTCATAATTTGAAAGTCTACTGAATTTGTCAAGTGGGGTGTCACATGAAAGGTTTTGAGTTGCACATTCAGAAACATTTTTTTATTTATTTTTATGTTGAGTCACTTTCTATTTATGAAGGAAAATGTAAATAACCCTCGGTGCGCGAGTCGGACTCGAACTTGATCGGTTTTTTCTCTATGCAGTCAAATTTCACTCGCAATCCACGAATGGTCGCTTCTCCTAGCTACGAGGAGACGCGGATGGACGCGTCCTAGATAGATGTATAAAGAATATACTTAATCGCATATATAAAAAAACTGCATCAAAAAAATACAGATTTATACATCAAAAATATTAATGGCAGATAACACTGCGCATTTTGATGTGCAATTAATATTTTAACTGGCAAAGTAGCAGTTTTAGATTGCTAGTATTTTTTGATGTCCCATTAACTATTTTTTTTTATTTACTTTTTTTAACTGCCAGCCGATAAACCGTATGTGTCGTTGTTGCAGTCGCGGCTGCTGCGGCACCTGCTGCCCAACCTGCCGGCGCAGGCGCTCGCCTCCACCGCCAGCGACTCCCACAAGGTAAAATAGGCCTTCATAGCGACGCGTAAAGTTGTAATTCGTTTGCCGGGTCACCCCCTAGTGTCCTCCACCCCCAGACAAGATAACCAGCTACAGCCGAAAGGATGCTGGAAAGAACCGCTAAAAAAGACATGTGAAGTCCTAATTCGATTGCAGTATTGTCGTAAGTTATAGAAGCAGATTGGTGCTGTGATCGTGTAAGAATTCGATTTTGTTCACAAATTCTGAAGTTAACAAACTTTGATATTTGTAAACAAAATCGAATCAAAAATTAAAATCAAAACATTTATTCTGCAAATAGGCCTCAAGGGCACTTTTACAAGTCAAAATCTATCTAGGTACATCAAATAAAAATAATACAATAATCAAAGTATCATTAATTAAATGTAGTGTTACATGTCAAAAATAAGACTAAGAAACTAATAACAATCGAATTGTTTGTCATAACAAAATTACAGCCAAAAACAGTTGCTTCTTGCAATGTTTTCCCGGTATAAAAATGTATTATTTATTTACTTTCTCACTGCTATTGGATAGTTGAACACTACCCGATATTTATTTTCATGTCCTCTGTACCACAATATTAATATGTTTTGCCAATTCACGCTGACGATATTTGTAGCCGAAAAGGAGACTAACAAAGGTAAGTTTATAAACCAATGTAACAGGAAATTGTTGTACCTAGATACAAATTGGAATGAAAAGGCGTAAGTAAAATCGCACCTCATAGTCAATCCGCCATTACTTATGCTCAAGTCGCGTACGGATTTGAGGCAGCCTCAGGCTGAGGCACGCACGGAAAACAAGCGAGGTTTGCTCAAATTCGTACGCTCTTTTTGAACCTGGCTGTGGCTTTATAGGCCGGGCCCAATAAAGCGATAGGAGTGCGCGGTTGGAGAGTAGCCTAGGGAAAATCCAGGGGAAAACCTCCGACACGACCACGCGGGCGGTTTAAACACTGGAATACACTAACCCTCTTATTCTAAAACTCTCATCAAACCTCTCTCTCTTCCATTTAAGAGTACGTTACTCTTGTCGGTGGAGCAATCGCCAGCCGTTTCTGTCCTCCGCTAACTCCTTTACTTTCTGATATGACATGACCTTAACCTTCTCTTTTATTTGCTCAAAGTAGTTTCTTCTTGGCCTTCCTCTTCCTCTCTTTCCTTCAATCTTTCCTTCTATAATGGTCTTAAGGAAAAGGTCATGTCTTAGCAGATGGCCCATCATTACTCCTCTTCTATTTTCTATGGTTGTCAATATTTGTCTTTTTTCGTTTATTCTTGACAACACTTGTTCATTCGTCACTTTTTCCGTCCACTTTATGCCTTCCATTCTACGCCAACACCACATCTCGAAAGCTTCTAATCCCTCCCTCTCTCTTTGTGTCAGTGTCCACGTTTCACTGCCGTATAGTGCTATACTCCAAATATATGACTTTATAAAACGTTTCCTGGTTTTAACGGAGATTTTTGATTTTAAAATGAACTTTTTCCTGTTAAAAGCCTGTTTGGCCATAGCTATTCTTGCTTTAATGTCTTGATTACATCTGGATTGGCTATTGATAATGCTATGTATCAAACCTACTTTAGCTAAAATGCGCTTAATATTCGTTTGTCTTTATCTGTCACTTTGACATTTGTGTTTGTGGGAAAGGGACAAAACACATTTTAGTTAGCAGAGGTTTGTTAATTTTTATGAATTGCGCTCCAGTGAGATTGGTTGAGCGGCTTCAACCAATCTGAAGTGTGAGTGGAATCGAGCCACTGGGAGTTTTGTCTCTGGTTCACTAAATCTAGCCTAGCTGAGAAGAGTCCAGCAAGAAATCTACTCAGATTCGTACGCGGCTCACGCGCCGTGCGGCTCGCAGCGAGCCGGCCCGATCAGGACTTTTGTCCGTGATTTGTTTCGTATTGGGTCAATAACTTTTTCTTGTTTTTATTCTGTCAGCGAGGAGACAACAGTAACCATGTTTCTTAGAAAAATGTTTATAATATAGACTCCAAGTATGCTCAGGAGATGACCCATGTCCAAATGGATTTATGCTTATCGCTTAAACTCATGTTTGGTAGATTTAAACCCTATAAAATCACAGTTTTAAAGAGTGACTCAAGAGACGTAACCATGGTTACGACCAACAAAGAATAGTTGATCCACCCTAATTATTCTCAGACGAACTATTTTTTTTTTTAATTAGAAATTAGGTAAACAAAAAAGCAGTGGTCATAAACACATTCACACACTGAATTGCGCGAAAGATCAGAATAAGTGACAGTTTACTATGACAAATTACTTTTTAAGTCCCGAACCGACTTCTTACAATTACAATTTTTCTTTGGAGTTTTATTGTACAACCTTTTAGGTGAATGAACCGAAACGTACGTAAGTCTAAATATGAACACATTTCTTCGTAATAGAGAATGGCTGTTGCGCTATAAAGAGTTTATCAATGTGTGGTTTTTAAGGTAAACCAACCAAATTGTGCTCACTTCTATTTTATAGGGAGGGTGTCATAAATAGTTTATATTGTATTTAAAAAGATAATAAGTAAATATAAGTTATGACAAATTTTGAATAACATTATATGAATAAAATGTAAGCATGAAATGATGGTTTTAATATTTTGATTATTTGACACGTTTACGCAAAACGTACCTGATAAAAAACCTCGTAAGTCGTTCTCTGTCATTCTTTCTAATGCTAAAATAAAATAAAAAATAGACCCGACATAATATCACTACTGAGCTAGATGGCCGTATACAGATTCATATAATAACGACATAGAAAGGCACGTAATTTGTTGTCCTTCTCACATAGTTTGTTTGTTTATAGGTTCAGTTTTTTTTTCCTCAAACT
Source organism: Epiblema foenella (assembly GCA_963556455.1). Classification (NCBI taxonomy): domain Eukaryota; kingdom Metazoa; phylum Arthropoda; class Insecta; order Lepidoptera; family Tortricidae; genus Epiblema; species Epiblema foenella. Next base: position 10,900,606 of record OY747119.1, on the reverse strand, counting down.
ATTTGATATATTAATGTTAAGGTGGTTATTTATTTTAACCCGACAGCCATTGTGAATAAGTTTTGAATTTAGCAGCATAAGAACTTCTCCGAACCTCTTGGTGGCGCGCATATACATAATTTTTCATTTAAGGTATTATGTATTTTCGCTCATCGTAGACGCAAGACCAGATGCACCAAGTAAGTCGTGGGTTTTCGTCGAAGAAATACTCCATTTCCGGGGACCACCATCTTTTAGCATGTTATTGGACTGAACTCTGAAATCGCTGGGAAATAATCTCTTAAGAGGTCGGTCTATCGAGTAATGACGTCATCGAAGTTGTTGCCGCCGCGTTTGGAAGATATTGTCGCCGGCAGTTTCGGGGTCCTGTTGACATGACTAACAACATACTAAAAGTTGACGCTGGTTTCCGAAAGTGAAGCATCTTTCCGTAACAACAAGTACTATTCTCGTTTGCACCTGTATAATAATTAGGATGCGCATGTTTCCAGAAAGAGATCGCTCAGCTGGGCGGCGGCGCGATGGCGGCGCTCTGGGGCGGCGACCCGGCCGGCCTGTCGCTCGAACTGTCGCTCGAGATGAACAAGCGGCTGCAGAGCGTGCTCGAGGACACGCTGCTCAAGAACATCACCCTCAAGGTGTGTACCAGCACCACAGGTGACAGAGCTCGCTCAGCTGTGGGCGGCGACCCGGCCGGCCTGTCGCTCGAACTGTCGCTCGAGATGAACAAGCGGCTGCAGAGCGTGCTCGAGGACACGCTGCTCAAGAACATCACCCTCAAGGTGTGTACCAGCATCACAGGTGACAGAGCTCGCTCAGCTGTGGGCGGCGACCCGGCCGGCCTGTCGCTCGAACTGTCGCTCGAGATGAACAAGCGGCTGCAGAGCGTGCTCGAGGACACGCTGCTCAAGAACATCACCCTCAAGGTGTGTACCAGCACCACAGGTGACAGAGCTCGCTCAGCTGTGGGCGGCGACCCGGCCGGCCTGTCGCTCGAACTGTCGCTCGAGATGAACAAGCGGCTGCAGAGCGTGCTCGAGGACACGCTGCTCAAGAACATCACCCTCAAGGTGTGTACCAGCACCACAGGTGACAGAGCTCGCTCAGCTGTGGGCGGCGACCCGGCCGGCCTGTCGCTCGAACTGTCGCTCGAGATGAACAAGCGGCTGCAGAGCGTGCTCGAGGACACGCTGCTCAAGAACATCACCCTCAAGGTGTGTACCAGCATCACAGGTGACAGAGCTCGCTCAGCTGTGGGCGGCGACCCGGCCGGCCTGTCGCTCGAACTGTCGCTCGAGATGAACAAGCGGCTGCAGAGCGTGCTCGAGGACACGCTGCTCAAGAACATCACCCTCAAGGTGTGTACCAGCATCACAGGTGACAGAGCTCGCTCAGCTGTGGGCGGCGACCCGGCCGGCCTGTCGCTCGAACTGTCGCTCGAGATGAACAAGCGGCTGCAGAGCGTGCTCGAGGACACGCTGCTCAAGAACATCACCCTCAAGGTGTGTACCAGCACCACAGGTGACAGAGCTCGCTCAGCTGTGGGCGGCGACCCGGCCGGCCTGTCGCTCGAACTGTCGCTCGAGATGAACAAGCGGCTGCAGAGCGTGCTCGAGGACACGCTGCTCAAGAACATCACCCTCAAGGTGTGTACCAGCATCACAGGTGACAGAGCTCGCTCAGCTGTGGGCGGCGACCCGGCCGGCCTGTCGCTCGAACTGTCGCTCGAGATGAACAAGCGGCTGCAGAGCGTGCTCGAGGACACGCTGCTCAAGAACATCACCCTCAAGGTGTGTACCAGCATCACAGGTGACAGAGCTCGCTCAGCTGTGGGCGGCGACCCGGCCGGCCTGTCGCTCGAACTGTCGCTCGAGATGAACAAGCGGCTGCAGAGCGTGCTCGAGGACACGCTGCTCAAGAACATCACGCTCAAGGTGTGTACCAGCATCACAGGTGACAGAGCTCGCTCAGCTGTGGGCGGCGACCCGGCCGGCCTGTCGCTCGAACTGTCGCTCGAGATGAACAAGCGGCTGCAGAGCGTGCTCGAGGACACGCTGCTCAAGAACATCACCCTCAAGGTGTGTACCAGCACCACAGGTGACAGAGCTCGCTCAGCTGTGGGCGGCGACCCGGCCGGCCTGTCGCTCGAACTGTCGCTCGAGATGAACAAGCGGCTGCAGAGCGTGCTCGAGGACACGCTGCTCAAGAACATCACCCTCAAGGTGTGTACCAGCACCACAGGTGACAGAGCTCGCTCAGCTGTGGGCGGCGACCCGGCCGGCCTGTCGCTCGAACTGTCGCTCGAGATGAACAAGCGGCTGCAGAGCGTGCTCGAGGACACGCTGCTCAAGAACATCACGCTCAAGGTGTGTACCAGCATCACAGGTGACAGAGCTCGCTCAGCTGTGGGCGGCGACCCGGCCGGCCTGTCGCTCGAACTGTCGCTCGAGATGAACAAGCGGCTGCAGAGCGTGCTCGAGGACACGCTGCTCAAGAACATCACGCTCAAGGTGTGTACCAGCATCACAGGTGACAGAGCTCGCTCAGCTGTGGGCGGCGACCCGGCCGGCCTGTCGCTCGAACTGTCGCTCGAGATGAACAAGCGGCTGCAGAGCGTGCTCGAGGACACGCTGCTCAAGAACATCACCCTCAAGGTGTGTACCAGCATCACAGGTGACAGAGCTCGCTCAGCTGTGGGCGGCGACCCGGCCGGCCTGTCGCTCGAACTGTCGCTCGAGATGAACAAGCGGCTGCAGAGCGTGCTCGAGGACACGCTGCTCAAGAACATCACGCTCAAGGTGTGTACCAGCATCACAGGTGACAGAGCTCGCTCAGCTGTGGGCGGGACCCGGCCGGCCTGTCGCTCGAACTGTCGCTCGAGATGAACAAGCGGCTGCAGAGCGTGCTCGAGGACACGCTGCTCAAGAACATCACCCTCAAGGTGTGTACCAGCATCACAGGTGGCAGAGCTCACTCAGCTGTGGGCGGGACCCGGCCGGCCTGTCGCTCGAACTGTCGCTCGAGATGAACAAGCGCTTGCAGAGCGTGCTCGAGGACACGCTGCTCAAGAACATCACCCTCAAGGTGTGTACCAGCATCACAGGTGGCAGAGCTCACTCAGCTGTGGGCGGCGACCCGGCCGGCCTGTCGCTCGAACTGTCGCTCGAGATGAACAAGCGGCTGCAGAGCGTGCTCGAGGACACGCTGCTCAAGAACATCACCCTCAAGGTGTGTACCAGCATCACAGGTGGCAGAGCTCACTCAGCTGTGGGCGGGACCCGGCCGGCCTGTCGCTCGAACTGTCGCTCGAGATGAACAAGCGGCTGCAGAGCGTGCTCGAGGACACGCTGCTCAAGAACATCACCCTCAAGGTGTGTACCAGCATCACAGGTGGCAGAGCTCGCTCAGCTGTGGGCGGGACCCGGCCGGCCTGTCGCTCGAACTGTCGCTCGAGATGAACAAGCGCTTGCAGAGCGTGCTCGAGGACACGCTGCTCAAGAACATCACCCTCAAGGTGTGTACCAGCATCACAGGTGGCAGAGCTCACTCAGCTGTGGGCGGGACCCGGCCGGCCTGTCGCTCGAACTGTCGCTCGAGATGAACAAGCGGCTGCAGAGCGTGCTCGAGGACACGCTGCTCAAGAACATCACCCTCAAGGTGTGTACCAGCATCACAGGTGGCAGAGCTCACTCAGCTGTGGGCGGGACCCGGCCGGCCTGTCGCTCGAACTGTCGCTCGAGATGAACAAGCGGCTGCAGAGCGTGCTCGAGGACACGCTGCTCAAGAACATCACCCTCAAGGTGTGTACCAGCATCACAGGTGGCAGAGCTCGCTCAGCTGTGGGCGGGACCCGGCCGGCCTGTCGCTCGAACTGTCGCTCGAGATGAACAAGCGCTTGCAGAGCGTGCTCGAGGACACGCTGCTCAAGAACATCACCCTCAAGGTGTGTACCAGCATCACAGGTGGCAGAGCTCACTCAGCTGTGGGCGGGACCCGGCCGGCCTGTCGCTCGAACTGTCGCTCGAGATGAACAAGCGGCTGCAGAGCGTGCTCGAGGACACGCTGCTCAAGAACATCACCCTCAAGGTGTGTACCAGCATCACAGGTGGCAGAGCTCGCTCAGCTGTGGGCGGGACCCGGCCGGCCTGTCGCTCGAACTGTCGCTCGAGATGAACAAGCGCTTGCAGAGCGTGCTCGAGGACACGCTGCTCAAGAACATCACCCTCAAGGTGTGTACCAGCATCACAGGTGGCAGAGCTCACTCAGCTGTGGGCGGGACCCGGCCGGCCTGTCGCTCGAACTGTCGCTCGAGATGAACAAGCGGCTGCAGAGCGTGCTCGAGGACACGCTGCTCAAGAACATCACCCTCAAGGTGTGTACCAGCATCACAGGTGGCAGAGCTCGCTCAGCTGTGGGCGGGACCCGGCCGGCCTGTCGCTCGAACTGTCGCTCGAGATGAACAAGCGGCTGCAGAGCGTGCTCGAGGACACGCTGCTCAAGAACATCACCCTCAAGGTGTGTACCAGCATCACAGGTGGCAGAGCTCGCTCAGCTGTGGGCGGGACCCGGCCGGCCTGTCGCTCGAACTGTCGCTCGAGATGAACAAGCGGCTGCAGAGCGTGCTCGAGGACACGCTGCTCAAGAACATCACCCTCAAGGTGTGTACCAGCATCACAGGTGGCAGAGCTCGCTCAGCTGTGGGCGGGACCCGGCCGGCCTGTCGCTCGAACTGTCGCTCGAGATGAACAAGCGGCTGCAGAGCGTGCTCGAGGACACGCTGCTCAAGAACATCACGCTCAAGGTGTGTACCAGCATCGCAGGTGACAGAGCTCGCTCAGCTGTGGGCGGGACCCGGCCGGCCTGTCGCTCGAACTGTCGCTCGAGATGAACAAGCGGCTGCAGAGCGTGCTCGAGGACACGCTGCTCAAGAACATCACGCTCAAGGTGTGTACCAGCATCGCAGGTGACAGAGCTCGCTCAGCTGTGGGCGGGACCCGGCCGGCCTGTCGCTCGAACTGTCGCTCGAGATGAACAAGCGGCTGCAGAGCGTGCTCGAGGACACGCTGCTCAAGAACATCACCCTCAAGGTGAGTACCAGCATCACAGGTGACAGAGCTCGCTCAGCTGTGGGCGGCGACCCGGCCGGCCTGTCGCTCGAACTGTCGCTCGAGATGAACAAGCGGCTGCAGAGCGTGCTCGAGGACACGCTGCTCAAGAACATCACCCTCAAGGTGTGTACCAGCATCACAGGTGGCAGAGCTCGCTCAGCTGTGGGCGGCGACCCGGCCGGCCTGTCGCTCGAACTGTCGCTCGAGATGAACAAGCGGCTGCAGAGCGTGCTCGAGGACACGCTGCTCAAGAACATCACGCTCAAGGTGAGTGCCAGCATCCCAGGTGACAGAGCTCGCTCAGCTGTGGGCGGCGACCCGGCCGGCCTGTCGCTCGAACTGTCGCTCGAGATGAACAAGCGGCTGCAGAGCGTGCTCGAGGACACGCTGCTCAAGAACATCACGCTCAAGGTGAGTGCCAGCATCCCAGGTGACAGAGCTCGCTCAGCTGTGGGCGGCGACCCGGCCGGCCTGTCGCTCGAACTGTCGCTCGAGATGAACAAGCGGCTGCAGAGCGTGCTCGAGGACACGCTGCTCAAGAACATCACGCTCAAGGTGTGTACCAGCATCACAGGTGACAGAGCTCGCTCAGCTGTGGGCGGGACCCGGCCGGCCTGTCGCTCGAACTGTCGCTCGAGATGAACAAGCGGCTGCAGAGCGTGCTCGAGGACACGCTGCTCAAGAACATCACCCTCAAGGTGTGTACCAGCATCGCAGGTGACAGAGCTCGCTCAGCTGTGGGCGGCGACCCGGCCGGCCTGTCGCTCGAACTGTCGCTCGAGATGAACAAGCGGCTGCAGAGCGTGCTCGAGGACACGCTGCTCAAGAACATCACGCTCAAGGTGTGTACCAGCATCACAGGTGACAGAGCTCGCTCAGCTGTGGGCGGGACCCGGCCGGCCTGTCGCTCGAACTGTCGCTCGAGATGAACAAGCGGCTGCAGAGCGTGCTCGAGGACACGCTGCTCAAGAACATCACCCTCAAGGTGTGTACCAGCATCACAGGTGGCAGAGCTCACTCAGCTGTGGGCGGGACCCGGCCGGCCTGTCGCTCGAACTGTCGCTCGAGATGAACAAGCGGCTGCAGAGCGTGCTCGAGGACACGCTGCTCAAGAACATCACCCTCAAGGTGTGTACCAGCATCACAGGTGGCAGAGCTCACTCAGCTGTGGGCGGGACCCGGCCGGCCTGTCGCTCGAACTGTCGCTCGAGATGAACAAGCGGCTGCAGAGCGTGCTCGAGGACACGCTGCTCAAGAACATCACCCTCAAGGTGTGTACCAGCATCACAGGTGACAGAGATCGCTCAGCTGTGGGCGGCGACCCGGCCGGCCTGTCGCTCGAACTCTCGATTTTTTTTCGATACAGTTGCATCCTAAATATTAGTAAATATAGTTGGATGCCCGGGGTCCACTACCTAATCCCGAGATTTGGCGTAGGTACTATTTTTTTTTAACAAAACGGCACTATATAAAATTATTGTTGCTGGATTGTCTGGACTGGCCTTTACATGTTATTATGTTTAAAAAAGTTACAAATAGCACGTTCGGATTTCAAATACTCTGTGCACTCTTGTGGAAAAAACACAGTTTTTCTATCTGTTTTTAGACTAAAAAGGGGCTTTCCGAACTAGTGAGGTGAAAAGTATAATATGATTGACTTTTGCATTAGACTCAAACTGCAAATACTCAGAAGTTTAGGTATACATTACAATACAAATACTCTTTATTGCACACCTCAATCAAAGAATACAGTACAGTACAAAAACACAATGAGAAGAGGCAAACAACAGGCGGTCTTATCGCTAAAGAGCGATACATTTATAGTTATAAAAAACGTTCTTTTTCAGGAGAACATGGACACCCTGGGAGAAGAGATCGCGCGACTAAAAGCGCAGAAGAATTCGCCTACATCCAAGTAACTTCCGAAATTAACCAAATACGCCCATGAATTAAACCTCTCTAACATGTAAAAATTACTGTAGTTTAAAAAAAAAGATATATTCACAAATTAGTAGTTAGGAGTGTATCAACTGTCAAATTGTTATTATTTACGGTACTCTGTGACTGAGACAAGGTACTAAAATGCAGCTATTTTTGATTTTAACTGTACGTCCTATGCGGTACTTACTTTAATTTAGTATTTATTTATTAACTGAAATTAGTAGAGAACAATTGTCGCTTATCTCGTGATCTCTAATATAATAGTTATCAAAGACTCCAACTTGTCGTCATAATGCTAATCAAAATCCCCGACTCGAAGTAAGCGAACCAGGGATCGGAAACCGGTATTTTCTCCATAGAAAAATACCGGTATTATTACGGTTACCGGTTCATTATTTCGTTTTTAATGGGATAATCTAATAATACGATGTTGTTACCTACATACATGATTCAGCCCTACGTAAAGAGCAAAAAATAAATCAAAATATTGGGCTAATTCAGGGTTTTTTAAAAATACCGGTATCGGTCCCTGAAGCGAACCCCGCTTGTATTTCTTATTTCACTTGTTAACTACTTTCCGCCTTAACATTTTACTTAGTATAAAGAGAACATTCGGACAAAATGACGTAATTTATTTGTATTTATGATTTTGTTTTGACATACAGTTGTTTGTTTGACATGAAGTGTAAATGTTCGCGTTGTATATAATACAGTGTAGTATGTTCGCTCATTTGTATATTCTTGTATATTAATTGTTCTGATTAGGAATGCGTGTGCATACATACAACAGGAGTGTCTCTACATTACTTACATACAGCGGAGGTTGGTTAAGGCATTGTACAGTCGCAAACTGGATATAGGAACCCTAGGACGGGTTTGGTTATAGTTTACCCTGGACGGGCAGGTAAATAAGGTATGTTCCCTAGGACGGGAATGAAGGTAAGTTCCCTAGGACGGGATTTAATCCAGTGTGCGACTGCACAGACTGCGTAAAGTTACTAGAACAGGGGTGGGCTTAAGGCAAGGGAGCCTACCATCCTACGTCCCTAATTCCCTAAGTCCCTAACCTATCCACACTTACTACCTTTACACACACAGCTACTCTTACAGGGATATCTGTTGCCGACCTCGACCTAAGACAACAGATGGATTCCTACGGGAAGGAAATAGGGTTAGCGGAGGTTGTGGTTTTCTCACAGCCGATCAAGCAGGCTCACTTGACCGATTAAGGCTTGAAGGTGTCTTCGCCACTGTGAGAGGATTCCTGAAATGGGTGGTGGACCCTACACTCCCGGAGAGAGCGTAGGGCTATAGGTAAATAAAGACCAACGGACAATTGGTAACTGGGCTTTATTACAATTTCTTATTCTATTATATACAAGTTTTGCTTATGGCACACTATTACATTTTATCTTAGTATACTATAGGTGTAATGTGCAAGGAAGGTAATAAAAAAGGTGCAGTGCAGGTAATATTTATTGATCTTTTGGACTTAATAATGTGCGGAATCTTAGGATAACTTAATCTAGGGCGATGTTTCGTAACACACGTGTATCTCATGACGCCTTTAGAGGCGGGTTATTCTGTTCTCTGAACATATTGGCGTCTCTCGGCCAGGCGTGGGCGTTACAGGGGCTGTATTGGGCGTAGCTCTGTCATCTCAAAGCTGCCTCCGTGTTGCTCTGCGGTGCTTTGGCTGGGCCGCTGGCGTGCGGGCTTCGGCGGAGCCCGTCTGGGGGGCGCCGGGCTGACGGGGCACGGCGGTGCGGGGACCGAGTGGGACCGGCGGGCGGCTGCCTTGGCTCGAACCCACTTGATGATCTGTGGACAAAAGTAAAATATTAATAAAATAATAATAAATGTTGTTGCTGATGAGACGAGACTGACTGCTATCGAATGAGACTGGATCTGCTGCCAAATTGTGTTGTCTAATTCTGTTTTAAGAGCAATTTCGTTATTTACTAAGTGTTTAAATAAGTCTCTGGAACTGTCAAGTACTACCTCATCTCTGGCCAGATTTTGAACTAGTCTTGTGGTTGTGTTTGTATTCATGGAGAAATTTGCTTTCTTGGAGTATGTGGCTAATACAGTCACTGTGTTCATGCGTCTGGCGGCTAGTATATTATTTCTGGTTTTTATTATGCAATTTTCAGATATGTGAATGACTGCGTTAGTTTCTATGGTTATTTCTTCCCTTTCGCCGTCACAAATAATTGATGTTTTGATCTTCTTGTTTGTAATGATAAGCCAAGTATTTGGCATGTAAAGTTGTTTCCAAATCGTGGATGTGACGTTAAGGAGTCGGGTGTTGCATTCTATAGCTTCGGTTTTCTTAAATAATAAGTCATTGACACAGTTTTTGTTTGATTGCATGTTCTTTACGGAAGTTGGGTAGCAGATGTAATCGTTATTTCTCTTAAGGCATGACTGGAATTCTTCTTTGTCGAGTTCAAAATAGTTTTCATTGTTGTAATCGATTCCAATTATATTGTGATATATTTCTATGCTGTATAGGTTTCCTTCTTGATCCTTCTTTGGAACGGGTGTCACATGGATCAGAGAATATTTTGCAATATCTTGAATTGCGAAGTAACCATACACTTGTATGTGTGTTTGGTTTTCTGTGCTTTTCGTGTAGATTAATTGATTTTGAACTATTTTTAATTTGGTAGGCAGTTTCGTGTTTGCATTGGTTATAATCTGCTTTATATCTTTAACTTTCAACACATTGTAAATTGTGCCTTGATGCAGGGATACTTCTAATAGCCTTGAGTAATGTTCCAATATTTCGGTTATGTAGTTAACTGCCAGTTGGTACATTTGCAATATATGGATATGCAACCAGTTGTGATCTATTCTCTTGTACCAAACGTTTACTTTATTAATATAGTCGACGGCTTGATTTAGATTCGTCTGGAATCTTTGGAGTTTTTTGTTAATTCTTTCTTCTGTTTGGTTGACTGTGGCTATTGTGGAAATCATGAACTTGGTCTGATGATTTGCCGCTTCTATGAGTTTATTCTGGTTTGTTCTCAACGTGTCGATGTCGTTGTAAACTTCATCATTTACGCCGAATATGGATGTTAGTAACTGTCCAAATAATCCTCTTTTCTTTCTAACGTATCCTATTTCCATTATAACTTCTTGGGCTTTTTCTAACTTTGTTTGTTCTTCGTATAAATGTTGATATAACTGCATACAATGGATGTCCGTGTTATCTCTTTTTGTCTGTTCACAAAACTGTTGAAATTGGGATACTATGCCTTGTACATTTTTCACATCATGTGCTATGGACTCCTTTTCATAATTAGCCTGTATTCGAAATATCCCACGATCTATGGTTGCAGTTCCAATGTGTTCCACATATATTCCTTCCTCTATATTTTTTAAAGTATAATTTGCATATGTTGTTGTGAACAAGCTCAATAAAATGCCGAATAATAACATCCAATTAATTAATCCAATTGATGTTCCTTTTCGCCTACGTTTGTTTTCATTATTGTTGGCTCGTGCCGAGCGGATCAGGTTGCAGGTTACTCTAGACGGCGCACTGTCTGGCGTAGTTTTAATATTATTTGCTCTTTCAGCATTACTCGGCGGCGGCTCGCGCCTGTTCATTGTTATTGTATCATGTTCCTCAATCGGTAAGGGAATGACTGAGTGAATTGCTCTTTTCAGGCAGGTGCCCGACGGCCTTTGTAATGTCAGCACTCTATTTATACCATCGCTTCCTACATGTGTTTCTTTTATTTTTGCAAGTGGCCATTTACTAGGCGATACGTTTTCGTCTTTTATTAATACCACAGTTCCGTTTTTTAAATTGGTTTGGTTAAATTTCCATTTATACCTATGTTGTAATTGATGCAAATAATCTTGTGTCCAACTTTTCCAGAAGTCTTTTTTCATCTTTTGAATCAATTTCCACCTACTTTGGAGGTCCATATGAGTGTCCGCTACTGGTTCAGGAATGCCCACTGATTCTCGTGATATCAGGAAGTGGCTAGGGGTTAGAATTACGTTGTCGTTTACGTTATCATTTTGTGCGCATAACGGTCTGGAATTTAAGCAGGCCTCTATCTGGCATAGGAGTGTTGATAATTCTTCGTAAGTCAACTTGGAATCTCCTATTACTCTTTTTAAATGGTGCTTCATAGATTTGACTCCAGCTTCCCAAATCCCTCCGAAATGGGGCGCTAGGGGTGGTATAAAATGCCACTGTGTTCCCAGGTTTGTTACCGCGTTCTGGAATTGCGGTGACTGTGTTATTTGTAATAGTTCAGTGTGCAGGAACTTGGCTGCTCCTACAAAGTTTTTTGCATTGTCACTGTAGACATGGTCCGCATGACCTCTTCTTGACCTGAATCTGGCGAACGCAGCTATAAAGCTTTCAGTTGTCAAATCTCCCACTAATTCAAGATGTATGGCTTTTGTAGCGAGACATACGAATACTGCTATGTATCCTTTGGTGGATCTGTTTCCTCTTCCTTTCGTTGCCCTTACTTGCACGGGTCCAGCATAATCAATGCCTGTATGGCTGAACGTTGGTGATGGAGTTACTCTTGGTGCTGGTAACTGTCCCATTTTCTGACATGGTGTGATGGCTTTATAGCGTATACATCTAACGCATTTATTTATGCAAGCTTTGACCATTCTTTTAACACCAATTATCCAGTCTTTCTGCTGGACATAGGCTAATGTTAACTTGTTTCCGCCATGTAATGTTCTTTCATGTGCATCTCGGATAATTAGAACCGATACATGGTGGTTGTATGGTAATATTGCGGGATGTTTCTGGGCATATGGTAATTGTGAGTGTTCAAGTCGCCCACCTACACGCATGATCCCGTTTTCATCAATGAATGGGTCCAAGTTTGATAGTTTGTTACTTCTTTTTAAGGGTTGTTTGTTTTTCAGGCACATGTACTCCTCGGGCATGGTTTCAACTTGAACTTTTTTGATTATTATGCGGCTGGTTTCTACTATTTCTTGGTACGATAGGTGCTCGTTTTTAACGTCTTTTCGGGTCCATCTATGGCAATATGAGAGTACTCGTAGCATTCTTTGCCATTCGGAAAATCGATCCCATATTTTTTCTTCAGTGGTCGCGTCGTTTACGACTATATGGTGGCTCATTTCTATCTCCTTACATACTTCTGGTAAAGTTTTCGTGAATGGTATCTTTTTATCTTGGAGCCAACTTGGTCCTTGCCACCATAAGTGATGGTTTTCTAATTTGGTTGGTTCGATCCCCCGGGACAATACATCCGCAGGGTTATCTGATGTTTTTACGTGATACCATTGTTCTTTTGGTATAAGTTTCTGGATTTCTGTCACCCTATTTGCGACAAACGTCTGCCATCTCCCGGCTTCTCCTTTTATCCATCCTAATGTTATCATTGAGTCGGTCCAACAGTAACAGGTTATATCTTTGCAATCTAATGCATTTTTAATTTTATCCATCAATTTCGCTAATAAGTGCGCGGAGGCTAGTTCTAGCCTGGGTATTGTTGTTTTTTGGTTTTTTGGCGCTACTTTACTCTTTGCTTGTAACAATGTCACATAATATTGTCCATTGACCTCGATTCTACTGTATACTACTCCGCCGTACGCCGATTCACATGCGTCAGCATACCCGTGCAGTTCTATTTTTGTACTTGTATATTTTGTCCATCTTGGTATTTTTATCGTTTCGACAGCTTTTATTTGTTGTTGGAATTCGACCCATTTCTTTTTGGAACCTTCGTCTACCGGTTGGTCCCATTCTGACCCATTTGTCCAGAGCTCCTGGATTAATGTCTTCATTGTCACAATAATCGGTGCTAGCCACCCCATGGGGTCAAATATTTTTGAAATCTCGGATAATATAAATCTTTTAGTTGGGTTTTCATTGGTTGTAATCTTGATTTTAAACTGGAATGTGTCGTGTAGAGGCGACCACATAACTCCGAGTGATTTCCTTGTTTCATGTTGGGGTAGCTTGACCATGTCTTCCCTCAAGTTTTCTGGAATATTACCTAAAATTTCTTCACTATTCGAGGACCATTTCCGTAGGTTAAATCCTCCTGATTTAAACATGTTTATTAACTGGTTTTGCAGAACTTTAGCCTCTTCCTCACTTTTCTCACCAGATAAGAGGTCATCCACAAAAAAATCTTGAAGGGCGGTTTTGCTGGCTAGCGGATAGTTTGCCTGTTCGTCCAATGCTAACTGCTGTAGCGTTCTAACAGCTAAATATGGCGCTGAAGAAGTTCCATATGTTACAGTAGTAAGCTCGTATTCCTCGATCGGGTCCTTGGGTGATTCTCTCCAAAGGATTCTTTGATACGTTAAATCCTTTTCATTTACTCTTATGAATCGGTACATTTCCTCTATATCCGCCATCCAGGCTATCTTATGCTTTCGCCAGCGTAATAAAATATTTGTCAAATCTTCTTGTAACCTCGGACCCTTATACATGTTTTCATTAAGGCTCATTTCCCTTTTTCTTTTGGCACTGGCATCAAAAACTACCCTTAACTTCGTCGTTAAAACATCATCCCGGACCACTGGTTGGTGGGGTATATAGAAGACCCCTTTCCCGTGGTCTGTTTTCTTCACTTTCCTCATGTGACCCATGTCTTTATATTCAGACATAAATTCTAGGTATTGTTTTCGTAGTGGTTCATTGTTTTCAAACGTCCTTTCTAACTGAAACAATCTAGCCGCAGCCCTTTTACGTGAGTCTGCGTATGTTATTTCTCGGTTCTTAATGGGAATGCGAACGGTGTAGGTACCGTCTTTATTTCTTTGCGTGGTTTTTTGGTAAATTTCTTCACATATTCTATCTTCTTCTTTTAACTCCACCTTCTCTTGAATCTCTTCGAGCTCCCAAAATTTTGTCAACTGCTTGATTTCTTCGGTACACACAGTCATACTCGTTATTTCCATGTGTTTAGTTTCGTTGCTTAATTGCCATCCGGAAAAAATCCACCCGAATTCCGTATCCTGCGCTATCATGTTGTCTTGTATTTTTTCTAAACCCCCTAGCAGTAGCTTACTATACTCCTGAGCCCCTAGTATGATATCAATTGGACCTCTCTTATAATACGTTGGATCAGCTATAAGCCGGTTTCCTATCTTATCGGAACTTATTTGTGGTATTTCGTGTTTTGGAAGTGCAGAAGTCAGTTTTGGTAACACAAAAAGTGTCACTGGCAGCCTAAATTCACTCGGAAAGCGTGGTTTTAATGTTATGGTAATAGTACATCTCGATGTCTTGGGCTTTTCATCGCCAATACCTTTTATCTCGGTTTGAACCTTTTCTCTTGGATAAGATAATATTTGCGCAGTTTCCTCCGTACAGAACGATGCCTCTGAGCCTTGATCACACAAAACTCTTAACAACTGAGTCCCTCCATGGTATGTAGAGGTTTCCACTAGGGCCGTCGCTAAAATTGTAGTTTTCTTGCCCCCTGGGCTTGGCTCCATTGACGATACATGAGAGTTTATTTTATTAGGCAATTTTTCCTTCTGGGGCATCCCTCTATTACCAAGTTTATAATTATTCGTATTAGTCATTGCTGGTCTATTATATTTGTTATTGTAATTGATATCCATATGAAGCATTGAGTGGTGATATTTCCCGCATACGCTGCATACTGAGTTGCTGTAACATTTGTCCGTTGCGTAATGGCTAATGCAATTTAGACATATCTTTTTGTTTTTTGCTGCATTTGTGCGATCTTGTACATTCAATGCTTTAAATTGCATACATTGGTAAATACCGTGATCGTGTTTGTTGCAATACCAGCAACCCGGGATCGACACTTTCCCTGGACTATATTCAGGCTTGTACGTACTGACACGATTCTGGTGCGGATAATTTTTATTGGTACTGTTAGTGGATTCTAGGCATTTAAATCTTTTTGACATGAACTCCATCATGCTGGTAAAACTTTGTTGTTTATTCGGTTCACTCAGAGATAACTCATACATATTATTCGTTTCTGAATCCCACTTTCTTGAAATGATGCGAGTCAGCATTGGATCCCAAGTCGCGGTATCCACTCCTTGGTTCCTTAAGCCCGCTATACTTTCACTTATCAAGTCGTACATGTTTTTCAACTTCATTGTGTCAACCCGGTCTATTTTTGGCAAATCTAATATCTTGTCTATAAACTTGGAAATGATTAGTCGCTCGTTCTCATATCTTTTTGTCAGCAATTCCCACGCTGCATTATAATTCAACTCGCTAATACACAAATGCTGAATCATACGTGCTGGCTCACCGCGTACGTGCGTTTTCAAATATTGCATTTTTTCTGCGCTAGTTAATGTGGCCTCGTTATGAACCATATTCTTAAATAAATCATGGAATGAATACCATGACTCATAGTCTCCGGTAAATATTGGGATCGTCATTTTTGGCAGATTTTTCCCAGCCTTGGTACTGGTGGAACTTGGTTTTATGGAGGTCTCATTTATTTTGCTAAGTAACTGGTATGTTACGTTCTCATACTCTTCCTGGACTCCTTCAAATTTCTTGGCAGTAAAATATGAGTCAGCTAGGGTTGTACCTTCTATAAGCAACTCAGCATGTGAACCTTCTATGGTGTCCCATTGCTTTTGGATGCTTTCTAATGTGGCTTGCAACATAAAACTGGATTCTTCTCTGGTTAGTAACTGCCTGGCTACAGCTAACTTTCTTTCTAACTGAGACACTCGGAACTTATGGATTCCAAGTTTAGGGTTTGCTTCTTCTGTTTCTAACTCCTTCATGGCAGAGGCAGAGGTAGACGGCTTGACTAGGGTTTGTCCGTCCTCTTGCAACTTTTTCTCGTAATAGCTTAGGTGGGTTATTGCTTCCTTGAAAAGGTCCATGATACCACCAAAGTGGTCGGTGGTAAGGTAATCATGGTTAAGCAACTTTTCTTCGTTTTTCAATTGCTCGTGGTTTTCTTCTACTGCCCTTATCAAGTCTCTTAAGGTAGTCTTCCTGTCCGCGATGTATTTCAACGTCTTCCTACTCGCGGCATCTTTTTTTATGTTGGTCAATATGGTTTTAATTTGGTTTCCTAGTTTCTCCTGGCTTTCGATAAGGTTGTTGAGCTTGACAGTGTCCATGTTGTCAGTTTGTCGGTCGGTTCCTAATCGTTTATTCCTATCTGGGAGGGTACGTTAAAGAGGCGTGGGAAATGGAAACCCACGTTCCTAACTAGTTTGGGAGGACTTTTTTTTTTTTTTTTTTTAATCCGGTACTAATCCGGACCCGGTACTAATCCGGTTCGAAGGACCATATGTACAGTCGCAAACTGGATATAGGAACCCTAGGACGGGTTTGGTTATAGTTTACCCTGGACGGGCAGGTAAATAAGGTATGTTCCCTAGGACGGGAATGAAGGTAAGTTCCCTAGGACGGGATTTAATCCAGTGTGCGACTGCACAGACTGCGTAAAGTTACTAGAACAGGGGTGGGCTTAAGGCAAGGGAGCCTACCATCCTACGTCCCTAATTCCCTAAGTCCCTAACCTATCCACACTTACTACCTTTACACACACAGCTACTCTTACAGGGATATCTGTTGCCGACCTCGACCTAAGACAACAGATGGATTCCTACGGGAAGGAAATAGGGTTAGCGGAGGTTGTGGTTTTCTCACAGCCGATCAAGCAGGCTCACTTGACCGATTAAGGCTTGAAGGTGTCTTCGCCACTGTGAGAGGATTCCTGAAATGGGTGGTGGACCCTACACTCCCGGAGAGAGCGTAGGGCTATAGGTAAATAAAGACCAACGGACAATTGGTAACTGGGCTTTATTACAATTTCTTATTCTATTATATACAAGTTTTGCTTATGGCACACTATTACATTTTATCTTAGTATACTATAGGTGTAATGTGCAAGGAAGGTAATAAAAAAGGTGCAGTGCAGGTAATATTTATTGATCTTTTGGACTTAATAATGTGCGGAATCTTAGGATAACTTAATCTAGGGCGATGTTTCGTAACACACGTGTATCTCATGACGCCTTTAGAGGCGGGTTATTCTGTTCTCTGAACAGGCATGTTGTAATTAGTATATATCATTGTGTGTCCTCCACTATGAAGGAGGTTAGGCTAAATTTCAAGAAGGCAGGGGTGGCCAACAAGGGGCTCACCGACCTCAATTATTTGTTGGGGCTGGTTGATCTCATCGATCTTAACGAGGTATCTGCTGTGGTAGCGGAGCTTCGGGTTGCAAAGGGTAATGTGGAGACATTAAAAATCATGCTCCAGCATAATAATCTATTCAGGACTAATGGAGTGAAACCTCGCTCCGTGGCTATTGGCAGTTTTAAAGCCAACAGTCTCAGGGAGAAGAAGGATGAGGTCTCTTGTCTACTTAAGAACAGCCAACTGGATGTCCTTTTGTTACAAGAGACCTTTATTAAGCCCGGGACATTGCCGATTATAACATCGTCCGCGATGAAAGATGCATGATAGCCACTAGGGGGGATTCTTATCTATTTTAAAAGGTCTCTCCACATTTGGCCTTTGGACAATTTGGTTCCTCCGCCGCAGCTTTTTAATCTCGAGGTGACTGTGTGTCGGTTCGCATTGCAGAGCCGCCGCCCGATCACTTTTGTTTCGGCATACCCACCGCCGGATAAGGCTCTCCTGCAGAGCGATCGTGAGGTTGTCTTGCCGTTAGACGACTCTTATCATTTTGGAGGGCGACTTTAACGGCAAGCATTTGCAATGGAACTGCAGGGTAGCCAATAACAATGACAAAGTGCTCCTTGACTTCATGAAAGACACGCAGGATATTGATGCATTGCGGGTCGACATACTGGCCTTAGTTGAATCCACTCATTTCCCTCCAGAATGAATTGGTACCTGATATTTTAGAAATTTTTCTTCTAAAATGTGTCTCCCAATGTGCGGTCTATCGAGCTCGTTGCACATCATGTCCTCTGACTATCGGCCGGTAGTACTGAGGTTGGCCCTTCCCCGTCGGACCCTGATGGCACCAAGCCAGTCATTAACTGGCTGGGTGTTAGCCACGAGTTAGCAAGGGAGGGCCCCCCTTAGTCCAACGCCTGCCCGATGCTTTTGCTTCCCGCGAGGACACGGACATTGCTGTCAATTATCTCACGAGTGGTTTACGCGATATTATTCAGGCCAATACCAGGGAGGTCCCAGTTGACTCTGGTCGCTGGGAGATCCCTGAGTACATTCAAGAAATTAAAAGGTTATAAAATGCAGCCATTCGTGAATACGACTCATTTCCCTCCCCTGAGAACAAGGCGCACCTTAATAGGCTGAAAAAGTCATTAAGAAACACATTCGGGACTTTCGCAATAATAAGTGGGGTGAAGTACTAGAGGAAATTGTGCCGTCACACCTCGCCTTCTGGTCGTTGTACTTCAAGGTTGACGGCGCTGTGCAGGTGCCGCCGCTCGCTGTCCCTGGAGCCCCACCTTATTCTCCGTCAGCGTTTACAGACCTGGAGAACACTTGACTGCTTGGCGGATAGCCTGGAGCTCCAATATTCGCCAAGCACAGAGCTTTGACGAGGAGCACGAGTTCCGTTGCCTATTTCGTTTACGGCTTCGATTACCATATCTGGTTGATGGTGACATTACATCAGGACCATTTAAATTGACTTCGTTATGGTCGGTTCAGTATTTTGATCAAAATATCTTAATGCCGCCCATGAAACACTAGGAGTTTTGGATGACCATCCGTGGTCTTCTTCATCAGTTCCCGTTCACCAAATGCTACTTTCTGAATGCAAATACTTGATTTATTACCGAAAATACAAAAACCGCTATATTTGCCTTGAATTTTTGAGGAGTTCCCTCAGTTCGTCATGGATCCCATCATCAAAACTAGTTTCTGGTAACAACGGGACCAACCTTGAAGTATAATGCTTTCAAACAAAGAAAAAAAACAAATCGGTTCCTAAACGACGGAGTTCTGAGGTAACCCAAATTAAAAAAAAAGAACATAAAACCGAATTGAGAACCTCCTTTTTTTGAAGTCGGTTAAAAATAAGCGATGTATTGTCTTAACACGTGATAAAACTACTAAAAGATGTGAAATTAGTACAATATTATCCTCAGATATTCCAAGGAATCGAGGAAATCTGTGCGAGAATTACCGTTAAAACTTTAATCTTTAAACAAATATGTAGCTATCCAAGGATAGACGGAAGGTTTGTCCGTTCCTTTCACTGTCGTGTTATTCACTATATGGGTGAGAGGGACGGCACGATACGTAGTTCGGAGTAGCCCCTCAGTGCGACAAATTACGACATATATCTTGTTTTCATAGTTTCCCTGCACTACTTCTTTAGTATCCTAGTTTTACAGGACGTCGACTATACGTACGTTCGATTAGAATTATGAGCGCTCCGGTTGTATGGATGTACTATCGTTACCGACGCATTAAAATATAAATTTCGGCCGCCATTGTAACGTGTTTCTGAAATGTAATGTAATTAGGTTTTAACTATAATCTACATTTAAAGTGTGTATATATATATATATATAACAATCCTAATCAAATTATTAATGATAAACTTAACTGCTTAAGATATATTTTTGTCGTATCATGTATTTTACAGTATGTTAATGGTATAGGATCTAAATTGATCATTGAATCATATTAGAATTACGATTTGAAACGGGATATTTACCATGTATATTTGTATTTTTGAGTTACAAAAACAAATATACATGGTAAATATCCCGTTTCAAATCGTAATTCTAATGTAAATGACCATGTAAGCTTGAAATCTTATATTGAATCATATTGTCAAAGCTTTCCAAAGGATCAATTATATAATGTCAATGTAGATTTTCGTTCCTGTGTTTATATATGGCAATATAATATATAAACACAGGAACTTATATTAGCTAGTGTTTTCATCCGTCGGTGCTGTTCTTTACTTACCTCATTATATTATACGAAATTATAACTACTCTTATTTCAATTAAAAATAGGTTTATAGTTATCCTATCAAGGAATTTATGAAGGTTCAGTTAGAATGAGATAGATAACCTTATTACAGTTAAAGCGAGAGAGGCTTTGTTACATGCCATTCTTTATTACATACGAGTATTAAAATACAGTAAAATGGGTCGCTCACGTCTTTAAGGTCGAATATAGCTCGAAAATCTTACTTTTTATTACGTTGAAGTAAGTTTAAAGTTAACTGGCCCGTGCTAAAGATTTTTCCATTTAACCTATATATATACATAACTGCAAAGCAAACAGCCGCACGACATATACAGGGTGTCTCACGGCTATGCCACATGGAGGGAAAGTACCTTGAATATTGTAGATGGAACATTTTACTGAAAGAAGACATTATTTTAATTTTAAAAACAATTTAAACTGCATTCACAGATATTTAAATAATAATTAAACCGTGAACCGGGAATCGAACCCGTTACACAAGAAAAATAATTACCCTGTAGCTTTATCATACCAATCGAAAGGCTTCATCATATGGATTATTTTTTGCTAAATAACATAGTATCAGAAATAAAAGGAAGACCATGAATTTTAACATTTTTAATACAAAATTAATCAATTGATCACGTGTAAAGGGTTCGATTCCCGGTTCAACCACAAAATTATTTAAATATCTGTTAATTCAGTTTAAATTATTTTTTAAATTCAAATAATGTCCTCTTTCAGTAAAATGTTCCATCTACAATATTCAAGGTACTTTCCCTCCATGTGGCATCGCCGTGGGACGCCCTGTATATATACATAACTGCAAAGCAAATAGCCACACGACATATATAGTAAGAATGGTTAATTTTCACATTTTCCTTTGAACCCCTGACCCCTACCTATCCAAAGGATTGGTCTATTCACTTAGCCTATTACATATATTGACCTATCTGTTTACGAGTATAACATAGTTCGCGTGGCTGCTTGTATGTTAATCTAAACTGTGCCCAGTGGACGAGTGTTATTGTATAGTGTGGAATTTTAACGACGTGGTTATATGTGGAATATATTTTAAGCATTCCAACTGGTTTTTTTGTTACTACTACCCTCGTATCGCATCAAAACTCCTGCCGTGATTAGCTACGAGGTCCCCAGAGCTTAAAGTATACATAAATATGCACAATATAGGTCATGTCATGAGTCTGGAATACTGTGAGATTTACCAGTGATAATGTATGAATGAATGTAAGTTGGTACTATTGTACACAATACTTAATAAATAAATATTAGAGGACAATCTTACACAAATCGAACTAGCCCCACAATAAGCTCAAGAAGTCTTGTGTTATGGGTAGACGACGATATATTTAATACATAGAAAACATCCAAGACTCAGAAACAAATATTCATGCTCATCACACAAATATTTGCCCTGACCGGGATTCGAACCCAGGACGGTCAGGTTCACAGGCAGGTGCACTACCCACTAGGCTAAACCGGTCGTAGCTGTCCGCCATCTAATCTGAGACAAGTTATAGCGAGGTTCATGTCCCACAACCCACCCTGTTACGTCGGATTTGGCATTTAGCATAAATAGTTCCGCCCCGTCATGAATAGTGTAAGGGTCGGTCATCTTCAAATATGGCGCCGTCAGCTGTAACCCCATAGAAACTTGTCAAACTTTCCTTTTTGGAATGGACCTGACTGTGGCTTTATAGGCCGGGCCCAATAAAGCCATAGGAGTGCGCGGTTGGAGAGTAGCCTGGGGCAAATCTAGGGGAAAATCTCCGACACGACCACGCGTGTGGTTTGGAACTCTGGAATACTCTTAAGAGTTTGCGCTGCAGTGAGATTGGTTGAGCGGTTTCAACCGAATCTGAGGTGAGTGGAATCAAGCTACTGGGAGTTTTGTCGCTGGTTCACTAAACCTAGCCTAGCAGAGAAGAGTCCAGCAAGAAACTCAGCTTGGCCCGACCTGGGTCGGACTGACTCTACCCGGTGTGCGGCGGTACCGGGACGAATAGGGACTTTGTGTAAACTGTCCATACAATCAGATTATAACGAACACCGCTTACGATTACAGACGATAATGCAACCCACCTTAGGGTTAGTATAACTTAAGAAATGATTTATTCTTCAATTTAGGCATGTTACATGCACTTATGAATGTCAAAAAACTACCACCGGTTCATAAAATAAACCTCTGCCTCGAGAAGAACCGGCGTAAGAAACTCGGCGAGGTGTCATTTTTTCAAAACAATATACAATGTATATAAAATAACAGTAAAAATAGTATAAAATTCAAATGCTACAGTATAAACATACATACATATTTTTTAATATTAAGGACAAAATATTTCTGTGTTAGATTACTTGTGCGGGACGCTATCACTGCCAAACATCCCTATCCATGATATAATCGTTTATCTTATAATAAGCGCTTGAAATAAGTGTCTGTTTTACGACAGATTTAAATTATAGACTGGTAAAAGATTGGTTATAGATTGGAAAAAAAAACACCGTAATTATGAAAATCAACTTTAATTACGATAATTACAAAAATACTTATCATACTTCTAGCTACCTGTGTTAAAAAGTCAAAGCTTCAGGTACCTACGTTATCACGATATAATTATATAAAGTGGATTTTAGGTAACGTGTCAGTTTCGTGACTCAACACAAACTGCCCAGCCTTTATTTAAA
This sequence comes from Epiblema foenella, assembly GCA_963556455.1. Taxonomy (NCBI): domain Eukaryota; kingdom Metazoa; phylum Arthropoda; class Insecta; order Lepidoptera; family Tortricidae; genus Epiblema; species Epiblema foenella. Next base: position 10,877,932 of record OY747119.1, on the reverse strand, counting down.
AAGATACAATCAACAAGACACAATAACAACGAAACAGGTCACACATTCTCTTAATGACTAACATAATCCTATATTCACTTTTCAATCATATGGTTTCGTAGTCTGAATTACATAATAGAAATGTTGATACCAAATAATAAAATCAATAAGTTCGTAATGTCTCCATAAAGGATCAATTTCTTAATCAAATTGCGAAAAAATAGCCCAGTCTTCAAAGTTTTAAGAGGGGGCATATGCTCTCCCTTTTCCGCAAAACACAACTTTGTATTGAACGATCGTCATTTACTATGGCGCTCGTGGTCAGTGACGTCACTGATCTGTCGCGCTTTCTCTCTCTAACCAGTAACATTATAGTAGTTTATGCAACTGATACATAATGAGAGGTATAATAGGATCACACGAGTGTTTTAAGGCCTAATTATGTACAGTTGCATACACTACTTTATCTACGTTCATATCATAATTCTACTTTCGTAAAAGCAAAAAACCAATAATGACGGCAATTCCAACCTCCGTCAACAAGATTTTTTTTTAATCATAGACAAACGAATGAAGTCCCTATTCTCATGTCAATCGAGATCAAATGTCGTGCGGTTTATATTAAAAAACATACTGAATTGACGTTTCGTATCGATAACTGTTTTAATATCTATGGACACTAGAATAGAGACCCACTTGAGTTTTGATAGCTGTTCCAAATTTAAACTCATAACTAGTGTCCGACCGAAATTTCGGTTTCGGTTTCGGTTTCGGCCAGTTTCGGCCAAAAAATCAAGTTTCGGCCCGAGTTTCGGTTTCGGCCAAAAACGGCCGAACCTTTCGGCCGCGCCGAAACTTACAACATCGTACCTTCGGGTCGCGCTCGGCTAACGTCGGGCGCGCTCAGCACGGCTGGCAATATGGCGTCGCTCGCCTGACTCCGCCGGCCGACTTATTTTATACCACCATTAAAAAATCGCTAACTTTGTGTTACAAATAATGTATTTTTTTCACTTTATTTATAGGGTAGTTAAATTTTCAAACAGAACCTCTGTAACTGTGCTGAAATTTCATTGTGATAAATCTTTGAAAGTAGAAACCCGTAATTCGGTAGGTCGGCGAGATATTAATTTTAGAAAAAAACTTACTAACATTTTTTCGACTTTTTAAGGACTTTTTTTTTATAAAAGGTTCGGTTTCGGTTTCGGTTTCGGCCGAAACTACAATGAAACCGAACCTTCGGTTTCGGTTTCGGTTTCGGCAAAATAACATGTTTCGGTCGGTCACTACTCATAACCTTCCAAAAATCTGTACTGTAATAACATTACAGTACAAATTTTACCTACTACCACAGATAAGAAAGTTCTCATAGTAAAATTGGTTGTCGTAATGCTGGTCATTTCTTACGGTTTTTGAACGCGTTTTAGAGCACTAATGATATGTGCTTAGATAAAAACGGTTGTAGCTTCGTTATTTATTGAGATGTTTGAATAGGATTTTCTGAATTTTTCACCATTTGGCATATTTTTTGCCTAGCTTCTTTTGTAGTAATCAAATTTCGAGTCAACAACCCTTATTTGGTCGGGCCATCGCTCCGCTGCACGCTCCGTTACGAGCGGGTGCTCGGTTAAATGCAAACTGTTAGAAATAGACAGACTAGACGTTGGAGCGCAGCGCTCACCGCACCGCGTCCCTACCGCTTCAGCACCATCATCGGCTTGTCGATGTGAAACGCTTTTATCAGCTCCTGCAACAAACGCAAAGCACTACTTTATATAGTGTGGTAAATGCCGATTCACCCCATCACTATGAACGCAAAACTAATCCCATCCCTACTCCATATATTCGCATACCTGATTAAATAAATAAATAAATATTAGAGGACAATCGAACTAGCCCCACAGTAAGCTCAAGAAGGCTTGTGTTATGGGTACTAGACGACGATATATTTAATAGATATAAATACTTAAGTACATAGAAAACATCCAAGACTCAGAAACAAATATTCATGCTCATCACACAAATATTTGCCCTGACCGGGATTCGAACCCAGGACCGTCAGCTTCACAGGCAGGTGCACTACCCACTAGGCTAAACCGGTCGTCGTGATTGGTGGTAGTAAAACAAAAAACCGATGACAATTCTTCTACTACTACGCGCGTCGGGTCGAGCACACGCTTCGATTAAATTAAATATTCCGCGAGTGGACAAAGCACGAAAATCAGAGCGATTCTATCGCCGATCATACGCCCGGGGCAGAAGAAGTTAAAAGCGCATTAATAAAATGTAACAGGTCCACTAGCGCCACTCGTAAACAATTGTAATTATTTAAATTTAACGATATATAACTAAAAAAGGGGGCCGTACGTACTGTAGTTTGTATTTAAATACTTTTTGAATCCATCAAACTAGTTTTTACGTTGCTAGATTTAACATTGGACGCATAGATTGACGAATCCAGCAACTTAAGTACTTTTTGAATCCATCAAACTAGTTATTAAGTACAAACTATTGTACGTAGCAGCCCCCTTTTTTTAGTTATGTATCGTTAAATTTAAATAATTACACTTATTTACGAGTGGCGCTAGTGGACCTGTTACATTTTATTAAAGCGCTTTTAAAGGAGTACACGGCGCGCCCAACATCTACCGCGCGCGGGGCAAATATACAGGAACCAGGTTTGCTTCCCATTTCCCTTTTCTAAATTTTCTCCGCCTTCCATCACTACATAGTATAAAAGAAAGTCGCTTTCTCTGTCCCTATATCCCTATGTATGCTTAAATCTTTAAAACTACGCAACGGATTTTGATGCGGTTTTTTTTAATAGATAGAGTGATGGAAGAGGAAGGTTTATATGTATAACATCCATTAAATAGTGCACCCGTGCGAAGCCGGGGCGGGTTGCTAGTAGTGAAACAAACGAATCTTCGCTTCTAAAAGTATAATTTGAACTTTATTACGTCGCATAAAAGCTCACGAGTCGTCGGCTCGGTTGGTGACTAACCAGACTTAGCTTTGATCATATTTCAGTGTAATAGAGAGATCATATTTTGTCTTTCTAATAATTGACCGAGTGAAACTAAGGTCTCTGATTCAACTTTGACAAAAATGCTTTCGTATATCCGGATTTCCGTTTGTTCTCGTCTACAGGTCGCAATTCTCAACCGATCCTCGTGAAATTTCGTGAGCAGGTTCGATAGTTATATAGATTTTTTTGTCGAGACGGTTTTTGGAAATTTTCAAAAACAATTTTTATTTGAAAGATTTTGTAAGTTTCTGCGTCCGAATTTCGGTTTGTTCTCCTCTACAGGTCGCATTTCTCAACCGCTTCTCGTGAAATTTTGTTAGCAGGTTCGATATTCATAATTGATCTTTTTTATAAATGTCAGATTTTGGAAACGATAACAAAACTCACTCACGAGGTCTACAGCTCACAGAGCCACTAGTTAGGTTGGTACGAGATTGTGGCAAAATACCACAAGTACTAAAGTAAGTAAGTATTAAGACGACCGGTTTAGCCTAGTGGGTAGTGCACCTGCCTGTGAAGTTGACGGTCCTGGGTTCGAATCCCGGTCAGGGCAAATATTTGTGTCATGAGCATATGGATATTTGTTTCTGAGTCTTGGATGTTTTCTATGTATTTAAGTATTTATATCTATTAAATACATCGTCGTCTAGTACCCATAACACAAGCCTTCTTGAGCTTACTGTGGGGCTAGTTCGATTTGTGTAAGATTGTCCTCTAATATTTATTTATTTATTTATTAAGCGTGTCTGCCTGCCTACCTGCCAGCGCTCCACGTCGAGGGACACGATGAACTGGTTCTCGGCGGACAGCGAGCCGCCGCCGCCGCCGCCGCCGCCGCCGCGGGGCTCCTTCACTGGAGTTATAAACGGCAGACCATACTCCTCATCTGCAACACACAACCACTATTAACAAAATCCAGGGATTGTGAAACCGGTTTCATTTAAGGGAACATACACAAACTACGTGACCAATTTTTTTGCGTTTTTTACCCCCCTCCCCCCCCCTAGGTGACCAAGCATAGTGTATGCCAAGACCCCCCCCCCTCCCCCCCTAGTTTTCACGTAGTACATTTTATAAAAAAATTTTTGCGGAAAGTTGAAAAAAATATGGCTTTTCTTGGTATTTTCTCATACGGCCCCTAAAAATGCATACTTCGAGAATGCAAGCGTGGTATAGCGTAGCTAGTCAATTGTAATTGTATTTAGTAAAAAATATATCAAGAAGAAACAGTACAATTAGTGATGTGGCGAAACTGGACAAGTTTTAGTGATGGGGTTAAACTGTGGCGCGTGAGTCCGCTTCAATTAGAATGTTTCTCAAAAGTATTCTACCGGCTACGTAACAAGAAACCGACCCCCCCCCGGTGACCAAGAGTGGTACTTTGACGACCCCCCTCCCCCCCTAAACGGGTCACGTAGTTTGTGTATGTTCCCTAAGGGCGGGTTGCACCAAACCGTCTGTAATCGTAAGCGGTGTTCGTTAAAATCTGATTGTATGGAAAGTTTGACAAGTTTCTATGGGGTGACAGCTGCCATATTTGACGATGACTGCCCTGTCATCGTATGTTGGTGCAATCGAGCCTAATACCTGTATACCGCTAAACCTGTGTAAACTGTTACCGCTAATAAAAGAATACCTATATTCTAATTAGAGGCATTGTTGTCATTCCGCTTTTATCTATACGTCACTAGACTATTTACGATATTAAATACCTGTATTCAATACCGCTATTCATTGCACTTGAAAGGTAACATGTCAATTAAACATTACTAATAAAACGGAACAAATAGGTGTAAATAACTACTTTTTACAATACGCCAGTTTGCAGAAACAAATAACCGAGTATATTGACACTGACAGCTATTACCGGTAATGGTTTTTATGGTTAGTGTCAAATAGTGCTATTGTTGTCAATTGGCGAAATCGCTAATATATTTGAATACCGGTTTTGATTATACCGCTAATCAGAGCTTTAGCGATATAAATAGTGAAATGCGATTGTAACCTGTTATACCTTATTTAAAACCGGTAGGAAGAATACCGGTAACGATCCCTGATAAATTCTACTTTTTAACACGAGGTTGCGCTGTGCTGAGAGCGACGGGCCTGCGTTTATCTCTGGCTGCTAACATGACGAGTCCTCTAATAGAGGTTCAGGGCGTACCATAAATAACCTCCCTAAGCGGGTAATCGTTTGTTTGCCTCAAAGTCATCTAATAGTTTGAGGCAAATAAATAAAAAGTGAAACTGTGACACTCTTGTCGTTCATATACAAATTTCTATACGGGCATCTCGCTCGGTAGTGGTATTAATTAATTGATGTCGAGCTGGCTATATCGCTGTGCTATACGGTCCGGGTAGTTACCGACGTGGCAGGAGATGGCGCCCTCGCGCACCAGGAACGACAGGTGGCACACGTTCTCAGTAGCCGTGTACGGTCCGGGTAGTTACCGACGTGGCAGGAGATGGCGCCCTCGCGCACCAGGAACGACAGGTGGCACACGTTCTCAGTAGCCGTGTACGGTCCGGGTAGTTACCGACGTGGCAGGAGATGGCGCCCTCGCGCACCAGGAACGACAGGTGGTACACGTTCTCAGTGGCTGTGTACGGTCCGGGTAGTTACCGACGTGGCAGGAGATGGCGCCCTCGCGCACCAGGAACGACAGGTGGCACACGTTCTCAGTAGCCGTGTACGGTCCGGGTAGTTACCGACGTGGCAGGAGATGGCGCCCTCGCGCACCAGGAACGACAGGTGGTACACGTTCTCAGTGGCTGTGTACGGTCCGGGTAGTTACCGACGTGGCAGGAGATGGCGCCCTCGCGCACCAGGAACGACAGGTGGCACACGTTCTCAGTAGCCGTGTACGGTCCGGGTAGTTACCGACGTGGCAGGAGATGGCGCCCTCGCGCACCAGGAACGACAGGTGGTACACGTTCTCAGTGGCTGTGTACGGTCCGGGTAGTTACCGACGTGGCAGGAGATGGCGCCCTCGCGCACCAGGAACGACAGGTGGCACACGTTCTCAGTAGCCGTGTACGGTCCGGGTAGTTACCGACGTGGCAGGAGATGGCGCCCTCGCGCACCAGGAACGACAGGTGGCACACGTTCCCAGTAGCTATGTACGGTCCGGGTAGTTACCGACGTGGCAGGAGATGGCGCCCTCGCGCACCAGGAACGACAGGTGGTACACGTTCTCGACGGAGCGCGCGAAGCTGTCCGGGTCCAGCGCCGCGTGGAAGTAGCTGAGGGCCGCGCCCGTCCTCTCGCAGGTCTTCGTCACGAAGCGCCTCACGCGGTTCACCATCTCGGCACCATCTTCCGTCTTATCCAGCCTAGAGACAAGTCGATTAAATTTAAACACTTCAACACAAAACATAACTAAAAACCATAGCTACCATCAAGAATTTTGATTAAAAAAAAATGATAATAAAAAAGACCGCCGGTGACTCGTGAGGGAACTCACCTCTCCACGTTAGCCGGCGCCTTCTTCTCCGCCAGCGCCTGGCGCTCGACGCGGCGGCGCTCGCGGCGCGCGCGCTGCTCGGGCGGCGCGGCCTCGAAGGCGCCGAGCAGCGCCTCGTGAGGGAACTCACCTCTCCACGTTAGCCGGCGCCTTCTTCTCCGCCAGCGCCTGGCGCTCGACGCGGCGGCGCTCGCGGCGCGCGCGCTGCTCGGGCGGCGCGGCCTCGAAGGCGCCGAGCAGCGCCTCGTGAGGGAACTCACCTCTCCACGTTAGCCGGCGCCTTCTTCTCCGCCAGCGCCTGGCGCTCGACGCGGCGGCGCTCGCGGCGCGCGCGCTGCTCGGGCGGCGCGGCCTCGAAGGCGCCGAGCAGCGCCTCGTGAGGGAACTCACCTCTCCACGTTAGCCGGCGCCTTCTTCTCCGCCAGCGCCTGGCGCTCGACGCGGCGGCGCTCGCGGCGCGCGCGCTGCTCGGGCGGCGCGGCCTCGAAGGCGCCGAGCAGCGCCTCGTGAGGGAACTCACCTCTCCACGTTAGCCGGCGCCTTCTTCTCCGCCAGCGCCTGGCGCTCGACGCGGCGGCGCTCGCGGCGCGCGCGCTGCTCGGGCGGCGCGGCCTCGAAGGCGCCGAGCAGCGCCTCGTGAGGGAACTCACCTCTCCACGTTAGCCGGCGCCTTCTTCTCCGCCAGCGCCTGGCGCTCGACGCGGCGGCGCTCGCGGCGCGCGCGCTGCTCGGGCGGCGCGGCCTCGAAGGCGCCGAGCAGCGCCTCGTGAGGGAACTCACCTCTCCACGTTAGCCGGCGCCTTCTTCTCCGCCAGCGCCTGGCGCTCGACGCGGCGGCGCTCGCGGCGCGCGCGCTGCTCGGGCGGCGCGGCCTCGAAGGCGCCGAGCAGCGCCTCGTGAGGGAACTCACCTCTCCACGTTAGCCGGCGCCTTCTTCTCCGCCAGCGCCTGGCGCTCGACGCGGCGGCGCTCGCGGCGCGCGCGCTGCTCGGGCGGCGCGGCCTCGAAGGCGCCGAGCAGCGCCTCGTGAGGGAACTCACCTCTCCACGTTAGCCGGCGCCTTCTTCTCCGCCAGCGCCTGGCGCTCGACGCGGCGGCGCTCGCGGCGCGCGCGCTGCTCGGGCGGCGCGGCCTCGAAGGCGCCGAGCAGCGCCTCGTGAGGGAACTCACCTCTCCACGTTAGCCGGCGCCTTCTTCTCCGCCAGCGCCTGGCGCTCGACGCGGCGGCGCTCGCGGCGCGCGCGCTGCTCGGGCGGCGCGGCCTCGAAGGCGCCGAGCAGCGCCTCGTGAGGGAACTCACCTCTCCACGTTAGCCGGCGCCTTCTTCTCCGCCAGCGCCTGGCGCTCGACGCGGCGGCGCTCGCGGCGCGCGCGCTGCTCGGGCGGCGCGGCCTCGAAGGCGCCGAACAGCGCCGCCAGCGCCGGCGCCTCGCAAGGGAACGGCACGTTCCAGAAGCCGGGGTGATCTTTCTGGAGAACGGAATGGGGTGGAGACATGTAGTATATTTGCCAAACCGACAGTTCACAAATAACAATTGAATGTCAGTTGTTCTTCAAATTTTCAACTAAATTTATATAAGTGCGAATCTACACGTAACGACAATATTTGACGAGCAACGCGCTGCGCAAGACTATACTGTAGGTACCAAATGAATGCCGCGGCCAGTTGCAACTATTATTCAATTCAATTAATTTATTGCACAGGTGTTGTTAAGATTACATGGTATTAATCTAAGATTATGTATCAAACATGCACCCTGCAAGGGCATCGCAATGTAATACTTATAACTAAATTTCAATTTAAGAATAATTCTAGTACAGATGAGTTTTTTCTGTAGTATGATGACTGCAGGTGCATCGATACTATTTCCCCAAAGGATATTCAGTATGTGAGTATTATGGCATGAAGTCACTGCAATGTCCCGCACGAGACGGATAACAGGCCTCTGTCCGTGGGTCACGGATGTGCGCACACCAGGCATGTCCTCGGTCCTCACCACGCGGCCGCCGGAACATGTCACTTGCATGTGCTATACCGCACGGGGTGTGCCGCGGGCACTCACCACGTGCCGCGCGAGCTCGCCGCGGTCGTAGGTGTTGACGGCGCCGCTGACGCCGGCGGCGCACGCGGCCGCCATCTGCCCCGCGGCGCGGAGCACCCGCGACGCCAGGTAGCTCTCCACTGAAACAGGGTACATAAAGCCATCAACAAAAAAAAAAACCTTTAATTACCCTACTTAGTACGTTAGCCAATTGCGTGGTTTCGTGTGACGCTTATTTAGTTCACTTGCATTAATTTATTGAGCCACGGGGGTGGCGTCTGTAGACCATGGTCTCTTGGTACAGACACAAGCTGAGCCACCTACCATTTCAAATGTTTTGTATACATTGTTTTGTTGTGCCTGTGTTACCTGTAAAATGCCATGTGTACAATCATTGAATAAACATCTTATTATTATTAATTTTAAGTTTCACCTGTAAGATAACCATTTGAGTAATATCCACTTTTGTACCTTATGACAATGGCATACAGTAATAAAGTGCATACATGTCTTTGCAGATGACTGTACAAACTTTGCCGAGTTTGGGACAATATCAATATGTGCAAGACTGTCCACAAATATTTCTTCTTATACCTGGGTTTTTAACCCGTTCCTCCATGGAGCCCTGCTGCAGCAACTCGTCCGCCTCCGCCACCACGTTGGATGTGTACTCCATCTTCTCTTCCATGGTGGCATCCTCGATTTCTGCAATTTATAGCACATCACTACATAGTATAAAACAAAGTCGCTTTCTCTGTCCCTAATCCCTATATCCCTATGTATGCTTAAATCTTTAAAACTATGCAACGGATTTTGATGCGGTATTTTTAAATAGATATAGTAATTGTAGAGGAAGGTTTATATGTATAATAACATCCATTAAATAGTGCACCCGTGCGAAGCCGGGGCGGGTCGCTAGTATAAATTAGATTAGATTCTTTCTCATAATAAAAAATATTACATTATAAATTTGCTACATGTCAAAATTATAATAATAGTTATCATGATTGCCAAAACAACAACAAAAATAAAAAGCTATATTACAAGTTACAACATCAAATACTCAGTGTAACAAGTGTAAATAGCAAGAATATATAATGCAATGTTCCAATGTAATGTAATGATTGTAATTTTCCAATCTAATCAATTATCTAATTAATATAATCTATAATGATTGTACAATTGTAAAAACACTGAATAAATTATGTCTATGTCTAACTTATTGTGAAACTATTGCAATAAATTATCATATAAATATTTTGTGTAACCCAGTTTTCAGTGATAGCCAATAACTGTAATGTATGCCTGTTGCTGCAAACACTTGTTTCATTCGGTTCTGAGCACTCTATTGAATGATTTATTGGCTGATTTAAGGGTTTTAGAATTAAAAAAAAGACCATATCTCGTTACTCCTCTTAACCAAAACAGTCCAGAAACAAATTACAGATTCTACTCAACCAAATGCCTTGTCAATGCCAATGTTTAAACGGTAAAGCCCTAGCACAAGCAGAATAATAGCTGCGCGATCAGCCCTTATTATTCGCCTGCACCAGGGCCTCTCACTCACCGAGTTTGGAAAACCCTTCCAGAAAAGTACGGTATTGCATCTTCCGGTCCATGCTGCTTCTCGTAACCATGGATGTAGTTGGGGCGGGAGCCGCCGTCTTATCCCTCTTCTTGCTCATGTTTTACTTTAATATAATATCTATTTCAATTTCCCAGCCTTGATGACTTGTTTTGATTTTTTTATTCACAACCACAGCGCCCGGCGCCCGCCCTTTGACAAAATTCTGTAAAATGCAAAGTGTTGCCAGGGCCCTTAGGACGAAAATTACGTTTATTTTCTTGAAAAGTTACATTTTTGATGCAAAAGTTACATTTTTATATTTTTCATAATTACTTTCGTAACATTCGATTTTGAGAAATGAGTAGCCACATACAGTTATAATTCGGCGAATTCGGCGACAGAATTACGCCAGTCTAATGGGCGGTATCTCGAATATCATGACATAGTTGCAACAGACGGACAGACTGAGGCGTACCATGTATGTCCTTTTGTCACCTGTTCTGTATGAAAGCCTATAAATTATCTCGCTTGGTCCCTGTTAGATAAAATTGACCTTTCTTTTTAAATAGAGTTTCATTATTCTCAAATGTTACAAAAAAATCCTTTACAACAGAAGTTACTTACATATTACGCAAGCCGGTCAAAAGTTACGAAAAATGTAAGATTTGTAACCATCTGGCAACACTGAATTGCTTTCTTTTTGACATAACTGTGTTGCTAGTCCATTTACTCCCTATTCCCTAGAGCAAAAAGTATAATAATCCCAGGAATATGTCATTTGATGCCCTAAGCATTTTAAGAGGTGCTGGTATATTATCTCCCCGGTATTGTCCAGATTAGAACGATTCACCAAAGCTGGCGTGAAGAAGCTGGCTCTCCTGTCCTACCGTTGTGTAACTTTATGTTTAGAAATATACTATGTACAGGGAATACTCCGAATAATCTTACTACCTTAAGGTTGTCTGGAAGAAGACAGCTTGTTGTTTGTCATTTTGTACTGTACTATTTGTATTGTAATCTTATAACGATCAGTTATTGTGGTTAATTAGTGTTAGGCGTGGAATGGAAATATATAATTTTCCATAAAATGCCTTTCATTTAAATAAACATCACATTTATAATAACGTATTTTCTTATGGTAAAATTCGTGACAAGACATGCTTAACAGTAGAAAGTTATAGGGCTGTTACAACCATAGAATTGTGCCGTACCAACAATTAGTAGGTAACCTGGTTAGGTTAAGCTGGTTAGCTTTGGCAGCTTTTCACCAAAGTATGTTGTCATGTAGGACCCTATGTTGCAGATATGCTCAAAAAATAAGGCCTATATATTGAAATTTCAAAGACACCTGCTATTGAGGTGCCACTGCTAGTACATATCTAAAAGTCGTGGTTCATCAACTCCTCTTTGAATTTAATATCATCATTATCATGAAAATAGTTGCGGTAAAGCATCAATCTTATTCTTATTCTTTTTGATTTATGGCAACCGGTCACATTAAGGGAGCGACCATTACTGCCAATGTCTCGTTTACGACGACGACACCAATTGACTTTGATTGTCCAGTTTTAAACTTCGGTCCGAAATGAGAATCTACGTGTGCTCCTGTTGAACCTGCCTGGGACAAACACAAAACATATATGGACAAACACAGTGGGAAAAAAAGCATCAATCGCTTTAACATTTAAAGTGAGGTTAGAAACTTTGACACATTGACGTGTGTTTGACGTGCAAAGCACTTCTACGTAGTTATCAATAACGTCGGCGGCAGCTTTGATCGTTGCCGTGCTACTTTAGATAACAGTTTATTGGCTAATTAGAAAAAAAAATACCACGGTCTTATCCCGTATCGTGTTCCGTTATGTTACGGAATCCTTATAGTGCGTGGCTTGAGTTAAAGTAGAAGTATTACTTACATAAAGTACAACGCACTTCGGACATGACTATTCCATAATGGTATTTTATGGCAAAGAATAGTATTTTTATGAATTAAAGTTACCCTTATATGTATTTTTATCAATATTCTTATGAAAAACAGTAACGAATTATCATACTACAACAACAAATATTCACACTAAAAACTGACAGTTTACTTTGTCTAGTTAAAAAAAATATTTTACATGAGTTTAAATTATAAAGAAAAAAAACAGATTTAATCCAAATAATTTGGTTTTCTGCTAAAGCTAGCAACACCGTAAAAATAAGATGACATTTCAGGGACGTTTTTCCTATTTTCCCTACTTATGGCTACGATAACGCAGATTACTCAGTAGAAACAGAAACATTTTATGATAAATGCGGGCAGAATGCCCTAATTCCGGGGTCATCATTTTGGATAGGATATGAAAAAAAAGAGGTACGCGGTATAAAAAGAATAAGAATAAGACAATGCGTTATTTGTAAAATAATATCTCATTTTATACAATTGTAAATAGAATAATGTACAAAATAATCACTAAAATAGCTGTATACAGGAAAGTGTGATAAACAAACAGTGTTTTGATGATTCGTGTCCCTGACAGTTGTGTGCAAGGTTATATTTTAAGAATTTCGTGAGATAGATACGCTACATTGTAATTATAATGGATTCGGCGCCTGCCCAGGAAGTCACGGAATTGCTGAAACAATGGGAGGAGCAGCACACGACGCCAAACTACGATCCTATACCCACACTGACGAGGTGAGACGTCTCCTACACAAACGTCATTTTGGCACATTGTAAACTGAAATCAACGTGAGGATTTGTTATTTTTGGTCACAGAATGTCCACCCAGTCACGGTAGACCACATGTTCGCCTAATTTCTTAAAATTAATGCCATATGTTTTATTATCCGTAGAAAAACCAGCTATCTGCTGCTGTTCTCAGCTGGATCTTTTGATTATTTTCCTACAAAAACTATTTGTTTTGCAAGTTCGCTAGTCGCAACTTGTTGATGAGATTATCATATCACACCATATTGTGCAATTAAAGCAGGGATAAATCTAGAATATATACTGTATAAGTATCTCATTCTATATTTGTTCAATAAGTTTTCTTATGGCAAAATAACTTATGCCACTCACATCACATTATCCTATTTCCTCATATTTTCAGTTACTACTATAAAATTTTGTCCCTTTTTCACCTTTGTTTTAAAAAATATAAAAAATAAAACTGAAAAAATTATGCACCATATGTTTCCAACAAATCCAACATATTTATTTGGGAATTAAATTGATGAAGAACAACAAACATCACAAATCTGGTCTAATCACGAGGTCAAGTTTTCTGTCAGCGTTGGAAGGTCAGATGTCACTTGTTGGCATATATCTAGTGCCTACACCAAATCTTGAGATAGATGCCTAAGTAGGCTCCTTTCTAGAAGGTGTCTCTTATTTTTCGTGATGCAGATTTAAATGATATTATAAATAAAATAACAAATAAAATAAGCCTTTATTTCTGACTATTGATTTACAATAATACTTAATAACTATATTATGTTTCTGACATCCGGGATGTTTTCGTTCGTGTCAGTCTGCCCCTTGGCAAAGGCCTCCCCTAGACAAATGAAAACACACACGCACACACACACTCTATAAAAAGGCTTAAACTTGCACATTAATTGTCATGATCAGAAATCAGAAAAGGTGAAGAGAGAAATATAAGCCGTCGTCTCCCGGTGAAAAAAATAAACAATAGAATTCTTTTGTTATGATCCCTGGGATCCCAGGGTCCGGTAGACGACGGGAGTAAACAGTTTTTAGGGTATATCACAAATAACTAGCTACTTAGAATCTATAAAAAGGAAACTTGACATTAAAATTGGAGTTTATTAATAACAGAACTTGACATTGCGAATAGAATTTAAATATTTTTCGTATGAATTGTGTTCTCTTAACACTAGTAAACATTATGTGCCCTATCTGGGTGTCATGTACCTACCAACTACCTGTAACATCTCATGTAATGCACTTGACATAAATGTTGAATAAATGAATAAATACTTAAGAAAATGACATTCAGTTACTAGCCACCAAATTTGTGCATTGAAGACCGCATTTAACAAAATACATGAAGTCTGCTCTGAATACAGTTATTTTAATTCTATTTAATAAAAAAAAATTGCAGAAATATGGTTTGCTCTGTGCATGTTATAGTCAAATGCTAGTTTTATGACTCTTTCCTTTAGTATCAGAACACAGAATTTTAAAGAGATATGCAAAGTACTGTGAATGTTATTTGTGGCTCTTTGAAAAAGCAATGTGTTATGAAAATGACTACAATGCTATAAAGAATAAAGCTTTTTTTTTTACTTCTTATTTGAATCTTATACAAAATCAAAATCAATCAAAATCAAACATTTATTCTGCAATTAGGCCACAAGGGCACTTTTACATGTCAAAATATTAATTTACAATTTAAGAAAGTCTGACTATAATAAGTAATACATTTTTCATGTCAAAATATTAATTTACAGTTCAAGAAGGAATAATAATTTCGAGTTTACAATTATAAGAAAATTAATGTCATAAAGTGAAGATAAACTTGCAAAGTTATCTATTACAAATATACAATATTAATATCCTCGATTTTATTGTATATATTTTTGCCTAATTATTTGTCCGTACGATGGTATAAAGGAAACATCAGTCAGTGTGCCCTCCAATACATTGTTATTGTTGTTACCTAAATGTCAGTCTCAGTAGATGTCCTCACAAAAGGTAGCAGTAGAAGTCGTGTGTTGATATATCAGTTTGCCTATTTCATCAACTGAAGAAAGTAGGAAGGAGTGATGGTAGGTTTTCTTGTGAAGGTAGGAGTATCTATTCCTTGGGGTGCATATGGAGACGTTATAAAAACGATATATTTTGTTTAGTCCAGCGCTTAAAAATTACCTAAAAAAACATTGATGTCAAAGGCTTATTATAGGGTTGAGGACTATCTAACAGACAGAAATGAATGGCCCAAACCAAATACCTAAATAGCGTAAAGAGTCTAATATTTTCATTGTATCTAGTTGACACAGTTCTTGCAGGAAAGCATATCAAACGATTCGACATGTTTTGTTTTCTTGTGTAACTTAACTACACATTGTAAATTCCTATTGTTATTTTTTCCTCGTTTTTCTTTCAATTCTCTTTTGTTTTTTACCACTTACATTTACTTAAGTAGGTTAAGTAGTATCATTGTAATAAGCATATTTTGGAGAAAATAACTGACTGTCGAGTTTCTTTCGGCGTTTCTTCTCCGCAGTAGTCTCATGAGAAACGCTAGTAGTTACGTCTGTAGTCGTCGTGGTAGTAACGTCTTATTATTATTATTATTATTATCTTTATTTATTTTCCTTCTTAGGTCAGGCTTTTACAATATCTTTATAAAAAGTAAAATATAAAAATACACTTATAAAACATAAAAATATTATAAAATCCTAACCTAGGGTGCCGCCGGCAGCGAGGCGGGGCCTAAGCTACCGGTGGTTAGGGCGACAGAGAGAGGAACCTCCTGACTATCCGCGCCGTGTCCAGGAGTACCGCCTTCTGTATCTGACCCTTGACCCAGCCATTATTATTATTATTATTAGTTTTTGACTTGTAAAAGTGCCTTTGCGGCCTACTTACAGAATAAAGTTCATTTATTTCATTTAGTAAAAAACAAAAACATAACGAGGTCTGACTTTAGCATAGTGTCCTGACTGAATGCAACAAGCTATACACTGTCTACCTGTTTTCAAGCTAGGCAAGGCTAGAGGCTTTAAAACAAAGGTAGGAGGTCACTCTCTCAGCTCAGCTGATGCTCTGATTATATCATTTACGGCTGATCTCCTTGTTACCAGGATAGCAGAAATAATAGAAGCCGAGACAGAAAACTTCATGAAGAAGGATCCGGACCCGTTCGACGAGCGGCACCCGTCGCGGACCGACCCCGAGTGCGCGCTCGGCCACGCACTCAAGGTCATGTTTAAGAAGGATAGTTTCATGACCAAGGTACGTCCTACTTTATCAGGGTTTCCTGAACATCTTCTAGTCGGGGACCTCTTTTGAAATTTTAAAGAGCCCACAGGCTCATTCCGAATTTCTGTACCAATTTTTATATTTAATATTGGTACTAATGTAAATGGTAATATTGGTTTGAATCCCGGTCAGGGCATTTATTTGTGTGATGAGCACGAATATTTGTTCCTGAGTCTTTGATGTCTTCTATGTATTTACGTATATATTTCTCTATATAAGTATGTATATCGTCGCCTAGTACCCATAGTACAAGCTTTGCTTAGTTTGGGACTAGGTCGATTTGTGTAAGATTGTCCAAAAAAAAAATTAACACACTTTGATAAGTAGGCTTCCGTTGGACCCCAGCGTTTATTACAGGGACCCCTAGGGGTCCATGGACTACAGTTAATCCGTTACCGCATATGAAACCATATGGGCAGATATCATTGTAGACCTTATTTCATCGTATCAAGGTTCAAATTTAAACGAATATTTTTTTAACTCATGCGACAAGGGGTTAAGAGACCCTGTACTAGGGCAATCAGGAGTATATAAGCAGGGACCGATAACGGTATTTTTAAAAACCCTGAATTAGCCCAATATTTTGGATTATGTTTTGCTCTTTACGTAGGGTTGTGAATCATGTATTTAGGTAACAACGTCGTATTATTAGATTGTCCCATTAAAAACGAAATAATGAACCGGTGACCGTAATAATACCGGTATTTTTCTATGGAGAAAATACCGGTATCCGATCCCTGTATATAAGCAGACACGGGAAACTTGATAAAGTATGTCCAGGGCGAGCAACACCTGTAAATGGACGCATAATGATCAATAATATATGTTTGTTCCTTTTCCTGCGACATAGTGCTCTTTCGAGACCAGATTTGAGCAACTTTCGCTGCGTCTTGCCACCTCCTTTAATGCTATCTGATACTATAGTCAGCCAAGTTCACATCCTTTGTTCCACCCAGAAAACCGAACTTGGGAAATGTAGAGGGAACCCTTTACTAAATACCGAAGCTTAGCTAAGCTTGAGTTTTTGGTTTGTTGTTGGTTATGTGCGTACACGGAAATTTTATTCCACATTATTAACCAGTTACGCGGAAGATATTTCCTTCCTGGACAACTATTTTTCGAACACGCTTAAGAAAATTGAAGGACAGTTCCACTTACATAACTAGTTTTCACCGCTTAAGGGTCCTTATGATTTATTTTCTGATTGAATTGACACGTATCTTGACATTTTCTCAGTGTTACTATCTAGAAAAGGACTATTGCGACCTAATGTCATAAATTTTAAATGTATTATTTGGATTTTTCTTTAGGAAATATCGTTTCAAACATCAGTCCAAATCGACCATTTTCAAGTTAAAACCTGTGTTTTTCGGCTTAAATTCTAATACACACAATAAAAACGAAAAATGGCCATGTTACTATCTAAAACTTTAATAAAATTATTGTATCTTTTAATAACTTTAATGGTATTATCAATCAGGGACCGATACTGGTATTTAAAAAAAACCCTGAATTAGCCCAATATTTGGATTATTTTTGCTCTTTACGTAGGGCTGAATCATGTATTTAGGTAACAACGTCGTATTATTAGATTGTCCCATTAAAAACGAAATAATGAACCGGTGACCGTAATAATACCGGTATTTTTCTATGGAGTAAATACCGGTATCCGATCCCTGTTAACAATACTTTTGTCATAATTTGAAATCAAAACATTTTAAAACTTATAAGTCCTCTTAAGATATGTTAACTAGTTATCAAGTTTGGAACAAAGGGTTGTAATGAGTGCGCGTGTGTTCCAGCTAGTGAACGACTACGTGCGCGACACGTACTACTCGCGGCAGAACGTCGCGGGCCGCGACGTGCACAAGCTGAACGTGGCCGCGTGCCGCCTCACGCTCGACCTCATGCCCGGCCTCGAGATGAGCGTCGTGTTCCAGGTAACCTACATGTTGTTGCTAGTGAACGACTACGTGCGCGACACGTACTACTCGCGGCAGAACGTCGCGGGCCGCGACGTGCACAAGCTGAACGTGGCCGCGTGCCGCCTCACGCTCGACCTCATGCCCGGCCTCGAGATGAGCGTCGTGTTCCAGGTAACCTACATGTTGTTGCTAGTGAACGACTACGTGCGCGACACGTACTACTCGCGGCAGAACGTCGCGGGCCGCGACGTGCACAAGCTGAACGTGGCCGCGTGCCGCCTCACGCTCGACCTCATGCCCGGCCTCGAGATGAGCGTCGTGTTCCAGGTAACCTACATGTTGTTGCTAGTGAACGACTACGTGCGCGACACGTACTACTCGCGGCAGAACGTCGCGGGCCGCGACGTGCACAAGCTGAACGTGGCCGCGTGCCGCCTCACGCTCGACCTCATGCCCGGCCTCGAGATGAGCGTCGTGTTCCAGGTAACCTACATGTTGTTGCTAGTGAACGACTACGTGCGCGACACGTACTACTCGCGGCAGAACGTCGCGGGCCGCGACGTGCACAAGCTGAACGTGGCCGCGTGCCGCCTCACGCTCGACCTCATGCCCGGCCTCGAGATGAGCGTCGTGTTCCAGGTAACCTACATGTTGTTGCTAGTGAACGACTACGTGCGCGACACGTACTACTCGCGGCAGAACGTCGCGGGCCGCGACGTGCACAAGCTGAACGTGGCCGCGTGCCGCCTCACGCTCGACCTCATGCCCGGCCTCGAGATGAGCGTCGTGTTCCAGGTAACCTACATGTTGTTGCTAGTGAACGACTACGTGCGCGACACGTACTACTCGCGGCAGAACGTCGCGGGCCGCGACGTGCACAAGCTGAACGTGGCCGCGTGCCGCCTCACGCTCGACCTCATGCCCGGCCTCGAGATGAGCGTCGTGTTCCAGGTAACCTACATGTTGTTGCTAGTGAACGACTACGTGCGCGACACGTACTACTCGCGGCAGAACGTCGCGGGCCGCGACGTGCACAAGCTGAACGTGGCCGCGTGCCGCCTCACGCTCGACCTCATGCCCGGCCTCGAGATGAGCGTCGTGTTCCAGGTAACCTACATGTTGTTGCTAGTGAACGACTACGTGCGCGACACGTACTACTCGCGGCAGAACGTCGCGGGCCGCGACGTGCACAAGCTGAACGTGGCCGCGTGCCGCCTCACGCTCGACCTCATGCCCGGCCTCGAGATGAGCGTCGTGTTCCAGGTAACCTACATGTTGTTGCTAGTGAACGACTACGTGCGCGACACGTACTACTCGCGGCAGAACGTCGCGGGCCGCGACGTGCACAAGCTGAACGTGGCCGCGTGCCGCCTCACGCTCGACCTCATGCCCGGCCTCGAGATGAGCGTCGTGTTCCAGGTAACCTACATGTTGTTGCTAGTGAACGACTACGTGCGCGACACGTACTACTCGCGGCAGAACGTCGCGGGCCGCGACGTGCACAAGCTGAACGTGGCCGCGTGCCGCCTCACGCTCGACCTCATGCCCGGCCTCGAGATGAGCGTCGTGTTCCAGGTAACCTACATGTTGTTGCTAGTGAACGACTACGTGCGCGACACGTACTACTCGCGGCAGAACGTCGCGGGCCGCGACGTGCACAAGCTGAACGTGGCCGCGTGCCGCCTCACGCTCGACCTCATGCCCGGCCTCGAGATGAGCGTCGTGTTCCAGGTAACCTACATGTTGTTGCTAGTGAACGACTACGTGCGCGACACGTACTACTCGCGGCAGAACGTCGCGGGCCGCGACGTGCACAAGCTGAACGTGGCCGCGTGCCGCCTCACGCTCGACCTCATGCCCGGCCTCGAGATGAGCGTCGTGTTCCAGGTAACCTACATGTTGTTGCTAGTGAACGACTACGTGCGCGACACGTACTACTCGCGGCAGAACGTCGCGGGCCGCGACGTGCACAAGCTGAACGTGGCCGCGTGCCGCCTCACGCTCGACCTCATGCCCGGCCTCGAGATGAGCGTCGTGTTCCAGGTAACCTACATGTTGTTGCTAGTGAACGACTACGTGCGCGACACGTACTACTCGCGGCAGAACGTCGCGGGCCGCGACGTGCACAAGCTGAACGTGGCCGCGTGCCGCCTCACGCTCGACCTCATGCCCGGCCTCGAGATGAGCGTCGTGTTCCAGGTAACCTACATGTTGTTGCTAGTGAACGACTACGTGCGCGACACGTACTACTCGCGGCAGAACGTCGCGGGCCGCGACGTGCACAAGCTGAACGTGGCCGCGTGCCGCCTCACGCTCGACCTCATGCCCGGCCTCGAGATGAGCGTCGTGTTCCAGGTAACCTACATGTTGTTGCTAGTGAACGACTACGTGCGCGACACGTACTACTCGCGGCAGAACGTCGCGGGCCGCGACGTGCACAAGCTGAACGTGGCCGCGTGCCGCCTCACGCTCGACCTCATGCCCGGCCTCGAGATGAGCGTCGTGTTCCAGGTAACCTACATGTTGTTGCTAGTGAACGACTACGTGCGCGACACGTACTACTCGCGGCAGAACGTCGCGGGCCGCGACGTGCACAAGCTGAACGTGGCCGCGTGCCGCCTCACGCTCGACCTCATGCCCGGCCTCGAGATGAGCGTCGTGTTCCAGGTAACCTACATGTTGTTGCTAGTGAACGACTACGTGCGCGACACGTACTACTCGCGGCAGAACGTCGCGGGCCGCGACGTGCACAAGCTGAACGTGGCCGCGTGCCGCCTCACGCTCGACCTCATGCCCGGCCTCGAGATGAGCGTCGTGTTCCAGGTAACCTACATGTTGTTGCTAGTGAACGACTACGTGCGCGACACGTACTACTCGCGGCAGAACGTCGCGGGCCGCGACGTGCACAAGCTGAACGTGGCCGCGTGCCGCCTCACGCTCGACCTCATGCCCGGCCTCGAGATGAGCGTCGTGTTCCAGGTAACGCGTAATAAGGTCGCATTTCATCAATCGAAATATTTATTCGGCAAATAGGGTTCAAAATTTGTTTGCGTTTTGTAAGGTTTTAAATTTTAATGTTAAGTATGTTCTCAGTGAGATATGTCTAGGGAAACATCTTAATCTATATTGTATTTTTATGTAAATGACACCTATGCCATTGCTGCATGTTGTATGCTACCTATGCTTGTTTGCATGTTCCTGTTTTATCTCCGAATATATAAATAAATAAATAAGGGTACTTTTACAAATCAAAATCTATCTATATCAAATAAAAATAATACAATAATCAAAGTATCATTAATTAAATGTAGTGTTACATGTCAAAAATAAGACAATAAAACTAATAACAATCTAGATTTGTTAGAGATGTATAAGATCTCTAAGCGTCTAGATAAAGGGTAATAAGGTAGGTACACTAATCATCATAAAATGTGATAATCCACATCGAAAGGGACCTTATGGCGGTAGGCGCTTACGTTACACCTATTCACTATTGTATTGGAATAGCGGCAATAAAGGCGTAAGTGCCGGCCGCCATAAGGTTCCTTTCAATATGGATTATCACAAATATTAGGAGATATATCTCTAGCGTCAACATGAAAATAATAAAATCGAATGAATAAATATCCTCAGAGATGTATAAGGTCTCTGAGCGTCAGTCTAAAAATAAAATCAAATGAGAACAGACTGAAGTTTCTCATCATGTCAATTCCACTGAACGCTAGTACGAAGTTACTAGTCCTTGCTAACATTTCGAAATAGGGTCTGACGGCGGTTAAAATGACCCGTATGACGTTGGTATGTTAGTTGATACGATACGTTGTTTGCAGGACAACGACGCGCTGATCCACCGGCTGGTGGCGTGGGCCACGAGCTCGGCGGAGCCGCTGCAGTGCTACGCCACGGGGCTGCTCGCCGCCGCCATGGAGGTGCAGGAGATCGCGACCAACTTCAGGTACACACACACACACACACACACACACATAAATAAATGCTCAACAAGGGTTCGAAAGGATAATTATCAGTGATAATTATCTTGATAATTATCGTGATTTTTATGGTTTGAAAGAAAGGTAGAAAAAACATTTATTCGTGGCACAGACACAGTACAAATTAACATAATACCAAAATACAGAAAATAGCCATTGGCTAGCGCTGGTCTTCCTTTGGGACCACGAGAAGCCACGAAAGACAAAAAACACTAAAGTCACAAACAACAAATCGATAATATTTGATAATAACCTAAAATTGTAAATTCGGCATGAGTTATAAAAATACGTGCGTGAATTCGAACTCTAATAATTGCGCTCTGTATATGGGTTTTAATGATGTTGTAATGATTAATTGATTATATTTTAATGGTTAATAATAAACTAGTAAAATATTGTATAGCAACTATTTATTTTGCAGCCTAAAACACCATAAGCTTTTATATATTAGTATAGAGTAGTCTTTATTGGTAAAAATACATTTTACGGGTCATATCATACATCGGAAAATAAATTTAACTAATAAAGTAACGTATCCTTACCCATAAGAGGGATATTTATCCGATAATTATCGGATAATTATCGCGATAATTATCAAAGACCATAATTATCTTGATAATTTCGAACCCTGTGCTCAACAGCAAATAAAATGGGTACACTTGGTGTCGAGTTTCTTTACAAATTGCCCCGTTTTAATCGCTCCTGAGTACATACAATTACGCCTGTTTCCTAGACTAAGGCTTCAACTCAACCCGCTCTCGTAACTGACCTCTATGTCAATGGCATAAAGTTCACTGGTGAGTATGGAGTGTGAATAACACGTTTAATAGGAGAGATGGGCAGAAATCTCTGATTTAGACTTGCTACGGTGTTGATACTTGCTGGCTAGTTTAGAAGAAGGAATTGTATTAAGATCATTATTAAGGGGATGCCTCGATTCGGTCAGCGTGAAAAGATACGATTATGTCGATTATGTCTTTCGCGCACGACAAAACGGGACGCATCACTCTTCGGGAATGGTTTGTTTAGACAAATCTCTATAAATATCTGACTGAGTGTAGTTTCATTAAATTTCCTCTTGATTAATTGTGTCGTTTACTAATGCGTTGTTTTAGTAGCCTGAGGAAGAAAAGTAAAATAACGACTGAACTTTGGATTTTTTTTTCTACTAGCGACCGCCCCGGCTTCGCACGGATGCACTAGTTAATGGATGTTATTATACATATAAACCTTCCTCTTCAATCACTCTATCTATTAAAAAAAACCGCATCAAAATCCGTTGCGTAGTTTTAAAGATTTAAGCATACATAGGGATATAGGGACAGAGAAAGCGACTTTGTTTTATACTATGTAGTGATAGTGATACAGAAAATTATAAGCAATCATGTTTCGTTATTGTCAGAAACACAGTCATGTAGTCAAGAATCATATATCTGAAAATCAATCCTAATTATTTCCTCGTCTGGGCAGAACAGCGTTTCAAAGAACGCGATATTTCTCGCTGCACGCCCTTAATAATTAGCACTTGTTGGTACGATATTAAAACTATTATAAGATTATCATCATTAGTTGTATTTCAGAATTCAAAAGAATAAACAAATATAGTTTCGAAATATGATTTCAAGCTTACATGGTCATTTACATTAGAATTACGATTTAAAAAGAAAAATACAAATATACATGGTAAATATCCCGTTTCAAATCGTAATTCTAATAGTTTCGAAACTTGCTAAACTCACTAGGAATAAGGAATAGGACGAACTTTGTCGTCTACTTCAGCCCGAAGTGCGTTTTGACGGGCCGATGGTCGCATCAAGTGTGGCAGCACCCGACTGCGGCAATAGCTGTGTTACGTTCTCTCTTCCTTCGGGCGCGTGTAGCGGCAGCGAGCCAATGAGCTTCGACCCATCGCTATACCGCCCTCCGATACCAGTTTCCAACTTAAACAGCACTTGGGGTCCAGGGTCCAACGCGCCAGAGAGCGCAAGCCGTGGCGCCGCCGCGAAGGCCGCACCGCACAGGGCTACTAGTGTTATGAAGTATTTCATAGTTAGGTTGGTTTATGGTCTTCGTATGACGAACGTTAATTTGTATCCGGAGTCGGGTTAGGTTTGCAGCGGGCCCTCAACTTCACTTAAATATATACCTAATTGAATGTGTTTGTTTTAGTAGCGTGAAATTACTAAGTTATGAATGTTGTAACTATTAACTTTGAAAGTAATAAAAATATAAATTAATATCGATGTTTTGTAATAGGTTACATTAGTTTTTCTTGTTCGTGTGTTCATTTGTAATTGTATTAGGTGGAAATAATCGTGGAGTCAATATTGTGCCAACAGTTTAAATAATACGTTCACCTTTTGATATATACGTATATTGCGAATGGTGAGTCATGCGGAAGCCATAGGCGACTCACCTTCAGACCCAAATTGGAAACTTATCATGGTTACACTTTGTCAAATTAAGTGTTTGCTACATAGGGCGGAAAATACACAAAAAAATATAGTGTTTGCTGGGAAATTGTATAAATTCTTCCTAACATACATGATTATTTCAAATATGTACAGCGACGGCAGGGTTAGGATATCTATTTCCTTAAAGATTTCTCTCAATGACTCACGCGACTCCAAGTTATAATCTGCTCGTATAGCCCTTTTTTGCAATATAAATACAGTTTCGATATCTGCAGCTGATCCCCATAAGATAAGACCGTAACTAATATACTATTGAAATAAGAGATTAAATAAGTCTGGAAGTGAAAGTATTAATTGAAGTGCAATATGTGATGTTGCAGGGACATAAACGCGATGCTGGTGCCGCTGATGCTGCGGCGACTACACGTGCTGCGGAACAAAAATATAGAAGAAAAGGTCCGTTTCCATCTTTTTACAACTTGCAAAGAGTCAAGTTGACGATCGGTTTAGACTATATCTTTATTTGTTGCAATCATGGTATCTACAAGGTGTTCTTATATGTAAGCTAGGCAGTACAGATATACATGGACCCTAGTAGAGTGTAGCAACATAATTACGAACTAAAAACTAATCTAAATATCATATTATATGTATTTATACAGTTCTGTGCGACATAATTGAAAACCTCCGACACGACTACGTGTGTGATTTGTAACACTGGAATACTCTAAGAGTTTGCGCTCCAGTGAGATTGGTTGAGCGGTTTTAACCGAATCTGAGGTGTGAGTGGAATCGAGTTACTGGGAGTTTTGTCGCTTATTCACTAAACTTAGCCTAGCTGAGAAGAGTCCAGCAAGAAACTCAGCTAGGCGCGACCTGGGTTCGACTGGCTCTACCCGGTGTGCGGCGGTACCGGGACGAATAAGAGCTTACTATGGGACTAGAAAAGCTTCTGTGATATTTAAATAAATAAATAAATATTAGAGGACAATCTTACACAAATCGAACTAGCCCCACAGTAAGCTCAAGAAGGCTTGTGTTATGGGTACTAGACGACGATATATTTAATAAATATAAATATTTATTTATTTATTTATTTGAAACCATACAAAAACGCATATATCTAAAAACATGAGAATATCCGGCAGATCCCGAACTAGGCTGAGCCTGTATCTCTGTAAATACTTAAATACATACTTAAATCACACAATTATTTGCCCTGACCGGGATTCGAACCCAGGACCGTCAGCTTCACAAGCAGGTGCACTACCCACTAGGCTAAACCGGTCGTCAAAATATTTATGTATTATAATTATTTATTTATTTACACTTTCGGGGAGCGAAATAGGCAGTACGCCTGTTTCCAGCAAGATTTTTGTCACTATAACGTCTTTGTTGAGGGCTGATTATCTCGCAAGAACTTATACGAGGACATCCCATTGTCCAGCAGGCTAGCAACCAAAACACGACGCCGCCGAACCAGACGCGGCACTTCGCGCGCTTCGACAAGAAGCGGCAGAACGACGTCAAGAGCAACGGCCCCTGCGACAAACCTACTAAGAAAGGTACGTTATGCATGCTTGCAGTCCTCGCCTTCGGCTCGTGCGATAAATAGTTTAACTTGAACACATTTTACACGGAATGATAGTCAGTGGATCCCAAACTAGGCCGTGCCTGTATCTTGGGAACCAAAAATGTTTTAACATAAAAAATTACACGTGTGGTTTATACATTACAAAAGTGTGTTTTAAACATTCGCGACAAAAAAGTAGATACAGAGAAAATATATTAATATATATATATGTACATTTGTATCTGGTAGTAGTTGCAATAGTTATGGTGTGTGCGGTTAATTTTCCCGTTTCTAAACGTAATGGGCGGTGGAATTATTTATTTCAAATTGCATGCAGTGATGATCGTGCGTATTTCATTTATTAATTAAGTTTCGTTTTATGTAGGTACCCTCGACCTACGGGTGAACGCTTTATGTGTGGACTTTGTAGAATTTATTTCTATTTATTATTTACAGTTGAACTACCAAATTTGGAGGAAATTACAATCACAGGTTATTTGTGCTATAAGATTTTATTTTAAAGTGATTATTTATTATTAAAGAGAGAACATTTTAATTCTTTAATAATAAACACTCGATTATTAATTCAAAAGTGTTTTTCTAATGAGTATTTTGTATGAATTTGTGTGACATTGCTTTATTAACTGATTATTGCTCATTAACAATTAGCAATTCTGATAAAGATTTTGACAGCTGAGGGCCTACTTCGAACTACGTATCGTGCCGTCCCTTTCGCTCTCGTGTTATACACTATATGAGTGAAAGGGACGGCACGAATTGAATGGTACAATTTTGCTACCGACCGAATTTGTTATGCTGCTGTTTAGACTTGCGGGAATCGCGTGAACATTTTCATGTAAACAAGGAACCGCGCGATTCCGGCAAGTGTGAACTAGTTAGTGCCAGTTCCTCGTCTGCACCGCCACGCACGTGTTTGTCGCAGACCGCGAGAAGGACTCGGGGGGCGGCGACGCGGAGATGGAGCCGCTGTCGCCGGCCGCCGCGAGAGACCCCGAGACGCCCGTCAAGAACTGCAATTGTGAGTATTGGATTATTTTCAAAAAGGTACATAAAGTTTCCAGTTTCAATTTTACTCGCCAAACTGACAAGACAGTTTGTTGGCGAGACCGCGCTCATTT
Organism: Epiblema foenella; assembly: GCA_963556455.1. Lineage (NCBI taxonomy): Eukaryota > Metazoa > Arthropoda > Insecta > Lepidoptera > Tortricidae > Epiblema > Epiblema foenella. The sequence goes on along the minus strand of OY747119.1, from coordinate 10,850,820 downwards.
TAACAAGTCTATTATCATGCACCTAAGTTACATAATTAAGTAATACTTGTAATTGTAAGAACTAGAACAATAAAAAAAACCGGCCAAGGGCGAGTTGGACTCGCGCACGAAGGGTTCCGTACTAGTATCTATAAAACAGCAAAAATAACTTAACCAAAATTACAGTTAAATCAACCTATCTCAAAAACTATAAGAGATACTTTGATCAAACCAAAAATCGTTGAAAGAGTTAATTAGCATGCATCACCTCTATTTTTTTTAGAATTTTATACCCCGTAGTTATAAAAATAGAGGGGGGGGGACATACTTTTTACGACTTTCAGAGCTGATATCTCAAAAACCGTTCACTTTAAGAAAAATGTTTTTTAGAAAACTTTATATCATTTTAAAAGACCTTTCCATTGATACCCCACACGGGTATGTACATCGAAAAAAAAATTTTCATCCCTCAGTTACATGTATGGGGGGCCCCACCCCCAATTATTTTTTTTACTATTTAGTGTCATAATTTTGTAGCGGTTCATACAACACATATTCCCATCAAATTTCATCACTGTAGTACTTATAGTTTCCGAGTAAATCGGCTGTGACAGACGGACAGACGGACAGACGGACAGACGGACAGACGGACATGACGAAACTATAAGTTCCGTTTTTGCCATTTTGGCTACGGAACCCTAAAAAATATACATATTAACTGACTAAATCTGTTAACAGTTAAGGTAATCTTTGTAAAAATGAAATCATGTTATTTATCCTGATACTAGCGACCCGCCCCGGCTTCGCACGGGTGCACTATTTAATGTATGTTATTATACATGTAAACCTTCCTCTTCAATCACTCTATCTATTAAACAAAACCGCATCAAAATCCGCTGCGTAGTTTTAAAGATTTAAGCATACATAGGGATATAGGGACAGAGAAAGCGACTTCGTTTTATACTATGTAGTGATTGCTAGACAGCGCGTAGGTATTCTGTTCTGTTCCGTACGAAGAGAGATTGTGAGCAATCACGCGCGTATCCTTTTATTTACGTACCAAAATGCGCGGTGCATTGCTGGAGGCCGGTTTGGAAACGTCTGGGCGTATACACATGATCGTCTCATATTCACCATATATATTAACGCGCGAATTTCGGCAATCTTCAATGAAAGTAATTTATACACCGGTGGCGGGCGAACCTTTTCTGGCAGGGTCGCCATGTCATCCGGAGTATTAAGTGAAGTAAACAACGTGAATGCTGAAAATAAACTGTGATTTATAAAAAAGAAAACCGATTTACAATTACAGTAAATAGCAAGGTTAGCAAATATAATTAACTCCTTACAAGGCATGCCGCTTCACTTGTCCATGGATACGCCCGAACATAAGTGCGTTTGAGAATGCGTGCGACCTCTCGCCTACTCAATAGTTTTCTCCATAGTTTAAGCTCTACTTTTCTTGTATAATTTTATGAAGTTAATTATGACATTTTATGAGATATATTTATTGCTACCTACCTATTTCTTGATTAATTAATTTTTAAACTAAACATTTGTCCACCAACATTGGTAGAACACAGAGTACTCTATTATGTTATGTTATTTTTCCACCGTGTATAACCTGTGCTTCGCAAATAAATTTTACTTACTTACTTAAAACTTGCCTTTTGTATCTGAAGACAAAGCTAGAGTATAAAGCGATTTTGGTATTATACGGTCTAGAAAATTAAAAAGTAATGTTACAATAAAGGTTTGGTCACGGCGCGTGCGCGACGCGTTGAGTACGGTCGCGCTGCGCTTTGGACCGTATGGTGACAGGTTAACGACGTCATACAGGCAGGGATCGGATACCGGTATTTTCTCCATAGAAAAGTACCGGTATTATTACGGTTACCGGTTCATTATTTCGTTTTTAACGGGACAATCTAATAATACGACGTTGTTACCTAAATACATGATTCAGCCCTACGTAAAGAGCAAAAAATAATCCAAAATATTGGGCTAATTCAGGGTTTTTTTTAAAAAACGGTATCGGTCCCTGCATACAGGCTGCACGACGCCGACGCAAGAGCCGTGACCAAGCCTTAACGAAGGGATACAACGGCACACGGTTCAGTTTTGCTCGGCACAGTGGGGTGACGCACACGTTGTCTGCCCGCAGCGAACGCGTCGTCGCCGGCGCAGGCGCAGGCGCACTGGGGCATGATGTCGCCGCCGCCGCGGCCGCCGCCGCTCGCGCCGCCGCCCGAGAACGAGTCCAACTCCAGCTGGGCCGAGATGGAGACTTACGTCATAGGTAGCCCTAGCCAGCCTAGCCAGCCTCGCCAGCCTATCCTAGCTAGTCATGGAATTAATCTCGAAATATATAAATACTACTGGCTCTGTGAGTTGCAGTCCTAGCGAGTGATATTTTTTAACGTTTTCAACAACCATGGCATCGCCGTTTTGATCATTTTCAAAACCTAAATCCACCTATCAAATTGCTCACAAAATTACACGAGAATCGTTTAAAAATGCTCAGCCGGACATCCGCCGGACAAACAGCTGTCAATAAGAACTGCATCCAAATTAAAATTGCTTTGTTTACCTTCTTTTTTGCAACTGATCTTTTGAGTTACTAAGGCGAATAAGATTGCAAGTAAATATTAAAAGAGTTCTTATATACCTTTCTTACTGTTAACACACATAATGCAATTCCAGGAAATATTCAAATTCACCCACCGACGGACGCCACGAAACAGATGCTCATCCTTCGATACCTCACGCCAATGGGCGAATACCAGGAGGTGAGTCTACTGCAATGATAACTTTGGCAAAAAAATATTGAAGTGGAGAAATATGTCTTTTTAACTCCATGGTTGAATTATACAGAAAGCCATAAGGTATTAACTAAATTATGCCTGTGTCTATGCTAATACTATTTAGGGTAATCAGATCATACCATTCATACCACATACGTAATTAGACTTATTCAAGAGTTCAGGGGGTAGTGAAAGGGTAAGACGAAACTGGATATGAATAGTTACCAATTTGATAGGAATGTGGATGGATGTTGAAAACGAGACGGAAAGAAAAGGTGAATTGTGAGAGACGATATGAACACGAAGGATGTGAATGAAGAGATGTACAGATGAAAATGCCGCGCCGACCCCAAGTAAATGGCAAAAGGGCAAGCAAATGATGATTTGGTATTTAGGCTTGGTGACCGGAGGGCTTATAATAGGCTGCGTAGTGTCACGTTTCGGGTGCGGCTAGACGAGAGGCCTTTAAAGGAATTTCAAACAATTAGAAATAGCAGAGGCAGGATGATGGGTCACCTGATACGGCACGACAGCTTCTTCTTAAACATCTTAGAGGACAAAATTGAAGGCAGGAGAGGAAGAGGAAGACCTAGACTGACTTACTTTAACCAAGTGTGAGGGAGGAAGTTGCCGAGTCGTATGGGGAAGTCAAGAAACTGGCAATGAATAGAGAAGAGTGGCGGTTACTCCACCGACAAGAGCGAAGCTCTTAAGTTTTGATGATGACCGGAGGGCAGATACTATTGTAATAATATACAATAAAATGTATGTTTTCTCAAACATGCAATGAAATATTGAGGTTATGTTACTTATGGCTGCGTAGTGTCACGTTTCGGGTGCGGCTAGATGAGAGGCCTTTAAAGGAATTTCATACAAAGTTGGAGGGAATTTCCATTCCACATTTATTTGTGACACCATCACGGCGTTCAGCCACAAGCAATTATTTGCTTTTTGGTTCGTCATGACATTCTGCCACTACGATTATTTAAAAATATAAATAAACGATGTTTGCTACATTTTTCTTAGACTATAACGCTAAATTGTTTTCTTAAATAAGTTACGTTTATCTACCCATCTAGAGATAAGCATACATAAAAACATTAAGAGGTTATAATTTTTGACAGTTAACAAGAATGGCAAACTGTCAGTGTCGTTCCTTTCGTACATTTTAGTATATTTTTGTGGTAGTAGTGTTTTATATTCAATTCGAGTTGGAAGCTGAACGAAATAAATAGTAATATATGTGTTAGTTATATTTTTTGTCTTATTTACTTCAAGTTTCTTTAGAATTAAAGTTTAATTACTTGGAGTTTTTTTAATTTATTTCATTGCATGTTTGAGAAAAGCACTATACATACCTTGGCGTGAAATGAGGTTGCCAACCTCGTAACTATCTAACTGGGTCAATCAACTTTTCTTTGTTGTTATTCTGTCCCGTCAGCGAGGAGACTACAGTAACCGAGTTTCTTAGAAACTTGTTTATAATATGGACTTCAAGCCTGCTCAAGAGATGACCCATGTCCAAATGGACAGACAATCATCGCTAAAACTCATGTTTGGTAGATTTAAACCCTATAAAATCACTGTCTTAAAGAGTACTCAGGAGACGTAACCATAGTAACGAGCAACAAAGAATAGTTGATCCACCCAACTATATGTACTCGGCTGGAAAGTTCTTACTTCCCGGCCTCTGTAGTAATGTAGTATCGTGTACGTGTCGGCAGTTCCTGTCGCACGTGTTCGCGCAGAACGCGCTCGGGCTCATCCTCGGCTACCTCAACGTGCGCGAGTCGCGCGACTCGCGGCTCGCCTTCGAGGCGCTCAAGTACCTCGCCGCGCTGCTGTGCCACAAGAAGTTCTCCATCGACTTCATACAGATGGGCGGGCTGCAGGTGAGAGAGGGACACGTGTACTCGAAACACTACCAGTCGCGGTGCCTGGTCCGCGCCGGAGCGTACGGCGGCAGGCGGGCGACGCCACACACGAGAGCGTCGTGCGGCGTGGAGCGCACCAGTGCTTTAATACTTAGGGAAGGTTGCACCAAACCGTCTGTCGTAAGCGGTGTTCGTTAAAATCTGATTGTATGGAAACTTTGACAAGTTTCTATGGGATGACAGCTGCCGGCGCCATATTTGACGATGACCGGCCTGTGATCGTATGTTGGTGCAACCGACCTTTAGGCCAAACAAGCGCCCGTAGCTCTTCAGCGTGCTGTGCAGTCCCCGCAGAACTTCTAATCGGCTTCGGACACAGCTCAAAGACACTTATCGCCTGGCGATGACGAGATAACCATTCGTCACTTTCGAACACGGTGACTGACATTCAGATGCCTCGTCTTTTGTCAGTTTATCACTCTCGTCTCGTTAATAGAATATTTGTGTTTTATTTTGTAGAAGTTCCTTGAAGTCCCGCGGCCTTCGGTGGCCGCGACAGGTGTGTCCATCTGCCTGTACTACCTGGCGTACTGCGAGGACGCCATGGAGCGCGTGTGCCTGCTGCCGCGGGCCACGCTCGCCGAGCTCGTCAAGTGAGTGTGTTGTGGAAGGTTCTAGAAGTGTGTCCGCCTGCCTGTACTACTGGCGTACTGCGAGGACGCCATGGAGCGCGTGTGCCTGCTGCCGCGGGCCACGCTCGCCGAGCTCGTCAAGTGAGTGTGTTGTGGAAGGTTCTAGAAGTGTGTCCGCCTGCCTGTACTACTGGCGTACTGCGAGGACGCCATGGAGCGCGTGTGCCTGCTGCCGCGGGCCACGCTCGCCGAGCTCGTCAAGTGAGTGTGTTGTGGAAGGTTCTAGAAGTGTGTCCGCCTGCCTGTACTACCTGGCGTACTGCGAGGACGCCATGGAGCGCGTGTGCCTGCTGCCGCGGGCCACGCTCGCCGAGCTCGTCAAGTGAGTGTGTTGTGGAAGGTTCTAGAAGTGTGTCCGCCTGCCTGTACTACTGGCGTACTGCGAGGACGCCATGGAGCGCGTGTGCCTGCTGCCGCGGGCCACGCTCGCCGAGCTCGTCAAGTGAGTGTGTTGTCGAAGGTTCTAGAAGTGTGTCCGCCTGCCTGTACTACTGGCGTACTGCGAGGACGCCATGGAGCGCGTGTGCCTGCTGCCGCGGGCCACGCTCGCCGAGCTCGTCAAGTGAGTGTGTTGTGGAAGGTTCTAGAAGTGTGTCCGCCTGCCTGTACTACTGGCGTACTGCGAGGACGCCATGGAGCGCGTGTGCCTGCTGCCGCGGGCCACGCTCGCCGAGCTCGTCAAGTGAGTGTGTTGTGGAAGGTTCTAGAAGTGTGTCCGCCTGCCTGTACTACTGGCGTACTGCGAGGACGCCATGGAGCGCGTGTGCCTGCTGCCGCGGGCCACGCTCGCCGAGCTCGTCAAGTGAGTGTGTTGTGGAAGGTTCTAGAAGTGTGTCCGCCTGCCTGTACTACTGGCGTACTCTTGTTTTCACCGACGTGTGTTTGCAGATACGCGTTGTGGCTGTTGGAGTGTTCGCACGACTCGGGCCGCTGCCACGCCACCATGTTCTTCGGGCTCTCCTTCCAGTTCCGCGTCATCCTCGAGGAGTTCGACCACCAGGTAACTGATACTCCGCCTGCCAGGGTGCTCGCTATATCTACAAGATAAACAGTCAATCATTAATAGTTCGGCTTGTAAGGCATTTCAAAAATGAAAAGCTTAGCAGCAATAAAAAAACATCTGGGGAAATGATGCTCATTATCATGTTACACTCAGACTGAAAACCGACAGAACTGTACAATGGATCTTTAGAGGTTTAAGTTGACTCCTCATGGGTATGGTGATATTAGAAATCGGGTCACTCTTGGATAAAACTAGCCCAAGACCGGAACGGGTGGTGTACTCGAAGAGTGGTCTATGCTCAGCAGTGGGCGATAAAGGCTTTATCGCCCACTATATAACGCAGCATACCGAGTAGAGTCGGTCCAACTCAGGTCGGGCCTAGCTGAGTTTCTAGCTGAATTCTTCACACTTTTCAGCTACGCTAGGTTTACTGAAACAGGGACAAAATTGACAGTAGCTCGATTCCACTCACCTAAGATTCAGTTGAAGCCGCTTAACCAAGCTCTCTGGAGCGCAAACTCTTAGGGTGGGTCAAACCGTCCGTAATCGTACTCGTAAATGGTGTTCGTTAACATCTGATTGTATGGAAAGTTTGAAAAGTTTCTATGGGATGACAGCTGCCGGCGCCATATTGACGATGACCGGCCTGTGATCTGAAAGATACTGTGGGAATACAGTTGCGAGCATTTCTCACAACGTTGCAAATTCCTCGCCCCGGCGCGGGGCGCGGGCTAGGCTTGGGCCCGCCGCGCCTCGCCAGTCTACTTGTAGTTCTTGAACACTTAACATGTAAATAAATATTAATAATTGGAGTCAGATTTTCATTTAACATGGGTCACCACTTAGGATAACACAAAATGTAGGATGTGTGGCGAGGATGACGAGACAATGGAACACTTACTGTGTGAATGTCACGCCCTTGCCAGACAGAGAATGAATGACTTTGGCAATGGTTACCCTGAACCAAAGGAATTTAGAGTACTCCCGCTGAACTCCATCATTCGGTTTGTGGAAATGCTGGAGAGCAGCTTGGAGTTGGCATAAAGGAGGGGGCAATTGCACAAAAGATCCCACTGGGTTGAAGTGCATCCGTAAGGGCCCTCATCTAGATAAGATAAGATAGGATAACCTTGATATAAGGTATGCAGCGAGGCCAATTCGCTCAATATGTTAGTGCAACCGAGCTTTAGAATATTCCAGTGTTTAGACCGCGCAGTCGTGTCGCAGCTTTCGTCAGGATTTTCCCCAGGCTCTCCAACTGCGCACTCCTATCGCTTTAGTGGGCCCGGCCTATAACAGTTTTTAAAAAAGGCTGGAAATGAGGATGATGATGATGAGTGTGACGCGTTGTGTCGCAGGACGGGCTCCGCAAGCTGTACAACGTGATCTCGACGCTGCCGATCCTGGGCTCGGACGAGGAGGAGTCGCGCGTGTCCGAGGACGAGACCTGCGCCGCGAGGCAGATCGTGCGCCACGTGTGCGTCGCGCTCAGGAGGTACCCAGAAAGAAAAAAAAAATTTTTTTTAAAGGACTCAGGGCTTACTCGTCAAAGTACAAATTCAAAATATTCAAATCGGGTTTTGTTATCGTCCCGGTCGATTTACACAAGCGGGGTAATCACGTAACTTTTGTACTACTGTTAGGTAAATTTTAATTGTCAGCTCATACATTTAAACTTCAAAATTGACAGTAAAATTTATCTACCGTTAGTATATAAACTTACGGGATTCGCCTGCAGTTTCGTCTTCATCCCGACCGATTTCAACTAGTTTTGTTTTCATCCCGACCGATTTCCCGCTTTCCATCACGGCGATTGGAGAAAGCTTCTTTGAGGCTAGCAAATTTTGTACAATATCGCTAATTAAGAAAAGTTCCAAATATAAAATCGCAAAAATGTAACGGAAGTGTCGGTAGTTGCAAGGATAATATAGATTTCCGTGTGTGTGTGTGTGTGTGCAGGTACCTGGAGGCGCACCTGCGCCTGCGCGCGGCGCACGTGGCGCGCGCGCAGGGCGACAGCGTGCCCGAGCCGCCGCCCTACAAGGTACGCCCTACTAATATTACTTAATGACGACCACGCAGTATACTTCCCTACACACAATGTTTCAGATAGCAGGTATTTTATGTCCGAGCCGAAGACGAGGCCCATGAATATGCGATCTGAAACTCACTAATGTAATATTATCCAGCATGGCGCCCATGTCTGCCGTGCGAAGAGCGCGCTAGTGTAAGGGTAAGTGTAAGTATGTATCGGAAATGTACGAGCTGTGTTTTCATACATTAGAATAATTTTGGACACCTGGAGTTCTTAATAATATATTTTTGTTGTTCTTCCAGGCATCAAAATCATCCCCCGAAGAGATCCAAGAACAAATAGAGCTGCTTCAGTCGGTGGCGTGGTCGCGCTGGGCGCCGGTGGACGAGCTGGTGGAGCTGGGCGGCATCTCGCTGCTGCTGCAGGTCGTGGGCCTGGCCTACGAGTGGAACTTCAACGGCAGGTACACCGCTCGGCGGTTCCGGCTGCTGTCCCACCTGTATGACGACCACTTTTGCCTAATTGGTACCCCGCCTGCGACGCAGAAGGTCCCGTTCAGCGTATTTATTTCAAAGAAAAAAAGAAAGATACATTTAGTCGTGACAAACGCATGACAATTATAAATAAAGACACCACATAACAGAATTTGCCACGAAGTGGTCACAACTCAGCGTAGGGCTGGCAGGGCCAGCGCTGGTCTTCCGTTGTATTTGTGTGATGACCACCTGTGCTTCTTGGTCTTGGATGTTTCTTATGTATTTAATATTTATCTATATAATTAAGTATCTATATCGTCGCCAAGTAAGCGTGAGTGCTTTCCTTAATTTGGGACTAGACCGATTTGTTTACGACGATAGTCCGCAAATATTTATTTATGTCACACCTGGCCATAAAGTGGCAATTACCGTATGCTCCGCGCGCGGAAAATCCCACTTCCTGGCCAGGGGGTGATATAAAATTTTGTACTTACCTTGGGTGGTAATTAAGAAAGTCTCAGATCGCATAATTATCGCCCTTGACTTCGGCTCGGGCGTCAAATACCTGCGATCTGAGACATTCTTTGTTTTACCGCCCTTGGTAAGTAAGGTACTATTATTTAGTTTGAAAGTTCATCAACGGACGTTTGTCAGTGGAACATGAGCCTTGCCCGTATACGTTTAAGGTCGGAGACGGTCCGGTCGGCGCTGGACGTGGTGTCGGTGTGCTGCGTGGCGCCGCGCGTGCGCTGTCGCCACTCTAATATGAACCTTGCCCGTACACGTTTAAGGTCGGAGACGGTCCGGTCGGCGCTGGACGTGGTGTCGGTGTGCTGCGTGGCGCCGCGCGTGCGCTGTCGCCACTCTAATATGAACCTTGCCCGTACACGTTTAAGGTCGGAGACGGTCCGGTCGGCGCTGGACGTGGTGTCGGTGTGCTGCGTGGCGCCGCGCGTGCGCTGTCGCCACTCTAATATGAACCTTGCCCGTACACGTTTAAGGTCGGAGACGGTCCGGTCGGCGCTGGACGTGGTGTCGGTGTGCTGCGTGGCGCCGCGCGTGCGCTGTCGCCACTCTAATATGAACCTTGCCCGTACACGTTTAAGGTCGGAGACGGTCCGGTCGGCGCTGGACGTGGTGTCGGTGTGCTGCGTGGCGCCGCGCGTGCAGCTGCTGCTGACGGAGAAGGTGGACATGCGCGACGCCGACATGACCACCGGCGTCAACATCGTGCTCGGTCAGTGCTGTGCTCTGGGGCGCTACCGCGAACAGCAAACGAAGTTTTCCCTCTCTGTCGCACTTGCAAGTTTGCATATAAGTGAGACAGAGAGGGAAAACTTCGTTTGTGGTTCGCGGTAGCTCCTCTGCTCTGTGTCTGTCTCACCGTACTACGCGGCGAGGTAGCGCCGTCTAGCGACACGCGTAACCTCCTGAATACCAACTTGATACTTACGAGTACAATTCGCTCTATAAACCCGCGCACTCAAGTTGAACTCGCATGCGAATCTCGTACGTGTGTACTAGGGACCTTAGCGTCTTTTTCCAAGGGGTATTGTCATGTAGAGCTTGCGGCAGTCGTTAAGCCAAGTTAGAAGCCTTCGGGCGGTTTGAGAACTGCTTACAGTCAAATTGCCTGCTCACTTGACAGCCATGTCCCCGAATAAGTCTATTTTACACAGGTTTACTTAACAGGCTTGTATCCCAATAACGTCTATTTTACACAGGTCTACTTGACAGACATGTCCCCCATTAATGTCTATTTTACACAGGTCTACTTGACAGGCTTGTATCCCAATAAAGTCTATTTTACACAGGTCTACTTTATAGGCATGTCTCCCATTAACGTCTATTTTACACAAATCTACTTTATAGGCATGTCTCCCAATAACGTCTATTTTACACAAATTTATTTTATGGGCATGTTTCCCAATAACGTCTATTTTACACAGGTCTACTTGACTGCCTTGTATCCCAATAACGTCTATTTTACACAGGTATACTTGACAGACATGTCTCCCAATAATGTCTAGTTTACACAGGTCTACTTGACAGGCATGTATCCCAATAAGGTTCATTTTACACAGGTCTACTTGACAGGCATGTATCCCAATAAGGTTCATTTTACACAGGTCTACTTGACAGGCTTGTATCCCAGTAACGTCTATTTTACACAGGTCTACTTGACAGACATGTCTCCCAATAATGTCTAGTTTACACAGGTCTACTTTACAGGCTTGTATCTCAATAACGTCTATTTTACGGAGGTCTACTTGACAGACATGTATCCCAATAACGTCTATTTTACACAGGTCTACTTGACAGGCATGTCCCCCAATAATGTCTATTTTACACAGGTCTACTTGACAGGCTTGTATCCCAGTAAGGTCTATTTTACACAGGTCTACTTGACAGGCTTGTATCCCAATAACGTCTAGTTTACACAGGTCTACTTGACAGGCATGTCCCCCAATAAGGTCTATTTTTCATAGGTCTACTTTACAGGCATGTCTCCCAATAACGTCTATTTTACACAAATCTACTTTACAGGCATGTCTCCCAATAACGTCTATTTTACATAGGTCTACTTGACAGGCATGTCTCCCAATAACGTTTAGTTTACACAGGTCTACTTGACAGGCATGTCTCCCAATAACATCTATTTTACACAAGTGTATTTGACAGCCTTGTATCCCAATAACGTCTATTCTAGTTTACACAGGTCTGGTCTACTTGACAGGCATGTCTCCCAATAATGTCTATTTGACAGGCTTGTATCTCAATAACGTCTATTTTACACAAATCTACTTGACAGGCATCTCTCCCAATAACGTCTATTTTAGACAGTCGCTTCCTTAAAAACTAGTGGCTACGTTAAATGTTGGGATTAGGTAGCAACCGTCATCAGACTACAGTCATCCCCGTACAGTGCGGGAGGAGTGTAGTCGGACGGGGTTGTGACGTGGAGGGTGTGTGTGGTGCGTGTGCGCAGGCGCGGCGGACGGCGAGATCGCGCCGGAGCCGGAGGTGCAGAAGGCGGCGCTCAACGTGCTCGTCAACTGCGTGTGCGCGCCCGTGCACCGCGTGAGTACACACACACGTCCCACCCCACACTAGCTTTATACCAACTTGCCTCTAATAGGGATGTTGACTCAAAATTTGACTACTCCAAAAGAATTAAGGCCAAAAAATGTGCCAAATGATGAAAATCCTATTCAAATATCTCAAAATATAACGAAGCTACAACCGTTGTAATGTTGCTGATTAGAGTGAGAAAGCGCGACAGATCAGTGAAGTCATTGACCACAAGCGCCATAGTAAATGACGATCGTTCCAATACAAAGGTGTGTTTTGCGAAAAAGGGACAGAGTATGCCCCCTCTTAAAATTTTGAAGACTTATAATTATGTAATTTAGTTACTTTTTTCGCCATTTGATTAAGAATTTGATCCTATTTCGAGAAAAATCGAACTTATTGATTTTCTTATTGAGTGTCAACATCCCTATAACCAACACAAGCTTAAGGGTCCTTATCAGTTAAAAAACCTTCATCTATTTACGCCATTTTCTATTTGAATTTACACGTATCTTGACATTTCCTCGATGTTACTATCTAGAACAGGACTTATGTCATAAACTTTAAATGGATTTTTTGCATTTTTCATTAAGAAATATCGTTTCAAACATCACTCCAAATAGACCATTTCCAAGATAAAAACTTCTTTTTTTCGCTTAAATTCTACTACACACAATTTTTAATTAAAAAATGGCTATGTTACTATCTAAAACTTTAACAAAATCATCGTAGCCTTTAATAACTTTATTGATAATATCAATACTTTTGTCATAATTTGAAATCAAAACATTTTAAAACTTATAAGGCCTCTTAGCACATACTTATTTACGATACCAGTTCGGAAAGTTTTCTTTGGCAGTTCATTAACGACATGATTAAATGCTGTTAAGTTGATATTCCAAGATTTTTGTTGCGATTGTTAAAGTTTTTTTTTTAAATAAATCTTACTTTTAGTTTGTATACTTACTAAGGTCGGGTTTTATAAAGATCTGTTAGACCAAATGGACGCTGTTAATAGAAAAACCTATAGTAGGTTGACACGTTATTGCATTACAGCATCCAAATGTCATTAACTCAGTACATTTTTTGACATAACCTACCGACAGAAGGCCTAACGGATTTTTATAAAACCGAGCTTAAATATGTTGCGAAATATGATATTTGTTAACACTTGTTAGTGATTTACTTACATGTAATTGTTAAAAATATAGGAAACTTTAGGTCTTGTTATATTGTTATTGTATAGCTATTAGCTAATTGCCGTGTGCCGGTTATGTATTTTAGACTGTTCCTAAATAAATTTAAAAACAAGTAAAGAATTACGTTTCCGAATATTTTTTTCAAACAACAAACAGTTTTTATCTCTCTCAATTGAAAACTATCAATAAATCGTAGACTTGTAGTTTATTAAATGAAAATTTTGAAACACCATACATAATCGACACCTCCATCCATTGACAGAGTGAGTGAGTGTGAGTGAGTGGTCGCCACACCACGTAAAACATGGGCGTGAGGTGTACAGTGCCTTTACCACGAGTTTGCATGACCGTACTCGCTAGTGACTTCGTAAACGATTTAGTATGCAGATTCTTAGTTCTATCGCGTAACCGCCAGAGGCGCTGTACTTTTGCCCATACAAATTTTTACGCAGTCGCTAACGAGTACGGTCATGTAAACTCATGGTAAAGGCACAGTCCGCAGAGCCGCTTGTAACCGGCCGTGTGCTCCGCAGGCGGGCTCGTCCACCACGCGCTTCTCGATATCAGGCTCGAGTAAAAAGAAGACCGCGCTCAAGTCCTACGAGGACGTCATACAGAAGGTGTGGGAGAGCGTGCGCTCCAACAACGGTATCATGGTGAGTCGCTCGTTCTAAAAACACACAATCAGAAAAAAAAAAGTTAAATTTAGAAGTTACAAATTCAATTAAAAGTTAACAATAGGTCAACAATGCGGCAATAGGCTCGGGCTCAGCGTGTGCTGCGAGCCTGCTCGGCTGTACAGCGCTGTTTCTCAGCCCGCACCCACTTCACAGCTCAACACAAAAAAATAATAATATTAGGTATTCAGGGAACATTCGCTTAGATTTATATTTATATTACACTTTTCATGCTCGTGAAGTTGTTCTTTATGTCGAGAGTTTGCATGAAATAGCTTTTAATAGTGAACAAATTAAAAATTAAAAACCATTCTTAAAACCAAAGAAGCCGGGATGTTTCCTATCTCGCTCTACTACACCGCTTTACTATATCGCTCTCACTAAAACATATACGGGAGATATACAAATACTAAAGAAATAGAAAGCTTTATTTGCAAGAATACGTCGGTACAGGTGTTACATAATATAAAAATAGTCACACAGTATTCATCCGAGACAGCATTGAAATGTTCAAACTAAAAATTGCCGAGGTTCTCCGGTAGAGCGCATCGGTGTCGCCAGTGTAGGTAGTTATAAAATGGTGGGTTCACCGCATGACATGCAAACTTGAGCTCCTATAGAGGTTTCGAAGTTCCATGTAGCGTAGAGTCGACGGATACAGGGTCGCGAACAGTACGAGTATTTCTGAAGGACCGAGAGTGACGTGCGACGTTGGGCGCAGGTGCTGCTGTCGCTGATGATGGTGAAGCTGCCGATCACGGACGCGGACCGGCTGCGCGGGCTGGCGTGCCGCGCGCTGGCGGGGCTGGCGCGCTGCGCCACCGTGCGCCAGATCATCGGCAAGCTGCCGCTGTTCACCACCTCGCAGATACAAGGTGAGTCGTCATCGATCACGGACGCGGACCGGCTGCGCGGGCTGGCGTGCCGCGCGCTGGCGGGGCTGGCGCGCTGCGCCACCGTGCGCCAGATCATCGGCAAGCTGCCGCTGTTCACCACCTCGCAGATACAAGGTGAGTCGTCATCGATCACGGACGCGGACCGGCTGCGCGGGCTGGCGTGCCGCGCGCTGGCGGGGCTGGCGCGCTGCGCCACCGTGCGCCAGATCATCGGCAAGCTGCCGCTGTTCACCACCTCGCAGATACAAGGTGAGTCGTCATCGATCACGGACGCGGACCGGCTGCGCGGGCTGGCGTGCCGCGCGCTGGCGGGGCTGGCGCGCTGCGCCACCGTGCGCCAGATCATCGGCAAGCTGCCGCTGTTCACCACCTCGCAGATACAAGGTGAGTCGTCATCGATCACGGACGCGGACCGGCTGCGCGGGCTGGCGTGCCGCGCGCTGGCGGGGCTGGCGCGCTGCGCCACCGTGCGCCAGATCATCGGCAAGCTGCCGCTGTTCACCACCTCGCAGATACAAGGTGAGTCGTCATCGATCACGGACGCGGACCGGCTGCGCGGGCTGGCGTGCCGCGCGCTGGCGGGGCTGGCGCGCTGCGCCACCGTGCGCCAGATCATCGGCAAGCTGCCGCTGTTCACCACCTCGCAGATACAAGGTGAGTCGTCATCGATCACGGACGCGGACCGGCTGCGCGGGCTGGCGTGCCGCGCGCTGGCGGGGCTGGCGCGCTGCGCCACCGTGCGCCAGATCATCGGCAAGCTGCCGCTGTTCACCACCTCGCAGATACAAGGTGAGTCGTCATCGATCACGGACGCGGACCGGCTGCGCGGGCTGGCGTGCCGCGCGCTGGCGGGGCTGGCGCGCTGCGCCACCGTGCGCCAGATCATCGGCAAGCTGCCGCTGTTCACCACCTCGCAGATACAAGGTGAGTCGTCATCGATCACGGACGCGGACCGGCTGCGCGGGCTGGCGTGCCGCGCGCTGGCGGGGCTGGCGCGCTGCGCCACCGTGCGCCAGATCATCGGCAAGCTGCCGCTGTTCACCACCTCGCAGATACAAGGTGAGTCGTCATCGATCACGGACGCGGACCGGCTGCGCGGGCTGGCGTGCCGCGCGCTGGCGGGGCTGGCGCGCTGCGCCACCGTGCGCCAGATCATCGGCAAGCTGCCGCGGTTCACCACCTCGCAGATACAAGGTGAGTCGTCATCGATCAATAAACGGCCAGTTTATGGCAAATTTGTTGCACCGTTTAGCACCACCAGGTCCACCAGGGGTCACTTGTGGGATAACGGTTGGTACTCTCTACGGACGGGGAACTTAGACAGGTGCCCACCGTTAGAAACGGCCAACTCGAGGTAAACGGGTAGTAGTCTATTAGGGGTAGGACACTATCTCGATGGAATCCAAACATCCAGATTTTCGGTTGCTTAGGGTCGGTTGCACCAACATACGATCACAGGCCGGTCATCGTCAAATATGGCGCCGGCAGCGGTCATCCCATAGAAACTTGTCACACTTTCCATACAATCAGATTTTAACGAACACCGCTTACGATTACTGACGGTTTGGTGCAACCCACCCTTATTGGTGAAAATCATACGATATCTTGAGTCATTTGAGTGACGTTTTGAGCAGATTCATAAAATTCCCGATGCGTATGGTTCGAGCCTAACAGAAACAGTCTTGAAAAGTGCTACGCTCGCCAATGACCGTTGATTGGGCCGAAACTTTACCGGATTACACTTGTGAAATTGTTGTTTGGTACTTTGGTAGCTTTGTGAAACCTCTGTTTCACTTCTACTTAATATTCCAAGGAAGTAATGAGTTAATTATTGACTTTGTCGTCATCTTTGCAGTGTTGATGCGCGATCCGATCTTACAAGAGAAGCGGCAAGAGCATGTGATGTTCCAGAAGTACGCCCTGGAGCTGTTGGAGCGCGTCTCCGGGAAGAGCAAACACATGGGCGCGGAGTTCGAGACCTCGTTAGCTAACATACACAGGGTAAGTTCTTGAGCAAGTATATCGCTTTATAAAAGAGTGACAAATGTGCGTAATACGATCATATCCCCCCTAGTCATACTCTTATGCAAAAAACGGTTTCATTAAAAGAGCGTGCAGGCTTTATGACGAAACATTTCAAACAATAGATATTTTCCATGAGACGTTATGTAGCTTCAAACGTTTATCTTTACAATGTATTCAACAACCATAACAATATTTTTTCATAATTGTAATTTTTTGGCACTATTTATTTATTTATACTACTAACGATGTATATCAAAAGCTCTTAAATTTTATTGTTTTTAATGTTTAAGTTTACATATTCGAATTAAGGAAACTGTAAGTCTACAACTTAATACCATTTACTGTGTCAATTGTAAACATATGAGACTGTTTGTTTCTTAATAAATAAAATAAAATAAATAAAAAGTATTATATAAAAAATAAGAATAAAAATGTAACATTTATGGGAATATTCTCATTTTATTTCGGTTAACTTGGTTTGGTTGATGGTTGGTCGCTGCTAGATTCGATTGGTTTTCGAATTT
The DNA here is from genome assembly GCA_963556455.1 of Epiblema foenella. NCBI lineage: Eukaryota > Metazoa > Arthropoda > Insecta > Lepidoptera > Tortricidae > Epiblema > Epiblema foenella. The sequence continues at coordinate 10,833,564 of OY747119.1, read as the reverse complement.
ATCTGTACTTTGAGTCGATTAAATTCACATATAAGTAATTCAATTCAATTCAATTCAATTTATTTCCCATGTAGGTATACATTGATACACTTATGTCCGTCAATTCTTGCACATTTTCAACTTAAAACAATTGATAATAATAATCGACACACTTGATAATCGTCCGTGACTACGAGATTTACGAGGGTTTTTTTGCATTCTCTTTCTTCAGTAGCGGAATACGCCTGTCGTTGGATGGCCTCTAAACGTAAGCATTCGAGCGCAGTTATAAAATAAGAGACGAACCGCGCGAATGTTCTTCAAAAGCTATGCATTCTTTTTAAGGTTAAGGCTTGGCCACTGCGCAGGCTGCGCGACCACAGCGGGACCTTATCATACAAGAGCGTTGCGCGGCGTCCCGCTTGTGTCGCGCACGTCGTGTGACCAAGGCTTTATCGAGAGTTTATTGAAATACAATTCTCCCTCCAGGCAAACGTGGTAGCGCAAACCCGCATCAACTACAACGAGCGCCAGCTCCTACAACTAGTCGCCGCGCATCTGGCCGCGCGAGGCCTCGCGGAGAGCGCGGCCACGCTGCAGAGGGAGGCCGCGCTGCCGGCGCCGGCGCTGCCGCAGCACGCGCCGCCGCCGCCGCCCGTGTACACGCCGGCCGCGCCCGCCACGCCCGCCTCCGCCCCGCACAGGGTGAGTCCCTACAGCCGCTCACGGAGAGCCCCGCTACAGAGGGAAGCCGCGCTGCCGGCGCCGGCGCTGCCGCAGCACGCGCCGCCGCCGCCGCCCGTGTACACGCCGGCCGCGCCCGCCACGCCCGCCTCCGCCCCGCACAGGGTGAGTCCCTACAGCCGCTCACGGAGAGCCCCGCTACAGAGGGAAGCCGCGCTGCCGGCGCCGGCGCTGCCGCAGCACGCGCCGCCGCCGCCGCCCGTGTACACGCCGGCCGCGCCCGCCACGCCCGCCTCCGCCCCGCACAGGGTGAGTCCCTACAGCCGCTCACGGAGAGCCCCGCTACAGAGGGAAGCCGCGCTGCCGGCGCCGGCGCTGCCGCAGCACGCGCCGCCGCCGCCGCCCGTGTACACGCCGGCCGCGCCCGCCACGCCCGCCTCCGCCCCGCACAGGGTGAGTCCCTACAGCCGCTCACGGAGAGCCCCGCTACAGAGGGAAGCCGCGCTGCCGGCGCCGGCGCTGCCGCAGCACGCGCCGCCGCCGCCGCCCGTGTACACGCCGGCCGCGCCCGCCACGCCCGCCTCCGCCCCGCACAGGGTGAGTCCCTACAGCCGCTCACGGAGAGCCCCGCTACAGAGGGAAGCCGCGCTGCCGGCGCCGGCGCTGCCGCAGCACGCGCCGCCGCCGCCGCCCGTGTACACGCCGGCCGCGCCCGCCACGCCCGCCTCCGCCCCGCACAGGGTGAGTCCCTACAGCTGCTCACGGAGAGCCCCGCTACAGACGGATGTCAACCGGAACCGGAACTCAACTATTTTCCTACCTTAGGGTGGAAAGTATTTTTTTTAAACTCCTACAGGCCAGGGTCTCGTGCCGGCCACGCGCACATTTTATTACTGAATCCTTAGAATACAATTTTTTATTAGTCCTCATTTATTTTCCTCATCGAAATGAAAAGTAGAGTGTTTAACTCAGGTGAAATCACATTTCACCCTTGAACTCTTTATTTCGGGTGAAATGGGTCAGTTTCAACTCTTGGTTAACAGTCTACTATTTGTATGAACCATGTCCATGTGCTGCGCAGTCGCGGCTGTCGGCGGCGCGCTCGGGCGGCGGCTCGCTCGCGCGCGACCACCACGACCTGTTCAACAGCAGCGCCACGGAAGAGAGTCCCGTGCCGCAGGTCATCAAACTAAGGTACAGAATGTCTTCACGCTCGTGATACTACAATAACGTATAGACGGAAATGCTTGAACTAGTTAGGAGGTAAACATATCAAAAGCCGCCAAAATGAATAAAATGAAAAAAAAAAACACTCGCGAGGTTTACAGCTCATAGAACCACTAGTATTTATTATAATTAAATATATTGGGCCTGATTTTGACTTTGTTTATTCCAGAAAAGTCCAAAGCCAATCTATGTCGCCCAGCACAGTGAGCACGGGCACGGAGCACAGGCGCTCGCTGCAGAAGCAGCTGAGCGCGCTCGCCGGAGACCCGGGGCTGTCCGCGCACAGGGTCACCCTGCACTCCATCATCACCGAGTACCTCTACAACCAGCACGCGCTCTGCAAGAACCCCGTCGTCACGTGTCCGCAGTTCAACCTGTTCGAGTGAGTACCCACTCGACCCGGGGCTGTCCGCGCACAGGGTCACCCTGCACTCCATCATCACCGAGTACCTCTACAACCAGCACGCGCTCTGCAAGAACCCCGTCGTCACGTGTCCGCAGTTCAACCTGTTCGAGTGAGTACCCACTCGACCCGGGGCTGTCCGCGCACAGGGTCACCCTGCACTCCATCATCACCGAGTACCTCTACAACCAGCACGCGCTCTGCAAGAACCCCGTCGTCACGTGTCCGCAGTTCAACCTGTTCGAGTGAGTACCCGCTCGACCCGGGGCTGTCCGCGCACAGGGTCACCCTGCACTCCATCATCACCGAGTACCTCTACAACCAGCACGCGCTCTGCAAGAACCCCGTCGTCACGTGTCCGCAGTTCAACCTGTTCGAGTGAGTACCCACTCGACCCGGGGCTGTCCGCGCACAGGGTCACCCTGCACTCCATCATCACCGAGTACCTCTACAACCAGCACGCGCTCTGCAAGAACCCCGTCGTCACGTGTCCGCAGTTCAACCTGTTCGAGTGAGTACCCACTCGACCCGGGGCTGTCCGCGCACAGGGTCACCCTGCACTCCATCATCACCGAGTACCTCTACAACCAGCACGCGCTCTGCAAGAACCCCGTCGTCACGTGTCCGCAGTTCAACCTGTTCGAGTGAGTACCCACTCGACCCGGGGCTGTCCGCGCACAGGGTCACCCTGCACTCCATCATCACCGAGTACCTCTACAACCAGCACGCGCTCTGCAAGAACCCCGTCGTCACGTGTCCGCAGTTCAACCTGTTCGAGTGAGTACCCACTCGACCCGGGGCTGTCCGCGCACAGGGTCACCCTGCACTCCATCATCACCGAGTACCTCTACAACCAGCACGCGCTCTGCAAGAACCCCGTCGTCACGTGTCCGCAGTTCAACCTGTTCGAGTGAGTACCCACTCGACCCGGGGCTGTCCGCGCACAGGGTCACCCTGCACTCCATCATCACCGAGTACCTCTACAACCAGCACGCGCTCTGCAAGAACCCCGTCGTCACGTGTCCGCAGTTCAACCTGTTCGAGTGAGTACCCACTCGACCCGGGGCTGTCCGCGCACAGGGTCACCCTGCACTCCATCATCACCGAGTACCTCTACAACCAGCACGCGCTCTGCAAGAACCCCGTCGTCACGTGTCCGCAGTTCAACCTGTTCGAGTGAGTACCCACTCGACCCGGGGCTGTCCGCGCACAGGGTCACCCTGCACTCCATCATCACCGAGTACCTCTACAACCAGCACGCGCTCTGCAAGAACCCCGTCGTCACGTGTCCGCAGTTCAACCTGTTCGAGTGAGTACCCGCTCGACCCGGGGCTGTCCGCGCACAGGGTCACCCTGCACTCCATCATCACCGAGTACCTCTACAACCAGCACGCGCTCTGCAAGAACCCCGTCGTCACGTGTCCGCAGTTCAACCTGTTCGAGTGAGTACCCACTCGACCCGGGGCTGTCCGCGCACAGGGTCACCCTGCACTCCATCATCACCGAGTACCTCTACAACCAGCACGCGCTCTGCAAGAACCCCGTCGTCACGTGTCCGCAGTTCAACCTGTTCGAGTGAGTACCCACTCGACCCGGGGCTGTCCGCGCACAGGGTCACCCTGCACTCCATCATCACCGAGTACCTCTACAACCAGCACGCGCTCTGCAAGAACCCCGTCGTCACGTGTCCGCAGTTCAACCTGTTCGAGTGAGTACCCACTCGACCCGGGGCTGTCCGCGCACAGGGTCACCCTGCACTCCATCATCACCGAGTACCTCTACAACCAGCACGCGCTCTGCAAGAACCCCGTCGTCACGTGTCCGCAGTTCAACCTGTTCGAGTGAGTACCCACTCGACCCGGGGCTGTCCGCGCACAGGGTCACCCTGCACTCCATCATCACCGAGTACCTCTACAACCAGCACGCGCTCTGCAAGAACCCCGTCGTCACGTGTCCGCAGTTCAACCTGTTCGAGTGAGTACCCGCTCGACCCGGGGCTGTCCGCGCACAGGGTCACCCTGCACTCCATCATCACCGAGTACCTCTACAACCAGCACGCGCTCTGCAAGAACCCCGTCGTCACGTGTCCGCAGTTCAACCTGTTCGAGTGAGTACCCACTCGACCCGGGGCTGTCCGCGCACAGGGTCACCCTGCACTCCATCATCACCGAGTACCTCTACAACCAGCACGCGCTCTGCAAGAACCCCGTCGTCACGTGTCCGCAGTTCAACCTGTTCGAGTGAGTACCCACTCGACCCGGGGCTGTCCGCGCACAGGGTCACCCTGCACTCCATCATCACCGAGTACCTCTACAACCAGCACGCGCTCTGCAAGAACCCCGTCGTCACGTGTCCGCAGTTCAACCTGTTCGAGTGAGTACCCACTCGACCCGGGGCTGTCCGCGCACAGGGTCACCCTGCACTCCATCATCACCGAGTACCTCTACAACCAGCACGCGCTCTGCAAGAACCCCGTCGTCACGTGTCCGCAGTTCAACCTGTTCGAGTGAGTACCCACTCGACCCGGGGCTGTCCGCGCACAGGGTCACCCTGCACTCCATCATCACCGAGTACCTCTACAACCAGCACGCGCTCTGCAAGAACCCCGTCGTCACGTGTCCGCAGTTCAACCTGTTCGAGTGAGTACCCACTCGACCCGGGGCTGTCCGCGCACAGGGTCACCCTGCACTCCATCATCACCGAGTACCTCTACAACCAGCACGCGCTCTGCAAGAACCCCGTCGTCACGTGTCCGCAGTTCAACCTGTTCGAGTGAGTACCCACTCGACCCGGGGCTGTCCGCGCACAGGGTCACCCTGCACTCCATCATCACCGAGTACCTCTACAACCAGCACGCGCTCTGCAAGAACCCCGTCGTCACGTGTCCGCAGTTCAACCTGTTCGAGTGAGTACCCACTCGACCCGGGGCTGTCCGCGCACAGGGTCACCCTGCACTCCATCATCACCGAGTACCTCTACAACCAGCACGCGCTCTGCAAGAACCCCGTCGTCACGTGTCCGCAGTTCAACCTGTTCGAGTGAGTACCCACTCGACCCGGGGCTGTCCGCGCACAGGGTCACCCTGCACTCCATCATCACCGAGTACCTCTACAACCAGCACGCGCTCTGCAAGAACCCCGTCGTCACGTGTCCGCAGTTCAACCTGTTCGAGTGAGTACCCACTCGACCCGGGGCTGTCCGCGCACAGGGTCACCCTGCACTCCATCATCACCGAGTACCTCTACAACCAGCACGCGCTCTGCAAGAACCCCGTCGTCACGTGTCCGCAGTTCAACCTGTTCGAGTGAGTACCCACTCGACCCGGGGCTGTCCGCGCACAGGGTCACCCTGCACTCCATCATCACCGAGTACCTCTACAACCAGCACGCGCTCTGCAAGAACCCCGTCGTCACGTGTCCGCAGTTCAACCTGTTCGAGTGAGTACCCACTCGACCCGGGGCTGTCCGCGCACAGGGTCACCCTGCACTCCATCATCACCGAGTACCTCTACAACCAGCACGCGCTCTGCAAGAACCCCGTCGTCACGTGTCCGCAGTTCAACCTGTTCGAGTGAGTACCCGCTCGACCCGGGGCTGTCCGCGCACAGGGTCACCCTGCACTCCATCATCACCGAGTACCTCTACAACCAGCACGCGCTCTGCAAGAACCCCGTCGTCACGTGTCCGCAGTTCAACCTGTTCGAGTGAGTACCCACTCGACCCGGGGCTGTCCGCGCACAGGGTCACCCTGCACTCCATCATCACCGAGTACCTCTACAACCAGCACGCGCTCTGCAAGAACCCCGTCGTCACGTGTCCGCAGTTCAACCTGTTCGAGTGAGTACCCACTCGACCCGGGGCTGTCCGCGCACAGGGTCACCCTGCACTCCATCATCACCGAGTACCTCTACAACCAGCACGCGCTCTGCAAGAACCCCGTCGTCACGTGTCCGCAGTTCAACCTGTTCGAGTGAGTACCCACTCGACCCGGGGCTGTCCGCGCACAGGGTCACCCTGCACTCCATCATCACCGAGTACCTCTACAACCAGCACGCGCTCTGCAAGAACCCCGTCGTCACGTGTCCGCAGTTCAACCTGTTCGAGTGAGTACCCACTCGACCCGGGGCTGTCCGCGCACAGGGTCACCCTGCACTCCATCATCACCGAGTACCTCTACAACCAGCACGCGCTCTGCAAGAACCCCGTCGTCACGTGTCCGCAGTTCAACCTGTTCGAGTGAGTACCCACTCGACCCGGGGCTGTCCGCGCACAGGGTCACCCTGCACTCCATCATCACCGAGTACCTCTACAACCAGCACGCGCTCTGCAAGAACCCCGTCGTCACGTGTCCGCAGTTCAACCTGTTCGAGTGAGTACCCACTCGACCCGGGGCTGTCCGCGCACAGGGTCACCCTGCACTCCATCATCACCGAGTACCTCTACAACCAGCACGCGCTCTGCAAGAACCCCGTCGTCACGTGTCCGCAGTTCAACCTGTTCGAGTGAGTACCCACTCGACCCGGGGCTGTCCGCGCACAGGGTCACCCTGCACTCCATCATCACCGAGTACCTCTACAACCAGCACGCGCTCTGCAAGAACCCCGTCGTCACGTGTCCGCAGTTCAACCTGTTCGAGTGAGTACCCACTCGACCCGGGGCTGTCCGCGCACAGGGTCACCCTGCACTCCATCATCACCGAGTACCTCTACAACCAGCACGCGCTCTGCAAGAACCCCGTCGTCACGTGTCCGCAGTTCAACCTGTTCGAGTGAGTACCCACTCGACCCGGGGCTGTCCGCGCACAGGGTCACCCTGCACTCCATCATCACCGAGTACCTCTACAACCAGCACGCGCTCTGCAAGAACCCCGTCGTCACGTGTCCGCAGTTCAACCTGTTCGAGTGAGTACCCACTCGACCCGGGGCTGTCCGCGCACAGGGTCACCCTGCACTCCATCATCACCGAGTACCTCTACAACCAGCACGCGCTCTGCAAGAACCCCGTCGTCACGTGTCCGCAGTTCAACCTGTTCGAGTGAGTACCCGCTCGACCCGGGGCTGTCCGCGCACAGGGTCACCCTGCACTCCATCATCACCGAGTACCTCTACAACCAGCACGCGCTCTGCAAGAACCCCGTCGTCACGTGTCCGCAGTTCAACCTGTTCGAGTGAGTACCCACTCGACCCGGGACTGTCCGCGCACAGGGTCACCCTGCACTCCATCATCACCGAGTACCTCTACAACCAGCACGCGCTCTGCAAGAACCCCGTCGTCACGTGTCCGCAGTTCAACCTGTTCGAGTGAGTACCCACTCGACCCGGGACTGTCCGCGCACAGGGTCACCCTACACTCCGTCATCACCGAGGATAACAATTACAAACAAAATAAACGATATTTGATAAATGCAATATTATCTGATCCGACAGTGAACTAAAAAAATCAAAATGGCAGGCCGTTTTTCAAGTCTCAATTTTAGTAGATATATTAACAGTGTATGGTATCGGTGTGACCAGGCCGCACAAGTGCCCCGATCCGCGCGGCGCGTCCCCGCTGCTGTCGGCGCCGGCGCCCAACGTGTGCGCGCGCCTGCTGCGCCGCGAGCTCGGCGCGCCCTGCGCCGCCTCGCGCCGCGCCGACGCCAAGCTCGCGCACTCGCACTTCGCCGTGGCGCGCACGCTGCGCCTGCAGGACGACGACGCCTACTTCACGCACACCATCTTCCACGTGAGTGTCCCTGCCGCGCCGTGTGCCGCGCCCGCTCCGCCGGAGCTCGGCGCGCCCTGCGCCGCCTCGCGCCGCGCCGACGCCAAGCTCGCGCACTCGCACTTCGCCGTGGCGCGCACGCTGCGCCTGCAGGACGACGACGCCTACTTCACGCACACCATCTTCCACGTGAGTGTCCCTGCCGCGCCGTGTGCCGCGCCCGCTCCGCCGGAGCTCGGCGCGCCCTGCGCCGCCTCGCGCCGCGCCGACGCCAAGCTCGCGCACTCGCACTTCGCCGTGGCGCGCACGCTGCGCCTGCAGGACGACGACGCCTACTTCACGCACACCATCTTCCACGTGAGTGTCCCTGCCGCGCCGTGTGCCGCGCCCGCTCCGCCGGAGCTCGGCGCGCCCTGCGCCGCCTCGCGCCGCGCCGACGCCAAGCTCGCGCACTCGCACTTCGCCGTGGCGCGCACGCTGCGCCTGCAGGACGACGACGCCTACTTCACGCACACCATCTTCCACGTGAGTGTCCCTGCCGCGCCGTGTGCCGCGCCCGCTCCGCCGGA